>CM041014.1:21178676-22378676 GCA_022984855.1 Dimocarpus longan
AATTATAACTCTTGACGACTTGAAGCAACAGCCCCAACCAGTTACACTGTTGTTTGAGCTATGCCAGAAGCAAGGAAAACAAGTTGATATCAAGCATTGGAGGGCAAAGACGAAAACTATTGCTAGTGTGTTTGTTGATGGCGAGTTTGTTGCCTCTGGTTCCTCCGATCAGAAGGAAATTGCCAAGCTTAATGCCGCTAAGGAAGCTTTACATAAGTTATCACAATCTATGCCCATCAATGTTGGGATGTTTGAATTGTTTAACGATATTGATGGGAAGTTCGAGATTGAAGGAGCGAAACAGAAGTTACATGAGCTCTGTTGCAAGAAGAAGTGGCCAAAACCGAATTACAAGTAAGAACTTTTACTTCTTTTGCAATTGATTTTCGTTACTCTCATATTTTTCTGCTATTTGTGTCTGTGTTCTTTGAGATATGTTTCTTCATTCTGTATAAACTTCAATGTTCAGTTCTATCTATGATGAAAGTATTTACTATGATTATGGGTAAAATAGTTGTTGTACATGGCATCATATCACATGGATCAGTTTGTTAAATTTGATTGACATTGTAACTTTGTGCTAAATATCATGTTAAGAAGTTTTTGAAGTTTGATACACTCTGTCAATTAGTTGTTAACACAATGTATTAGTTTGCTTGGTTTAATTCTTTGAATCCGTTAGTGATGTTATGTTACACTTTATATGTTGTATAATTAGAATAAGATATCAGAAAAGAAAAGATAATACAGGAGAAAGGAATTCAGTTTTAGGAGCTTGATCCAGTCAACCTCGTGTCATTCATGTTATATGAGACACAAGGAAGGCACCACATACCGTTTCATTGGTTGATCTAGCCTATTCTACATGTGTCAGGATTGAATTTCTGGCATTTTGTAGGCTAACTTGTTATCTTCTTATGAACTTATTTATTAATGTTACCTCACTAGCTCTCATTGATCACGTGTCTTTAGGTCTGACTGACTCTGAGTCAGAGTTTGCAACTTGGAAGCAAAATCACTTGATAAAGAAGGTGACACGATAGGTCTTATGAGTTTATACGCTTGTTCTTTTGAGGTTCTACATTGGTGTAAAACAAACATATTTTTAAAGGCAACAGTTAGTAAGCAAGTTATTATAATTCAAGTTTACTAAGATGGAAGTTAGAGTTTGTGTGCATAACCTATTTCTTCCTTTGGCGACTGATACATGTCCAACACTTCAGCTGGATGTAAAACTAAGCAACATTTTGCTACTTGAGTTTGTGTACATAACCTATTTCTTCCTTTGGCAGCTGATACTAGTACAACACTCTAGCTGGATGTAATACTAAGCAACATTTTACTACTTTTTGTTACTTGAGTTTGTGTACATAACCTATTTCTTCCTTTGGCGACTGATCCATGTCCAACACTTAGCTGGATGTAATACTAAGCAACATTTTGCTACTTTACAAGTTGACATCTAGTTCATTTTTTGATGTGCAATTTTATGCCATGCACCTTTCTTGTTAGATATATACTGATCTTAGTCTTCCCACTCTTGCTTCCTCAAACTTGCAGAATTGAGAAGGATGAGGGTCCTGCACACGACAAGAAATTTGTGGCTTCAGTTCAAATTGCAACTCCAGAAGGTGTGCTTGTCATGATGGGAGACGAAAAATCAAGAGTAAAGGATGCAGAGAATTGTGCCGCTTCCTTGATGATTCGTGCCTTACAAGATTCTACTTATCTGTAGATTCTGTAGCTTCTCTGTTAACATTATCAACAGTAGAATAGCATCTTTTTCCGAGGCTGTATCATTGGGCCAATCTGTCATCTGCTCTTACAGTCTCTTGAATATAGCCATGCCCCCAGCTCTTGGAATATACTGGACAACCCTGTAATGTCATTGTTACACTGTCTGATCTTTGGTTAGATTGCCCCATTTGACAACTAGACGTGGCCATAAGAAATGGCATTCTCAACAACAATATATATCCAAGCTGTCATAACCAGCTTGTGATCGAACTATCTTGTATTCTCTGTGGCCTATCTCTAACTTACCTTCGTATAGATTATAGATGGTTTATTACAAATGCTATGGGAAGTTTGATATCTCTGTCAACTTAGAACACAAGAAAACTCATTTTATTATATATATGAAAATCTTGAAGGTAACTTGTCTTTGCCTCTTTGGTTGTTCAATTGCAGCCAATAAAATGTGAGATCTTTGTTCTAGTTCTTAAAAAAGCATGAGTTTTCGAACCTGCACTAGAGAATTGAAAGGAGTCTCTTTTTAGTTTCGTACTAAAGAATTGAGAAGAGTCTCTTTTTAGTTTCGTCAAGGATAAAAAAAATTGTAACTCAGCGTCTAAAGTTCGTGAATTATAGTTTGTAAATATTGATAGTGATTAAAAACGCATTTTGATTCATTGGTGCCTCAAAAATTCATGCTTGTGATAATGCTATCCAACATTATTTTCTCATAAAATGCTATCTGAATTTCATATTTTCCTAGACTCACACAAAGTTCATATTCAGTTTGGAGGATTTGAACGACTAATAAGTTCCATTGCTTGAACAACGGTCTCCCTAAACCTGCCTAGATTGACTTTCAAATTCTGCCCGTCTACGTACACAGATCTGAAAGTAAAGTATCCCTTGGCTGACAGAGATCCAGGGTTAGTAATGATGGGATGATCTCTACCATATTTCTCCAGTAGTGAGCTCTCCTCTGGTTCAATCTTGTACTCCAAGTAATGCAAACCCATATCTCTTGCTGGTTCACCAAATAAGGAAGTTGATGCCCACTCCAGCCCCAGAGGCACCAACTGCACCACGACAGCACCAGCTGGCAAGAACAGCTCGTTTGTCAGGCCAGCACCATGCACGCCAACCATAACACTACACGAGTTCACCTCCTTCGCGAACTTGCCCAAATTTGACATCCTTTTAGGCCTTGGCCGAACAACTTCGAATCCCAACTCCTCCATCATAACCACCGTTTCATTTTCATTGAGAAACACTCTTGAATTCTGACGAGATATGAGCATTAAACGTGGCTTTTTACTCTCTATTTCAGAGACATTGTTGATTTTCAGATTGTAGGTTCTTCTCAGGAAATGCCTGAAGTCAAACATCGAGTACCCTCCTGGAATATCAGTGCTGTTGAGTGCCAAAAGGCCGTGAAACTTGAGCCCCACGACACCTCCAGGAAAGCAGTGAACACTACCATTTGTTACAGGATTTATAACCTCGTAATCAGACAAACGGTTCAGGATTCTGCTGTATTTGTTCACCCACCAGGCCTTGTAATCAGTGATGACAAACTTCACACGTGATCTAAAATGGCGACTGGTGATGAACAAAGGGATGATAATTTCATCCATTTCATGGAAAAGGTTTCCAGCAAATCCACCAGAGGAAAAAACCACAACTGGGACATCATGAGTGAACTTACAAGCCGGTGAGTTAGAGTCTCCAGCAACTATCCGAACAGATGAAACTAGACTAAGAGCATTTTGATCTGCATATGGCTTGATCACTCTCTCAACTTTGGATTCTGACGTGGGAATGTAAACTGTTAATGCATTGTTGTCAATCCTGACAGGTTTGCTTGCAACACAAACTTCAGAGTGGCAAGAAAATCCTGTGTTATCAAGCTGGATCCTGTCATCACCTATATGCAGCAAACCATTAAAACATTAATTCTTCAAAACCAAAAAACATAAAGTTACAACTTACAAGCATAAACTTGTAATTGAATTATAACTTAAACACCTCTCACAAGTCTGCCAAGCACAAATTTCGAAGTCTCATCATTTACTTCATCCGTGCCTTTGTCACCTTTTTTGCTGCTGAAACCAAACTGGTCCTTCCCTTCGAAAAAAAAAAAAAGAAAAGGAAAAACACCTCTTCAAACACTAAATTTTGGTAATATTTTGTCAAACTAATGCAATGAAAATGACACAGTAATTACATGATTCGAGTGGCTTCACTTCAAAAAATGAAGCATAGAGCCAAGTAAGTAGAATCAAGAAAGCTACTGATGATGTTGCGCCAAGCAGCAGCCCTGTAACGTCCCAAAATTTTCTGAATTTTTTTTATATATATATTGAATTTTATTTTCAAGTGGGATTAAAATAAAACTTCAATGAGTGGCATAAAGGTAATAAAGTAGTTGGTCTTGGGGTTAAGATGGAATAAGAAATGAAAGAAAATATCAAGTTAGGAATATTTATTATTCGAGGGGTTTAAATGAGAATTTTAAAAAGTTTAGGGGTCGATTTAACATTTTAAATTTTTGAGGGACTAAATTGTAATTTGACATAAAAAATTATATAAAAAGACAAGCATAGTGACCGGCACTATTTCTTTTTCTCTTTCCTTCAGCCGGCTGCGTCTCTGGTGCGAATTTTTGATTTTTTTTATTTTATTTTCTAATTTCTTTATTTCTTTTAGTTTAATCACCCATTTCAACCTATTTCCTAGCCAAAACACCTAGATCTAACCTTATTCAAGCTATTGGGTGTCTAAATCTAGACTTGAAAAATTGTCAGTGAAGTGAAATTTGGGTAAGTTAATTTTTTTATCCCATTGAGAGCTCAAATCGTATAGAAATTCATGTAGAAGCATGCTAGAATATTTAGGAAGCATCAATAACATTATATGATAGCTTAATCACCTCTCAAGCATGATTTTCTTTAATTTTTCAAACCCCAGGTAGAGAAATACGCGATTCTGTTCCCAGAAATTTCAATTAAAGATTTTAGGGATCAATTGAGAGCTGTTAGAGGCTAGTAGAAAGCCCAAAGGTTGGTGTACTCATATTTTTCAAAATTTTGCTTATTAATTCCGAATTTTAATATATATTTATTATTGTGATAGTTGATTTAATTGTTTGTTTAAGATATTAAATTGTTTTGGGTATTAATTATATGTTATTTGATGAAATTATTTGAAGAAAAATGATTTCGAAACAATTTTCGCAATTAAAATCCCCTATAGTTGAAATTTATGTATAAATTATTATAGGGGTATTTTCGTCATTTTGTTTGCCTTGAGATGTGTTAATTATGAGATGTGTTGATAGTATATTTGATGAATTTAATATTTGAAATGAAAAATTTTGAGAATATCTTATTTTGGGATCGTCCCAAAAATATGAGAAAAAGGGATAATAATTTTATTAAGATGTGATAATGAGATTAGGGGCGAAATGGTCATTTGAAATGATCACGAGTGGTACCCCGAAGAATCTGGAATAACAGATTTAAATATGAAATAAAATGTTTATGTGATTAAAGTCTTGTTAAATTCTGTATTTTTGAAAAATTTAAAGGGTCCAAGTAAAACTAATCACCAGTAGGTGGGGATTGGTAGTTGGCTAGCCAATAGGGTAATTATTAGCAGTACTGCACCGTTATGATTGCTTATAGACGTTGTATGACGGACTGTGAGAGGTACCGAATGCCCGGTCCTGAAACGGAAACAGATTGTGATATGCGACCCGGTGGATAGACACCGAGCGGCCGTTGCCGAGGTTGCCGTTTAGTCTGGCTGATGCCAGTAAACCCGTTACCGATCCATGGTATCGTGATAGACTTTACGAAGGGCTAAAATAAATTGAATAAAGAAAATCTTGTGATTTTATTTGATAATGGCATTTGTGAAAATTAGATTGTGATTGTGCTTGCAATAAAAATGTATTGGAAAGTCACAGAATTATGATTTATTTTGTGAAATTGGGTACCGTGTGTTTTATTGATAAATAAATTATGATCGTGCATATTGTTTTAATTTATGCTTGTATTTTGAAAATAATTATGATTTCAATATTATGTGAGTACACCCACTAAGTCGAAAGACTTAGCGCGTTGGATTTACCGCGCGTAGGTAGTTGAATAAGGCTTGAAGCAAAGACAAAGACAAAATAGCTGCAGTTTCCCTCAAGTCACATCCGCCCTCATCATTTTGGTAATCATCATTGTTGTGTTGTAGGAATATCCTATTTTGACCACAATCATGTTGTGTGGATTTAACGTTTATTACTTGTAATAATTTCTGTAAATTATCCACTGAGAAAGATTTTATATGGTATTATTTTTATAAAATCTTTAAATGTTAAAAGAAATATTTATTATTAAATGTTTGTGTGTTGGAGTGAATTGGAAACGGACGAGAGGTTCGAAATCGAAAGTTGAGAAAATGAATTGATTTAGAAGTATGTTTTCTCTACAGGTTTAAATTTGGATTTTCAGAAAAATAGAGAAAACTCTGTCGAAATTTCGTTAAAGTATAATAAGAGTTTTTGAAAACGATAATTTTTATAAAAGAAATTTTAAAATAAGAAAAAAAGTAACATCCCACGCCTCGATCCTCGTACAGACGGGAATTTGGGGTAAGGGTGTTACAAGCCCTCCCTTTTGCTGCTTGCCCATTTAATGATAACATCAAAATAAAAATTAGTTCAAAATTTGTTTGCTTTATTGAGAAGATCACATACATATAAAGAGGTTACATTAATCAAGCCAAAAATCTTCAGTTGATATATCTTAATCATATTAAAAAAAAAAAGAGTTGGTAAATCTTGTTTGTAATGCATTGTTTATTACACTTTATATTAATATTATTATAATTTAAAATTTATTCACTGATTTGACAGGAGACTTAGCTGTACTTGCTTTTAATCATCTTCTTGGGATTCTTCTATGGCAATAATTTATAAGAATTCTTCTCTTATGGCTGCACATTATTATTATTATGACCAGTATGATCACTTTTTCTTGTTTATTTGATTAATCAAATAATTAACTACCAGTAGCCATGTTGTACTTCTCTTATTGGCTACAAAAACCTTATTTTTAATTATTTCATTTTTGGCTCTAAGCTCACAAGGGCTTTAATCAATTGTTGTTCCTGTTTTATTGGCCTGTTCTTATGTCTTGTAGTATGGTTTATGAGACATGTTATTTTGTTTAATTATTAACATTTGTAGTTTGTTAATTCTATACAGTTGGTGGATGGGGCATTTTAGGTTTCTTGTCTCTCAAAAGAATTTGCATATTTTTTGTGTTTTTGCAGGTTCATTACTGTTTTGAACCGCCATTGTCGGTGCATTTTAGAACCTATTTGTACAAGTGATTTCAATGATTTTTTTTTTTCTTAGAAACGCTCGAAAATGTATATTGAAAAAGCAACGTTGTAAGAGAAGTGTTTCAGTATATTCTTTTAGTCGAAATTAGCAGCCTTGTAAAATATTATATCTTAAATGTTTTTCAGTATGTCGATTTCTTAGATAAACCTCAGGCTGCCAGGAAATTTTTGTGAGAGATGTATGCGACTAACTAATAACATGTGATACCATAAAAATGTAATATATGATTAAATGGTACATTATAATTACATTGTATGATATATATGCTTTGAATAGATTAGTGCACGTGCTCAAGTGGGATAATATAGTGATAACCATTTTGATCTGTCTCTCACAAGTTCAAATGCAGAAAATGTCCCACCTTTCGTGTTATATTATTCACAAAAAGTATGGATAGTCCTCTCCCACTATTTGGGAATAGTCATCAAATTTATACTACTAGAGTTTTATTCGGATTGGTTTTGGTATGTCAGGAAATTAAAAAAAAAAAAAATAAATAATAGACTAGTTCACCATGTGCATTGAAGTGTCTATAAGGTATATTGGACCTAAAATTTTAAGGCCCAATTGGCCAAAGCTTCTTTTGGTCTTTGTTTAAGCCTAAGCCAGCCCATAAGCGTTGTCTAGGGCAGGTTATTCCATCCAAACCTGTGTGGGCTTGGTCGGTCCACTGGGCTATAGTTTCTTCATATATTTTTTATTTTTAATTTTTATGCTCGATCAAACCTTCAAAGTTCGGCCCTCCGAACTCACAGGTTTTGAAAGTCAAGACTGACCCTCACAACTTAAGGGCTTGAATGCGAAAATGGCCCTCAATTTGAGGCCCCGATGCGACCCGGACTTGGCCGTTAGGGCTGATTGATACCAATACGCGTGAGCCACCCACGTAACTTTTTCTTTGGATTGATATGGTATTTGCATCTGCACTGTTTGAGGGTTAAGCTATGCGGCAAGTGGGTGATTCCTGTATTGTATTTTCATACTCATGCTCATAAAAACTTTCGAGACTTTTTTTATGGGCTAAAGAGCCCATTAAAATTATATACTTTCCTCGAATTTATGTTTTGAGTACCGTTACCCCTGGCCATGGTACATCTACTTGGTACGAATTAATCAAGTGGAATGTGACGGAAAATCCACCTGTTTTGGCTGCAAGAACCAGAAATGGAGGTTGGAACTTCAGTTATGTTATTTTTATCTTGACCCATTTACATATAACTTGGAAGAAATATCCCTTTTTTTGGAGAAAAAAAAATTGGAAAAAAGAAAATGTTCATATATCATTCTCAACATTCACTAGAAGAAGCTTTCATGCTTTTGTGTATTGTCATTGTTTAATAAATTATTTTGTACACATCATTTTCTTTGAATCAAACACACACAAAACAGTTTCAGATCATGACTTGGTGTCATAAGCAATATCATATATATGAACATTGGAAACACAAAACCACCTCTCACAATAGCAGAAGGCAAGACGCGGGTGGCCCGATTTAGTGGTATACCTTTTGCAGTTGTACTTTAAGTCGCAAGTTCGAGTCATGCATCCATCATCCAAACCTCACTTTAATTGTAATATATATATACATATATATATCAGAAACTTTAAAGGCATAAATATCAATTTTTTTTTTTTTTTGTTACATAAGGCTTAATTATCATTTACTTCTTCTATGTCTTGATCGTCACTCTTTCAATTAACTTGCGGCTGAAACCACCTCTCCAGTATGACAATTGGTCCTTCCCTTCAAAAAAAAAAAAAAAAACAAAAATAATAATAATAAAAACCTGTTGGAAGTCAGTTACAGATTACAAGATTATGTTTCTGCACATACGCAGAATAAAGGAAAAAGAAACAAACAATACAAAAGAAAAACTAAACAACAAATTACATGAAAATTACAATAAACTTCTGAATCTAACTTGATGCAGCCGAGGCCTGTAAGAATTACAGTCTCCTTAAAACGAATTCGCGGTGTATTACTTGCGTTCGTCTCCCAGGATACAGCGGCTGAAACCGTCCGGCGAACCGAGTTGAATCTGATCTCTATCACACTGGAAGCCTAAACTAGAGTTGAAAGTGTAAGAAAACAAAGAAGATTATTTCTCAAAACTCACTCCTTTCTTCAACTTGGATGTCAATATATAACATTCAACTTTTGGGGAATTAAAGCTCTCAATTATGGTCATTCTTTTAACCGTTACAACTCTAATTTTAAAATCAGAATTTACTCACCATAAATTAGAATTATATTCTAACAATTATGGTCATTACTCATGGCGGTTACAATTCTGATTTAAAATCAGAATTTAAATGTCTCCATTCAATTCCATCCATTATTTTATTAATGGTTACAAAATTTATTTAAATTAATTTGCCATTAAAATTGATTTGATAATTGAAAATCATTAAGACATGGTTGTTACAATTTTAATTTAAAATCAAAATTTAAACATATCCATTAACTCATAATTCAGTTACAAAATCATTAAACTTTTGATTTGTCAACTGAAAATTATTAAAAACAGTTAATGACAATTTAATTTAAATTGAAACAAAGAATTTGAATGGAAAACAACCCAAATCCCTTTTCATTTTCAAATATGGGATTAATGACCATTCCTTGCATCAAAGAGTGCAATTTGAGATTCAATTTCTCATTCATTTAATCAACCATGAAAATGATTATTTATGACCATTTTCTAACAATCCCCCACATGAATGAAATTGACAGAGGAACCTATAACACAAGGACACGTATGACTTGGTGATAGAGCTCAACGGTCAACATCTGCATAGGATAGGTAGGTGTTTACCTTTGAACCTTCCCTTGTGAGAACATATTTAATTTACTAGCTGATCAGTAGACGTGATGTCCTTGAACTGTTCTGCCGTTTGTGTAAATGTTTATATACTCCACACAGATGTCTTCCTAACACAAATCGGTTCTCATTGTTATGTTCGTTTTGGCCATGAACATATGCCTGGTTCTGTGAAAGTTTCTAAAGAATTAAGCCCCCACAATTCTCTTTAGAAGCGGCCCCACTTCTCTTTCACATAGGTGATCTCTTAATTTAGAGTAACCCGCATTACTCCGCTCGGATTCCCGCGGATTCCCGAAGCATAAGGATCATTAAAAGCATAGCTTATCCTAACTCTACGGGTATCACTATCTCATCATAGGAATGGACCAGAGGATAACCTCTATATAGTGATACAACCAAGTCTTTACAATTAGGTTGTCCCATTGAACCTAGATCTTGGGATCTCCAGTCATATAGGTTGGGTTTTCCTTTGTATTGACTTATTCTTTTATGGGCTTCAGTCCCATTCCCTTGGATGATTTTTCAACCAACTCTCTATTTAACCCTTTGGTTAGCGGGTCCGCAATGTTATCCTTTGACCTTACATAGTCAACCGAGATAACTCCAGTTGAGAGTAGTTGTCTCACGGTATTATGTCTACGGCGTATATGTCTAGACTTACCGTTATACATATTGCTCTGTGCCCTTCCTATTGCAGACTGACTATCACAGTGAATGCAAATTGCTGGAACTGGCTTTGGCCACATTGGAATATCCTCTAAAAATTGACGTAACCATTCAGCCTCTTCTCCACATTTATCTAATGCAATGAATTCAGATTCCATTGTGGATCTGGCTATACACGTTTGTTTAGAGGATTTCCATGATACAGTTGCACCTGCTAGTGTGAAAACATATCCACTAGTAGATTTAGAATCCTTCATATCAGATATCTAGTTCGCATCACTGTATCCTTCTAAAACAACCTGATATCTACCATAGTGCAACCCATAATTACAAGTAAACCGTAAGTACCTTAGTACTTTAACTATTGCTTTCCAATGATTAGCACCTGGATTACTCGTATATCTACTCAGCTTGCTAACTGTGTAAGCTATATCTTGTGCTATCATCAACAAAGGTAACAAAATATTTATTACCACCTCTTGATTTTCAAATCATTGAATTTATCTAGTTTTTCCAAATGGTTCATAGAAACCGTAACTAGTATCACTGGATTATCCAACTGTGCAACAGATAAAGTCATTATCACATATGCACTTATAAAACCAAAAATTAATGGTCTTTTAACCTATTATTAATTCTATTGATTTTGCAGTTACAACGTATTAATCCAATAATTAATACTGCAAATTCAATTCAGAATTAAACATGACTACAATTGCAAATACTTCAACAGTTACACAACATAATTACCATTTACAATTGCAATTATTCAGATTTATTTCATCCATAAATCTTTCCGTTACCACCATAATTGCCACTCAACTTTACAATTATTTCATTCAAATGCATTCAATTGTAAATAATTGTTACAATTGCAATCCAAAACTTATAGTTTCATGAAATAATTAACTTATTAAACCAACATAATTGCAATAGAATCAATTGTAATATTCAGTTACAATTGTCATTCAAAATTTAAATAAAATTATTTATTTCATTCATAACTGAAATGAAATAAATAAGTTATTAATCCAATTCATTATTTCATGAAATCAATTGCAATTATTTGTTTAATTCAAAACCATAAATGAAATAGTTCAAATGAAGTTAATTGCAATCATTCTATCACTATTTCAATACTTAATGGCAATTTATTCAAATTCAGATGAATTTCAATTCCAACGAATGATCTTCGAGCTTCAATTTATTATTCACTCAATAACCATTTTGGACTTATAATTTCATCAATTCGATGTTCTCGTAAAGAAGAACACGATTACCTTGATCTTCCAAAACTAAGATCAAACCTCAATCAAAATGGTTCATAAAATTGGACTTTAATGTCTCAATTTCCCAATTATTGACTTAAACAAACATTTTATAAGTCAATTATCACAATTGCTTATTAATAATCAACAAATTGCAATTTGATTTTAGTATTTGAAATAAATCTAAAATCTCAAACTCAATATTTCAGTGATTGTATCAAACTCGAAATAGAATTTTAGTGTTTGACACAAACCTAAAATCTCAACAATAATCCAAAAGATTATTTTCAGAGTGTGTATCAAACTCGAAAACAAATATTTCAATGTTTAAAACACACCCAAAATTCAAACCCAATTTCTTTGAGTTAATTTTAAAACCAACCAAGAATCTCAAAATTCTTGTCTTAAGTTCAAATCCAACTAATTAGGATCGAATTTTAGTATTTAGTATATAAACACAATCTTTCCAAAATCAATAGTTCAGTTTTTGTACTAAACTCAAACCACAATTTCAGTGTATGTATGAAACCCAGAAACCACAATTCTAGTGTTAAATACAAACCCGAAAACTGAGAATTCTATAATATTTGTCAAACCCAAAATCTGAAATTTTAGTGTTTGAATGAACGAAAACAAATTTATTGAGAAATCAATAATATTTATCAAACCCAAAATCTAAAATCTCAGTATTTGATTGAGTGAAAACAAATTTATTGAGAAACAATGATATTTATCAAACCCGAAATCTAAAATTTCAGTGTTTGAATAAACGAAAACAAATTTCTTAAAAAATAATAATAATATTTATCAAACCCGAAATCTGAAATTTCAGTGTTTGAATAATTTTGTTGGAAAAATTTAAATCAACAAAGTTTTTAAAACATTGTATGAGAAATAAAAATTTTTTCCCAAAAAATTTGTAGATGAATATTTCAGCAGGGGAAATTTTTTTTTTTTTTCTTCTTTTTCCAATGGCCAACAAGAAAATAAGCCAAGGTTTTGAAAACAAGTTAGCACAATCTAGTAATCGTTAGTAGTTAGGAATTCGTTTTAAGATTGTTGGAAGTCAGTTACAGATTACAAGATTATGTTTCTGCACATACGCAGAATAAAGGAAAAAGAAACAAACAATACAAAAGAAAAACTAAACAACAAATTACATGAAAATTACAATAAACTTCTGAATCTAACTTGATGCAGCCGAGGCCTGTAAGAATTACAGTCTCCTTAAAACGAATTCGCGGTGTATTACTTGCGTTCGTCTCCCAGGATACAGCGGCTGAAACCGTCCGGCGAACCGAGTTGAATCTGATCTCTATCACACTGGAAGCCTAAACTAGAGTTGAAAGTGTAAGAAAACAAAGAAGATTATTTCTCAAAACTCACTCCTTTCTTCAACTTGGATGTCAATATATAACATTCAACTTTTGGGGAATTAAAGCTCTCAATTATGGTCATTCTTTTAACCGTTACAACTCTAATTTTAAAATCAGAATTTACTCACCATAAATTAGAATTATATTCTAACAATTATGGTCATTACTCATGGCGGTTACAATTCTGATTTAAAATCAGAATTTAAATGTCTCCATTCAATTCCATCCATTATTTTATTAATGGTTACAAAATTTATTTAAATTAATTTGCCATTAAAATTGATTTGATAATTGAAAATCATTAAGACATGGTTGTTACAATTTTAATTTAAAATCAAAATTTAAACATATCCATTAACTCATAATTCAGTTACAAAATCATTAAACTTTTGATTTGTCAACTGAAAATTATTAAAAACAGTTAATGACAATTTAATTTAAATTGAAACAAAGAATTTGAATGGAAAACAACCCAAATCCCTTTTCATTTTCAAATATGGGATTAATGACCATTCCTTGCATCAAAGAGTGCAATTTGAGATTCAATTTCTCATTCATTTAATCAACCATGAAAATGATTATTTATGACCATTTTCTAACAAAACCATCAGAACAATAAAATTTGGCCATTTTTAATTTTCTCATTCTAATGCGTGAAAATAAAGTACAATTACATTATTCAAGTGGGTTCAGATCACAAATGAAGCCTAGCTAGAGCCAAGGAAGCAGAAGGAAGAAAGCTACCGACGCTGCACCAAGCAACAAGCAGCGGCCCTCCCTTTTGCTTCTATATATATAATATAAAATTAATTCAATTTTGTGTGATTGAGAAGAGATATAATTATATATATAAAGAGGTTATAGTCATCAAGCAAAAAATCTTCTGTGGTATGTTTTAGGCAAATCAATCATTTCTATGTCCTTTTCATCAAGTTGATAAATCTTGTTTTTTTTTGCATTGTTTATCTTAATATATAACTTTAAATTTAATTCAGTGATTTGATAGGAGAATTAGCTTTACTTGCTTTTAATCGTATTCAGGGGATTCTTCTATAGCAATAATTTATAAGATTTCTCTTCTGTCTCACGGCTGCTATATTTATATTTTTCTTGTTTGATAAATTAATCAAATAATTAATTTATCAGCAGCCATGTTGTCCTTCCCTTGTTGGCTGCAAAGACCTTATTTTTAATTATTTTTATTTCGGCTCTGAGCTCATAAAGGCTGAATCAATTGTCTTATGTCTTATTGCGTGGTTGATGAGACCTTTTATCCTTTAATTATTAACATTTTCTGTTCATTAAAGAGTCTAAATGCAACTTTTCTTGTGTCATTTTTTACTTAATTGGTGGGTGGACATTTTTAGTTTCTTGTCTCTAAAAAGAATTTGCATATTATTTGTGTTTTTACAGGTTCAATACACTTTTGAGACATCATGTCACTGTGGGCGCATATTAGTACTTTTTCAATAAGTGAATTCAATTTTTATTTTTATTTTTTGTTCCTTAGAAACAGTGGAAAACGTACTGTGGGGAAAAATAATATTGCAATAAAAGCGCTACTATATATTCTTTTAGTCAAAAGAAGCTGCCTTGTAAAATAATATATCTCAGGCTGTTTCTTAAATTTTTTTTCCCAAAAAAAAAAAAATGTTGTATTTTGGATAAACGTTGGGCTGTGGAGAAAAATCTGTGTCCAGACTAGATAAATTCATGATATATTCTCTATATCAATTATATCTAATTTAGTCAATGATATTTCCTTATAGTAATTATTCAGTTAAAAGTTTTCAAACTTAATTATTACATAGGATTATTAATTTCCTCTTTTATATTGATTAGATTTTATTTATTTCTTACTCAGTTGTAAATATGGGTGTATAAATACACTAATTAACAGCATGATATATGATAAGAAATGTGAGATGTGATTGGATATCACACCATATTCAAACCAAGTGGCGTGCGCTCTGATTCTGAATTGACCTGCCCATGCGCGCGTCCCACATAACTTTTTCTTTGAATCGACATGATTCGCATTTACATTAAGAAAGTTAAGCACAAAGTTGTAAGTGGGTATTCCTGTATTGCATTGTCAAGTCATGTTTATACAGCTTTGTGGGTTTTGTTTGTTTGCTTTTTTTTTTGGCATATTTGTTGTGTGTTTGATTGAATAACATACATGTTATTTTATTTTATTTTGTGAAATCGTCCAAAAACACAATAATATATATAGTTACCCAATTGTATCTAGCATTGGTTTCAACATTTATGGTCTAGCAAATGTGCAAAATGTTGGCTTCTAAATTATTTTCAATTAAACATTTTTGCTAGTTACCACGAGATCCAAAAGTTTAAGTTGATAAAAAAATATCCAACTATAATATTTAAAATTTAAGGTTGACAAGTAATACGTCTCTTTATGTGTAACATAAATAGATGACAGATGTAATGATAAATATCAAACATATGTTAAACATCTTTTACCACTGTAATATGTATAATAAAAATTTGAGATAAATGTAAGAATGGGAGTTTGAATCAAAAACCCCCAAAGTCTAATACCAAGTTAGTTACCGTTAGACTCAAAAGTTTAAACTGATAACAAATAACTTAACTATAGTATTTATGACTTAAGTTGACACATGATAATTCTCATTAGACCGAAGCAATATAAACCTCTTTGTATCTCCATTTTGTGGCCAAGAAATAAATTTCATGATAGATATTTACATTAAGTATTGACTATTGAGAAAACATTTGTAAAATTTAACATTTGAACCACGCAAATAAATTTTTTTAGTCTCTATAAATTTTAATAAACTTATGATCCATTCAATATCAATTTTAAATAATTATTGTAAAAAAATAATACTCCTTAGGGGTTGCCTCCATTTTCAAGCCCGTTTTATAAGTATAAATTCATGGTTTTTCAGAGAGGCCAAGCAACAAGTTGCTTGTATATAAATTGAATTCTGAAGTCAACCTTGAATATGAAAAATATGTTTTTTCATTTATTTGAAAATCTAATCTAAAATTAAGTTGATTTTTTTTTTTTTCAATAAAAAAGTCTTTTAGATGCATCGATCATTGGGTTTGAGGAATTTATAGATGAGTAAATAAATAATCTAGAATAGTCATGGAACAACTAGACTCGGCAGCCCCACCACCTATTGACTCGACCTGATATTATTTTGTGTTATTGATAAACAGGTAACTCCACTCACGAGTTATATACTCGAAAAAAAGAATAAAAAAAAAAAAAAAACAAGAGAAAAACTCGGAAATTATATATGTTCCAATAAAGCGAATGAAGTTTTGTATGCTATATTATAATTGTGTGCACTGTTGAGTTACAAATTTAAGTTTTCATATAGCAAAATTGTATTTATAAATATGTATATATTTTTAAAGTTGAAATTCTAAACATTAAATTTATGATTTTATTTTGAGATATACAGAAATAATATGTTAACACATAAGACACCAAGTAGCATCATTCAGTAAGGTTAAAATTTGGTGATGTGCAGAGGTTTTTGGTTTGGTTTACTTGACTAAGAAGAAAATGAATAGTCATATGTACATGATCACCATAACAATTAATGCATGTTATTTTCTTTGCTTTGAAAAGTTCGGAACATTGTACACTTCCTTCATTGTAGAAATAAAAAAAACTCAAAGCAATAAAAAAATTGCATCTCCAAACTTGAATTACCTACCTCAAGGTTGATGATTACAAGACTTGATGATCAAGACTTCACAAATCAACAAGTTCCATTGCTCGAACAATTGTCTCCCTAAACCTAGTCAAATTGACCCTAACATTTTGTGCATTAAGATGCACATCTCTAAATTCAAAGTATCTCTTGGTACCTATAGACTCAGGATCCGTAATTACAGGATGGTCCCTACCAAACTTTTGCAATAGAGAGCTCTCTTCAAGTTCTATCTTGTACTCCAAGTAATGCAACCCCATGTCAGTTGCTGGTGCACCATAGTAGGCACTCGAGCCCCAATCCAGCCCCAGTAGCACCACCTGCACCATCACCGCTCCACTTGGCAGGAAAATTTCGTTTGTCAGACCTGCCCCGTGTGCCCCAACCATGACGCTACACGTGTTCACCACCTTCGCAAACTTGTCCAAATCCGACATACCACTAGGCCAAACCACAACAACTTCAAACCCTACTTCTTCCATCATGGCCACCATTTCGCGTTCATTTAAAAAAATTCTTGAATTTTTCCTGGAAATTAGCAACAGGACCGGTCTTTCTCTCTTTATCTGAAAAATGTTTTCGTGTTTCAAACTGAAGGATTCCCTCAAGAATTTCCTGAAATCAACCATAGAGTATTCTCCTGGAAATTCAGTACTGTTTGGAGTTATAAGACCATGATATTTAAGCCCCATAACACCGCCTGGAAAGCAGTGAACAGTACCATTTTCGGCTGGATTGATCAGCGCATAACTGGACAAACGTTTTAGAACAGAAGTGTATTTTTTCACCCACTTAGGGTTAAAATCAGTGACGACAAACTTAACCTGAGACTGAAAATGGCGAGTGGTGATGAACAGAGGGATGATCATTTCGCTGATTTCATGGTAAATGTTTCCGGCAAAGCCATGACCAGAGAAAACCACAGCTGGGACGTGGTGAGTTACATGACAAGTCGGTGAGTTGGAATCTTCTCCGGCAATTATATGGACAGGTGAGACTCGATGGTGAGCATTCTTCTCTGCATAAGGCTTTATCAACCTTTTAAATTGTGGTTGTGAAGAGGGAAGGTTAATCGTTTGGTTGTCAATTATAATAGGTCTATCTGTAACACAGGATTCATACGAAAATTGTTTTTGGCAAATAAATCCTTTGTTTTCAAGCTGAATTTTGTCGTGATCACCTGCACATGAAGATCACTGAAACATTAAAATTATTTTCACATATTTTAGAATATTTGAAAAGGAACTATAATAACATGTACACACACTTGTGGGTATATTCATGTATGTACTGCTGTATATGTGTGTACCTCTCACAAGTTTCCTCAATTGAAACTTCAAAGGGTCTTCTTTAATTTCTTCAATTACTTCTTTTATGGCTATATCATAATTTTTTATGCCGGCCATACCATCTCTCCAATATGTTAACCGGTGCTTACCTTCAAAAGATCAACCAAAGAAAAGAAAAACATCAAATGACAATATTGATCAATTTTGTACATACTAAATGCGTGAAAAATAAAATATGGAATAGTTACATGATCCAAATGGGTTCACATAATTAAAAAAAATATAAAAAAAGGTGCAAAAAGCCAAGTAAGAAGAAGCAAGAAGGCTAGTGGATAATTAGTTGAACCAAACAATAATTTAATTTTCAGCTTCTTCCTCATCACTGAAAAATATTGTAAGAAAGCTACACGCAAGTTTATCTGGAAAAAAAAACAGGGCCTGAAAATTAAAAGGTAGAATAGTTACATGATCCAAGTGGGTTCACATAAAAAAGAGCAGCTGCGAAAAGCCAAGCAAGAAGAATCAAGAAGGCTATTGAATAATTGGTTGAAGCAAACACTAATTGTATTTTTGGCTTCTTCCCCATCACTGAACAATATTGTAAGAAAGCTACATACAAGTTTTTGTGTGCAAGTGTTGTAGAGAAGAAATATACATGAGGAAGATATATTGACTAAGCAACTTAAAAAAGACTTCTCAAATAATTATTGCATTTTATTTTTCCAGGTTGTCAACATTGCTTATATCAATTATAAATTTTAATATATTCAATGATTTGAATGGATCAACTGTACTTTCTTGAATTCTTCTGGGGTGACATTTAAATTACAAAAAAAAAGGAAAATCATTTTCTCGTGGACCATGGTCATTAGAATTTTAAAACAACTCATTGAGCAGTCTTTGTTTTACTCTCCTTGGTTGAAGATCTTATTGGCTATTTACATTCTTCATATATATATATTTTTTTTGTTTTTATCAAGTCTTGATATATATTAGAATATATATATATATATATATATATGCATATATATAAATATGATTAAGACTTATGGTTCTATCCATGCTTTCTTCGTCACGTTTTTTTTTTAAAGCTTACATCATGTTATTAAATAATTATCAATGTAATATTGCTTGTTAATGAATCTAAAATTTACCTTTTTGTGTGTCCATTTCTGTTTAACTGATAGTTTCATTATCGATTATTTTGGCTTTCATGCAAAGAAATTACAAATTGTTTAAGCTTTTGCACGTTCAGTGTAATCTACTGGAGCACCTCAAGTGGTTTTTTTTTTTTTTTTTTAAATTTTATTTTTTTTCTGATCTTGAAATTAATTTATTAACTAACAAAGAGAAAAAAAATACATTAATTAAATAGAAATATAAGAATTTTATCTCTCAAAATAGTTTTGAAACAAAGGGCCAATATGATTTTCATTTGTGGTTGAACCAATTTTGTCTTCGCTAAGTACGTATTTACTAATAGAAATCATTAATGAGGAAAGTGAACTCAATTTCTATTGTGTAATTCCAATATTTATTAAAAATTATTATGAATTAAGTTAAGTGGACTCTACACAAAAACAAAAGGTTTTTCTTGTTATCCAAGAAATCAAGTTATTGTTCTTTATTTTCATTCTAATGAAACTTGATTTCATTTGATTTTTATTTCTAATTGATAAACAAGGCACGTATATATTTTTAGAGTCATTATTTTATAATAATAAACAATTGATTTATTTTTCATTACTTTCCAGTACTTTTGTACATGTTGAGATCTAGAGATATCAAAATTGGATTACTTTCCAGTTTTGCACATGTTGAGACCTTATAGAAATACTAAAAAAATTGAATAAATTAATGATCCATTTCTGGTTTTCTTCATAGACCTATTTAATTGCTTCAACTTAAATAAATCAATTGCTCAAACCAATGCAAATTACTAAATAAAATCAATTGTTTATTATTTTATAATAATAAACAATTGATTTATTTTTCATTACTTTCCAGTTTTGTACATGTTGAGATCTAGAGATATCAAAATTGGATTACTTATTTACTTTCCAGTTTTGCACATGTTGAGATCTTATATAAATACTAAAAAAATTGAATAAATTAATGATCCATTTCTGGTTTTCTTCATAGACCTATTTAATTGCTTCAACTTTAATAAATCAATTGCTCAAGCCAATGCAAATTACTATATATACACATTAATTGTGGATATATAAGATATTGTAAGTTGTAACGAAGTCAAATACAGTATATGCTCATCAGCAAATTCGCGTTCTAATTAAGAGAATTCGGCAACCTCCACCTTGTCAACTAGAAAAAGTGAACCAATGCATATTCTAAGAAGCATCAAGCTTCAAGCCACCGATATAAATTCAAAGTTCAAACCAATCCACACACAGTGAATTTATTGTTAAAAAATTTCATTTTAATCCGGGATGTTTTGAAAAAAAATACAAATTTTTAAAGTTTTTTTTTTTTTTTTTAAAAAAAACAGTTCTTTTTATATCTAATTTTTTTAAAACTCCTTGAAAGAATCTAAACTATCAGTCAACTAATAGTTAACATTAACAGAATACGTAGAAAAACATTTTTGCTTTTGGTGATTGAGAGTGACGCATAAATTACTAGTTACCTTAATAAAATAATGAATTTATAAGTTAAATTTTCTAAAATGTCTTTGAATTTAAGTTATTAAATTACAACTTAAATTGTCTAAAATTACCATAGACCATTAGTTTGACGGGGTTAAATTTTTTTGAGGAGATTTGAAAAAAGTAGGGATAAAAATAGTTATTTTTGAAAGAATTTTAAAAACTTGATATTTTTCTAAATTTTAAAGATTAAAATAATTTTTTTTTTTTTTTTTTTTTAAAAAAAAGGATAATCTTTGTATGTATTTGTATCTTTTCTTTAAAAGTGATAAATTAGCGCCATAAATTTTACTACTAATTATTTATTTGGATCACCATTGATGTGAAGGACTTGAATGTGATAGAATTTGATTTGTTTGAGTGGTCCTCATCTTTAGAAAGTAATTAAAAACTAAAAATTGGAAATATTTAAACTTTAATATATATATATATATATTGAAGTCAATGAATTGTTTTTTTTCTTCTTTTTTTCTTTTTGGGATGATCTTGGTATGTATTTGTATCTTTTCTTTAAATGTGATAAATTAGCATCCTTAAAATATAATAATAGTAATAATAAAATTAGAGACATTAAAATTCGAAAAACTTCGTACGCTTGTTTTACTACCCAAGCCATGGCTCGTATAAGATCCAAATTAAATGATCTTGCAATTCCATGAAAGTTACCATCTACATAGTTCAACTTCATGATTCACAATCTGTTACTCAATCCATCCATTGTTTTCTAGGCGATTGAGAATCTGAGGTAATTATTCTTCCTTCTTTTGTCATCCACGATGCGATCTTAATCAAATAACTTCCAAATTTATAAGAAGATATAAAAATTTCACGCCATCAACCATTATTGATGCTAGGTTTTGATATAACCTTGGGTAAATCACTTTACAATACATATTTGAGATAATTAAACCATAGACTGGATTCTCGAAGCCCACAAGGTTACGATATGTCTTTTGTGACTATCAACAAAAGTCACATCATGATTATTATATCATCACGTGATGACCATCACAGCCGCTTTAACTTAGCATCTTTAAAGAAAAAGTAAATAATTAATTGGTGTTTGAATAGGATGTTCCTTTTTTAATAAAACACATGTTGAAAACATTTTCATGGTTCCACAAATAATCGGCTAGAAATTTTGCATGGTTCAAATCTCTTTTAGTCGAAATCAAAATTCCTCTATCTCTAGCTCCAATTGTGTGGTGTGACAATATGAGTGGAGGATCTCTTACAGCCAATCCTATTTATCATGCACGTACAAAACTTATTGAGTAGATGTTCACTCATCAGATACATGGTTTTGCCAAGTACATTCGTTATGTTTCTTCCTGTGACCAGATTACTGATTATTTGGCAAAAACTTTGCCCTTCTAGTAATTTTAGGAATCTAACTTAAATTATTATCAATTATAGATTTTCTTATTTCATCTACTTATGTATCTGTTGTGTTCACTTTTTAAACTTGAGCAAACAATTGTATCCTTATCATCATCTGTAATCTGCTATATATATTTTCATTTATGAATAAAATAGAGATGTGAAGTTTCCTATTTACATACAAACTCTTGAATCTTTTCTTCCCACCAGGCCTAACCATAGGTCCTCAACAACTTTAATCCTACTTTCTCAATCAAGGCCATCATTTCGAATTCCTTCGAAAACTACCTTGAATTTTTCGTCCACCAGGCCTCGCCACTTGTTTATTGAGGCCAAAAAGCCATGAAACATGAGCCCTACAACACCCTCCAGCAACCAAGTGAACAGTATGTACCGTTTGTTATAGGATTTATTAGCTTATAATCAGATCAAACGGCTCATAAGTATACAATATTTATTGATATACCCATTCAGGCCTATGCAATCGTGATTGGAAATGGCAATTAGTGATAAACAAAGAGATGATAATTTCATAGAAAAGATTTCTAGAAAAGATTTCAAGCCGGTGAGTTAGAATCTCCAGCAACTATATATGTATATATAGTTGCTGGAGATTCTAACTCTCCCGCTTGCAATCAAGCTATATATATATATATATATATATAGCTTGATTACTCTCTGAACTTTGGATTGAGACAAGGGAATGTAAACTGTTAATGCATCGTCAATCCTGACTGGTTTGTTTGCAACACAAACTTCAGAGTGGCTGGAAAATCTTGTTGTATGAAGATGCATCACCCGTGCGCATGCAAAGCAATATTGAACCATTAATTGTAACAAACTACGAAACATAAAGCTACAAGTACCACTGTAAATTCTAATTGAATTACAACTTGGTTGTTGTAATACAAGAAAACCACCTCTCACAAGTCTTCATAGTATTCACAAGACAAGATGAGGATGGCCTCAACCAAGTGACAAGCCTTTACTCTTAAGTTCGAATCGTATACCTCTCCTCCAAGCTATATTTAATTGTGGTAGTTAAAAAACCAAAAACAAAAAACAAAGTATAGTTAGTAGAACCTTTAAATGCTTAATTATCATTTACTTCTTCTCTGCGTTTATCGCTCTTTCAATTAACTTGCTACTGAAACCACCTCTCCAGTATGACAACTGGTCCTTCCCATCAAAAGAAAACAAAATAATAATAATAATAATAATAATAAAACCATGAAAACAATAAATTTTACCCTTTTTTCTCATTTTAATGATTGAAAATGATATACAACTACATCATTCACGCGAGTTCACATTAAAAATGAAGCCTTGCTAGAGCCAAGAAAGCAGAAGTGATCATCAGAAAGCTACTGATGGTCCACCAAGCCCGCACACACACGCAAAATATACATATAAGATTTTTAGCTTGATTATTATATCCTCTTCATACATATCCATTCTCAATCACACAAATATATATATATATATATATATATATTTATATATATTTGTGTGATTGAGAATGGATATGTATGAAGAGGATATAATAATCAAGCAAAAAAATCTTCTGTTGGTATGTCTTAGTCAAATTAATCCATGATTACATTCTTTACCCTGTTCATTAAGTTGGTAAATCTTGTTTTTTATGCATTGTTAATCTTCATATATAACTTTGAGTTTCATTCCGTAATTTGATTGGAGAATTACCTGTTATTGCTTTTAATCACCTTCGGGGTATTCCTATATATCTTCCCTAGCAATAATTTATAAGAATTCTCTTCTCTCTATGGCGGCTATTTTTATATATTTTCCTTATTTGATTAATTAATCAAAATAGTTAATTTATCAGCAATCATGTTGTACTTCTCTTGTCGGCTGCAAAGACCTTATTTTTTATTATTTTTATTTTGGATCCGATCTCATGAAGGCTTTATCAATTGTCTTATGTCTTATTGTGCGGTTAATGAGACCTGTTATTGTTTAATTATTAATATTTGTTGTTGGTTAAAGAGTCTAAACATAACTTTTTTTGTGTCCATTTTCATTTAGTTGGTGGGTGGATCATTTTTAATTTCTTGTCTCCAAATAGAATCTGCATATTATTTGTGTTTTTGCAGGTTCAATACAGTTTTGAGCCACCATTGTCGGCGCATATTAGTACTTTTTCATCCAAGTGAATTCAGTGAACTTTTTCTTTTGTCCTTAGAAATACTTGAAATTGTATTGTGAAAATATATATATATATATATATATATATAGTAAGGAAAGTGTTATTATATATTCTTTTAGTCAAAACCAGCAGCATTGTAAAACAATATATCTCAAGATGTTTCTTAAAATGTTGTTTATTAGATAAACGATGGGCTGCCGACGAAAAATCTGTGCGGGATGTGTGTCCGACTTGATAAATCAATATGTATTCTCTATATCAATTACATATTTTTAATTTAGTCAATAATTTTTTATGTTGTAATTATTTTGTTAATAATTTTTCTTAATTACGTAGGATTTATTAATTTTTTTATTTTGTATTATTAGATTTTATTTATTTTCTATTCAATTGTAAATATTGATGTATAAATACACTAATTAATAACATGAAATATGTACACTATATTTAAGCCAAGTGGCATATGCTTTGAATTGACCTTTACATGCGCGCAACCCGCATGACCTTTTCTTTGGATTGATATGATTCACATTTACATTATTTGAGGTAGGTTCTTTTTTCTTTTTCTTTTTTTTTTTTTTAAATAGTACAAATACCCATTAAAACTTCCGAACCTCATGAATTAAATATATAAAAAATGACCCGGACAATAACTACTATTATTATTAGTACTTATTGCTCCTTTAATAGGTGAAAGAGAGCTACCCACGTGTAGTAGAAAAATTGTCCTAAAAATAATGGAATTTTTTAATAGATTGTCCACTTTTTTTTGTGAGTTGCCTGAAAATTGTCCACCTAGTAGAGGGAGATGATCGAACCCAACTCTGTTAGTCATTACATGTTAATATAGCTTTGTTGTTTGTTTGATTGAATAATACTCAGATTTTTTTTTCTTTATTTAGTGAAATCGCCCAAAAACACAACAACTTATATAGTGATACAATTGTATCTAGCATTGGTTTCACTGATGGTCTAGCAGAGGTGCAAAATTTTAGCTTGTAAAATATTTTCAATTAAACATTTCTCTTGGATGCAAGCAATGTAAACCTCTTGTATCTCCATTTGTGGTAAGGAAATAAGTTTCGCAATACATATTGAATTGACTATAATTAAAGAGACCACTTGTGAAATTTAATATTTGGACCATGTATATTATTATTTTTTTTCGTCTGAATAAATTTTAATGAACTCGGGATCCGCTCAAGATCAATTTTGAACAAATATTGTAAATAAATAGTACTCCGATCCCTAGGGGTTTCCTCCATTTTCAAGCCCATTGTATAAGTATAATTTCAAGCTACTTCTTAGAGGTCAAGCAACAAGTTTTTTGTATATAAATTGATTTTTTTTTTTTTTTTTGAAAAGATATACATTGAATTCCGAAACCAACCTTGACTACGAACACTTGCTTTGACTCCATTTATTTGAAAATCTAATCTAAAACTTGTTGGATTTTTTTTTTTCAATAAAAGGTCCTGTAGATGCATCATTGGATTCGAACAATAATTTCGATGAGTTAATAAATACTCCGGGAATAGTTGCATGGAATCAGTTTGACTCAGCAGCCGCGTCACCTATTGACTCAACTTGGTATTGATAGGTGATACTCTGCAGTTATATACTCTTTAGGGGAAAAAAAAACACACTGAAGTTACATATGTTCCAATTAAGTGATTCAAAGTTTTATAAGCTATAAGTTTATAATTGTGTGCATTGTTGAGTTATAGATTGAAGTTTTCATATATATATATATATATAATAGTATTTATACATATGTATTTTTAAAATTGAAATTCTAAACATTAAATTTATGGTTGTATTTTGAGATGTACCGAAATAAGATGTCAACATAAGCTACATCAACAAGCATCATTCGGTTAGGTTAAAATTTAATTTGGTGATGTGCAGAGGTTTTTAGTTTGGTTTACTTTACTCAGAAGAAAATTAATAGTCATATGCATATGTTTATCATAACAATTAACGCATGCTATTTTCATTGCTTCGAAAAATTCTAAACATTGTACACTTCCTTGATTGTTGAAAGACATTTTTTTTATAATACTAAATAAATGAGTCCATCTTTTCTTAGTACCAAAAAATTTAAATGAATTTTTATTGTATAATTTCACTGTTTATAAATTTTAATGTTAAGATTACCCTTATTTTAAAAAATCAATTGTAGTTGTATTAAAAAAATAATAATCAGTTTTGGAGCTGAAAAACAGCGAAGCTAATGATTCATTGTAGACGGCACCCTCACAGACCACGTACTCTCTCTCCAGTTGCGAATTGAATAATTTATAATGATTCTCACTTTTTCTTCCAAAACTATCCAACACTCTCCTTGTGTCACCACTCTCGCACCACGTGTCGCCCTCCTTCTTCTGAGTATAAGACTGAGCTTGCACAGTTGTTCTCTGAAAAAGATGAGCTCCATTTTATCTCATTTGCATGCTCTATTTTTGTGTTAAAAAACAGAGCAATTACATTCGAAAGCAAACCGCGTGTAAGCTTCCGCGACTTTCGCGGTTTGCTGTCGAATGTAATTGCTCTGTTTTTGAACACAAAAACAAAGCATGCAAATGAGATAAAATAGAGCTCATCTTCCTCAGAGAACAACTGTGCAAACTCAGTCTCATACGGTTCTTTATTTCCTTCTTCCATTGATTTGCTCTTCACCTGTAACAAAATGATGATCGTTCAACAACCTCTTTCTTCAAGATATCATCTCCTCCTTCCTTTCAGCGAATTTTTTGTTTCTTTTTTTGGGTAGCAAGTTATGTTCGTTTCGTGACAATTTATTTACACCCGTCTGAAACTGTTTCTCCTTTTCATTTTCATGAGAAAATGAGAGAGTTTTAATCGAAAAAATAAAGCAAAACAGCCCTAAAATGCTCAAAAGAAATAAAAAAAAAAAAAAAAACTCACCGTACTCTAGAAATAACAACTTTGATCACGTTGTGGAACATGAGAAAATGAGAGAGTTTTAACAGATTAACCATGATGTGGAACAAAATGAACATATAGATTCTCGAAAGTTATCACGAAAAATTTAAAATCCTGCTTGCGGAAAATTTAAAGTCCCCTTTTTTTAAGGAAGGGTATTATTGTTTTTTTACTTAAATAAGTGATAACAAAATTTAATTCATTTCAATGGTAGTAGTGAAACAAAACCTCAGGTATGTATTTGATGCTACTTGACATCTCGCGTTTACTTTTGTTGAAATAAAAAAAACTTAAAACAATCAAAAAATTATATCTCCAAACCTGAATTACATACCTCATATTTGATGATTACCAGACTTGATGATCAAGATCACTTCACAAATCAACAAGTTCCATTGCTTGAACAATTGTCTCCCTAAACCTAGTCAAATTGACTCTAACATTTTGTAAATTATAATACACATCTCTAGAAGCTAAGTATCCCTTGGTCGCACCTATAGAGTCAGGATCTGTAATTACAGGATGGTCCCTACCAAATTTCTTGAACAGGGTGCTCTCTTCAGGTTCTATCTTGTACTCCAAATAATGCAACCCCATGTTAGTTGCTGGTGAACCATAGCAGGTAATTGAGGCCCAATCCACCCCCAGTATCACCAACTGCACCATCACTGCTCCACGTGGCAAGAAAATCTCATTCGTGAGGCCTGCGCCGTGTGCCCCAACCATGACGCTACACTCGTTCACCACCTTCGTAAACTTGTCCAAATTCGACATGTCTCCCGGCCTAACCACAACAACTTCAAACCCCACTTCTTCCATCACGGCCACCATTTCGAATTCATTTAAAAAAAATCTTGTATTCTTCCTCGAAATTAGCAATAGGACTGGCCTCTTTCTCTTTATCTGAAAAATGTTTTCATGTTTCAAACTGAACGATTCCCTCAGGAATTTCCCGAAATCAGCCATAGAGTATTCTCCTGGAAAATCAGTAGTGTTTGTAGTTATATAACCATGATATTTAAGCCCTATAACACCCCCTGGAAAGCAGTGGACGGTACCATTTTCGGCTGGATTGATCAGCTCATATCCTGACAAACGTTTTAGCACAGAAGTGTATTTTTTCACCCACTTAGGGTTAAAATCAGTGATGACAAACTTAACCTGAGACCGAAAATGGTGGGTGGTGACGAACAAAGGTATGATCATTTCACTGACTTCATGGAAAATGTTTCCGACAAAGCCTTGACCGCCAGAGAAAACCACAGCTGGGACATGGTGAGTTACATGACAAGCTGGTGAGTTGGAATCTTCTCCGGCAATTATCTGGATAGGTGAGACTCGATCGTGAGCGTTTTGTAATATCTTCTCTGTATAAGGCTTTATCATCCTTTTAAATTGTGGTTGTGAAGAAGGAATGGTAATCGTTTGATTGTCAATTATAATAGGTCTATCTGTAACACAAAATTCAGCAGAATATTGTTTTTGGCAAATAAATCCTGTGTTTTCAAGCTGAATTTTGTCTTGGTCACCTGCACATGAAGATCACTGAAACATTAAAATTAATTTCGCATATCTTGGAATATTTAACAAGGAACTATAATAACATGTGCACACACTTGTTTATATATTCATGTATGTGTGTATGTGGGTACCTCTCACAAGTCTTCTCAATTGAAACTTCAAATGGTCTTCTTTAACTACTTCGATTACTTCTTTGATGGCTATATCATCATTTTTTATGCTGGCCATACCATTTCTCCAATATGTTAACTGGTGCTTGCCTTCAAAAATTTTGAAAAAAAAAAAAAAAAAATCAAATAACTGAATATTGATCAGTTTTGTACATAGTAAATACATGAAAATATATCTAAAAAAAAGCAGGAAAAATAAAAGATGGAATAGTTACATGATCCCAGTGGGTTCACAAAAAAAAAAGCAGCTCCACAAAGACAAGCAAGAAGAAGCAAGAAGGCTATTGAATAATTAGTTGAACCAAACACTAATTCAATTTTCAGCTTCTTCCCCATCACTGAAAAATATTGTAAGATAGCTACTCGCAAGTTTTTACGTGAATGATAGAGAAGACAGATATATATGAGGAAGATACACTTGACTAGGCAACTTAAAAAAAGCGTCCTCAAATATTAATTATTGCATTTTTTATTTTGCTAAGTTGTCAACATTGGTTATATCAATTATAAATTTTAATATATTCAATGATTTGGATGGATCAACTGTATTTGCTTGAATTCTTCTGGGGTGACGTTTAATTGTACGTATGTATATATGTGTGTATATATATATATATATATAATATGTTTCAAGTTCTTACTCTCCTTGTTTCAAGATCTTATTGGCTATTGAGATTTTTCTTATTGTTTTTTTGTTTAACCTTGTGATTATCAAGTCTTGATATATATTATATTATACAATTATTTTTATAATATATATTTTTTTAATCACTACTTATAGGTCGATCTATTCTTTCTTACGTCATGTTCTTAAAGCTTACATCATGTTATTAAATAATTATTAATGTAATATTGCTTGTTAATGAGTCTAAAATTTAACATTTTATGCATCCATTTCTATTCAACTGGTTGTTTCATTTCCGGAAATAATAGGCTAGAAACTTTGCATGGTTCAAATCTCTTTTAGTCGAAATCGAGATTCCTCCATCTCGAGCTCCAATTGCGTGGTGTGACAATATGAGTGCGGGAACTTTTGCAGCAAATCTTTATTATCATGCGCCGACTAAACATATTAAGGTAGATGTTTATATCATCAGAGACATGGTTTTGCTTTTGCCTGGTACATTAATTATATTTCTTCCTGTGATCAGATTGCTAATTATTTGAAAAAAGTCCTACCCTTCTCACATTTTGACGACCTGAAGACCAAACTTGGATTGACACTTTCACCCTTACGTTTGAGAGGGGCTGATAAAAATGAGAGAGAGGTCAAGTTATAATTTTAGGAATCTAACTTAAATTATTTTAAATTGTAGATTTTTTTTTTTTTATCTCATCCACTAGTATATCTCTTGTGTTCATCTTTAAACTTGAACAAACGGTTGTATCCTTATCATCATATATATTTTCATTTATAAATAAAATAGAGATGGGTTGAACTTTCCCATTTACATACAAACTCTTGAATCTTTTCTACCCACCAGGCCTAACAATAGGTCCTCAACTTCAATCCTACTTTCTCAATCCGCCACCATTTCGAATTCCTTTAAAATCTGCCTTGAATTTTTCGTCCACCAGGCCTCGCCACTTGCTTATTGAGGCTCCAAAAAGCCATGAAACTTGAGCCCTACAACACCTTCCAGCAAAGCAGTGAACAGTACGTGCCATTTGTTATAGGATTTATAACCTTATATAATCCGACCAAACGGCTCAGAAGTCTACAATTTTTACTCACATACACATTCAGAACTATGCAATCAGTGATTGGAAATGGCAATTAGTGTTAAAAAAAAAAAGAGAGAGAGAGAGATGATAATTTCACGTATAGAAAAGATCTCGAGAAAAGATTTCAAGTCGGTGAGTTAGAATCTACAAGTACACTCGTAAATTCTAATTGAATCAAAACTTGGTTGAAAGACAAGAAAACCACCACTCATAAGTCTTCATAGCATGCACAAGACGAGGATAGCCTAACCAAGTGGCAAGCCCTTCACTCTCAAGTTCGAATTTATATACCTCTAAACCATATTTAATTGTACTAGTTAAAAAAAAATACTAATAATAGTTTCAAAAAAATATAATAATAATAATAATTTGGGATAAATATAAAAATAGCACATTAAATAAATTACTTAACATTTATATCATTTTTCAAAAAATGTAACAATTGAATCATAAATCATGTGTAAAAATATTAAAATATCCTTATAATAAATGTAACAATTGAGTCATTTTTCAAAAAATGTAGCATTATCACCAATTTTATTAATGATATTTGTGTAAAAAAAAATAAGGTTTGAGACTCAATTATTAACTTTATTGAAATGAGACAAGATTGTCAATTTAATATTTAAAAATGTCATTTAGTGACATTTTCTCTAATTTTATTTTAAATTTTTTAGTATAAATAAATAATAATAAATATATAATTTTTTTAATTTTTTAATAATAATAATAAAGTATAGTTAGTAGAACCTTTAATGGCTTAATTATCATTTACTTCTTCTTGGCCTTTTCCACTCTTTCAATTAACTTTGCTACTGAAACCATCTCTCCAGTATGACAGCTGGTCCTTCCCTTCAAAAGAAAACAAAAAATAATAATAATAAATAAAACCACGTAAACAATAAATTTTGGCCCTTTTTTTCTCCTTCTAATGCAATGAAAATGATATGCAATTACATCATTCAAGTGGGTTCACATTAAAAATAAGCCTAGCTAGAGCCAAGAAAGCGGAAGCGCCACGCGCACGCTACTGATGCTGCGCCAAAAATGCGCGTGCCCATATATATATATATATATATATATATATTCATATACTCAATTTTGTGTGATTGAAAATAGATACGCACAGAGAGGTTACAATGACCCAAAAATCAAAAAACTTCTGTTGGTATGTCTTAGTCAAATCAGTCCATTCCATGTCCTTTTCATAAAGTTGGTAAATTTTGTTTTTTATGCATTGTTTAATTTAATATATAATTTTAAATTTCATTCCGTGATTTTATAGGACAATTAGTTGTACTTGCTTTTAAGCATCTTCGGGGAATTCTTATCTTCCATAGCAATAATTTATAAGAATTCTCTTTTCTCTTATGGCTGCTATTATTATATTTTATCTTGTTTGATTATGTAATCAAATAATTAATTTATCAGCAGCCATGTTGTACTTCTCTTATTGGCTCCAAAGACCTTATTTTTAATTATTTTTATTTTGGCTCTGAGCTCATAAAGGCTTAATCAATTGTCTTATGTCTTATTGTGTGGTTGATGATACCTGTTATTGTTTAATTATTAATATTTGTTGTTCGTTAAAGAGTCTAAACATAACTTTTTTTGTGTCCATTTTTATTTAGCTAGTGGGTGGTTCATTTTATTTTCTTGTCTCTAAAAAGACTGAAAATTATTTGTGTTTTTGCAGGTTCGATACAGTTTGAGCCACCACTGTCGGCGCGTATTATTAGTACATTTTCAAACAAGCGAATGCAATGAACCTTTTTTTTTTTTTTTTCCTCAGAAATAATTGAAAATATATTGTGGAAAAAAATTATATAGTAAGGAAAGTGTTATTGTATGTTCTTTTAGTCAAAAGCAGCAGCCCTGTAAAACAATATATCTCTAGAATGTTTCTTAAAATGTTGTTGAGTAGATAAACGTTGGGCTGCCGAGAAAAAATTTGTGAGCGATGTGTACCCGACTTGATAAATCATGATGTATTCTCTATAAAATCAGTTATATTAATTAATTTAGTCAATGATCTTTTTGTAATTATTTTTAATAATTTTTCTTAATTACTTATAATTTATTAATTTTCTATTTTGTATTGATTAGATTTTATTTATTTCCTATTCAATTGTAAACATTAATGACATATAAAAACATAAATTAATAACATGATATATGATAAAAATATGAAATGTGATTGGATATTACACTAGATTTAAACCACGTGGCATATGTGCTTTGAATTGATCTGCACATGCACGAGCCCAAATAACTTTTTCTTTGGATTATTTGCATTCACATTAATATAACTTTGTTGTTTGTTTGCTTGAATAATACTCATATTTTTACTTTATTTTGTGAAATCGCCCAAACCTCAACAATTTCTACAGTGATACAATCGTATCTAGCATTGGTTTCATTTATGGTCTAGCTGAGGTGCAAAATGTCAGCTTCTAATATATTTAAAAGTTCCTTTTGGACTCAAGCAATGTAAACCTCTCTGTATCTCCGTACTTGGTAAAGACATAAGTTTCACAATACACATTTACATTACATTAAATATTGACTATTAGTTAAGAGACCACTCGTGAAATTTCATATTTGAGAACCATGCATATAATTTTATTTTTTTTTTTTATTTCAATAAATTTTAATAAACGAGCGATCCGCCCAATATCAATTTTGAATAAATATTGTAAATAAATAATACCCCTGAGGGGTTTCTTCCATTGTCAAGCCCATTGTATAAGTATAATTCCATGGTATATATGTCTTAGAGGTCAAGCAATAACTACAAGTTTCTTGTATATAAATTGAATTCTGAAATCAACCTTGAATATTCACTTATTTGAAAATCTAATCTAAAACTAGTTGGATTTTTTTTTCCCAATACAAAGGCCTTTTAGATGCATCATTGGATTTGAAGAATAATTTAGACGTGTCAATAAATAATCCGGAATAATCACATGGAATCAACTTGACTCGACTGCCGCGTCACGTATTGACTCGACCTGGTATTAGATGTGTTATTGATAAACTAGTCACTCTATTATGCAGTTATATACCTTTTGCAAAAAAAAAAAAAAAACAGACGCTGAAGTTATATATGTTCCAATAAAGTGAACGAACTTTTATGTGCTGTAAGTGTATGATTGTGTGCATTGTTGAGTTATGAATATAAGTTCTCATATATATATATATATATATAATTGTATTTATAAATATGTATTTTTGAAGTTGAAATTCTAAACATTAAATTTATGGTTTTATTTTGAGATATACCGAAATAAGATGTCAATATAAGACGCCAACAAGCATCATTCGGTTAGATTAAAATTTAAGAGGTTTTTGGTTTGGTTTACTTTACTGGGAAGAAAGTGAATAGTCATACTCATATGCATATGTTTATCATAATAAATAATGCACGTTATTTTCATTGCTTTGAAAAATTCCAAACATCGTACACTTGATTATTGAAATAAAAAACTTAAAACAATAAAAAAAATTATATCTCCAAACCTGAATTACATACCACTCATATTTGATGATCAAGACTTCACAAATCAACAAGCTCCATTGCTTGAACAATTGTCTCCCTAAACCTAGTCAAATTGACTCTAACATTTTGTAAATTAAAATATACCTCTCTAGAAGCTAAGTATCCCTTAGTGGTACCTATAGAGTCAGGATCGGTGATTACAGGATGGTCCCTACCAAATTTCTTGAATAGGGTGCTCTCTTCAGGTTCTACCTTGTACTCCAGATAATACAACCCCATGTCAGTTGCTGGTGCACCAAAGTAGGCATTTGAAGACCAATCCAGCCCCAATAGCACCACCTGCAACATCACTGCTCCACTTGGCAGGAAAATATCGTTCGTCAGGCCTGCGCCGTGTGCCCCAACCATGACGCTACACTCGTTCACCACCTTCGTAAACTTGTCCAAATTCGACATATCACTAGGCCTAACCACAACAACTTCAAACCCCACTTCTTCCATCACAGCCACCATTTCGTATTCATTTAAAAAAAATCTTGTATTCTTCCTGGAAATTAGCAATAGGACTGGCCTCTCTCTCTTTATCTGAAAAATGTGTTCATGTTTCAAACTGAAGGATTCCCTTAGGAATTTCCTCAAATCAGCCATAGAGTATTCTCCTGGAAAATCAGTAGTGTTTGTAGTTATAAAACCATGATATTTAAGCCCTATAACACCCCCTGGAAAACAGTGAACTGTACCATTTTCAGCGGGATTGATCAGCTCAAAACCTGACAAATGTTTTAGAACAGAAGTGTATTTTTTCACCCACTTAGGGTTAAAATCAGTGATGACAAACTTAACCAGTGACCGAAAATGGCGGGTGGTGATGAATAAAGGGATGATCATTTCACTGACTTCATGGAAAATATTTCCGGCAAAGCCACGACCACCAGAGAAGACCACAGCAGGGACATGATGAGTTACATGACAAGCCGGTGAGTTGGAATTTTCTCCGGCAATTATCTGGATAGGTGAGACTCGATCGTGAGCGTTTTGTAATATCTTCTCTGCATACGGCTTTATCGTCCTTTTAAATTGTGGTTGTGAAGAGGGAATGTTAATCGTTTGGTTGTCAAGTATAATAGGTCTATCTGTAACACAGGATTCATAAGAAAATTGTCTTTGGCAAATAAATCCTGTGTTTTCAAGCTGAATTTTGCCTTCATCACCTGCACGTGAAGATCACTGAAACATTAGTATTAATTTCACATATGTTGGAATATTTGAAAAGGAACATAATAACATACACACACGTGTGTGTATATGTGCGTACCTCTCACAAGTCTACTCAGTTGAAACTTCAAAGGGTCTTCTTTAATTACTTCACTTACTTTTATGGCTACATAATCACTTTTTATCTTGGCCATACCATTTCTCCAATGTGCTAACCAGTGCTTACCTTCAAAAGATCAACGAAAAAAAAAAAAAAGAAATAAACTGAATATTGATCAATTTTGCACGTACTAAATGAAAGAAAATTTATCTAATAAAAATGTATGAAAAATAAAAGATAGAATAGTTACATGATCCCAGTGGGTTCACACAAAAAAAAAATAATAAAAATACAGCTGCGAAAAGCCAAGCAAGAACAAACGAGAAGGCTATTGAATAATTAGTTGAACCAAACACACCAAGTCAATTTTCAGCTTCTTCCCCATCACTGAAAATTATGCAAGTTTATCTGAAAAAAAATGCATGAAAATTAAAAGATAGATAGTTACATGATCCAGGTGGGCTCACATAAAAAAAAGCAGCTGCAAAAAGCCAAGCAAGAAGAAGCAAGAAGCCTATTGAATAATTAGTTGAACCAAACACTAATTCAATTTTCAGCTTCTTCCCCATCACTAAAAAATGTTGTAAGAAAGCTACTTGCAAGATTTATATGTGTGATAGAGAAGAAAGATATGTATGAGGAAGATACATTGACTAAGCAATTTAAAAAGTATCCTCAAATAATTATCGCATTTTTTATTTTGCCAAGTTGTCAACATTGGTTATATCAATCATAAATTTTAATATATTCAATAATTTGAATGGATCCCTAGGTCTGTTCTTTTGGAGTCTGATGCTCTGAATGTAGTCAACACGTAATGGAGCCTTATTTGTCAGAGGATATGTGGATAATATCATCCATGATCCATGATATAAAAATCTCCCTTAATAGTTCATGTATCAAATCTCTGCAGTATGTTTCAAGAAATATCTTTTTTATTACTAAAAATTTTATATATATATATATATATATATAGAAGTGATTTCATACATAAAGCTCTTTAAAATATAAATATTTTCTGTAAAACTATCAATCGTTTCGAAAAAACATTCATCCAATATTTTTAAAATACTTAATTTGATGAATATTGATTTTAAAAAGTCAATGAATTGTTAGTTTTTTTTTTTTAATGAATAATCCTGGTATGTAATTATATATATATTTTTAAGTAAATTGTATCTTTTCTTTAAACGTGATAAATTAGCATCCTAAGTTTTACTCCTAATTATTTGTATAGATCAAGATCGATGTGAAAGACTTGAACATGACATAATTTAATTTGTTTGAGTGGTCCATCATTACAGAAAGTAATTAAAATTGAAAATAACATTTTTATTACTAAAAATTATATATATATATATATATATATACACACACACACTGAAGTGATTTCATACATAAAGCTCTTTAAAATAGAAATATCTTCTGTAAAACTATTAATTGTTTCGAAAAAAACATTCATCCAATATTTTTAAAATACTTAATTTGATGAATATTGATTTAAAAAGTCAATGAATTGTTATTTTATTTTTAATGGATAATCTTGGTATGTAATTGTATTTTTTTTAAGTAAATTGTATCTTTTCTTTAAATGTGATATATTAGCATCCTAAGTTTTACTCCTAATTATTTATATAATCACGATTGATGTGAAAAGACTTGAATATGACATAATTTAATTTGTTTGAGTGGTCCATCATTACAGAAAGTAACTAAAAATTGATAATATCTTTTTTCATTACTAAAAATTATATATATATATTGAAGTGATTTCATACATAAAGCTCTTTAAAATAGAAATATTTTCTGTAAAACTATTAATTGTTTAGAAAAAAACATTCATCCAATATTTTGAAAATACTTAATTTGATGAACATTGACTTTAAAAAGTCAATGAATTGTTATTATGTTTTTTTAATGGATAATCTTGGTATGTAATTGTGTTTTTTTTAAGTAAATTGTATCTTTTCTTTAAATGTGATAAATTAGCATCCTAAGTTTTACTCCTAATTATTTATTTAGATCATGATTGATGTGAAAGACTTGAATATGATAGAATTTAATTTGTTTGAGTGGTCCATCATTACAGAAAGCAACTGAAAATTGAAAAAAAAATATATATTTTTTATTACTAAAAATTGAAAATCTTTAATATATATAGAGAGAGAGTAAGAGAGAGAGGTCTATTACCATTCCAAAAAAGTTCTCATCGCAATTATAAATTTTATAAAATTGTTAATTACTAAATTATCCTTACATTAAATTATTTAAAAAGACATAAATGTGCAATTAAAGAAACTATTGTTTTTCACCCTACCCCACCCTAATATACTTTTCAAAATCTAAACAAATTTTCATTCCTTATATACTACTTTGACATTCTTTGAGATTGAAATACTTTGACATACTTCGAGATTAAAATTAAATAAGAGAAATTAAAAAAACAAAGCAAAATAAAATCAGCAACTTGATTGAAATTGCAAATACACAGTAACATTATTTAGAAAAACAAACAACAAACATTCTGAGACTACCTATTCAATATTAACTACAAACTATGATTTGCAATTTTTAACAACGATTGCTCTGTTTATGTGTCAAACCTTCATGGTGTTAAACGCCGGCGTAAACTGAAAGCTTGAAACCTTACCATTTAAATACTTGCTTTTCGTCTATATATATCATTGTATGACTTAATGTATTGGTTTTTTATTTTGAATTTAACAAAATGAATAACTAAATAGAACTATATATATTCTTTAAACTTTTGGAGAATTTGATGATTCTAGTTGATCAATAAGGGGAGAAGGGCGAGTTTGTGTACTAAATTAAGTTTAGAGAAATTATTTTAATTGAAGAGATTTTTAATAATATTTTTAATAATTAAGGTTAATATTGTATTTAAAAGGTGTAGAGAGAAAATTAACAAATTTTCAATTATTAAACTGAGTATAGAAAGCAAATGGATTTGTGGAGACATTTTTGGTATATATATTTTTGAATTATCAGGGAAGAACCTCTAACGAGTCTCGAAAGGTCCTCATCTCCAGTATTGTAGCCGGTGTATACCTTCATAGGGGGAAAAAAAAATTAAATTACTAAATCTCTTGAGCAGTTTGTTTTTCATATAATAAATGCAATGAGAAAAAATATATATACATACACCAAAATTCTCCAATGTAGAATCATGATTCATGCGCCATCAAAAAGTAGATTTAAACCGTTTTAAATATATTAATTTATTTAAATTCTGAAATTTATTTATTTATTGTTTTTCATGCAAAGATGTGCGTTATCCAAACAATACATGATCAAATTAAGTGGGCTCAAGTAAAAGAAAGATGCTGCACAAAGCTAAGCAAGAAGGCCACTGAATACGTTGCACCCAACGCCACTACTACTTTCTGCTTGTTCTTCTTCATCACTGCTGATAAGTCTTCAGGCTTTTGTTATATATATATATATATTAATCGTATAAGAAGTTCCTTTTTGGTTGAATTCTAAATAATACATCTCCATCGAGTAACTAAAATAAAAATAAATAATGCACTTAATTAAGTACATAAATAATATTACAATTTAAAAATTGTTTATAAAGCATAGTTTTTTATTTGTGATCATAATATAATGTTTGGTAATCAAATTATGTAAACTTTATATTTAAATTAGAAGTTAAGTTTATAATAGAAATAAAACTTAAGCAAATATAACATAACATATTTTTTATGTAAGAGTTTTTTTTTATATCATTTTATTGGTTACAAACACACACGCAGATATATAAATATAAATATATATATATATATTTATAGGGTGTGGATTTTGGGGGGGAGGGGGAACGGATTGGGAGGTGTTGGGGGATGATTAAATTTACATAAAACCACTCACATCTTCAATAAAAGTGGGATTTGAACAATTGATCTTTTAAAATCAAAAAAGGTACTCAATCATCCCTAAACATAACTTTTTGGTTGAAAATAGATATAAATTACAAGAATAATTGAAAAATAAGAAATAAAAATTAAAGCATATTTTATCATATTTTAAAAAATTAGATGTCACAAATTAGAGTTTATAATTCTAGGATTCATTAATTTAATTTTAAGTCAAGTTAGAGATATTAAAATTATACTTAAAATGTCTAAGAAGATATTAATATTTTCATAAAAATTGTAATATATTTAAATTTTTATTCACATAAATATATTTAAATTTACTTTTTATGATATATATTATTATAATAATAAAAATTCTAATAAATAATAAATCAATGTTTGAATAAAAATCAATAAAATAATAAAATTAAATATTAATAAAGATAAATTAGAAAATTAAAATTAATAACAAGAATCTATAATTTACTTTTGTAACTAATACATTTTTTTTTAGTACAAAAACTATATCTGAGATGGATCCAGATAACTACCGAGACTAATCAAGATAGAATACTAATAACACGATCGATGGACTATTCTCAATTAGAAGGGAATCATCCACATGAAGATGGAAGAAAGACCTACATAAGGATGAGAGATCAATCCAGACAATTGGTGAGAAACTATTATTATTATTATTATTATTATTATTATTATATTATAGAAATTTGGATTTTTTTCGGATGGGGTGTCGAAACCATACCTCTTACAAAGGGAGGTATAAGAGTTGCTAGAGAGTCAACCAATCACCTCAACAACCAAAGACTTAACTAATATATTTAGGTATATATATATATATATATAAAATAATAACAATAATAATAATAAAAGTATGGTAAAACATAAAACTGAAAAAAAAAATGAAATTTTTAAAAAATTCAGAGAAGGCACGTGTCACCTCTAGTGAAGCACTGGGTCTGCCAGTTGATGCTACGATCCTTGTGGGCAACCCCACGGCCTCGTCATCAACCCTTGTGGGCAACCTCATAGCCTCATCATTGTACGTGCACGCACGCGCACATGCGTGCACATGTTAGCGTGTGTGTGGAAGGAAACATGCGTGATTTGAGAAGATAATATGGAAAGACACATGCATATATAATTATCCTCAAAATTATGTATGCCCGCATGCCCATGTTGATCTTCTCCAAGTTGTCATACATATCAAATTCAATTAATTAAATGATCATTTGATAAGAGAACTTAGCAGAAAAGTACGCTTGAAAGTGTAAAGATCAAATACAAATTAATTACGCTTGGGGTGTCAATTGAACGGAAAAGCTTGATTTCCTTTATAATCCAGTTATGAGTTCGACCAAATGCACCATTTTATTCACACCGAAAAATAAAAATAAAATATGTAGATTTTTTTTTTCTCTCTTTTATGTGAGAGCAGTCATTCCAACTTATGTGTGGATTGTTTCCTTTCATCTAGGAGTCTGTTTCTAAACCAAACGTTCAGTATATAATAATTTTCATTTGATTCTAATTACTTCCTAAGTCAATCCTATTTACATAATGTAGATAAAAAAAAAAAAAAAAATTAATTATAAAGATGAGTTCATATCTCATGATCATTGAATCTAATCAAACAGCAAGATCAAGAGATCAGCATCTTGGGCTCTTGGCTTGTAATGGCAATCATATTTGATGAGAACTAAATACATGAATTTTTGGGTATATGTTGCTGCTCTGGAAGATACTAACAAAAGCAAATTGACACTTCTTCCCAAAATAGAGTAAGCAAGTTGGCACTTGTCATGTTGTGAATCGGTGATGTTCATATAATATATATTAATATATAGAATTTAAAATAAAAGCATTGTGGTCCTCGGTTGATAATTTTGAGTGAAAAAACAACTTCACTAATTTCTATAATTATCCGGGTACTTCTTTGTGATACCCAATTTTTATTTGTATTTTCCCAATAATTTCAAGCCAAAAAAAGCTGTATTTTCAAGAAAGTCTTCTGGGTATTGGCTATGGAGTCAATTTTTTTATTATCATTCCATTTTTGTTTGATCATGTGCTTATTAATATTTAATTTATATTAATTTTTTTTTGGCCAAGGCTTTATTGGCTCTATGCATGCATGAAAGGTTATTATATCTTTGTGTATGGCTAGTTAAAGAATATAAATTCACTCATTTTTTTCTATTAATATTGTTTTCATTACTGATTTAATTTGGGTTTTATACGCATACGAAAAGAGACATATTATTTAAGCTTCTAATTTGGGTTTTATATGCATGAAAATTAAGACTTAATTACTAAGCACCAACGACCACCCCAACTTTTTGCTTCGGCTTTCTCATCACTGATAACGTAATGGAACTATTTCATGCTTTTTTGCTTGATATGAGAAGACGTGTCATGATTCTTGTATATGATCATATATGGAAGATCACTTGCATGCATATTAATCTTTTCAAGTTTATATTCTTTTCAAACTTAATTTAATTATTTGATGATTCAATAGGATCGCTTAATTAGTATTCACTTGAAAGTCTTCTCATTAATTTTTTTTTTTCCATTTTAAGTAGCATTTCGAATTTTGATAACTCTTACTAAAAAATTCTATTTTCAACACGATTTGTTTTGCTGCCTTTTTTTAGGATGTGACAATAAATCAAATTTACAATTTTTGAAAATTTTAACATTTCTTATTTTAGTTGTTTTAGAAATGCTAAATCATAGCCAGAATAGGTTTATTTTTCTACTTAAGCAAAAATCTGAATTTTATTTATTTAATTTTTTTACTATTAACAAAATCCTCGCTTTCTTTGAAAGCAAGTTTTTTTAGTTGATTACACTATTTATCGCTTTTACTTCGTCAGAGGTTGGCGCCCATCTAATTCAATGAAAATGATACACAATTACATCCACATGAAGCCTAGCTAGGGCCAAGAAAGCAGTAGTCAGCTGAAGCTACTGATCCTGCACCAAGCGCCACGTAGCCGCCCTCGCTTTTGCGCGTATATATATATGTTCAATTTTGTGTGATTGAGAATGAATACGTATAAAGGGGTTATTGTAATCAAGCAAAAAATCTTCGGTTGATATGTCTTATCCAAATCAATCTATTCTATATCCTTTTCATTAAGTTGGTGAATCTTGTTTTATATGCATTGTTTATCTTAATATATAATTTTAAATTTCATTCAATGATTTGATCGGAGAATTGGCTGTACTTGCTTTTAATCATCTTCCGGAAATTCTTCTATAGCAATAATTTATAAGAATTTTTTTCTCTCTATGGCGGCTATTTTTATATTTTTTCTTATTTGATTAATTAATCAAATAATTAATTTATCAGCAGCCATGTTGTACTTCTCTTATTGGCTGCAAAGACCTTGTTTTAAATTATTTTTATTTTGGCTCTGGGGCTTAATCAATTGTCTTACGTCTCATCGTGTGGTTGATGAGACCTGTTATCTTTAATTATTAACATTTGTTGTTCGATGAAGACTCTAAACATAACTTTTTTTAGTGTCCATTTTTATTTAGTTGGTAGGTGGATCATTTTTATTTTCAATTTGTCTCTAAAATGAATCTGCACATTGTCTGCGTTTTTGCAGGTTCAATACAGTTTTAAGCCATCACTGTGGGCGCATATTAGTACTTTTTCATACAAGTGAATTCAATGTTTACTACATACTTAATTCTTTCAGTCAAAAGAAGCTGCCTTGTAAAACAATATATCTCAAGATGTTTCTTGAAATGTTGTTTATTAGATAAACGTTGGGCTGCGGAGAAAAATCTGTGAGAGATGTGCGTCCAGACTTGATAAATTCATGATATATTCTCTAAATCAATTATATCTAATTTAGTCAATGATATTTCTTTATTGTAATTATTCTGTTAATTGTTTGCAAACTTAATTATTTAGGATTTATTGATTTCCGCTTTTATATTGATTGGATTTTATTTGTTTCCTATTCAGTTGTAAATATGGGTGTATAAATGCACTAATTAATAGCATGATACATGATAAGAATGTGAAATGCGATTGGATATCACACTTTATTCAAACCGAATGGCGTGTGCTTTGAATTGACCTGCACGTACGCGCGTCCCACCACATAACTTTTTATTTGGATTGATATGATTCGCATTTACATTATTTCAGAAGGTTAATTCAAAGTGGCAAGTAGGTATATTCCTGCATTGCATTGTCAAGTCATGTTTATATAGCCTTGTTGTTGGTTTTTTTTTTTTTTTTTAAGCATAGTTGTTGTTTGATTGATTGAATAACATGCATATTATATTATTTTATTTTGTGAAATCGTCCAAAACACAATAATATATATAGTGACACAATTGCATCTAGCATTGGTTTCATTCATAGTCTAGCACAAAATATTCGCTTTTAAAATATTTTCAATTAAACATTCTGTTTGGACTCAAGTGACGTAAACCTCTTTGTATCTCCATTTGTGGTCAGAAAAATAAATCTCACAGTCACAGTACATATTTAATTACATTAAGTATTGATTACTGAGAGACCGCTTGTAAAATTTAATATTTTAACCACATATATAATTTTTCTTTTATTTTTATAGATTTTAATAAACTTTTGATCTATTCAATATCAATTTTAAATAAACATTGTAAAAGAATAATACTCCTTAGGGGTTTCCTTCCTCCATATCCAAGCCTGATGTATAAGTATACCTTCATGGTTTTTCTTAGAGGTCAAGCAACAAGTTGATCGTATATAATTGAATTCTGAAACCAACCTTGAATATGAAAAATATATTTTGACTTCAGTTATTTGAAAATCTAATCTAAAATTAGTTGGATTTTTTTTTTTTCAATAACAAAGTCTTTTAGATGCATCGATCATTAGATTTGAGGAATAAATTAGATCCGTCAATAAATAATCTGGAATGGTGGCAGGGAATCAACTTGACTCGGCAGCCGCATCACCTATTGACTCAACCCGGTATTAATATGCGTTATTGATAAATAAATAACTTCACTCTCGTGCTATATTTTCCTTAAAAAAAAAAAAACAAAAACAAAAACAAAACTCTGAAATCATATATGTTCCAATAAAGCGAATGGAGTTTCGTATGCAATAAGTTTATAATTGTGTGCATTGTTGAGTTACAAATTTAAGTTTTCATTTATGTAAAATTGTATTTATTTATAAATATGTATTTTTAAAGTTGAAATTCTAAACATTAAATTTATGATTTTATTTTGAGATATACTGAAATAATATGTTAACATAAGACACCAAGAAGCATCATTCGGTTAGGTTAAAATTTGGTGATGTATAGAGGTTTTTGATTCGGTTTACTTGACTCGGAAGAAAATGAAGAGTCATATGTATATGGTAATCATAACAATTAAAGCATATTATTTTCATTGCTTTGAAAAATTCCAAACATTGTACACTTCCTTGATTGTTGAAATCAAAAAACTTAAAAAATCAAAAAATTATGTCTCCAAACCTGAAATACATACCTCATATTTAATGATTACTGGACTTGATGATCAAGACGTCACAAATCAACAAGTTCCATTGCTTGAACAATTGTCTCCCTAAACCTAGTCAAATTGACTCTAACATTTTGTAAATTAAAATACACCTCTCTAGAAGCAAAGTATCTCTTGGGGGTACCTAAAGAGTCAGGATCGGTAATTACAGGATGGTCCCTACCAAGTTTCTTCAATAGAGTGCTCTCTTCAGGTTCTATCTTGTACTCCAAGTAATGCAACCCCATGTCAGTTGCTGGTGCACCATAGTAGGCATTCGAAGGCCAATCCAGCCCCAGTAGCACCACTTGCACCATCACTGCTCCATTTGGCAGGAAAATCTCGTTCGTCAGGCCTGCCCCGTGTGCCCCAACCATGACGCTACACATGTTCACCACCTTCGTAAACTTGTCCAAATTTGACATATCACTAGGCCTTACCACAACAACTTCAAACCCTACTTCTGCCATCACGGCCACCATTTCGTGTTCATTTAAAAAAAATCTTGTATTCTTCCTGGAAATTAGCAATAGGATTGGCCTCTCTCTCTTTATCTGAAAAATGTTTTCATGTTTCAAACTGAAGGATTCCCTCAGGAATTTCCTTAAATCAGCCATAGAGTATTCTCCTGGAAATTCAGTACTGTTTGGAGTAATAAGACCATGATATTTAAGCCCTATAACACCCCCTGGAAAGCAGTGAACGGTACCATTTTCGGCTGGATTGATCGGCTCATAACCTGACAAGCGTTTTAGAACGGAATTGTATTTTTTCACCCACTTAGGGTTAAAATCAGTGATAACAAACTTAACCTGAGACCGAAAATGGCGGGTGGTGATGAACAAAGGGATGATCATTTCACTGATTTCATGGTAAATGTTTCCCGCGTGACTAGAGAAAACCACAGCTGGGACGTGGTGAGTTACATGACAAACCGGTGAGTTGGAATCTTCTCCGGCAATTATCTGGATAGGTGAGACTAGATGGTGAGCAATCTCCTCTGCATAAGGCTTTATCATCCTTTTAAATTGTCGTTGTGAAGATGGAACGTTAATTGTTGGGTTGTCAATTATAATAGGTCTATCTGTTACACAGAATTCAGAAGAAAATTGTTTTTGGCAAATAAATCCTGTGTTTTCAAGCTGAGTTTTGTCTTGATCACCTGCACATGTAGATCATTGAAACATTAAAATTAATTTCACATATCTTGGAATATTTGAAAAGGAACGATGATAACATGCACACACTTGTGTGTGTACAGTGTACCTCTCACAAGTCTTCTCAGTTGAAGCTTCAAAGGGTCTTCTTTAATCGCTTCAATTACTTCGTTTATGGCTATATCATCACTTTTTATGCTGGCCATACCATTTCTCCAATGTGTTAAACGGTGCTTACCTTCAAAAGGTCAACGAAAAAAAAAGAGTCAAATAACTGATTATTGATCGATCTTGTACATACTAAATACATGAAAATTAAAAAATAGAATGGTTACATGATCCCAGTTCGTTCACATAAAAAAAAAAAAAAAAAATTGCGGCTGCAAAAAGCCAGGCAAGAAGAAGCAAGAAGACTATTGAATAATTAGTTGAACCAAACACTAATTCAATTTTCAGCTTCTTCCTCATCACTGAAAACTATTGTAAGAAAGCTACTTGTTAGTTTATCTGAAAAAGAATGAATGAAAATTTAAAAGATAGAATAGTTACATGATCCAAGTGGGTTCACACAAAAAAAAGCAGCTGCAAAAAGCCAAGCAAGAAGAAGCAAGAAGGCTATTGAATAATTAGTTGAACCAAACAGTAATTCAATTTTCAGCTTCTTCCCCATCACTGAAAAATATTGTAAGAAAGCTACCTGCAAGTTTTTGGTGTGTGTGTGTGATAGAGAAGAAAGATATATTTGAGGAAGATATATTGATTAAGCAACTTAAAAAGTCTTCTCAAATAATTATTGCATTTTTTTTTTTTTTTTGCCAAGTTGTCAACATTGCTTATATCAATTATATATTTTAATACATTCAATGATTTGAATGGATCAGCTGTATTTGCTTGAATTCTTCTGGGGTGACATTTAATTTACACAAAGAAAAAAGAAAAAAAAAAAAAACATTTCTCATGGTCGTTGGATTTTTAAAACGACTCATTGGGATTGGGAGCCTTTGTTTCACTCTCCTTGTTTCAAGATCTTATTGCCCGCTGACATTTTTCTTGCTGTTTTTTAGGTTTAACCATGTGATAATCAAGTCTTGAAATATATAATAAATTGGTTTTTTTTTTTTTTAATAATATTTGCTTTTTTATCAAGACTTCTGGTTCTATCCATGCTTTTTTACATCATGTTTTTTTTTTAAGAGCTCACATCATGTTATTAAATAATTATTAATGTAATATTGCTTGTTAATGAGTCTAAAATTAAACTTTTTATGTGCACATATTTCTGTTCAACTGGGTAGTTTCTGTTCAACTGGGTAGTTTCATTATCGATTGTTTTGGCTTTAATGCTAAGAAACTACGAATTGTTTAAGTTGTTGCATGTTCAATGTTGTCACTTTGAGTGTGTTTGTTTTTATTGTTTATCTTTTTATTTTTTTATTTTTTTATCTTGAAATTATTTGTTAATTAATAAAGAAAAAATATATTAATTAAATAGAAATATAATGAATTTTACTTTCTCAAGGCTTATTTACTAATTGGAAATAATTATGGGGAAGAGTTAGGGGCAAAAAGCAAGAAGCCAGATGAATAAAGACAAAGCATGGGGCCTACGAGAAAGAGAACAAAAGTAGGGGCTGAGGGGCAAAAGGAAGAAGCTAAAAACCATAATTTTAAAGAGTAAAATATTAAAGTTGTAATATTTAAATTTTTTTTTGAGATGGGCCGGGTAGGCTTGAGCCCACCCTAACCCAAACTGCTCTCAGTCCCTCTATATATATATATATATGTATGTATACATACTTGTACATGTGTGTATGCATGCGAAAGGAAGACATGAATAATTAGAGAGACAATACAGAGAAGACACATTGCATATCTAATTGAATAAACTCCTTTCGTCAAATTTAATTTATTTAATGATCATTTGATTAGAGAACTTAACAGAAAAATAGGTCTGAAAGTCTTCAAAGTATTCTGCGCCTATCCATTGCAAATTGATTATAGAGATCAATCCATTTCTCATGATCATTGAATCTAATCAAACAACTTAAAGATCAAGGGATCAACATCTTGGGCTCTTGGCTTGTAATGGCAAGAATATTTGGAGGGATATATACAAGAAGTCGGTAATAACTCGGTTTTTTTTTAAATTTTTTTTTAATATTTAGCCGATAAGCAATTTTTTTATATATGTTGCTGTACGGGAAGATGTGAACAAAAGCAAGTTGACGCTACGTCCAAAGAAAAAATAAACAAGTTGACACTTGTCATGTTGTGAATCGGTCATGTTCATATGATATAGAATTTAAAATAAGAGCACTGTGGTCCTTTCTTGATCATTTTGAGTGAAAAACAACTTCACTAATTTTCTATAATTATCTGGGTACTTTTTTGTGATCCCTAATTTTAATTTGTATTTTCTCAATGATTTCAAGTCAAAAAAAAAAATAATAATAATAATAATAATAATAAAGGCTGTATTTGCACGAAAGTCTTCTGGGCATTGGGCCATCAGCTATGGAGTCAAATTTTTTATTATTATTCTAATTTTGTTTGATCATGTGGTGCTTATTAAGATTATAATAGTTTAAAAATTGCTTTTTTTGTTTTTGGCCAAGGCCTATCGGCTCTATGCATGCATGAAGGGTTATTACATTATTATGTATTGCTAGTTAAAGATTATAAATTCACTCATTTTTGTCTATTAATGTTGATTTCATTATTGGTTTCATTACTGATTAGATCTGGGTTCGATACGTGTATGCAAAGAAATTACATATTATTTAAGCTTCTAATTTAGGTTTGCGTGAAACTTATGACTTAATTGACTAAGCACCAACCACAACCACAACATTTTGCTTCTGCTTTTTCATCACTGATAATGTAATATTGAACCTATTTCAAGCTTTTTTGCTTGATAAAAGGAGACATATCACATATATGATCATATAAGGAAGATCACTTGCGTGCATATTAATCTTTTCAAGTTTATATTCTTTTCAAACTTAATTTAATTATTTGATGATTGAATAGGATCACTTAATTAGATATAGTATTCGCTTGAAAGTCTTCTAATTAGTTTTGTTCTATTAATTGCTATTTAATTTACAAGATCAATTCATTTCTCATGATCATTAAATTTAATTGATAAAAGAACTTATTTAGTTTCAGCTTTATAGATCTTCTATTTCTAGCTTATTGGCTTTGGAAACCCTTTTTTTTTCTTTTTTTTCTATTACTTAATTTATATATTTTTCTGAAAATGTGCTTATTAAGGCTTATTATTATTATTTTTTTTTTTAAAAAAATGTTGTTTTGTCCATATTTGGTTCTACGAAACTTGACAGCTTGAGATGTTATCAAAGGACTCTGCATTGGGGTTGTTCATAATCTTCCCAATATTTTGAAAAAAATAAGCATATATATATATAATTTTTTCCAAATTTTTATACATAGAATTACTCTTTAATTTGTAGGGAAAACAAAAAATATATATCATAATAATAACAATAATAATATAATTATATAGGTTAAAATTTGAAAAACTTCGTACACTTGTTTTTTCTATCCAAGTCATGGCTCGTATAAGGTCCAAATTAAATGATCTTATATGAACTTCACAATTCCATGAAAGTTACCATCCATACAGTTCGACTTCATGATTCACAATCTAATACCTAACCCATCCATCATTTTCTAGTCGATTGTACATCTTAGGTAAATGATCTTCCTTCTTTTATCATCCACAATGCGATCTTGACCAAAGAACTTTAAAATTTATAAGAAAATATAAAAATTTCATGCCATGAACCATTATTGATGCTAGGTTTTGATATACAGATTAATGATATAACCTTGGGTAAAGGATCTTGTAATGTATTTTTTGAGATGATTAAATCATAAACTAGATTGCTAAAGACCACAAGATTATGATATGTTTTCTGTGAATCACATCATGATTATTAGATCATCACATGATGGCCTTAAAATCACAACCACTTTAATTTCTTATTTTTTTAAAAATTAATTAATTAATTAAAATTTGAATAAGACATTTTTTTTTTCTAATAAAAATATGTTAAAAACATTTTTATGGATCCACAAATAATCAGCTAGAAATTTTTTGAAGCTTTTGATTAAAACAAGTAATATGTTAAGAGTTATAATGATATGTGTCATATTCAATCAACATCTTGACAATTGTAATAGCAAAAATATAGAGAGAGATGTATATACAATGTGTCAATAAATATTTATTTTAAATGAGCTGATAAGTATTTGTTGGATTTATGTTGCTGCAGGAAAAGATATTAACAAAAGCAAGTTATTAACACTGTCATGTTGTGAATCAGTCGTGTTTATGTAATTGAATTTAAAATTAATTAGAGCATTGTGATCCTCACAATTCTTAAACTCAATAAATTTGGGCTAAAAAAACAAATTTAAGTAATTGTTCTACAATAATTTGAGAATTTTCTCTCTTATCCGAAATTTTTATTTTATTCCAATGAAATTCATAGGAGAAACTTTGCTTAATTTGCACGAAAGTGATCTTCAGGGTAATTCAATAATTTATTTATTTATTTTTTAAAAGAACACATTTCTAATTAATGGTTATTAGATTAATTGGTTAGCATGGATGTTGTATTCAGTATTCTTTCAAGCTTAATGGCTATAAAGTCATTATTTAATTTGGTTTGACCATGTGATTACAAAGAGTTTATTAGTCTATATTTTTTTAATTGGTTTTTGGTCAATGATTATTGGCTAGCTTTATGCATGCTAAAAATTAAAGGTTAGTATTTTATCATTCATAATGTATTAATCGCTTGTTAAAAAATCCAAACTCATTCATTTTTGTTCACTTCTATTCAAATTGTAGATTTATTATTGATTAATTTGGGTTTCACATGCATGCACAGAAATTACATATTATTTAAGCTTCTATATTTCAATACAGACTTGAACCCACCGTTACAATCGGCGGCCTTTGAGGGAATGCGTGTTTTTAGAAAATTTAGAAATTGATGGAATGAGAATATTTTTTTCTCAAAATTTGGAAAAGCAAACATAATTTCAAAAATGGAAAACAATCAAACTAATAAATAAGTAATGCTACATCACCTAAAAATTTATCTAATTGATTTTATAAGTATAATTATTATATTATCAATACATCATCGTAAAATTAATATAATAACTAAAAATCAGATTATCACATCATTTAGGTAAATTTTTTGAATAAAATTTTGAAAAATATAGTATTATTCTTTTGATTTTTTTTTCTACTATAACTGTACACCGTGCTTCTTGTATAAGCATGGAAAAGTAATTGCCTGGCGAGTGACAATTACTTGTCAGATGAGGCAGTTTTCATAACTCCTCTAGAGGTGTCAATCCACTGGCATGGGTCCTCAAATTAGGGGCCAAATTCACATTTAAATCTCCAGACCTATTTGTCACGTGGGATTAAATCATAATATTTTTATGGGATTGAATTGAATAAGATAAGATTGGATTTGATAAATTAATACTGTAATATAATTGATGTTATATGAGATTATATTAAAATTAATACTATCTATTGTTTGGCCTATTATAATTAACATAATATTATTTTATAAAAATAAAATTAAAAATATTTTAATATTATCTTACAGAATTAGATTAATTTTTTAAAATAATATATCCCACCAACACGGGATATTTATTTAGTTTTTCCTTTTTACAATTTTTTAAAAATAGTACTGTCACATTCCAATAGCCTTTAAAGTTTAATTTATGCTAACCGTACATTCCAATAGCCTTTAAAGTTTAATGTATGCTAACTGTACTTTTTTTTTTTTTCAATTATTACAATTAAATTGAGATTCAGCGAAGCAGATTTAGAACATGACATTACTGACTTTTAGAAAATAAATGTAAAAGGCTTGCCATTGAATCGGGCTAATCTCACCTCGTCTTCAGCCATGGAGACTCGTGAGAGGTGGTGTTCATGTATTTCAATCAAGTTGTAATTGAATGAAAATTTACAAGTATACTTTTAGCTTTATGTTTTGTACAATTAATGGTTCAATACTTCTTTGCATGCATTCAGGTGATGACAAGATACAGCTTGATACAACCATATTTTCTTGTCACTCTGAAGTTTGTGTTTGCAAGCAAACCAGTTCACACTCCCTTGTCTCTATCCAACTTTGGGAGAGTAATCAAGATAAAAATATATATATATATATATATATATGTGTGTGTGTGTGTGTGTGTGTGTGTGTGTTTTAGCCGTGGCTCCAATTCCTTGTGTTAACATTTGGATTTTGTAGGACGTCCATTTTGCATTCCGTTAAGTTGCATTGAAATTTACGAGTCTTTATTGATCGATATATAGAATATTTTAGGTTTAAAAATGTTAAGGAATGAGAATGTACATTGTTTTCGTTCTTTGTGTTTTATAAAATTTTAGTATCTGATCTATTTTTGTGCGATAAAATAATGTTATTGTTGCAACTTATGTTTATTGTTAAGGTGTTTAGATAATTAGGTTTGGCTGCTTATCAATCTTGTTGTTTTAAGTTTTGATTCGTACTTTTTAATTTATCTGACAATGAAGTGGGAAAGTTATTCTTAGTGAGAGCAAAATATATAAACTTAAAAGGAGAAGTTAAAAATTTGTTTTGTAAGTTGTAGAATCCGCCTCTTCTTCTTCAATTTTTTTTTTTTTTTTTTTTTTTTTTGGGTTTCCAATGATCATATACATGATATTGCTTGTGACACCAAATTATGATGTGAAACTGTTTTATGTGTTTGATTCAAAGAAAATGATATATGTACAAAATAATTTATTAAACAATGACAATACACAAGACTCTGAAAGCTTCTTCTTGTTCTTGTAGCCAAAACAGGTGGATTTTTTGACACATTCCACTTAATTAATTTGTACCAAGTGGATGTAGAATGGCTAGGAATAACGGTACACAAACATAAATTCAAGTGAAGAAAAATAGATAATTTTAATGGTTCTCTACTGATTGAATGACCAACATTGAATTTTAAAGGTGCGGCCTTAAATTTTATGATTAGGAATTGCATTAAGTTGCGTTGAATTTTTTGAGTCTCTATTTATTTATTGATATATGGAATATTTTAGGTTTAAAAATATTAACGAATGAGATATACATTGTTTTCGTTTGTTGTGCTTTATGGAATTTCGGTAAATCTTATCTATTTTTACGTGATGAAATAATGTTATTATTGCGACTTATATTTATGGTTATGGTATTTAGATAATTGGGTTTGGCTGATTGATCTTGTTGTTTTAAGTTTTGACTCGTATTTTTTTATTTATCTGACAATGAAAGAGGAAAGTTATTCCCCCAAAGAATAAGATATATAGACTTATAGGAAAGGTTGAAAATTTGTTTTGTAAGTTGTAGAATATTCTGCCTCTTCTTCTTCAATTTTTTGTGTTTCCGATGTTCATATATATGATATTGCTCGTGACAGCAAGTTATGATATGAAACTGCTTTATGTGTTTGATTCAAAGAAAATGATATATGTACAAAATAATTTATTAAACAATGACAATACACGAGCAGGAAAGCTTCTCCTAGTGAATGTTGAGAATGATATATGAACATTTTTTTTCTTCTAAGTTATATGTAAATGGTTCAAAATAAGATGACATAACTGAAGTTGTACCTAGCAGCATCCATTTCTGGTTCTTGTGGCCAAATAAAGTGGATTTCTATCACATTCTACCTCAACTAATTTCTTACCGATATAGTACACGGGGAATTGCATTCCATCTTCTTCTCGGACCAGCGCTGCACTTAATTAAGGCGTGTTGAGATTCCCCAAGCTAAACTGTTAGAACTTCCCCTTCTTTTGGTTTTGACAAGAGTGGAGCTCACCCGATATACTCCTTTAGCTGTTGGAAAGTCATCTTGCATTCCTTTGTCCATTCGAAGTTCTTCATCTACTTCAATACTTCAAAGAATGGTGCGTATTTGTCTGTGGCTTTTGACACAAATCTGCTCAGTGCAGCGACTTGACTGTTCAAACTCTGCACGTCCTTCATTCTGGTTGGCGACCTCATGTCTAGCAAAGCTTGTATCTTTTCTGGGTTGGCTTCGATTCCTTTGTTATTCACCATGAAATGCAAAAATTTTCCTGAAGCTACCTCAAACGCACATTTAAAGGGGTTGAGCTTCATCTGGTATTTTCTCAAAATTTGGAACATCCCCTCAAGGTCGCATACATGGTCAACAGTCTGTTTGGATTTTACCAGCATGTCATCAACGTACACTTCCATAGTCTTCCCAATCAGGTCCTCGACCATCATATTTATAAGCCTCTGATAGGTTGCCCCTGTATTCTTCAGTCCAAAGGGCATGACCTTGTAGTAATATACGTCACGATCTGTGACGAATGAGATGTGCTCCTTATCTTCAGGGTTCATTGGAATCTGATTGTACCCTGAGTAAGCATCCATGACACTGAGGAGCTCATGCCCAGCTATCGCATCTACTAACTGATAAATTTTGGGCAGTGAAAAGCTATCTTTTGGGCAGACTTTGTTCAAGTCCGTGAAGTCTATGCAGGTTCTCAATTTCCCATTTTTCTTCTTAACCAGAACGAGATTGGCTACCTAGATTGGATAGCGAACTTCGCGGATAAACTTGTTTGCCAGGAGCCTGTCTACATCCTCCTTTAGAGCTTCATACCTCTCGCGGGTCATAAGTCTCCTCTTCTGACAAACTGGCTTATGGCGAGGATCTATGTTTAGCTTATTAGTCACCACTTCTGGATCAATCCCCACCATATCTTCATGATTCCAGGGGAACACATCCAAATTCGCCTTGAGACAATCAGCTAGCTGGGCCTTTATTTCTAGGGCTAAGTTCTTGTCCAGCTTGAGACATCTTTCAATATCCACCTTACTCACTGGTGCGTTTTTCAACTCTTCCACTGGACCTGTGGTCTTGCACGTATCGATCTCCTTAAGTCCAGATCATGGCTAACACGGGAAGTACTGATAGTCTGTAACTTGCGCCTTAAGACCACGTTCACCTTCTTCCCTTGAGCTCTCATCTTCACTGCATCTACATAGCAACGACGAGCTAGTTGCTGCTCGTCTCGTACACATCCTATTCCACTGGGAGTTGGAAATTTCACCGTCAGGGTTCTGGGAGAGATGACCATGTCCAAATCATTCATTACGGGCCTTCCCAACACTACATTGTAGGTTGAGGAAGAGTTAATGATCAGGAAGTCCGCTAACACGGTTAACTGGTAAGCTGCATCTCCGAGAGTGAGGGGTAATCTGATCTGTCTTATGGAAGTGACTGCATCTCCTGTGAAACCATACATAGGCTTAGGGGAAGACTTCAACTGTTCATCGTCAATCTCCATCTGGTCGTAACACTCATTGTACATTACATTCACTGAGCTCCCGGTGTCAATCATTATTCTTTTGACCTCTGAGTTTTCGATACGGGCTCAGATTACCAAGGCGTCATTGTGGGGCCAGTGAACACCCCAAACATCTTCTTATGTGAAAATAATCTCCTCGGATACCCTCCTAGCCTTCTTTGCAAGTCTTTCTAGCTCTCTTCGGTCTGCAAGTTGGATGTGATTAGTCTCACGTACATACTGCTCATGCGATCTGTTTGATGTTCCTGCTATATGAAAACCCCCATGGATGGTAAGGATCGTCCTCACAACGGGTGCGTACTCCTGGTCAGGAGTTGGTTGGGCTGGCTGCTGCTTTTGTTGCTATTGGTGAGGACGTTGTTGTTGGGGTGGTCGCCCAGCTGGTCGTATAACATAATCCCTCAAGTGACCTTTTTAGATCAAATCTTCTATGGCGTCCTTCAATACCCAATAATTAGAGGTGGTGTACCCTACTTCATTGTGATAGACATAGAATTTGCTCCTGGTTCTACGACCTTCAAGAGTTTAAATGGAGTTAGTCTTCCAAAGTTCTCCTTATTCCTTTCAGTTGCAAAGATTCTCTCTCAAGTGTCTGACAGGGTACTGTATCTATTGTAACGACCTTGATACTGAGGTCACTCTCGCCTCTGGTTATTCCTTAATCCAGACCCATATCTGGTCTTCTTTGTAACTTGATTATTAATCCTCTGGCCCCTACGGCTGCTTCCTTCATTTCTCCTCTTCTTCCCTTAGTTGGAGCTACCGGTCTTATTTTTTTGGTTATTCACCTTATTGGGACCAAAGGCTTCTTCTCACCGTATCTCTTTTGTGCTCGCTCATAAAACTCCCTTAGGTCCTTCACTGGAGATTTATAAATGCTCTCGTACAGCTTCCTGTATTTTCTCAGTCCTGTCGAGATAACTATTAAGATCCTCTCTTCCATAGGGTTTTCTACATTATTCACCTCGCGCCTGAACCTATCGATGTAGTCCTTTAGCGATTCACTAGAACGTTGGAAGATTGTAGCGAGGTGGTAAGGTGGCGCTAGCTGCCCCTTCAGCGTCTTGTATTGGTTCAGGAATATCTGCTGACACTCCTCCCAATTATTAATGCTGCGAGGTGGAAAGTTTCTGAATCATGTCCGTGAAATGTCCCTAAGTGTTACTAGAAAAATGCGGTAATTAACTAGTAAACTGGTAGTCTGCAAGTCCATCTGGATGTTGAACACGTCCAGGTGGCCATAAGGATCAGCATCCCCATTGTATTGTGGGATGTTAGGGACTTTGAACTTGGGGGGAAACGGTTCAATCTCAATCTCTAAGGTAAATGGGGTCCTGTCTCCGCTTTAACTCCGCTATTCTTGAGCTTAGGGTCACGCTTCAAGCTGCTGAACCCTTTGAAGGAACTACTCGACGAGTGAATCCTGCTCTTCAACTCGTCTGACAGTAGATTGGCCGACAGCAGGTTATCTATTTTGCCTGTCATGCCCACTCAAGGAAGTCGACCTTATGCTCCTTGCCTTCTTCTATCCTTAAACTCGAGGGCATAACGACTAGGCTCACGTCCCTGGTCAAGCCTGTCCGACGTAACTTCTCTATACGAACCCTTACGACGGGGCCTCTACCTGGCTTTATCTCTGCAAGCTGAGGCCTGATCATGTCCACGATCTGTCTGCACCGATCGGGGTTCATTTTGGCTCACTCTTGCTCTAAATCTTGAGGGATGAGCTGCACATTCCTTATTATGAGCTCACTGAAACCGAGCACTAGACTGCACGCTGGAGGAATGAGCTGACCCCTCTTGAAATGACTCTCTGACTACCCTCTCATTTACAATAAGGGCCTCAACATGCTTTTGTTGTGAAACATCCCTCCTTGCAGTGGCCTGGTTTGGCCTCTAAGCAGTCTGAACTTGGGCCTGAATTAGTGCCCTAACTTCACTCGCCAGCTGTATCATTGTAGTTTCTAGTACCTTCTATCGTTACTGTAACACCTGTATAACATCTCCTCCAGCAGCGTTAAGTATAGGTTGACGGGAAGGAATAGGAGGTATACCTTGAGCATTTCTCGCCGTAGATGCATTTGACATCCCTGCATCCATGTTGGATGGTTTTCCAATAAGCATGACGTTCTATTGTTGATCTGAAGTTTCTGGACAGTCGATGGTTGCGTCAGAACTTCTGGTGATTCTTTCTTTGACCATCGTGTCTAGCAAAAGACCTCGGGGAGTTAAGAACAAAGGTGGCGAAACCATAGATAGGCCCTTCTTCTAGTGCCAAAATGTCGATGTCTGGATTTAGTAGACTAGGTTCTTCTCAAGCCCAAGCTACAGTTTCGATCAAAGCAATATGGAAAACGAGTAGAAAACGAAGGAAAAGAGATCAGGGAAGGAAAGGGGTGCACCGATGATTTTTAAGTAGTTCGACCCAATTGATGTCTACGTCCATTGTTCTCTCTCTCTCTATTTCTACAGAGTAATGACCCTCAAAAAATAAAAAAGAATCCTTTACAATGAATTTCCTCTCCTATTTATAAAACAATGAGAGGTGCTATAGTAAAACATAATAAGACAAAATACAGTAAGTCAAACTGAAATGATGGGTTACATTTAATGCAGCTGACATCTGTCGGGTTAATTCGGCCAAAGCATGGGTTTAGACGACAACCCCATACTGGTTAGGTAAAATCTCCTTAATCCACGCTGTAATCTCTGACGGGATTGATGTGTACGGTACGCCTTGAGCTGTAATCGGTTCTGACTGCAGTTGACTTGTAGTTTGAGAGATGTGGCAGAAGCGAGCTCTTTAGGGAGAAGAATACTCTGTCAAGTTGACGAGTAAATAAAACTCTACCGAACTAATCTCATTAAGGGTTGTTGATAAAGTTAATAAGCGAGGTATCCAACGATGTGATGGACAAGCTGATAAGCGAGTACATGCAGAAAGAGCCGAGTAGTTTTGGCGAGTGGATTGACGAGCACATGATCAATCCCATAAACAAGCTCATTCACGAGCTGATAAACGATCACACGAGAAAAGCTAATCAACAAGCACATGGACGATCAGATTATCGAGCAGATAAGCGAGCAAATAGACGAGCAAAGAGTTAGGCCTTCTTGGTTGTTCGACTATTAGGCCTACTATTTGGACTTTTATCAGTCCACTTATCTTGATCGTGAAAACATCCATAACAGAATCCATACAAATTTGAATTAAATATACTCAAATTTTTACATTATTTAAAATTCCAATGAATATTAGCTTCAATCCATCCCCTGTATTTGAAAACCCAAATTTTGAATTTGGAATTCATTTTTTAATCTTTGACATATGCTGTAAATCCGACTCATTTGTTTAGACAATTGGAATTGCCAGAAAATGTGGCATTTGCAACAACTATGTATACGTTCTTGTTTAATTTTCAATACAACATATATATATATATATGCATACAGACATTTGATGTAGTCACAAATAAGCCTACCATTTTATTTACTAGCCAAATCTTGTTAATGAATATGGTGATCACTGGGAACTTACCTCACATCTAAGTTCTCCTACTGAGTTTCTCCTTAACCGCATATAATTTTGACACGACATCGACCATCTCCATTCGCTCAGTTGGAGAATCCATTGAGCAACGAACTCCAATTCTCAGCATATCAATCAAGCACTCTTCAATTCTGGCTCTTACTTTTCCATGTAGTCTCTCATAATTTTCAACGTTGTCGTCAAAAACACTTACTTCCAATAGCAGTGAAGGTTCAACAATCTCTTTCACTCGTTCAGGCAAAGACACCTTGACAAAATCATGGAGAGTTAGGTCATCATTAAACATGCCATCAGTAGGGCATTTTCCGATGAACATCTCTAGCAAGACAACTCCAAAGCTATACACATCTCCTAGCACGGTCACTTCATTGCCCATACCATACTCTGAAGAGACAAGTCAATTTATTACCATAAATATAGTAATATGACACATAAAATGGTTATTAAAGTATTTATATCAAAATATAACACATAAGAGAGTTACCGGGGGCAATATAACCCATTGTTCCTTTTATTCCGATTGAACTGGATTGAGCTTGAGGACTAAATGGGTTATTTGGTAGAAATTTCGCCAACCCAAAGTCACCCACATGAGCAACCATGTCTTGATCGAGTAAAACATTGTTTGGCTTTAGATCAGCATGAACGATTGGTGGTTGGCAGTGATGATGAAGATATTCTACTGCAGAAGCCACATCAATGGCTATGTTTGTCCTTTGAATGACACTTAAATTACTTGTATCAAGTTTATCCACGTTATGGTGCAGCCAATCAGCCAAACTTCCATTTTGCATGTACTCATAAACCACAGCCTTAAAATCAACACCTTTATAATCCATGCTCGAGCAAACAGTGATAATTTTGGTAAGATTTCGGTGGCGAATCATTTTGAAAGCTTCACATTCAGCTATAAAACTCTTAGAAGCACCTTTTTGTTGAAGGTTGATGACTTTCACTGCAACTAACATTCCATATTCACTCAGAAATCCTTTGTACACAGAGCCAAAGTTTCCTTGACCAATTAGGTTGGATGATGAAAATTCATTTGTTGCCTTGTTGAGCTCTACATAAGAAACCATGGGAAACTGTTCTTCCATGCGCAACATTCTTGACGAATTATTGGCAGCTTTTCTTCTTCGAGCAATGATGATAATGAAGCACAATGATAAGATCAAACATGAAACAATCACCGGAATTACAACTTTGAGGGCATTGAACTTATCTTTTTTCGATTTTTTGAAGTGGCATGATGGCAAGTGTATTTCTGCTGAACCCCCACAAAGCTTCTCATTCCCACGAAGTGAAATCTTTGTTGCATTGCTGAAAACCCCTTTCATTGGTACATTTCCCTCAAAGTGGTTGTAAGACAAATTTAAGTATTCCAAGAATGATAAGTCTTGAAAGTATTCTGGAATTTGACCAGAAAAATTATTGGAAGATAGATCTAATTCTTTAAGGCTTCTCAAGGAACTAAGTGAATTTGGAATGTTTCCACTAAAAGAATTGCCCTGCATGAAAAGATACTCTATGCTCGAACAACCACCAAGAGTTGCAGGCATTCCACTAGAAAACTGGTTCTCTGAGATATCTAATGAAACCAAATTCTTCAAGTTGCCTACTTCTGAGGGAAAGGGACCACTAAAAAGGTTACTAGATAAGTCTACACTTAGTGATAGGGTTACTATATCAAAAATTTGTCGAGGAAGAGAACCAATGAGCCTATTTTGATACACAGTGAAGAAAACCAAACTCTGACAGTTTCCAAGGGTGGAGGGTATATTGCCTTGCAGATTATTGTCTGCCAACCCCAGTTTGGTTAGCAATGTTAGATTGCCTACAGAGGTTGGGATGTTCCCTTGAAAACTATTTTCAGACAAGCCTAGAATTTGTAATTCCTTTAGCTCCGCAATACTAGGAGGAATAGTGCCAGTTAAGTGGTTAGAATCCATATCTAAACCAATTAGTTTGACAAAATTCTTTATCTCTAGAGGTATGGTGCCTGATATTTGATTATTTTGCATCAGTAGCATGGTCATTGTTGTGGAGAGATTAGCAATAGAGTGTGGTAATACTCCTCCAAACTGATTATGTTCGAAAAGGAGCAAATCCAATTTACTACAGTTGATTAGAGAGGTTATGAATTCAAGATCATTGGATTTACCGGTTCCTAAAAAATTTTGTCCCAAAGCTATATCTTTTATATTCTTAAGGCCACCAAAATTAATCGACACCATTCCAGTAAAATGATTGTTTCCAAGATCTAGACGGTATAGATCAGAACAATTAGACAAGGAATGTGGGAGAGGACCAACAAAATCATTTCCATAAAGACCCAAAATTTGCAAGTTTGGGAGATCATAGCCAATATTAGATGGCAGACCTCCACCAAGTCTATTGTATACAAGAACTAGCTCCAAAAGGGAAGAGATATTATAAAATGAAGGAGGGAGCATACCAACGAAATTATTACTAGCAAGATTGAGAGCAATTAAGCTTCTCAGTTGGCCAAGGGTATTAGGAACACTCCCACTTAAGTTATTCGTTGATAAATAAATTACCTTGAGTGCTGAGAGATTTCCTATGATAGCTGGTAAAGGTCCTGTGAGATGATTCTTACCAATGGACAGAATTTCAAGCTTCGACAAGTAGCCGAACTGTACTGGGATTTCTCCCACAAGGTTGTTATAGAATGCCCTAAACGTGATGAGATTAGAGCAGCGAGACAAATTGGTCGGTATAGTACCTGAAAAGGAATTATTGTGCAAAAGTAGATGTTGAAGCCTGAATAGGCGACCAATTTCATTAGGAATTTCACCATAAAAACTGTTGTTTTGAAGGTGGATGGATTTGAGGAAGCTGAGGTTCCCTATGAATGGTGATAGGCGACCTCCTATGCCTTGGCTTCTTAGGTCTAACTCAGTGACTCTTTGGTGTCGACGACCACAAATAACACCTCTCCACAAGCACACGGGTACAGAATTGTTCCATGAGCTTGTCACTCCTGAAGGATCATGAAGTTGTGACTTTATGGCCAATAACGCTAGACGGTCTGACTCTAGTGTTTTGATTGTGGCGGTGGAGGGGGTAGAGAAGCTAAAGATTAGCAACAAACTGAATAACCATGGGAAAATGGCAGGGAAGTTAGTGGAATTAAGCATGTTGTGAGGCCTGCATTAGACAAGGTAGAATGTGTCAGTTCAAGCTGGAATGATAAGACTTTACAGGCACCAAGCATGGTGATTGCTTTTGACAAAAAACAATTATCATACAAATTTCCAGAGGCATCATTAATGGCTTTGAAAATTTGTACAACTAAAAACCAATAAGCGACCATGAAGTTGGCTCATAGCCAATCACTACCGGGTAGCCGGGTAGAACATATAGATTATTTGGAGCAAATGAATCCAACAATGCTAAATATGCAAACTCACCTAGTTTATTTACAAGGATTGGTTGCAAATTGGTGACAGGTAGTATTGCACTACTTTAGACTCCATTAGTCATTGTTCTACTCATGATCTTAAGAAATAGCACTCCAATCCCCACCTACACACATCTAACATGATGATCTGCTTGAATCGGATTATCACAAAATGGTAAGGCAGATACAAGGTTGCTCAGAATCCAAAAGTCAAAAGTTGAATGTGCTCAACTTGACAATCACTTATTTCATAAGTTACAACAATTTTAAACGTGCATGCCTCTCTGAGAAGTGTATGTAGTATTCATGACATTGTAGATGAAGTAAACCGGCCAGAAGAAAAACAAGCATGATACCCATATAAATTTAATCTTCAATGCAAGCCCTCTGTTCTTGAAAATTTATTAAAGGAAGACAGTAAGGTCTATGAACCCATTTTAATTTTGGATATCACAGGCAGCACGGTCTGTGATCCAATTTTTATGACTTGTGTATGCCTACGTACATCTTAAATTAATTTTAATTTTAATCTTGCTATGTAATGCAGTCATTCCATGTTTAAAGTTAAAATTTATATGTCTCTCTGAAGTACTAACGGAGTAAGATATATGAACATTTTTTTCTTCTATGTAAATGGTTCAAAATAAGATGACATAACTGAAATTGTACCTAGCAGCCTCCATTGCTGGTTCTTGTAGCCAAATAAAGTGGATTTTCCGTCACATTCCACTTAATTAATTTGTACCAATGTAGAATGGCCAGGAGTAACGGTACACAAACATAAAATTGGAGGAAAGAAAAGTAAATAATTTTAATGGGCTTTTTGGCCCATAAAAAGTTTGAAAGTTTTTGTTCTATGGATTATATCACATTCTCATAGCCAGTCCAAGTTACCTCCGGGCCCAAAACGAATAATAAATAGTCAATCACTTATCGCTCTAAGTGAGGCAAGTCTCATTTGTTATAGATACTTTAGCATCATAACGTAAACATTGTGTTGAATTCGAAAGAATAATTACATTTTTTTTTAAAGCATGTCAAAGAATTCGGTCCAGAATCCGAGTCCTTCACATGCTTCTCGTAAACCACCATAAAAACTGAATTTGCAATCCAAGTTGATTTCGAGGAACAAAAGCAGCTCTATTTCACAAATGAAAGTATAAACATCCTCTTTTATGTTGATTTTTGACTGATTTATATTGGTTTAGTGACATATATATCTATAAATGAAATTTATTAAATTTGTCTTTTTTGTAATTTTTTCTCGTTTTTTAATTTATTATATTATTGTTGATTGTTTTTAATCTGAAAAACAAATGAACATCCAAGAGGACTATGAAAAAATAGGAAAAGAAGAATTTTTCTTTTCTTTCTTTTTTTTTTTTTAATCACTGTACATCATACTTTTCTTATATAAGCATGGAAAGTAAGTGCGTGATGATTACTTAACACTTGGGCATTTTTCATAGTCCCATTAGAGATGTCAATGGATCAACAAGCTCAAATTACGTTCAATCTTTTAAGTTACGAGAATCGAGCTTAATTTTTAAAATTTGTAAATCTGAAAACTCAACTTGAAGAGTATAGGATTAGAAACTATAAAATTTAAAAATGTTATACGGATTGAAAAAACCAAAAGTAGATACACATATCTTATAGTGTATTTTTAAGATAATTAAATTATAAACTAAATTGCTCTAGACCGTAAGATTATGATATATGAGTTATTACTTTCAACAAAGCTACGCCATCACCGGATAACTTTAAAATCATAACCACTTTAACTTATTTTTTATAAGAAATTAATTATTTAATTAAAATTTAAATACGATCGTTCTTTCTTCAAATAAAAATACATGTTGAAAATATTATCATGCATCCACAAATAATTGGCTAGAAACGTCTTCCCAGTTTCTGATTAAAGCATGTAATATGACAAGACTTGGAATGATATATCATGTATCAGCCAACATCTTGACAATTGTTCTGACAAGAATATATATAGAGAGCGATAAATACAATTAGTCCATAATTTTATTTATTCATTATTTATTTTTTTAAAAAAAAAATAGCCGATAAGTATTTGTTGGATTTATATAGCTGCAAGGATAATATGTTAAAATAAGCAAGTTGACACTGTCATGTTCGATCTTATTGAGTTTAACTTGTGGTCCTCGCACTTTTGACAATTTGGGGTTGAAAACCAAGTTCACTAATTGTTCAACAATTAATGAGAATTTTCTCTATTATCTTTGTAAATCAACCTATATTTATTGTACATTTAAAAATAGTAAACAAATACACAAAAAGGAATGATGAAAAACCCAGATTGATGTTAAAGCCCCAAAAATACGTTGTTCAACCAATCGAATTTGATCACTAAGGTTTGGAATCAAATCTTCTATTCACAGTGTTAAAAGTCTTGCCAAAAAAATGTCTCTGTTTCTCTGTTTGCTCTTCCTTTCTCTGTGTGTACGTTAGAACTAGAAAAAATCAAGTATCCCACACATACTACTTACTCCTATTTAAATGTAAGTGGAATAACTGTCTAATAACTTCCCAATAACTGCTTATGCAATTAATTAAATTTATCTAAAATATTTTTGAATCCTGAGTTTGGGTTATCTTATGTGAACCTAACTCATGAACCGGATAAGCGAACAATCCCTAATTTTTATTTTTTTTCCCAATGATTTCATAGGACAAAACTTAGCTAAATATGTGTGGAAGTCTTATGGGTAATTCAATATTTTTTTTTTTAAAAAAAAATATCTCATTTCTAATGGTTATTAAATTAATTTGTTAGCATGCATATTCTGCTTTTATTTTTAATTTTTATTTTTTTTGAAATGATGCTAGTTGTGTTTTTTTTTTCTTTTTCCTTTTTTTGAAAGGACGCATGTTGTGCTTAATCTTCTCAATTTCAAGCTAATTGGCAAGGAAGTCATTATTTAATTTCGTATGAACATGTGCTTATTAAGACTTCATTTTGGTATATACATTTTTATTTGGTTTTTGGTTAAGTATTATTGGCTCTATGCATTCATAAAAGGTTACAAAATTATTATGTATTGCTTGTTAATGAATCCAAACTCATTTATTTTTGTCAATTTCAGTTGCATGGTTCTGCTCTGTTTCGCTGATTAGTCCTTCATGAAGGAGCTATTGTTAGTCAATTGCTCTACTCTTGCTTGCAGCTCCATATTTTCTATCCAAACTATTTGGTTTTCTGTTTCGAGTTGCTAGAGCTTCTCCGCGTAGTTGTTCATTTGAGTCATCAAGGCGGCAACCTGAGCTTCAAGCGTTGTCTGATTTCATTTTGTCGTTTTGTCTTGGAGGTACATTCGATCGACTTCTTAGATTCTGATTGCTAGCTCCTTACAGACAACACCAAACTGTAATGAATGGTTTCCTACAGTTGCTGATGTGGAGGTTCAATTTTATGATAAGCTTTTTGACATCTAGCAACCGAATGACAAAGACAGATTACCTTAACATCGGGGTAGTGTCGACTAAAGGTATTCCAATACTTAAATTAAAATAATAGACATATAAAAGTAAAATAAGGTAAAATGAAGCGTACGACTAAAAGTTGTAATGATGGCGTTAGTGAGGAAGATGATTGCTGAGATTTGAGTAGGATAAAAGTTGAGTGTTGTGCCATAGTGTCGTCAGTAATGTTGGTTGAGTGAGTAGAGAGATTTTGGCAGAGTGATGATATGGAGAAAAAAATCACCTTGCCTCTTCGATTGCTCCCCTTTTATAAGTGGAAAAAGAATCGTTGTAGAACTACAATGACAGCTGAAATCAAGGGATCCGTTCTCTTGATTCATGCCTCTACATTTAATCAGTAAATCTAGCATTCAAATTTGTCAACCTTCATTAATGCAGTATCATGAGTTGTGGCTCTTGGATTCTGGACTTCAAGTCTTTAATTGGGTTGGACGAAACCAATACCCAACACTTGGGGCACAATTTTGAGCCTTACTAACAACCTGTCGACTAAGCTATAAATGGGCCGACTTTTGCTATTACAAACATTGAAAAACAAAAAGAGGACTATGCGGTAACATTCACTTTTTTTTTTTTTTATTCTTTAGAGGCTGCTACATATTTTCATTTTTCCAATCAATAGCACAAATACGTTAAGATAAAAGGTAATGGATGAAATGTTTGTCATTTTAGTTGTTTGTGATAGTGATAGAGTCATAGTCGATGCTTTCTAACAAATCATCTTGGGTTCAAGAGTTGTCATCTCTCTCACTTTGAAGTTTTTAGAAAATAGAAATCAATCTAGGAAAAAAAAAAAAAAATCACTCTCGATAGAAAAGTAGAAACTTTCATTCACTTTTCATGCAGATTGTATGGAGACTACTCCTCATTCAGTTCTCTTATTTGGGGAAACTTCTTGATCTACCCCCCAGGCTTCCACCATTAAATCTAGCATTTTGTTTTTTCATATTTATCTTAACCTACTTTTAAAATTTAATTTAATTTGAAAGTATCATTAATTTGATTTCAAGATAATAATGAAATATTGAAAATTCATAAACCAAAGGTAAATATCACCCCGCTTAAAAGTTTTATATGGACTCAATAGTAATAGTATGGTCGACCGCTCAAGTCTATGTGGGCTTGGATAGATCAGCTTGCTCTAAATAAGGCTTGTGGGTAGGGTTGGGCTTCAAAGAAAATTCAAAACCTAACTCGCCCAATTGATGTCCTTACCTCTCGTAGTTATGTGCTAAATCGAGCACACTTACTGAACTCATATTGTGGCCAACCCAGAGACCAACAAATGCAAAAAAGCAATTCAATGTAGTTCAAAAAAGCATATAAGGTACATATCACCTCTTAGTACAAACATTAAGATGGTAAAGAATTCGAATCTTATCAAGAGTATTTACAAACTTTATGTGAATAATATTCTTCTATTATTATAAGAGTAGTGATATTCCAATTATGAAAATAAATATCTAAGTTATGTAAGTAGTAATTGATATTGGTTAGATAACCTGACTAAACTACGAAGTTATTTTGACTCAATAATTGGTATATATTCATTCTAGTGTTTAGTAGAGTTTAATAGATATATATATTTTTTACATTATAAATTTTAGTCAAATTCATAATATCTATAAACTCCATATAAATTTTGTTAAAATTCTTAGTAAAATCTAATGAAATCTATGGAACAATAGTAAGATTTGTTATAAATTTTTTTTATTTATAAATTTCATTTTAAAATCTATCAAAATCCATTGAATTCCATCAATTAAATAAAATTCATAAAGTCAATAACTTTGTAAATACAACTAAATTTTAATTGATTGCATACAAATATGGATTGATTCAATGGATTCCATACAAATATAAATTGAATATATATAGATTTCAATGGAATTCAAACAAATTTGAATTAAATATGCTCAAATTTTTACATTATTTTAAATTCCAATCAACATTGGCTTCAATCCATCCCGTAAATTTGAAAAACCAAATTTCAAATTTAGAATTCATTTTTAATCTTTGCCTTATGTTGTTGGTCTGGTAAATCCATGAGTCTTTTGATTCCATTTGTTTAGACAATTGGAATTGCTAGGAAATGTGGCATTTGCAACAACTATGTATACGTTCCAGTTTAATTTTCAATACAATATATATATATACAGACATTTGATGCAGTCACAAACAAGTTTGCCATTTTATTTACTAGCCAAATCTTCCAAATGAATATGGTGATCATTGGGAACTTACCTTACCTCTAAGTTCTCCTGCTGAGTTTCTCCTTGACCGCACCCAATTTTGACACAACATCGATCATCTCCATTCGCTCAATTGGAGATTCCATTGAGCAAACAACTCCAATTCTCAACACATCAATCAAGCACTCTTCAATTCCGACTCTTAATTTTCGATGTAGTCTCTCATAATTTTCAACGTTGTCGTCAAAAGCACTTACCTCCAGTAGTAGTGAAGGTTCAACAATCTCCTTCACTCGTTCTGGTAAAGACACTTTTACAAAATCATGGAGAGTTAGGCCATCATTAAACATGCCATCAGTGGGGCACTTTCCAGTGAACATCTCCAGCAAGAGAACTCCAAAGCTATACACATCTCCTAGCACGGTCACTTCATTGCCCATACCATACTCTGAAGAAACATGTCAATTTATCACCACATGTATAGTAATATAACACATAAAAGAGTTATTAAATTATTTATATCAAAATATAACACAACAGAGAGTTACCTGGGGCAACATAACCTACTGTTCCTTTTATCCCGATTGAACTGAATTGAGCTTGAGGACTAAATGGATTATTTGGAAGAAATTTCGCCAGCCCAAAGTCACCCACATGGGCAACCATGTCTTGATCGAGTAAAACATTGTTTGGCTTTAGATCACCATGAACGATTGGTGGTTGGCAGTGATGGTGAAGATATTCTACTGCAGAAGCCAAATCAATGGCTATGTTTATCCTTTGCACAACATTTAAATTACTTGTATCAAGTTTATCCACGTTATGGTGCAGCCAATCAGCCAAACTTCCATTTTGCATGTACTCATAAACCACAGCCTTGAAATCAGCACCTTTATAATCCATGCTTGAGCAAACGGTGATAATTTTGAGAAGATTTCGATGGCGAATCGTTTTGAAAACTTCACATTCAGCTATGAAACTCTTAGAAGCACCTTTTTGCTGAAGGTTGATGACTTTCACTGCAACTAACATTCCATATTCACTCAAAAGTCCTTTGTACACAGAGCCAAAGCTTCCTTGACCAATTAGGTTGGATGAGGAAAATTCATTTGTTGCCTTGTTGAGCTCTGCATAAGAGATCGTGGGAAACTGTGCTTCCATGTGCAGCATTCTTGACGAATTATTGGCAGCTTTTCTTCTTCGAGCAATGATTATAATGAAACACAATGATAAGATCAAACATGAAATAGTCACTGAAATTACAACTTTGAAGACACTAAACTTATCTTTCTTTGATTTTTTGAAGTGGCATGATGGCAAATGCATTTCTGCTGAACCCCCACAAAGATTTTCATTCCCAAGAAGTGAAATCTTTGTTGCATTGCTGAAAACCCCTTTCGTTGGTACATTTCCCTCAAAGTGGTTGTAAGACAAATTTAAGTATTCCATGAATTGTAAGTCTTGAAAGTATTCCGGAATTTGGCCAGAAAAATTATTAGAAGATAGATCTAAGTTTTTAAGACTTCTCAAGGAACTAAGAGAATCTGGAATGTTTCCGTTAAAAGAATTGCCCTGCATGAGAACATACTCTATGCTCAAGCAATCACCAAGAGTTGCAGGCATTTCACCAGAAAACTTATTCCTTGAGACATCTAATGAAACCAAATTCTTCAACTTGCCTACTTCTAAGGGAAGGGGACCACTAAGAAAGTTATTAGATAGGTGTAGGCCTAGTGATAGGGTTACTATATCAAAAATTTGGCGAGGAAGAGAACCAGTAAGCCTATTTCGAGACACACCAAAAAAAATCAAACTTTGACAGTTTCCAAGGGTGGAGGGTATATTGCCTTGCAGATTATTGCTTCCCAACCCCACTTGGCTTAGCAATGTTAAATTGCCTAGAGAGGTTGGAATGTTCCCTTGTAAACTATTTTCGTACAAGCCTAGAATTTGTAATTCCTTGAGCTCACCAATAGTGGGAGGAATACTGCCAGTGAAGTGGTTAGAACTCATATCTACAGCAATTAGTTTGACAAAATTCTTTATTTCTAGTGGTATAGTGCCTGATATTTGATTCATTTCGATCGTTAGCTTGGTCATTGTTGTGGAGAGATTAGCAATAGAGTGTGGTAAAACTCCTCCTAACTGATTTGCTTCGAAACCGAGAACATTCAATCTACTACAGTTTATTAGAGAGGTCATGAATTTAAGGTCACTGGATTTGTTGGTTCCCAAATAATTTCGTCCCAAGGCTACATAATTTATATTCTTAAGGCCACCAAAATTAATCGACACCATTCCACTAAAATGATTGTTCGAAAGATCTAGAATTTCTAGATTTGAACAATTCGACAAGGAATGTGGGAGAGGACCAACAAATTCATTACCAGAAAGAGCCAATTTTTGCAAATCTGGGAGATCATAGCCAATATTAGATGGCAGACCTCCACCAAGTCTATTGAATCCAAGAAATAGGCTCAAAAGGGAAGAGATATTATAAATTGAAGGAGGAGGCATACCATAGAAGTGATTATCACCAAGATTGAGACGAATTAAGCTTCTCAGTTGGCCAAGGGTATTAGGAACACTCCCACTTAAGTTATTCGTTGGTAAGTAAATTACCTTGAGTGCTGAGAGATTTCCTATGACAGCTGGTAAAGGTCCTGTGAGATGATTCAAAGCAATGGACAGATTTTCAAGCTTCGACAAGTAGCCGAACTGTGTTGGGATTTCTCCCACAAGGTTGTTCTTGTTGGCCATAAACGTGATGAGATTAGAGCAGCGAGACAAGTTGGTTGGTATAGTACCTGAAAAGGAATTATTGTGCAAAAGTAGATGTTGAAGCCTGAATAGACGACCAATTTCATTTGGAATTTCACCATAAAAACTGTTGTTTTGAAGGTGGATGGTTTTGAGGAAGCTGAGGTTCCCTATGAATGGTGATAAGCGACCTCCTATGCCTTGGCTTCTTAGGTCTAACTCAGTGACTCTTTGGTGTCGACGACCACAAATAACACCTCTCCACAAGCACACGGGTACAGAATTGTTCCATGAGCTTGTCACTCCTGATGGATCATGAAGTTGTGACTTTATGGCCAATAATGCCAGACGGTCTGTCTCTTGTGAGTTGATTGTGGCCGTGGAGGAGGCAGAGAAGCTAAAGATTAGCAACAAACTGAATAGCCATGGAAAAATAGCTGGGAAGTTTGTGGAACCAAGCATGTTGTGAGGCTTGTATTAGACAAGGTAGAATGTGTGCTCTGGAATCGAAATCGTGCTCATTTCAAGCTGGAATGGTGAGACTTTATAGCCACCAATCATAGTGGTTGCTTTTGACAAACGCAATTACCATACAAATTTCCAGAGGCATCAATAGTGCCTTGGAAAATTTGTACAACTAACAACCAATAAGTGAACACGATTTTTTTTTTTTTTAATTTTACTAAGCAACTCAAGGTATTATTAGGACCATCTATATTATGATTCTGAAATTCAATTTAGGACAATTCACATACGTGAGGGGAATTACTTACATTAAATGAAACTTGTGAATTAAACCCACAACCTCTAAAGATAAGTGGGTGAATTTTTAATTTACCACTATATCAAAATCACTTTTTCGAATGATCATAACGTTGACTTATAGTTAATCGCAACCAAGTATATAGATTATTTGAAGAAAATAAATCCAACAATGCTAAATTTAATTATAATGAGTCAAATTGGTGACAGCCAGCATTGCACTATTTTAGACTCCAGTAGTCCTTGTCCTACTCTGTAGGCTCCACTATTTTACAACAATGCTAAATTTAATTACAAGGATTACAAGTTTTTTTTTTTCTTTTCTTGAAGGGTGGGGGAGAGAGTTGAAAAACAAGTTCACTAATTATTCAACAATCAATTGAGAATTTTCTACCATTGTATTCCTTCTTTTAAGGAGTGATTTCTGTTGCCGTGTCTTTTGAGTATTTCAGTTCTTCGTCCTCTAAAACACGCCAATTGACTAACAAAACCTCAGTAGCAAAGACTCGTAAAACAGAGTGACAGAACTAGAAGACGGGGCATCCAATGAAAACCACATATGTGTGTGCGCGGAAACTTACTTTGATGGCTCCGTAATAACCAATCACAACTCCCCTTCCCTGTCTACAAGTTCCATGCGGACTTGACTAAGACTTTTCAACGATAATAACATTTAAAATTAGTATAAAAATCATTTAGATCCTTAAATTTTAAGAAATGATCAAATTTTTAACTATATTTCAAAAAATAATTAAATCATCCTTAACGTTTCGAAAAAATATTAAATTAGTCATTCATGTCAATTAACTGACAGTCAAACCTACAGGAAAATGTGAAAAGACTAATTTGCTCTTAAACTCTATTAAATGGATAAAAAGACCTTTATCTCTTTGTCTATAATTAAATATTATATTAATTAAATAAATAAGTTGAAATAGATTAAGTAATTAAATTAAAATTAAAAAAATTCAATAAAAAATTAAAATTTAAATAAAAAATTTAATTTATCAAATCTCTACCGTCCATTTTAAGATTGACCGTGGAGATTAATTTGAAATAAATGAAAAATTAAATAAAAATTAAAAATAGTTCATTAGTATATTTATTAATCAATTCATCCACCCGAATTTGGGTTTCCAAACGATTAAAAACCCAATCCAAAAATCCAAAAATATAGCCAACATTATCAATCAATCTCCGAACATCATCAATTCAAAACTAAACATCATAAATCAAATCCAACATCATCAATCTCCCACAAAACCATCAAACCCGAAAACCCAACAGCATCAACTATGAATCAAACATAGAAATAAAAAAATAAAAAACATAATCGGTCAAACCCAAGAAGATCTATTTGATGGGGTATGAAATGAACCCAAATGGGTTCATCGTCGAACGAACCCTCATAGGTTCATCGTAAAACGAATCCATGTGGGTTCATCGAATGAACTCTCCTAGGCTCGTTATCAAACAAACCTAGGTGGGTTTGATGATCCACTTCGGTTCGATGATCCAAGTGCGACAATCCACCTACTTTGTTGCAATGACAAATGATATGTACCTCGTCATTAATGACTTTTTAAATACATCTAAATTTTAATTGATTGCATATAAATATGGATTGATTCAATGGATTCCATACAAAGCTAAATTGAATACATATAGATTTAAATGGAATTCACATAAATTTGAATTAAATATACTCAAATTTTTACATTATTTTAAATTCCAATGAACATTAGCTTCAATCCATCCCCTACATTTGAAAAACAAATTTCGAACTTGAAATTTATTTTTTAATTTTTATCATGAGTTGTTGGTCTGATAAATTCGTGAGTCTTTTGATTCCATTTGTTTAGACAATTGGAATTGCTAGGAAACGTGGTATTTGCAACAACTATGTATACGTTCTTGTTTAATTTCAATACAATATATATATGTACAGACATTTGATGCAGTTACAAACAAATCTGCTATTTTATTTAAACCAAATCTTGTAAATGAATATGGTGATCATTGGGAACTTACCTCACCTCTAAGTTCACCTACTGAGTTTCTCTTTGATTGCGCACAATTTTGACACGACATCGGTCATCTCCATTCGCTCAGCTAGAGATTTCATTGAGCAAAGAACTCCAATTCTTAGCACATCAATCAAGCACTCTTCAATTTTGGCTCTTACTTTTCCATGTAGTCTCTCATAATTTTCAACGTTATCATCAAAAGCACTTACCTCCAATAGCAGTGAAGGTTCAACTATCTTCTTCACTTATTCTGGCAAAGACACTTTGTCAAAATCATGGAGAGTTAGGCCATCATTAAACATGCCATCAGTAGGGCACTTTCCAATGAACATCCCTAGCAAGAGAACTCCAAAGCTATACACATCTCCTAGCACGATCACTTCATTACTCGTACCATACTCTGAAGAAACATGTCAATTTATCACCATAAATATAGTAATATAATACATAAGAGAGTTCTTAAAGTATTTGTATCAAAATATAACACATAAGAGAGTTACCTGGGGCAATATACCCTACTATTCCTTTTATCCCAATTGAACCGGATTGAGCTTGAAGACTAAGTGGGTTATTTGGTAGAAATTTCGCCAACCCGAAGTCACCCACATGAGCAACCATGTCTTGACCTAGTTAAACATTGTTTGGCTTTAGATCACTATGAACGATTGGTGGTTGGCAGTGATGATGAAGATATTCGACAACAAAAGCCACATCAATAGCTATATTTGTCCTTTAAATGACACTTAAATTACTTGTATCAAGTTTATCTACATTATGATGCGACCAATAAGCCAAACTTCCATTTTGCATGTACTCATAAACCAAAGCCTTAAAATCAACACCTTTATACTAACAAATTTTATGTGAATAATATTCTTTTAGTATTATAAGAGTAGTGATATTCCAATTATGAAAATAAATATCTAAATTACATAAATAGTAATTGATATTGGTAAGTTAACATGACTAAACTACGAAGTTATTTTGACTCAATAATTGATGTATGTTCAATTTAGTGTTTAGTCAGTTTAATAGATTTTTTTGTTTTTTTTACATGATAATTTTTAGTGGTATTCATAATACCTATAGTATCCATATAAATTTTGTTAGAATTTTTAATAAAATCCAATAAAATCTATGGAAGAATAGTAAAATTTGTTATAATTTTTTTATTTATAAATTTTATTTTAAAATCCATCAAATTCCATCAATTAAGTAAAATTCGTAAAATCAATGAATTTTTAAATATACCTAACTTTTAATTGACTGCAAACAAATATGAATTGATTCAATAGATTTCATACAAATCTAGATTGAATACACATAAATTTCAATGGAATTCATACAAATTTGAAATAAATATACTCAAATTTTTACATTATTTTAAATTCCAATGAACATTAGCTTCAATTCATCCCCTATATTTGAAAAACCAAATTTCGAATTTGGAATTCATTTTTTAATCTTTGTCATGTGCAGTTGGTTTAGTAAATCCGTGAGTCTTTTGATTACATTTGTTTAGACAACTGGAATTGCTAGGAAATGTGGCATTTGCAACAACAATATATACGTTCTTATTTAATTTTCAACATAACATATATAATGTATGCAGACATTTGATGCAATCACAAACAAGTCTACCATTTTATTTACTAGCCAAATTTTGTAAATGAATATGGTGATCAATGGGAACTTACCTCACATCTAAGTTCTTTTGCTGAGTTTCTCCTTGACCACACACAATTTTGACACGACATCCGTCATCTCCATTCGCTTAGCTGGAGAGTCCATTGAGCAAAGAACTCCAATCCTTAGCACATCAATCAAGCACTCTTCAATTCTGGCTCTTACTTTTCCATGTAGTCTATCAAAATTTTCAACGTTGTCGTCAAAAACACTTACCTCCAATAGCAGTGAAGGTTCAACAATCTCCTTCACTCGTTCTGGCAAAAACACCTTGACAAAATCATGGACAGTTAGGCCATCATTAAATATGCCATCAGTGGGGCACTTTCCAGTGAACATCTGCAACAAGAGAACTCCAAAGCTATACACATCTCCTAAAACGGTCACTTCATTACCCATACCATACTCTGAAGAAACATGTCAATTTATCACCATATGTATAGTAATATAACACATAAAAGAGTTATTAAATTATTTATATCAAAATATAACACATAAGAGAGTTACCTGGGGCAACATAACCTACTGTTTCTTTTATCCCGATTGAACTGGATTGAGCTTGAGGACTAAAGGGATTATTTGGAAGAAATTTCGCTAGCCCAAAGTCACCCACATGGGTAACCATGTCTTGATCGAGCAAAACATTGTTTGGCTTTAGATCACCAGGAACGATTGGTGGTTGGCAATGATGGTGAAGATATTCTACTGCAGAAGCCACATCAATGGCTATGTTTATCCTTTGAATGACACTTAAATTACTTGTATCAAGTTTATCCATGTTATGGTGCAGCCAATCAGCCAAACTTCCATTTTGCATGTACTCATAAACCATAGCCTTGAAATCAGCACCTTTACAATCTATGCTTGAGCAAACAGTGATAATTTTGGTAAGATTTTGATGGCGAATTGTTTTGAAAGTTTCACATTCAGCTATAAAACTCTTAGAAGCACCTTTTTGCTGAAGGTTAATAACTTTCACTGCAACTAACATTTCATATTCACTTAAAAGTCCTTTGTACACGGAGCCAAAACTTCCTTGACCAATTAGGTTGGATGATGCAAATTCATTTGTTGCCTTATTGAACTCTGCATAAGAGACCGTAGGAAACTGTTCTTCCATGTGCAACATTCTTGACGAATTATTGGCAGCTTTTCTTCTTCGAGCAATGATTATAATGAAGCACAATGATAAGATCAAACATGAAACAATCACTGAAATTACAACTTTGAGGACACTGAACTTATTTTTCTTCCATTTTTTGAAGTGGCATGCTGGCAAGTGCATTTCTGCTAAACCCCCACAAAGCTTCTCATTCCCACAAAGTGAAATATTTGTTGCATTGCTAAACACCCCTTTCATTGGAACATTTCCCTTAAAGTGGTTGTAAGACAAATTTAAGTATTCCAAGAATTATAAGTCCTGAAAATATTCTGGAATTTGGCCAGAAAAAATTATTAGAAGATAGATCTAATTCTTTAAGGCTTCTCAAGAAACTAAGTGAATTTGGAATGTTTCCACTAAAAGAATTGCCCTGCATGAAAAGATACTCTATGCTCGAACAACCACCAAAAGTTACAGGCATTCCACTAGAAAACCGGTTCTCTGAGATATCTAATGAAAACAAATTCTTCAAGTTGCCTACTTCTGAGGGAAAGGGACCACTAAAAAGGTTATTAGATAAGTCTAGGCCTAGTGATAGGGTTACTATATCAAAAATTTGTCGAGGAAGAGAACCAATGAGCCTATTTTGATACACAGTGAAGAAAACCAAACTCTGACAGTTTCCAAGAGTGGAGGGTATATTGCCTTGCAGATTATTGCCTGCCAACCCCAGTTTGGTTAGCAATGTTAGATTGCCTACATAGGTTGGGATGTTCCCTTGAAAACTATTTTTAGACAAGCCTAGAATTTGTAATTTCTTTAGCTCCGCAATACTAGGAGGAATAGTGCCAGTTAAGTGGTTATAACCCATATTTAAACCAATTAGTTTGACAAAATTCTTTGTCTCTAGAGGTATGGTGCCTGATATTTGATTATCTTCCATCGCTAGCATGGTCATTGTTGTGGAGAGATTAGCAATAGAGTGTGGTAATACTCCTCCAAACTGATTATGATCGAAATTGAGCAAATCCAATTTACTACAGTTGATTAGAGAGGTTATGAATTCAAGATCATTGGATTTACCAGTTCCTAAAAAATTGTGTCCCAAAGTTATATCTTTTATATTCTTAAGGCCACCAAAATTAATCGACACCATTCCAGTAAAATGATTGTTTGCAAGATCTAGACGGTATAGATCAGAACAATTAGACAAGAAATGTGGGAGAGGACCAACAAAATCATTTCCATAAAGACCCAAAATTTGCAAGTTTGGGAGATCATAGCCAATAATAGATGGCAGACCTCCACCAAGTCTATTGTATACAAGAACTAGCTCCAAAAGGGAAGAGATATTATAAAATGAAGGAGGGAGCATACCAACGAAATTATTACTAGCAAGATTGAGAGTAGTTAAGCTTCTCAGTTGGCCAAGGGTATCAGGAACACTCCCACTTAAGTTATTTGTTCGTAAATTAATTACCTTGAGTGCCGAGAGATTTCCAATGATAGCTGGTAAAGGTCGTGTGAGATGATTAGCAACAATGGACAGAGTTTCAAGCTTCGACAGGTAGCCGAACTGTACTGGGATTTCTCCCACAAGGTTGTTATAGAAGGCCCTAAACTCGATGAGATTAGAACAGCGAGACAAATTGGTCGGTATAGTACCTGAAAAGGAATTATTGTGCAAAAGTAGATGTTGAAGCCTGAATAGACGACCAATTTCATTGGGAATTTCACCATAAAAACTATTGTTTTGAAGGTGGATGGATTTGAGGAAGCTGAGGTTCCCTATAAATGGTGATAGGCGACCTCCTATGCCTTGGCTTCTTAGGTCTAACTCAGTGACTCTTTGGTGTCGACGACCACAAATAACACCTCTCCACAAGCACACGGGTACAGAATTGTTCCATGAGCTTGTCACTCCTGATGGATCATGAAGTTGTGACTTTATGGCCAATAATGCTAGACGGTCTGACTCTAGTGTTTTGATTGTGGCAGTGGAGGGCGTAGAGAAGCTAAAGATTAGCAACAAACTGAATAACCATGGAAAGAAGGCAAGGAATTTAGTGGAACTAAGCATGTTGTGAGGCCTGTATTAGACAAGGTAGAATGTGTCAGTTCAAGCTGGAATGATGAGACTTTATAGGCACCAAGCATGGTGGTTGCTTTTGACAAACAGCAATTATCATACAAATTTCCAGAGGCATCATTAATGGCTCTGAAAATTTGTACGACTAAAAACCAACAAGTGAACATGAAGTTGGCTCATAGTCAATCACTACCGGCTAGAACATATAGATTATTTGGAGAAAATGAATCCAACAATGCTAAATATGCATACATACCTAATTTAATTACAAGGATTGGTTGCAAATTGGTGACAGGTAGCATTGCACTACTTTAGGTTCCACTAGTCTTTGTTCTACTCATGATCTTAAGAAATAGCTCTCCAATCTCCACCTAGACACATCTAACATGATGATCTGTTTGAATCGGATTATCACAAAATGGTAAGGCAGATCAGGATCCAAAAAGTCAAAAGTTGAATGTGCTCAACATGACAATCACTTATTTCATAAGTTACAACAATTTTAAACGCACATGCCTCTCTGAGAAGTGCATGTAGTATTCATGACATTGTAGATGAAGCAAACCGGCCAGAAGAAAAACAAGCATGATACCCATGCAAATTTAATCTTCAATGCAAGCCCTCTGTTCTTGAAAATTTATTAAAGGAAGACAGCAAGGTCTGTAATCCAATTTTTATGACTTACGTATAGGCCTACGTACATCTTAAATTAATTTTAATTTTAATCTTGGTATGTAATGCAGTCATTCCATGTTTAAAGTTGAAATTTACATGTCTCTTTGAAGCAATAACGGAGTAAGATATATGAACATTTTTTTCTTCTAAGTTATATGTAAATGGTTCAAAATAAGATGACATAACTGAAATTGTACCTAGCAGCCTCCATTTCTGGTTCTTGTAGCCAAATAAAGTGGATTTTCCGTCACATTCCACTTAATTAATTGGTACAGAATTGTTCCATGAGGTTGTCACTCCTGATGGATCATGAAATTGTGACTTTATGGCCAATAATGCTAGACGGTCAATCTCTTGTGAGTTGATTGTGGCCGTGGAAGGGGTAGAGAAGCTAAAGATTAGCAACAAACTGAATAACCATGGGAAAATAGCAGGGAAGTTTGTGGAACTAAGCATGTTGTGAGGCCTGTTGCTCAGGTCAAACTGAAACGATGAGACTTTACAGCCAGCAATCATGGTGGTTGCTTATGACAAACGCAATTATCATACAAATTTCCAGAGGCATCATTGATGCCTCTGAAAATTTGTACAACTGACAACCAATAATAAGTGATCACGAATATATTTTTTTTTTAAAGAAATGTTGACCTTATGAATATAAGACTTAATCTGAGGCAACTCACGCACATGAAAAAAATCATCCATATTAAATTAAACGTACGAATTGAACCTATAACTTTCAAAGATAAACGGGTGAACTTTTGGTTTACCTACATCAAAATCACTTTTTGGAGTGGCCATAAAGTTGGCTCCTAGTCAATCGCTACCAAGTATATAGATTGTTTGAAGAAAATAAATCCAACAATGCTAAATTTAATTACAAGGATTGGTGACAGTTAGCATTGCCCTATTTTAGACTCCAGTAGTCTTTGTCCTACTCTGGTAGCGTTGCAGTATTTTACAATGCTGAATTTAATTACAAGGATTACAAGTTTTTTTCTTTTTTTTTTTAAGGGTGGGGGAGAGAGTTGAAAAACAAGTTCACTTATTGTTCAACAATCAATTCAGAATTTTCTACCATTGTATTCCTTCTTTTAAGAAGTCATTTCTATTGCCGTGTCTTTTGAGTATGTTCAATTCTTTGTCCTTTAAAACACGCCAATTGACTAAAAAACCTCGACAGCAAAGACTTGTAGAAACAAAGTGCAGAACCAGAAGATGGGGCATCTAATGAAAACAACATATGTGCATGCACGAAAACTTACATTGATTGCTCCGTAATAAACAATCACCACTCCCCTTCCCTGTTTACAAGTTCTATAAGGACTTTCTCATAGACTTTTCAACGATAATAACATTTAAACTTAGTATAAAAATCAATTTGATCCTTAAATTTTAAGAAATGATCAAATTTTTAATTATATTTTAAAAAATAATTAAATTATCCCTAATATTTCAAAAAAATATTAAATTAGTAATTCATGTCAATCAACTGACAATCAAACCTAAATGAAAATATGAAAAGATTAATTAAATATTATAATAATTAAATAATTAAAGTTGAAATAGATTAAGTAATTAAATTAAATAATTAAATAAAAGTTAAATTAAAAATAAAAAATTCAATGAAAATTTAAAATTTAAATAAAAAATTTAATTAATCAAATCTCTATCGTCCATCTGAAAATGGACCGTGGAGATTAACTTGAAATAAATGAAAATTTAAATTAAAAAGTTAAATAAAAAATAAAAAATAGTTCATTAGTATATCTATTGATCAGTTCATCCACCAAAATCTAGGTTTCCAAACGATTAAAACCCAATTTCCAAAAAATACATCCAACATTATCAATCAATCTTCGAACATCATCAATCCAAAGCTAAACATCATAAATCAAACCTAATATCATCAATCTCCCACAAAACCATTAAACCTGAAAACCCAACAACATCAACAATGAATCAAATACAGAAAAAAAAAAAAAAAATCATCATTGGTCGAACCCAAGAAGGTCCGTTTGATGGGTCAGGTGAGTTCATCATCGGACAAACTCTCATGGGTTCATTGTAAAATGAATCTATATGGGTTCATCGAATGAACCCTCCTAAGCTCGTCATCAAACAAACCTTGGTGGGTTCGATGATCCACTTGTGTTTAATGATCCAGGAGCAACGATCTACCTACTTTGTTGCAATGACTAATGATATGTACCTCATCATCAATGACTTTTTAAATACACCTAAATTTTAATTTATTGCATACAAATATGGATTGATTCAATGAATTCCATATAAATCTAAATTGAATACATATAGATTTAAATGGAATCCACATAAATTTGAATTAAATATACTCAAATTTTTACATTATTTTAAATTCCAATGAACATTAGCTTCAATCCATCCCTTACATTTGAAAAACCAAATTTCGAACTTGGAATTCATTTTTTAATCTTTGTAATGTGTTGTTGGTCTGGTAAATCCGTGAGTCTTTTGATTCCATTTGTTTAGACAATTAGAATTGCCAGGAAATGTGGCATTTGCAACAACTATGTATAAGTTCTTATTTAATTTCAATACAATATATATATACAGACATTTGATGCAGTTACAAACAAGTCTGCCATTTTATTTGCTAGCCAAATCTTGTAAATGAATATGGTGATCATTGGGAACTTACCTCACCTCTAAGTTCGCCTACTGAGTTTCTCCTTAACCGCACACAATTTTATCACGACATCAGTCATCTCCATTCGCTCAGCTCGAGATTCCATCGAGCAAAGAACTCCAATTCTCAGCACATCAATTAAGCACTCTTCAATTCTGGCTCTTACTTTTCCATGTAATCTCTCATAATTTTCAATGTTATCATCAAAAGCACTTACCTCCAATAGCAGTAAAGGTTCGACAATCTCCTTCACTCATTCTGGTAAAGACACTTTTACAAAATCATGGAGAGTTAGGCCATCATTAAACATGCCATCAGTAGGGCACTTTCCAGTGAACATTTCTAGCAAGAGAACTCCAAAGCTATACACATCTCCTAGCACGGTCACTTCATTGCTCATACCATACTCTGAAGAAACATGTCAATTTATCATCATAAATATAGTAATATAACATATAAAAGAGTTGTTAAAGTATTTATATCAAAATATAACACATAAGAGAGTTACCTGGGGCAATATAACCCACTGTTCCTTTTATCCCAATTGAACTGGATTGAGCTTAAGGACTAAGTGGGTTATTTGGTAGAAATTTCGCCAGTCCAAAGTCACCCACATGAGCAACCATATCTTGATCGAGTAAAACATTGTTTGGCTTTAGATCACCATGAATGATTGATGGTTGGTAGTGGTGGTGAAGATATTCTACTGCAGAAGCCACATCAATAGCTATATTTGTCCTTTGAATGACACTTAAATTATTTGTATCAAGTTTATCCACGTTATGGTGTAGCCAATCAGCCAAACTTCCATTTTGCATGTACTCATAAACCACAGCCTTGAAATCAACACCTTTATAATCTGTGCTTGAGCAAACAATGATAATTTTGGTAAGATTTCGATGGCGAATGGTTTTGAAAGCTTCACATTCAGCTATAAAACTCTTAGAAGCACCTTTTTGTTGAAGGTTGATGACTTTCACTGCAGCTAACATTCCATATTTACTCAAAAGTCCTTTGTACAGAAAGCCAAAGCTTCCTTGACCAATTAGGTTGGATAATGAAAATTCATTTGTTGCCTTGTTGAGCTCTGCATACGAGACCGTGGGAAATTGTTCTTCCATGTGCAACATTCTTGACGAATTATCAGCAGCTTTTCTTCTTCGAGCAATGATTATAATGAAGCACAATAATAAGATCAAACATGAAACAGGCATTGAAATTACAACTTTGAGGACACTGAACTTATCTTTCTTCGATTTTTTGAAGTGGCATGATGGCAAGTGCATTTCTGCTGAACCCCCACAGAGCTTCTCATTCCCACGAAGTGAAATCTTTGTTGCATTGCTGAAAACCCCTGTTGTTGGTACATTTCCCTCAAAGTGGTTGTAAGACAAATTTAAGTATTCCAAGAATTGTAAGTCCTGAAAGTATTCTGGAATTTGACCAGAAAAATTATTAGAAGATAGATCTAATTCTTTAAGGCTTCTCAAGGAACTAAGAGAATTTGGAATGTTTCCATTAAAAGAATTGCCCTGCATGAGAACATACTCTATGCTCAAGCAACCACCAAGAGTTGCAGGCATTTCACCAGAAAAATGGTTCTCTGAGATATTTAATGAAACCAAATTCTTCAAGTTGCCTACTTCTGAGGGAAAGGGACCACTAAGAAGGTTATTAGATAAGTCTACGCCTAGTGATAGGGTTACTATATCAAAAATTTGTCTAGGAAAAGAACCAATGAGCCTATTTCGAGACACATCAAACTCTATCAAACTCTGACAGTTTCCAAGGGTGAAGGGTATATTAACTTGCAGATTATTATCTCTTAACTGCAGGTGGCTTAGCAATGTTAAATTGCCTAGACAGGTGGGGATGTTCCCTTGTAAACTATTTCCAGACAAGCTTAGAATTTGTAATTCCTTAAGCTCACCAATAGTGGGAGGAATAGTGCCAGTTAAGTGGTTATAATTCATATCTAACATTATTAGTTTGACAAATTTCTTTATTTCTAGAGGTATGGTGCCTGATATTTGATTTCCTACCATCCCTAGCCAAGTCATTGTTGTGGAGAGATTGGCAAAAGAGTGTGGTAATACTCCTCCAAACTGATTTAATTCGAAACCCAGCAAATCCAGTCTACTACAGTTTATCAGAGAGGTTATGAATTCGAGGTCATTGGATTTGTTGGTTCCCAAATAATTTTGTCCCAAGGTTACACATTTTATATTGTTAAGGCCATCAAAATTAATCGACATCATTCCACTAAAATGATTGTGCGCAAGATCTAGAAATTCTAGATTTGAACAATTCGACAAGGAATGTGGGAGAGGACCAACAAAATCATTTCCAAAAAGAGCCAATTTTTGCAAGTTTGGGAGATCATAGCCAATATTAGATGGCAGACCTCCACCAAGTCGATTGAGTGCAAGAAATAGGCTCAAAAGGGAAGAGATATTATAAATTGAAGGAGGAGGCATACCAAAGAAATTATTAACAGCAAGATTGAGACGAATTAAGCTTCTCAGTTGGCCAAGGGTATTAGGAACACTCCCACTTAAGTTATTCGTTGATAAATAAATTACCTTGAGTGCTGAGAGATTTCCTATGATAGCTGGTAAAGGTCCTGTGAGATAATTCGCAGCAATGAGCAGACTTTCAAGCTTCGACAAGTAGCCGAACTGTACTGGGATTTCTCCCACAAGGTTGTTATTGTTGGCCATAAACGTGATGAGATTAGAGCAGCGAGACAAGTTGGTTGGTATAGTACCTGAAAATGAATTATTGTGCAAAACTAGACATTGAAGCCTGAATAGACGACCAATTTCATTGGGAATTTCACCATAAAAACTGTTGTTTTGAAGGTGGATGGATTTGAGGACGCTGAGGTTCCCTATAAATGGTGATAGGCGACCTCCTATGCCTTGGCTTCTTAGGTCTAACTCAGTGACTCTTTGGTGTCGACGACCACAAATAACACCTCTCCACAAGCACACGGGTACAGAATTGTTCCATGAGCTTGTCACACCTGATGGATCATGAAGTTGTGACTTTATGGCCAATAATGCTAGACGGTCTGACTCTAGTGTTTTGATTATGGCAGTGGAGGGCGTAGAGAAGCTAAAGATTAGCAACAAACTGAATAACTATGGAAAGAAGGCAGGGAATTTAGTGGAACTAAGCATGTTGTGAGGCCTGTATTAGACAAGGTAGAATGTGTCAGTTCAAGCTGAAATGATGAGACTTTATAGGCACCAAGCATGGTGGTTGCTTTTGACAAACAGCAATTATCATACAGATTTCCAGAGGCATCATTAATGGTTCTGAAAATTTGTGCAACTAAAAACCAATAAGTGACCCTGAAGTTGGCTCATAGTTAATCGCTACCAGGTAAGAAATATAAATTATTTGGAGAAATGAATCCAACAATGCTAAATATGCATACCCACCTAGTTTAATTACAAGGATTGGTTGCAAATTGGTGACAGGTAGTATTGCACTACTTTAGACTCCATTAGTCTTTGTTCCACTCATGATCTTAAGCAATAGCACTTCAATATCCACCTAGACACATCTAACATGATGATCTGCTTGAATCGGATTATCACAAAATGGTAAAGCAGATACAAGGTTGCTCAGGATCCAAAAAGTCAAAAGTTGAATGTGCTCAACATGACAATCACTTATATCATAAGTTACAAAAATTTTAAACGCACATGCCTCTCTGAGAAGTGCATGTAGTATTCATGACATTGTAGATGAAGCAAACCGGCCAGAAGAAAAACAAGCATGATACCCATGTAAATTTAATCTTCAATGCAAGCCCTCTGTTCTTGAAAATTTATTAAAGGAAGACAGCAAGGTCTGTGAACCCATTTTAATTTTGGAGATCACAGGCAGCAAGGTCTGTGATCCAATTTTTATGACTTGTGTATGCCTACGTACATCTTAAATTAATTTTAATTTTAATCTTGGTATGTAATGCAGTCATTCCATGTTTAAAGTTGAAATTTACATGTCTCTCTGAAGCACTAACGGAGTAAGTACAGCACCAGCATCGCATAGAAGTTGAATAATTCACTACATCGATGATCAGGCAAGTATTCGCATGCAAAGACTAATTAGTTAAGCAGACACTAGATGACTTTCAAGAAAAGTTCCTCTAACAAGTCTCCAAAATTAAAACTCATAAAGTTCATCATCAATTCTATGCCTTTATCACTCTTTTCGCTGTTGGGACCAATCTGTGTGTGCGTGTGGGTGGGTGGAAAGAACCTCTGACAAGCCTCAGAAACTCTAAAAATTCATCGTCATTTATTTTTTATTTTTTCAATGTAATATATTTATTCAACGATTTCATAGGAGAAGTAAGCTGTGATATTAAGTTTCTACTATTAATAGCAATCTAATTTATAAGATCAATTCATTTCTAATAATTATATTGAATTAATCAAACAGTCTAATTTCGTAGCTTGGCAGTACCTCGTTGGTACAGACACTACCATCAAAGACACGAGTTCTACACCTAGTGGCCCCCCGCTTAAAAAAATATAGGTTTATCCCACTATTATATGAGTTGCTCTTTCATTTAAGATTGATTCTTTCTATATGAGAATTACTCTTCAAACTGTACCATTAGTGTACTATTTTACTTGATCCTGATTATCATTTGAGTCAGTTCCGACCTAAAAAAAAAAATTCAAACAGCTTAATTTCAGCCTTCTCTTCTTGTTAGAGCTTATTGGCTTTGGATTTTTTTTTTTTCTATTATTTTCTTTTGTTTGAACCTGTACTTTTGAAGGCTTAGGGTTTCTAAAATTGTTTTCTTTTTCGATGCTTCTGGCTATATGTAATTTGCCAGCTTGTGATGTTTGTAAATTACTATGTATTGAGGCTGTCTGAAATCTGAATTTTCAAAAGCACGCATTTTTATTATAATTATTATTATTATTACTATTTTGGTTGAACCCTTACACTGACCTCGATGGTCTGTTGGCTTTTTTTTTTCAATTTGTTATACACGGAATAGATTACTCTTTTATTCAGTAGAGAAAACATAAAAATGTAAATAAATAACACCCATATAATTATGGAGTTCTTAAAAATAAAATAGCGAGATTACATTGAGTTCAGTGGCCTTGGGTTTTGACATAAAGGACCTTATAATGTATTCTCAGAGATAATTAAATCCTGAAATAGATTGTTCATGACCACAAGTTACAATATGTGAGTTGTGACTTTCAACTAAGTTAATTCATGATTATTAGGTCATCACACGATGACTTTAAAATCACAATCACTTTAATTTATCATTAAAAATATATATAATTTATTAATGTTTGAAATGGACATTCTTTCTTCTAATGAAAAGCATGTTGAAAATATTTTCATGGATCTACAAATAATCGGCTAGAAACTTCTTGCAAGTTTCCGATTAAAATGTTAGAGTTGGAATGATGCATCATATATTAATTAATTAATATCTTGGCAATTGTAATGGGAAGAACATAGATCGATGCTTACAATAAGTGGATAATTTTATTGATATTTATTTTTAAAACGAACCGTTTAAAATTGATGTGTATGGAATGGTAATATTTTCACCCGTCTAAAATTGTATATACACCCTAAAATATAATTATTTTTTTAAAATTTTAACATTGTCCTTGATAACGTTATTGAAAGACTGAGGTTTGAAAGCTGTCAAGCAAAGAACCTTTGCTTTGCTGCAAGAAAAGGTTGATGGGATCAGGCTTGGTGATATTTCGGAAGCCAAAGCTGATGACAAAGTAGTAGAGATTAAACTGAAAACATCACTCTCCTGTCTCCATCATGAATGAAAATGGATTGCATAAGTGACAAAAGATTGGTTTGGTCCATGTGGTGAAATGTCAGACCATGGGTGCTTCTTAGGTGCTACAATCACACAACAGGAGAAGGCATTCCATTCCGCATTCTTTGGCGCGAGGGTTTGGCTTCCTTGTTAGAAAGACTTTTTCTCAAATTCCTCCATCACTCATAATTTCTTTATCACACAAACCCAACTTTGCTCTTGCTCTTTCTTCATCACACAAACCCAATCAATGCGTCAAAGTTTGGATGTACAGATTTTGGTGACCGACATCGCGGATAGATCAACGTTGGTGGTCCAACGAATAGATCAGTGTCGCAGGTGCACGAATTTTGGTGACAGACGATGAATTCAACGGTATAGGCTGTGATGAGAGGGGGGCTGATGACGGTGCTAGGATGTTGTGAAGTCGACTATGTGGCTTTTGGGTTTTTGGGGTCCCGAAAGTTTTCAATTAAAATTATAATAGGTGTTTGTGTTTATTTTGTTTCAATAATTTGGGTTTCATGGTTTGTGTCGTTGTGAAGAGATTTTGAGTTTGATTTATATGTTAATTAAGAAGATGAAGCAGTTGTATGGATTGTGATGAAGAAGATGAAGCAGTTTGTGTTATTGATGAAGTAGTTTTGAAAGAGAGCTAGTTTAAAAAAATTAAAAAATTAAAATTTTGATGGAACGCATAAAGACGGTGTTGGAGATTAGGAAGAAAAAATATATATATTAGTAATTTATAGGGGTATGATTATAAACTTCTAATATTTTGTAAAAAAGTAATGGGGTAAACATGCAAAAAAGAGTGCACATACAAAATTTTTGGGGCGGCAGTATCGCCATTCTTTTGTATGAGCGAAAAATGCTAAAACAAGCCTACATGGGCTTGGATAAACAAGCTTGCTTAAACAGGGCCTATGGGCAGGGCCTGTTTAGGACAGGGTTGGTTTTCAAAAAAAAATTTAAGGTTAGGCCCGACCAATTGACTTCTTAAAGGGATCGTTTATTTTTTAATCTAAAGATTAAATAGTGTTATTGAAGTGACTGAAACTTGAAATCTAAAATCTGAATAACATATTTATTTTTTTTCCTTACCTTTGAATATGTTATAAACTTATTTGATTTCTAAATTTAAAATTATCTAAAAACTAATAAAATGACATTTATACCGTTTTTACTATTTATTATTATGTAATTTTAATTAATTTAATACAAATGTCAAAAAGTAAATAATTTAATAAACTCTAAAACATTTTTTATCTACATATTAATAATATTTTATTCATAATTAAAATATGATTAAAAAATATAGTAGCATTAATCATATTTATATATTTAAATATATTAATACATTTAAGAAAGCAACTAAAAAATGATTTTTTAAATTATAAATTAAAATATATTAGTTTAATTCCAATATAATTTGAGATGAAAGGTAATTAGATTTTACTTTTCAAATATATTTTTTGTAAATATCAAGGAAAAAAAAATGTGAGTAACATAAATTAGGATGAATTTAAAATTATATTATTGGGGATGATAGATTTAGAATAAAAGTTTTTAAATGTCATTAAGTGATTTACTATTGAATGAAAAATTAAAAATTTTTACATAATTTTTTCAGTTATTTTTTTATAATTTTAAGTGGTTTGACCACTTAAAAATAAATGATAAAAATATCATAATAGGTGTAATTCGGCACTATTAAATTTTAAGTGAAAATAACAAATGACCTCTAACTCCAGTAGTTATTGTCTTGAGTTGGGCACACCTTTTGTAACTCACATTTGGCCAACATAAAGTCCAAAAAATGCAAAAGGGCAATCCAATGTAATAAAAACAAAAAGCATATAAAGTGCATAACAGCCCTTAGTACAACCATTAAGGTGGTAGAAGTTCAAAATATATCAAGAGCATTTTACAGGTTTTATGTAAATATATATTTTTTCAATTATGATAGCATTAGCTATATATTAATTATAAAAATAGTTATCCAAATCGTATAAATAATTAGTGATATTTGTAAATCAATCTGACTAAACTGTAAAGGTATTTTGACTTAATAATGTATATATAACACTAAATTCGAATTTGAAATTGAATTTTTAATCTTTACCATGTGTTGTTGGTCTAGTTCGTGGGTCTTTTGATTGTATTTGTTCATACAACCTGGAATTGCCAGGACAAGTGGCATTTGAACAACTATGTATACATTCTGTTTAATTTTCAATACAATATATATGTATATAGATGTTTTTGATAGCATGTATATAGATGTTTGATGCTGTCACAAACAAGTCTGCCATTATTTACTAGCCAAATTCTGTAAACCTGATATCTGCAGCTTTTCTTTAACCACTCAAATTTTGTAATAAGAATATAAGTGACTTGAATATTGATATCCAATTTTGAATAGATATTGTCCACTTTGGACTCACCGTCCTTCGTGCCCACTAGGGTTTGCGTAATACTGTTGTCCAATCCCATGCAAGTATAGAGTGTGGATGTTGTCCCTTTGGACTTTTATAATCCAAAAACATCAACATCTCAAAATAATTATAGGTATTTAAACTGATAAGTACATCTTATCATCAACGATATAAGATTTGGTGGCTCACACTAATCGAACAGGTTTCCATAACATCATTGAATTAGCATAACATAAATGTTGTGTAAAAAATGAAAAATGTGGTCCACTTTAATTGATTGGAAACAAGAACAAAAAATCAATGTATATTGCACCATAAAAAATACATGCTATTCTATTTCAAAAAAAAAAAATACACGCTATTCCTCAGAATTGGTATTATAAATGCTGTACATATAACTTTCTGAGACACAGTTCTCATTGCTTTCTAATCCTAATTGTACACTGTCTTTATTGTTCAATTCTGCAATAGTATCCACAAATTTGTAAACCCCTCAAATTCAAAAAACTTTATCATCTACTGATAAGTTTCATTGCTTGAACAAGTGTCTCTCTAAACCTCCCCACATTGATCTTCAAATTTTGTTCATCAAGATACGCATGTTTAAAAGGATAGAATCCTGTGGAGATTATAGATGCAGGATCTGTAATGACTGTGTGATTTTTACCGTAAGTATCCCAAAGAGAGCTCTCCTCAGGTTCAATCTTGTACTCCAAGTAATGCAACCCCATCTTACTTGCCGGTGCACCATAGTAGTAAGTAGCAGGCCAATCCAGGGCCAGTGCCACCACCTGCACCACCACAGCCCCATCCGGCAAGAACACCTCGTTGGTTAGGCCAGCACCATGAACTCCAACCATAACACTACACGAATTCACCACGTCCGCAAACTTGTCCAAATTTGACATCCTATTAGGCCTTATCACAACAACTTCAAATCCTAATTCCTCCATTAAGGCCACCATTTCGTTTTCATTCAAAAACACTCTCGATTTCTTCCTAGATATGAGCATTAGAACAGGTTTTTCTCTCTTGATTGACGTGAAATTCTTGAATTTTAGATTATATGATTGTCTCAGGAAAAACCTGAAGTCAAACATGGAGTACCCTCCTGGAATATCAGTTATATTGAAGCCTAAGTAGTCATGGTACTTCAACCCCACAACAGCTCCAGGAAAGCAGTGAACACTACCATTCACTGTTGGATTAATGACCTCATAACGCGACAAACCTGTCAGGATTTTGTGGTATTTATGCACCCACAAAGGCCTGAAATCAGTGATGACAAACTTCAAATGTGAACGAAAATGGTGAGTAGTGATGAACAAAGGAATGATAACTTCATTAATTTCATGGAATTGGTTTCCAGTGAAGCCACCAGAGGAGAAAACCACAGCTGGAACATCGTGAGTGAAATCACAAGCCATTGATGAGTTAGAGTCTTCGTTAAGTATCTGAACAGGTGACACCCTTTTCATGGCAGTCTGATCATCTTGAAGTGCATATGGCTTGATCAATCTTTCAACTTGGAATTGAGAAGAAGAAATGTGAAGTGTTGATGCATTTTTGTCAATCTTGACAGGTTTGTTTACAACACAAACATCAGAGTGAAGATCAGAGTTGCAAGAGAAGCCTGTATTGTCAAGCTGGATCCTGTCTTCACCTGTATGCACATCATTGAAAAAGTGAAAACATTAATCAAAGTCTCAAGCCCAAATACAACCACACAACAAACTCATATAACAAATTTAAATTTTATCACAGCAAGGGCTTCGAATCCAGGATTTCAAGGACAAATCAAGCAATGATACCAAATTAGTAACTATCAACTTAAACCGATAAAAAAGAGCTCAAGAATAGTACTATATAATCTCTCTAACAATTTTAACTTGAAAACAGAAACCAAGTAGAGATGTGTAAACAAAAAACCTCTCACAAGTCTCCTTAATTGAAACTGTAAAGGGTCATTTACATCTTCAATGCTTGTATTAGTCTTCTTGCTCCTGATTTGATCATCACTTCTCCAATATGATAACTTGTGCTTCCCTGAATAATTCATTGAATCTAGTTAGCCAAAAAACAACAAAAAAGAACCACAATTTGACCAATTATTTTCCAAAACTGGTACAAAGAGAAGGATATATCATCTATGATTACATGGTTCTAGTGGGTTGACATGAAAAAAAGCAATATAGAGCCAAGCAAGAAGAAGCAAGAAAGCCAAAGAAGTTGCACCGATCACCAGTCTTTGTTGCTCCTTTACCATAACTAATTATGCAAAAAAAGAGGGAAAAAAAAAAGAAGTAAAATAAAACTCGTTCAATCGTCTGTAACATGAAGAGGAGATAGTTAGGATGAGGAGGAATACATAGTAATCAAACAAAGAATCATCAGTTGAGATGTCACAATCATTTCAAAATTTAGAACCTCATGTTTCATTTGTAGAACATCTGTCATTACACGTTGTTTGCTCAATTTAATAATAATTAAGTGATTGTTAGAGACAGCTTAGCTGTAATATGCTGATCAAAATGTAGGAAAAATTAGCTAGAACAATAATTTATAAGAATTATTATTTTCTTTTGGGGTTGGAAATCATGTTAGCAAGCAGCCTTATTTTACTTGTTTCAAGATACATAGGGTGTAGAGAGTTATAGAAAATTAATTTTAGTTATTATAATGTGATGCTTTGAAATGATCAAGCCTTTAATGCTTTCCCCATGGTTGACAGGTCTCAAATGAGTGCCTATTGGCTGTTACAGAAGAGTCCAACACTGCCTTTTCTTGTGGTCTATTTTTTATTCAATTGGTAGTTGGATTATTTTGAGGTGTATTTAGAGTTGTTTCAGGGTCAATACAGTCTTCAATATTTGAACCACAGGTTGGAGGCTGCAGTCGCTGCATTTGTTTGACCTAGAAAATTTTTACAAGGATATATAAATAAGTAATAAAAATATTGAAAATTAAGATTATACTAAATATATAATATTTTTATATAAAATAAAATTTAATAATATAATATAGTTTATATATGATGAAGTTGCTGTACATTTCTTGACAGTTCCAGATGTGTTTGAGAAACAAGTAAAACTTTGGTGTAATATTGGAAAATCATAGAAAAATCTGGATCAATTTGTAATGGCCACTAGTGAAGTCCGTGTCTTCGTTCCACTATCGACCTCACTATCTATAGATAGAGATGAAGGATTGTAATGAAAAACGCTAAGCCAAAAAAGAAAGAATTGTAAGCAATAAAATCTCTTTCTAGCAGCCTACTTTCACAAATAATAATAATACTTTTATCACACCACCGTTACATTTTACTCCCTATCAATCTATCACCTGTCACCTGTTTCTTCCACCATATCAAGCCGTATATACTAACCATTCACTTGTCCAACATATACACTCAATTCGACAAACCAATAGAGGCATTATAGCTACATTCAGTCATAATAGTCAATTCAATCATTCTTCTATTCCCCTTCCACTCTTCCATAGGAAAAATTATGTCTTTTGGTTCATTAAAATGAAGACGTATTTTTGCTCTCAAAATTAGTAAAAGATTATTAAAGGACTTAACATTTTAGAAGACACTTCTACTTTTTCAACCTCCCAAAAAATATCGAAGGAAAATATACAAAAAAAATTCTCAAGTACTATTTACTCTTCAACAAGCATTGATAAACAATATTTTTTTCATGTATTATAGGAGCTACAACAACGAAAGAGACATGAGATACGTTGTAAGAGGAGTTTCAAAGAAGCAAAAAAAATCACGAACCATCAAACTTCAATCTTTAAGAATAAATTTCGAGAATATTAAAATAAACGATAATGAGACCACTAAATATTACTTTTCAAGGATATAAATATTGTCCCCTTTATGTTTGTATGTTGTGTTTGTATTTGTGTTTTCTTTTCAAATTAACTTTTTTTTTTAAAGTAAAATTTATGTTACATATTAATTCTCTTTTAATTTTTTTTTCTAATGATGAAGATGGTATGATGGATGAAAAAGATATGGTCTGCTCCGTCATTTTTTTATTAAATTAATTTAAATATCAAGTATTATATGAATTACTTTTAAAAGGAAAAAAGTCACTTTTCGCTAATGGAAGGCAAGGTTTGTGCAATTATAATCAAATGGTTTCATTAGCTGCAATTAGACCAAAACTCGGAGGAAGTTTGTGCGATTTCTTCTAAAATTTATCATTTTTAAAAACCATCTTTAATGGGGGTGTGTGTACAAAAGAGGTGCATGTACCATCTCAGTGGGGTGGAAATATCATCACTCTTACAAGGTTTATGTGCGCTAAAAGCTAAAGCTTGGTCGACAGCCCAAGCCCAGATGGCCTTGGATAAACAAAGACTGCTCGAAACAGTGTTTGTGGAAGGTCTGGTTAGAGCAGGGTTGACTTTGATAAAAGAGTGGCGATTTTTCCCCTTCAAAAATTGCATGTGCGCCTCTTTTATTAGCATATCCCATCAAAAATTTAAATTTCTTTAATTTTTTTTTTTTAAACTTCATTTAATATCAAGATCATCATTTTTGTTTAATTTTATTACACTATGTTTTTATAAGTACACATCATCTATATATATTTTATTATTTATTTAATTTTATAATATCAATATTCTTTCAATATTGAAAAAACCTCATCTTCTCCTCTATATTTGAGTATATCCTTCATTTTAAATTGAAAGAGTAATTTCAACTTCCGTGTTACACCCAAATGTTTTACGGATCAAAGGCCAAACCCAGTCACGCTACCAATTGCTACGAGAGATCTATGATTGTGTGGTATACTAATTTTGGATATGTCTTATGATTCAACTATGATTTTTTATAATATTGAATTTCTTTTTCAGTATATTCAATATTTGAGTTTTATCATCTATATGTTCAATGAATTGTTTGAATGAAGTTTTTTACACCATGAAGCCTACACTTATATAGCACAACTTTTCAGTACTAAAAATTTTAGTTGTAAGATATGTCAATCATATGTTTTATGAATTGTTTGAATAAAGTTTTTTACAACAAAAATCTTACACTTATATACAGTAGACTTCCCATCACTAAAACAACAATTAATTTAAAACTTACTCCTTTACAACTAATTTCATTTGAAAATTTTGTTTCATTCTATAAGCTTTACAATCAAATTGTATTCTTTTTAAAAAAAAAAAAAAAAAAATTGATGTTTAAGATTAGCATTTAGAAAAAAATATATATTATATTTTAATTAATAATTTGTGGATCTACTTACAAAATATTTATCTTTTTAATAAATTTACTCAAGAATAAGATTAGATATTTAAAATATGCTAGTTTGGAATGTACATACAATTTTTAGGGTTGCAAATATCGCCATTCTTTATAAAAAATTTTAAGGCTTAGCCCGCCCGATTGACACCTCTAACTCCAGTAGTTAGTGTAGTGTATCGGGCACACCTGTTGAAGCTCACATTGGTCCCAACCTAAAGTCCAAAAAATGCAAAAATCCAATGTAATTTAAAAAAGCATATAAAATGCATAGCACCTCTCAATACAACCATCAAGATGGTAGGAGTTCGAAACTTATCACGAGCATTTTACAATCTTTATATGAGTAGTTTGTTTTTCCATTATGATAGGAGTAACTGTTATTTTTCACAAATAAATATCTAAGTCATATAAATAATAAGTAATCTTCGTAAATCAATCTGATTAAGTAAAGTTATTTTGATTCAATAAAGTATATAAAACACTAAATTCGAATTTGAAATTAAATTTTGAATCTTTACCGTGTGTTATTGGTTTGGTAAATTCGTGAGTCTTTTGATTGCATTCGTTTAGACATCTTGGAAGTGCCAGGAAATATAGCATTTGCAACAACTATGTATATGTTCTTGTTTAATTTTTAATATAATATATATGTATGTAGATGTTTGATCCTGTCACAAACAAGTCTGCCAATTTATTTACCAGCCAAATTCTGTAAACTTGGTGTCTGCAGCTTTCCTTTAACCACACAAATTATGTCAGTGACTCGAATATTGATGTCCGATCCCTGAACAGATATTGTCCGCGTTGAACACACCATCCTTCTTGCCCTCTTGGGTTGCATAATATTGTTGTCCAATTCCATGCAAGTGTAGAGTGTCGATATTATCCCCTCTAAATTTTCTGTCCTTCACAGGATTGCTTTGGACTTTATAACCCAAATAACATCTACACCTTAAAAAGTTCACATGTATTTTAACAAATTACAATATCTTCTCATTAGCGATATAAGATTTGGTGGCGCTTACTAATCCATCAGGATTTCCATAACATAATTCGATTTGCTTAACAGTCATGTTGTGTAAAAAGTTTTCTGGTCCACTTTAATTGACTGGAAACAAAAACAAAGAGTCAAGGTATATCTCACCATAAAATTACATGCTATTCCTCTGAATTGGTATATATAAATGCTATGCATATAACTCTGTGAGACACAATTCTCATTGCTTTCTAGTCATAATTGAACACTGTCTTTATTGTTCAATTCTGCAAAAGTATCCATCAATTTGTGAACTCCTCAAATTCAAAAATCTTGATCATCTACTGATAAGTTTCATTGCTTGAACAAGTGTCTCTCTAAACCTCCCCATATTGATCTTCAAAATTTGTTCATCAAGATACACATGCCTAAAAGGATAGTATCCTTTGTAGATTATAGACGCCGGATCTGTAATGACTGTGTGATTTTCACCATAGTATACCAAAGAGAACCCTCTCCAAGTTCAGTCTTATACCCCAAGTAATGCAACCCCATCTCCGTTCCTGGTGCACCATAGTAGTAAGTTGCTGCCCAATCCTGGGCCAGTGCAAACACCTTCACCACCACAGCACCATCCGGCAAGAACACCTCGTTGGTTAGGCCAGCACCATGAGCTCCAACCATAACACTACATGAATTCACCATGTCCACGAACTTGTCCAAATTTGACATCCTATTAGGCCTTATCACAACAACTTCAAATCCTAATTCCTCCATTAAGGCCACCGTTTCGTTTTCGTTCAAAAACACTCTCGATTGCTTCCTAGATATGAGCATTAGAATTTTTCTCACTTATTGAGATAGCATTCTTGAATTTTAGACTATATGATTGTCGCAGGAAAAACCTGAAGTCACACATAGAGTGCCTTCCTCAGTCATGTTGAAGACTAAATAGTCATGGTACTTCAACCCCACACCAGCTCGAGGAAAGTAATGAACACTACCATTCAGTGTTGGATTTATGACCTCATAATGCGACAAACCTGTCAGGATTTTATGGTACTTATGCACCCACCAGGGCCTGAAATCAGTGAAGACAAACTTCAAACGTGAACGAAAATGGTGAGTAGTGATGAACAAAGGGATCATAATTTCATGGAATTGGTTTCCAGTGAAGCCACCAGAGGAGAAAACCACAGCTGGGACGTCATGAGTGAAATCACAACCCATTGATGAGTTAGAGTCTTCGATAAGCATCCGAACAGGTGACACCCTTTTCATGGCAATCTGATTACCTTGAAGTGCATATGGCTTGATCAATCTTTCAACTTGGGATTGAGAAGAAGAAATGTAAAGTGTTAATGCATTTTTGTCAATCTTGACAGGTTTGCTTACAACACAAACATCAGAGTGAAGATCAGAGTAGCAAGAGAAGCCTGTATCCTCAAGCTGGATCCTGTCTTCACCTGTATGTACATCATTGAAAAAGTGAAAACATTGATCAACTCTCAAGCCCAAATGCAACCATGCAACAAATTCATATAACAAATTCAAATTTTATCACAGCAGGGGATTCGAATCCAGGATTTCAGGGACAGATCAAGCCATGATACCAAATTAGTAACTATCAAATCCAAAAGTTTAAACCACTAGAAAAGAACTCAAGAATAGTATACAAGCTCTCTAACAGTTTTAACCTGAAAGCAAAAACCAAGTAGAGATGTGAAAACGAAAAACCTCTCACAAGTCTCCTTAATTGAAACTGTAAAGGGTCATTGACATCTTCAATGCTTGTATTAGTCTTCTTGCTCCTGATTTGATCATCAATTTTCCAATATGATAACTTGTGCCTCCTTGCATAATTCATCGACTCTAGTTAGCCAAACAACAACAAAGAACCAAAACTTGACCTTTTTTTTTTTTCAAAATTAGTACAGAGGAAATAATATATCATATATAGTTACATGGTTCAAGTGGATTGACATGAGAAAATGCAACCAAGCAAGAAGAAGCAGCAAGAGAGCTAAAATAGTTGCACCAATCACCAGTCTTTGTTGCTTCTTTACCATAACTAATTATGCAATAAAGAAAAAAGTTAAATAAAATTAGTTCAATCTTCAGTAACATGAAGACAAGATAGTTGTGATGATGAAGTATACATATTAATCAAACAAAGAATCATCAGTTGATATGACACAATCATTTCAAAATTTAGCATATCTCTTGTTTCATTTGTTGAACTTCTACCATTGTTTACATAATTTTATAATAATCAAGTGATTGTTAGAGAGATCTTAGCTCTGATATGCTGACCAAAATCTGAAAAAACATAGCTAGAACCACAATTTACAAGAAGTATTACTTTCTTTTGGGGTTGGAACTCATGTTAGCAAGCAGCTTTATTTTACTTCTTTCAAGATATATAGGGAGTAGAGAGTTATAGAAATTCGATTTTACTAATCAAATTGGTTAATAAATGGAACCTGATGCTATGAAAGGAGCCTTTATGCTCTCTACATGGTTGACAGGTATCAAATGAATGCATATCGACTGCTAAAAGAGTCTAAACACAACCTTTTCTTGCGGTCCATTTTTTATTCAACTGGTAGTTGGATTATTTTGAGTTTCATTTTGAGAATATATGTACTGTTTCAGGTTCAATCCAGTCTTCAATATTCGAACCACAGCTTGGAGGCTGCAATCAGAGAGGCAGACCCAGAAAATTTTTAAAGGGATATATAAACAAAGTAAATAACAAATCCAAAATTAAGATCATACTAAATATATAATATTTTTATACAAAACAAAATTCGCGTGGAGGTCACGTGACCCACCAAAAGTAGAGATAAATAGTAGTTATATTAAAGAAGATATGGACCTCACTAAAAGGAAAAAAAAAATGTATAAAGGAAAATACTAATTGACTAGGAGCATAAAAGGTAATTATAAGAGCATCTCCAATACAAGTTTTCATGAATCTAGTTTGTTGTCAAGTAAAAAAATCTTGCCAATGAAATTATGTAACTCAATTATAAAGTTAATGTGGTGACAGAAGTTTAAGAAATTATGGAGATGAGTTTCTAACTCTCCTATAAATTCTAGTCAGCATTTTTCATTCTTTCTCTCATCAAAATAAATTACATAATTTTCATAAAACAATTTCATCCCAAAACTTATCCTTTTTTTTTCCTCAAAGAGTTCAAAAACTTTAAATAATATGAAGAGAAATAGTGTAATACATGATTATGATGATTTTTTATAAATTGAATATATATTTTATTAATTACATTGGAGATGAAAATATGTATTTCTAATTTTTTTGGCATGGTAGATTCATATTAAAAAACTGTGATGATTTGTCATGAATAGAAATTTAAAATTCTATAATAGTTTGGAGATGCTCTAAGAAAAATAGTAAAAAATATATATATTATATTATAATAAAAAATAACAAGAAGTATAAAGCAAACCTAAAATTTATTCCCAAAATCTTTTTTTTTTTTTTTTAATTTCTTCCCAAAAGATGAAGGGAGGCAAGTGACCTACTAGATCTCACGGTGGATCCATTACTGTTTTGATATTATAATACAAATGTTTAGTTATTTTATTAGAAGAATGTGTTGTAAAAGTAGATATTTAAATCGTGTATCTAATAATAATTTTAATAAATACAACTAGAATCTTGATCCATCAGTTATCAGATTTCAAACAAAGAATTCCTTTTTTTCTTTTGATGATAAATACATTCACGCTAATATATGTACAAATTGTAAAAACGAGAGATTTACTTATTCAAAATATGACATTATCCATTGTATTTACATAAGCTCGAGTGGCCTTTCTTTCTTAAAATTACGAATTTATTGTAATTTCCAACGAATCTACCATACTAATGGTGGAACAGGGCCTTGAACAATAAGAAAAAAAGGGGCTTGTGGCCCAAACACTGCTCTGTCGGGCTCCCCATGTGATTAGACAGCACATCTCATAAAGGGGTTCTAATCCACGATTGGATGTCCACGCCACAGAACATACAATGATTATGCGTCACATATTATGTCTGTCTCTCTTACGTTTCTCTTATTTTTAAATGGAGCTACATAGGCACGTTGTTTCCAATCAGATCATCACAGTCACTATGTTGTCTGGAGCGTGAGTGTGTAACTATATTATCGATACATTATGACTTTTAACTGTCAAGTCATATGATACATTCAAAGAGTTTAATTAAAAAACAATATATAATCTATCATTATAGTGATATATTCAAGATAAAATAAATTTTAAATTATATTTGATTCGCTTGTAACATGTCAAATAACGTAGTTTTGACGCTTGATAGGAGAACCATTCAAATGATGTTATTGTGATTAAGTCACGTTAGAACCGTCCCATTCAATTTTCATTTTTTATTTTAACAAGGAGCTCGGTAGGTACATTGGCTCAACTTGGCGTGCCACAATCAATGCATCAGCTCGAGTGCAACTATATTATCAAATCTTAATAATTCAATTATCGAGTCAGCTCAAATTGATGGATTCAAAGAAATTGAGGTATAAGAAAAAGCCAATGGAGTTCAGTGATGTAATAACTCACATGTGTAAGAGAACTTAAGAGTAAAACTAATAGTCTATTCTTAAGGTAGGGCACGAAAATGGCTGTCTTTAACTGTACGAAAATGAACCGAGATATCCGTGGGAACCATGAAAATCCAAGATAAGGACTGCAAGCACACTCTCCCGGCATGACCCCACAGGCCCACGAGGCCCGATTGGAATTTTTGCTTTCCAAGATTGAAGAAAATTATTAAAAAATAAAAAGAACGAATTTCTCGACGAAATTGACACCACACACACAATTTCAAATGTTTAGAAGGGAATCAACTTTACAACGAAAAGAAAAGAAAACCAATCCAAGATAGCAAATTTGATGCAACACAAATATTCCAGGAAATGGGAGCTGGTGAAACTAGAATATACCTACTTTTGAGTGAGTACATTCTCTTATATATTATATTACTTAGAAATTATCAGGTGATCAGTACTATTCTGATACTTTAAATTCAAGATCTTCAATTTTTTTCAATTGTTGAATACATTTGACGGATGTAATTTACTTGTTCATATTTATGATTATGCATACAATAATGCATCAAGTAATTTGATTTAAAAAAGAAAAAGGGACAACACTTATTAGACAAAGACAGGAGAGTTGTTATCATTATCGGGGGCGAACCTAATATAGGGTTAGGAAAGGCACGTGCCCCCTAAAATTTTATGAAAATTTATTAGATCTAAAATGCATATGAAAATATATGTACATAGATATAAATTATTACATATTTTTTCAAGGTAAATATGAACACAAAACGTGTAGATGTGATGATGGTAAAAGATACGTTTCACTTTCTGATACCATCAACCTGGGCTACTAACTGGGTTAAGGAAAGAAAATTCAGCTTTTTACCAACGAAGTCAATCTCCTCATTGTGTCTACTTTGACTTCGCGATATTATATATCCTATCGTGAACTATAAGTGTATAAACTATCTTTCTTATGGCAAACTATATTATATTTTCACAAGTTGCTAACTAATTTTCTTTTCATTTTTTAATCTTTTGGGGCTCTCTCATATATTATTCATGATTTAAAGTATTAATGATTTATTTTAGTTCTTTAGTGCTAGTGTATAAATTCACCCATTTCTTAGTGCTATTTGATGGAGTTTACTCATTAAATTAATAGAGATTATCATGATCAAATTTTAAAAATTAAAAGTATATATAAGTAGGTGTAAATTGCATCTCCATTTATAGTTTAAGTAGTTAGTACACTTTCCATTGATATTTATAATAAGAGTTTGAATCTAATCATATGTATTTAATAATATATGTAGAAAGTCTTATCTCTTTATTGTAAAAATAAATATCTTTAAGTATGATAAGAGTAAAATATATAACGTTGTTTAATCAGGACTTGATTTACTCATGGTTATTGACATAAATTATTATTTTTTTACATATATTGTTTTACTTGATAAAATTCACAAATAAAAAAAATTATTTAAATTATAATTATTTTTATCTTAAATTTTTATTTTATTTTATTTTATTATATTATAAAATGTACCACTAACGTAAATATCTGGTCCGCCACTTCTCATTATGTTAAGAAGGTAAGAAAAATATACTCCAATGAATGATGATGAATCCATGATTCCCTCGAGAACTTTTTCATGGAATTGAGTGGTTTACAAAAAACTTTCCAGCTGTGGATGAATCCTGAGCTGGTACAGTGTATACAGATCTCTATGTTACATCAATTAGAAATGAGCCAATAAGAAGAGAAGAAGAAACAGAGAGCCAACCTAGACTAGAGTAGTAAAATTATAGGGTCCGAATCTTCTATGGAAAAGAAAAGATTTCACCTCTAAAATGTTATATTTTTTCCTGTCAATAATGCATTATACATAGACTTATAGCTCACCTGATGGAACAGGAGGTTCATTGTATCTCTTCTGAATATTATTTGATGTATAAAAGTATATGATTTTTTTTTTCTAGTTTTAGGACACGTTCTATACTGCATCCAACCTCACACACATGTAAATAAATTCTGTCTCGAAACATCAATTGAGAGAGATCGACCCCTATAAGCCCCTAACTTCCACTGTAAAATCTCTAATCAACTAGGATGATGAAATTTTAGTTTAAAATCTCCGCAAAAAACTTTGATGATGCTGCTAAGTGCTAACATACTAAGCTAGTTTTGCATTGGCCGTTTAACCTCAATTTTTGCTTTTGAGTCTCAATCTTGATTAACTGATTGGAAGAGACAAGACTCTAAAAACGACATGATTACACTTTGATTGAATGGAGAAACTGAAAGAATTAAAAAAAAAAAATCAAAAATTCAAAATAGTTGACAACTTGACGGTCACATATATCTTGATTACTATTCTTCAGCAGTAGCCTACAAACTTCTCTATTGTCTTATTCTGTTTTCTGTAGTTTCTAAATATCAATTATTTCTTGACATGAAACATCACAGGCCAGATGGTTTTCTAGTACAATTTTCACCAAGCATGTACTAATAAATTAAGGTATTGTCTTATTTTATAATCATAAGCTAAAAATTGCCATGCAAGTGTAATTATTCTATGTGTTTGAATGGACTGAACTTCCCTTATGCCCAACCTTGGATTAAAGGCTTACAAAGATTCTTGTAAATTCAAAAAGAAATTAAGAAAAGTTGGAAGAGAGATTTGCTTAGCTATACAGTTAACTTAAATATATATATATTATCAAAATAGTCATTAGTTATTATATTGTATTTATGCAAATGACTGTTAGTCAATATTATTTGATATTCACAACCAGATTATCAAAGTAAAATTATAATAATGTGTTTACATACTTTTGATTGGTAAATACTCCAAATCGAAACTCAAGCATAATAAAAGAAGGGGAGAAAATATAGATACATATCCATATATTTCATTAAAAACAAACCAATATTTCACTAGTTTCATGACATCTCTATTTCAAGTATTCTATGTGTCTAACTAATTAACTAGACTAATCACCTGCTACATAATAGAAGCAGCTTTTGTGTACAAAACAAGACAAAATCAACAGCCGTGCTTGGATGTGCCTGCTGCTAGTAGTGACATAAATATATATATATATATATATATATTTATATCTGCACAAAAATTAAATCCTAGACTTATCACACACAGACACACATATATATATAATTTATCAGATGAGATTGCAAGCAAATTATTTAATAGGCTTTTTGATAGACCTTCTTCCGTGACTCTACCCTTTGCATCTTCAACTGCATGCGAAATTTCACAATGAAGTCCTCAGATTTTGTGAACAGCTCTTGTCCACTAAGCACTTTTCCGGCAATCACTTCTTCTTCTTCTGCTTCTGCTGATGTTTCATGGTGACCACCCTCAGTCACAACCTCTTGATCTTCTACTTCAGTCTCCCCACCTCCAATGAAGAAAAGATTTGGCTTTGAAGAACATTTTTTCATCTTATCATGATCCACCATTTTCACTTCCCCAGAAGCAATTTTCTCTGAAGCAGATTTCTCAACAACTCTGGCACCTTTCTTTTCACTACCTGTAGAAGCACTTGTAACCTTATGATTATTAGTATTAGCCTCAGAAGAGCCCTCTTGAGCCACCCTCACAGGCTTTGTTGGAACAGAAAGGGAAGAATGTTGCTTCTTCTCCTCTGGAGGCTTGGAGATCATCACTGAGAGAAGACCAGCCTCGGCCCCTAGAGCTATTATGAGGAGATTAATGATGAAGTAGACATTAATAGTCCTCGAAGAGGAAGGCAAAAATGGGGTTACCAAGAGAAGCGCAGCTACAAGGAAAAGCGTCAGGACTTGACAATACTTCTTGAACTTGTTATTCATGATTTCGAAGTTTTGGGGTTCAGGTTTCCTTCAGAAACTGAAATGAGAATGAGTGGTTTTGGAAGAGTTTAATGGAGGATGATATTAGCAAAAATTTGAAAGATTTTGTGGTAGTAGAGATTGGGTGGAGGCTAGTGGAGAAATATATAGAGGTGAGAGAGGCAGAGAGAGATAATCTCATTCGATCTCTAGCATTCTGCTATATGGTCATGAAATATTTTTCATAATACTACAATATTAAGTGATGGGGTCCCCGTGAATATTTTTATAAGATTAATATTTATTTTTTTTAAAAAAAAATAATCTTTATTTTATAACAAGAGAATGATGACAATTGTCTGTTTGGATATGATTTGTCCTAGAAAATTGAGAGAAAAGTACAAAACAATCTATTTGTCGGAGTTTTCGTATTTAGAATTTATGAATCACAAAAAGAAAATCCACTTTATTATAGTAATTACAATTATAAGACAGTTGATGGTGTCTAGCTAGTTTTTAGACTGATTCTTGTAGTAGTAATTACAATAATTGAGATCGAAATGAGAATTCTTGTTAAGAGAATGTTTTTCCATTTCCTATCTCAATTTTCTGATCCTAGAGCTTATACATAATACAGTAGTCTTTTCTTCACCTCTTCATCAAAATCATCCTATACAACTTATAATATTCATTTCATATTGGTTTTGAACAACATTAGAAGCATTGCCTATAAAATAAACATTATCGAAACCATAAATGTATCTCTCGATCTTCCAAATTATAAAACTCTAATAATAATCCCGTCATTTTCTATAATATTTATATCCTAATTAAAAGTCAACAACAATGTGTATAGTTTGCAACTAGATACTCATTTTAGAGTTACATATAGAATAAGATACTACATAGAATCAAAATTTAAATGGAAAGAAAAATAAACTCTCTCTCTCTCTATATATATATATATAGAAAGAGAGAAAAAGAGAATTGAGACAAGGGAACGTGTAAATGGCAGAAATGAAACATAATTGGACATGGGGTGATAAGGTCGGCTAAAGTATATATATATATAAAAGTTCTCCGCAAGAGTTCACTTTTCATTTTTTCCAATTTGTCTGTTTTCGACTATTGATCAAACAACGTTTGTTCTTGCTCTTGCTCAGACACTAGCATACAATGATACCGTCTGGTGAGAAGAAAAATACGTGGAATGGGGTCCTTCATTGGTGGTGCGTGTCCCAAAAGACAAGGGCATTTGTCCTTATTTGAGCATCTTAACTCCACACCAACACCACCCGCCCCCTCCCCCCACGATTATACCCCTTTAACTACCGGCCTATGTAATTACATAGTCCCCACTTGATACTCAGATGCTCTTGTGGTCCTCCATGGGCCCTCCTGGGCCCATGTTTCGGTCTTTTATTGGGCTACATATGGGCCCGAAGAGATATTTGGCCGATACTTTCTTTTTTGTCCAAATATGAATTAAAATAAAAAAAAATTCACTCAAGCTCATAATTCATTAATGCAAATATAAAATGTTTACAATTAGACCACCTCAACTTTCATTGTCATGGGAAGAGTATATGGACCGACGAGATCTTCATTAGATTACTTTTTCGACTCAAATATATGAAATTGGAGGAGAGAGACGTGATTTGAATATATAATTTCATTAATTTAGGTGTAAGAGGTTTAAGACTAAACCAACTTAATTTCTCTCTCATAGATTAGTTAAAAGTTTTTTTTTTTTTTGCCTTTTTAACTGATGCACTTTTTTTATATATATAAAATGACTGTTAATATGCGTCCTTACAACTCGAATTAAAAGTTATAATTATTTAAAATGTTAAATATTATCTATTATTTTATTTTCTTCTAAATACATTGTTATATTAAAAGTTAAAACAACCATATTAAAATTATTGTTTTTAAATCTAAAGAGGAAGTACTTTTAATTATAAAAATAGCGAATTTCATAATAGTAAAATATGCTTCCACATCTTATTGTTTAAAAAAAAGGTTTGTTGTTGTACTTCTTAATTATATATGTTTGTGTTTTTTCTTATATCTCAATTATATATTGTAGGATAAAGAAAATATTTTAAAGTACATTTTCCGTGCATATCTGTAATAAATGTTCGAATCTCAGGATCCATTATCTCTCAATGTAGTGAAAGTTAATTTTCAAACTGCAATTGTAATGTCTCCAATCATTAATGTCATGTTATCTTTTATTAAACTATACATATATGTACAAGATAAAGAAATTCATTATACCAAACGCAATTGTCTTAAAATCTTAAATACACGTATATAATACACATATATGATAAAGGTTTTGGTTGTATCAAACACAACACTCTTAAAGTCTAAAATACACATTTCTTAGTGTATAAATTTACTTAAAAGAGATTATGTAGACCAAATTTCTTTTAAAAAAAATTATACTCATTTATGTAATATTATTGTCTCTGTCTCTGTCTGTCATGTGCATGTAAGGCATATACATATACATATGGACATACAATATAAAACAAAAGCAATTTCAAATTGCTTTTTCCATCACTAAGATTGTTTTTTCAAAAAAAAAAAACTATGAGCCCGAAAAAGGTGGTTTGAGAGAAGGAATGGTGTCCATGAATATTTTTTAGCACTATTCAATATGTAGCAAGCAGCCCTTTATGTCCTGTGCTAAGTCTATCCACATCGTGCCCAAAAAGGCTCTCTCCACTTTGTTTTATCTTTGAGCCTCCAATTGTGTGACACTAGATTCATTTAACACAAACTCTAGTCAATTATAGTGTACTAAAAAACCAACGCCACATGGGGTCCTAATGTATAATCTTTCCACAATCAAATCTTTTTACCACGCTATCTACACATATATAAGGATATCCTTTCCTTTGTAGGTAAAGGATTCACTTTTATCCTCAAGATAGAAAAAGCAAAATATTCACTCTATCATGAAATGAAATTAGAAACTAGAATATAGACATTTATTAGAGAGAGAGAGACAGAGATAGAGAGAGAGAAAAAGTAACAGAGGGAGATTTCTCGAACATGATCCAAGACAATGCCAGCTAATACCAATTTTACTTTTGGTGAACTTTAGCCGAATTTAAGTTTGGTTGTGGCCACTCATTACCAAATTGCTTTGGAGTGATGCTCAATTCAGGCTTGTTTTTCAAATTGGCTTTGAAATGATGTCAATGACAATGAGGTTTTCCATTGATTCCATCCACACCCACTTGCATAGATATTCTTCTTGCATATCCTCCATTATTGTATGACATTTAGCTTTAACATGGTGTATCCCTCTATCAATATCTTATATAGGTTTCTTAAGAGATTTGATCCTATCATAATGAGAGAATATGGATCAAAATTGTAAACTTTTTTTCAGAATTTATATATAATTGGATTCTGACTATATTTAACTCGTGTTGGAAAGCGACCAACATATATTCTATAAGTAGATATAACACACTCCCCCACAAGTAGAGGTCATTCTAAGCCATTGATTCACATAGAAGAAATCATCTCATTTTTAGGTTCAAATCAAAGATTTGGTTTATCTTTTTAGAGTGTTACTTGTCCATAGAAGATAATGAAAAATAGGTTGCATTATTCTTTCTAGATTTCAAGACAAACTGAAGAAAGTTGCTTCTAATACTAAACAAATCTTGAACTGGTAATCTTTGCCTCAGCACCACGACCTCTTTGCATTCATCAAAGAAATGGATCGAAAATCAAATTCAATAGTCAAACGCCATACTTTTTCGAACAAAACAGATACCTTGATCAGATACACATTTTTGTTTAACAATCATTAAAAAGACGCATTGCATCACAAGCAGTCAGATATATTGCTTTGAAACTATAATATGAAATCATGCATATTCACAAAAGGCACAAGCAGCAAAGTTACAACGAAAACAAAAGATAACAACATTTGGTTTACATCTTTTTCTTCTCTTGCATTGATTCATTGGCCCCGGAAACTTGACATGGAGAAACACGTTATCATTCTACTACACATATTGAAATAGAGCATGGCAGTTTAGGTTACGATGATTCCTGGACCACTCTGTTGTTTTGGAGTGATGATGGGAGATGAATACTGAGATCATCTAAACTGGGACAGTCCTGGATGCTTAAACCATGCTCATTGGCCAAATGCAGAAGGCAAATGAAACATAGATGAGGCGAAATATCCTTTGGAGCTGCAGCTTGACAGTCAACAGGAAATGTGGCCAATACATGTTTAAAAGATATCATGTCATCACTCACCTTTTGATAAGAAAAAAACCACCCGTAATGAGAAAAATAATTCAAGGTGGTTCAAGGTTGAAAAACAGTCTTCATAGATAAATTCTGATGCTGGTAAAGGAAAATGCTCAGGAGTTCCCATGGAAATCACAAAAATTGTAACAAAATAACGTTAACTCCCTCAAAAATTATATCTATATAGTTTATATGGTGCATATGAAACAGTTTTCAGGTACATAGATTAAGTATGTATGCTGCAAATTAATCAATAAAACTACAATTAGATTCTGAACCTCCAATAATGACAGTAAAAGCAGGTATGATGCCCGAGTATGAGTTTCATCAGATTGGGGAAGAACTGAATAATTTTCTTGCCTGAATCAAGCACTAACATCTTAAAGTTATACAGTTGATTAGTAATATTGGTTCAGAATCCTCACATCATTAGTTAGGTCATTTCCTTTAAACTTAAGTTTTTTAGTGCAATAGTTACTAACATGATATCAGAGATTAGTTTGTCCTAAAAGTCTTAAATTCGAACCCGAGCATGACAAAATTTGAATTGTTATTTGTTGATTGTTATATGAATTTGTAGTGTATTCGTATTTAGGTTTGACCCACATGCCAAGCCAATTGGTTTTAGACGTGAATGGGTGTGTTAGAAAGCCTAATATCATTGCCTCCATATTTTCCTATTAGTTTAAGTTTTTGATCTGATAGTAATTAACAATATTTAACTTAGCACCCATATTTTTAAAGTTGGAACATCCATTCCACATGTCACAGAAATGGAAATTTAAGAAAAAAAGCAAACAAGAAGAGTATGATGCTCACTGTTTCAGGAAATTCAATGAATTCTTTCAAGCAATCCCAAAGTGTTTCCTTTAGTGAATGTACATCAACTTGCTTAGAAGTTTTGTCATAATGAACTTTGATTTTATTTACCTGAATGTCAAGACCAGAATATGATTAGTTTACACCCATAAACATTTGAGACCCAGTGGACTACTGAGACAAGCATTATACATTAACTTTTATTGAATATACTTCAGAAGAAAAACCCAATTGCGGATCTCAGCAGGCCCAAAACATACCAAAGAAGATTGGATTGTTGATATTTACAACTTGTAATAATGTGATAGCTTTTTAGTTTTAAAAAACAAAAACAAGAGGCAGTTTTGGTGGAGAGCTGACTTGAATTTAGAAAAAGGTTAGAATAATAAATAATTTAAAACCTGGCGAGGCTGAGAGACAAGTTCATCTGAGACTTCCACATCATTAGGACTACATCCACCATCACACTGGCCACTAAGCACACTCTCATTATCCCATGAAGGCACAGCTCCATTGTGATCACAGTTCTGTTGCCATGACCTATAATCTGGAAAAAAAAAAAGTGTAGAAATATATATCATGAAACATGATTAATATGCTGATATAAATTGTGCCTGTCAAGTATTTCCTATGACAACTTTATAAATTAGCAAACGGGAATAAATTAGTTCCATGTTTCCCAAGAGGATGTAGTCACTAGTATCTAGAACCATAGAATGAAAATCATGAAACCTCTTTGTATGTGCCATGCTACTTAGACATTTAAGTAACAAATAGCATATCAAAGACATTTAGTTCTCATATTTGTCTGTGCAAATAGCTGCATGGACTTCCTATATATATCAAAGATCAAGTATTATAAATAAGTCTATTGAATGATTTAAGTAAATAAGGACACAGAGAGAAACCGTACCTGAATATTTTCTTGTCCTCTTCCCCATACACTACAATCAATATATGCATTTAATAATAAACCAAGCAAACATTAGGAGCATTTAAAAAAAGTTGTCAAATGAGGATGGTAACATAAGAATAATCATTGGATCTTATATAGTACAGTTAGCAATACCACTCTCTAATACACATATCATTTGATTATTTCTTGAGCTGTGGCAAGAACAATAATTACATTTATTCTTTGTAAACTTTGAATTTCAGTCATAGCCCATGGTCTCAGCCCAATGCTGTGCACGATAGACACGTGCTCAGATTGGGATACTATGCTATTGTTTGCAATGATATCAAAGATACCTCAGGTGACCGTCTGACTGGAGTTCATGTTTAGCAAATGGAGGTAGCAAAACCAAAATAAATTGTTATTAAGTCATTAAGACGAAGACAAAAGTATTACCAGTGCATTAGGAAGAAAAAACAACTTGACAAGACTCTGAGGCTGATAATGGCAATCTTCTGGAAGTGTGTTGCTAGATGGTGCTCTATTCACAGGTAGAAGTAGAGACTTTGGATTTTTGGGAGGAGCAAAGATATCCACCACTTCTTGGTCCAAGGATTTCATGAAATCAATATCAACTTCTTCCTTGGTCCTTTTCTTCTGTCTGTTGAGATTCAATGCTGATCCACTTTCTCCAGTAGAAACATTGTCCGACACTGCCAGAAAAAATGCAAACAACACAGTGAATCTTGTAAATAACTAGGAGTCTAGGACTGATGGCATAAGCTAGTAATATCACTTCCCTGCTAATACCTACCTTTAAACTTTGAAAACTTCCAATGATCAGGACCTGCCCATGCATTATGTTTAAGTCCTAGCCCTTGAAACATAAACATGGTAACATCCTCAACTCCGTCTTCTAGGTCACGTTCATATGCTGCATATGGATCAAGTTCCTATACAAACAAACCAACCTTATTTAAGTGCTTTTTCATGTCTCTTAACTTTCCAGTACAGTATTCCATCTTATAAATAAAATAAGACCACACAAAAATCTGAATGCAATGTATAGGGAACTCCAACATAGAATGTAGCAAATACCCCATAATGACCACTAAAAGTAGTATCAGAACGAAAGCTCTCATTAACAAAACTCGCCTCCCCATCATGTTCAAATATCCATGCCTCACAGTTCCCAAATGAATCATCTCCCAATCCAACATCATTGGCATCAAAGGCATCTGCCGTGTCATCAAAATCTTCTGTACTGGCATTACTTGATGATCTCTGATTATCTTCATTAAAATGGCATATAATCTCCTTCAAAGTTGGAGAAATTTCACTCATTGTACGCATGTTGTTTACCATCTGCTCAGTGCATTCTGCAAAGAAAGCATATAAATGGATGAAAAACAAAGAAAAGGATTAACTAGGAACTGAAAAACCCAACCATTAAGCACAAAAACTAAAATTTCTATGGTTAGCAGAGTCCCACCTGCAATGAACGAGAGATCAATCATATGTGAAGTATTATTTTGGACTGGATATGAGTTGTACTTCCCTGGCACTTCGAAAGAATCAAAAAGCACACGACATCCTCCATATACACCAAGATTATTCAGCAGAAGACCCTTGGCACCCCCTTCATCTAATTGGGCAGATGTCTGATGATATAGTGGATCCACAGTAAATGCAACTGCAAAAACCATGGAAACAAACAAATAACTGGCAGGGAATGGAAACTTATAACTCTTTTAGGTATAATGGCGCCCACCATCAAACTTCTTCACATTAAGAGCTTCAAAAGAAGACTCCAACGTTGACAGTGGTGAAATCTGCATAAACAACTTACAAGACTAAGCAATCTGATTAGACAAACGAATCAATGAATAGATAAAGCATCAACCTTCCTCTCAGACTCTTTCTTAGAACAACCTCTATCTTGTCCATCATCAGCATTGTCGCACACTGTTGTTGTCTCTGCCACCAAAGCACTAAATTAGGAATGTAACTCAAAATAAAATAACATACAGTTGAACCACAAACAAGTAGATTGTATCCCCAAAGATTCTTCAAAACAGCAGCATTTTCAAGAAATTATGTTTCCTTCATCTGCCCATCAAGTATCACACCTCAAAAATCCTTCAAACCTGTTACTCAATAATTTTCAACATTATCACCTTGTTCATGCTCTTTTCCAACCCTATTTATCCCACCAAGGACCTTATAAGCCTCTGCATGCACAGAATCAACCCTCACAGAATAGATCTTCACCCCTGCCTCCAATGTGCAACTTACCTATCCATTCAAAAACTGCCCATCACTACTTCAATACAAATGAAAACAAACTTTGTTCAATAAATCCGATCCTGATGCAGATTTATCTTTCAGTGAACTTTATACATTAAACAATAAAAATTCACTTCAGAATGATACTGAGCAAATGATTTCTGAATATAAATACACCTAAAACAGAATTAATTCTGTCACAAAGTCAAATAAATACCAACTTTTTCCAATCATGTTCATCCTGATATATATTTTTATCTTTAAATAAACTCTTACCATTAAAAAATTCATTACAAAAATTCTCATCAGAATGGTTCTAATCGGATAATTTCTGCACGTAAATATATATCTAAAACACAATTGATTCCATCACAAACAATACAAACTTTTTCCAATCAAATATACAAATTTTTATCTTTCACTAAACGATTAACCTTAAAAAATCCATTAAATAACAAAAATCAACACTATAACGATATTGACCGGATAATTTCCGCCTACCTAAAACAAGATTAATTTTCATTAAATAGCAAATCCAAACCTTTTGGAAATTAGTCTCTGAATCTCCAACTGTTTCAACCTTAATAATCTCACTTAAATGGTCTATCAACTTCAGCTCCCAAGTATTCTTCTGATTTATTTTCTACATCAAACAAATAAAAAATAAAATAAAACAAAAATTCTCAAAATTCAAAATTAGTCTCCACTTTCAATAATCCAAATTCACTCAGTTTTCACTAGTAATCATACAAGCACAACTAATTCTACAATATTTTGTTCAATTTAAATATATATATATCACACACAATTCCTCTGCTAATATATACGATGTTATTCAAGTTTTACCATACATATTAAATTTTCTCGCACGAAAGAACGTGCGATTAAAATATGTATAGCGTGTGATTTTGTGCATAGTAATACTGACATTTTCGCTTGCAAGTTTTATGCAGTTTTGGAACAACTCAGCAATCTGTTCGCTACTGAGGCAGGGCTCGTCGGGAGGCGGAGCCTCGGGAATGGCGGCGGCTTTGAGACGGATGGCGGCAGCGCGGGCGGCGCGTCATTGAGCGCGTTCGAGTTCGTCATTGTTGGAGTCGAGGAAGAACGGCCTCGTCGGCGACTGGAGGCGGTTGGACATCGCGGCGGGCTTCTGCTGCTTCGGACTCAATGTTTCCGTCATCATTTCCACAGAGAGAGGGAATTTAGAGAGAGAGAATTTTAAAATCCAGAGAATATAAAGAGCGAAGGGAAAATGTGAAAAATGGAGCTGAAACGACGTCGTTTTTATTGGATGACGAAGGTAACCTCCTAAAATTTAGATAATTTGTTTTTTTTTAAATCACAAATATAAATTTAATCGATTTTGAGTTACCATAAAGTTACATGTACACAAATACAGCATATTCTCTATCTGTTCCTACTATTTTTTGTTAAACCATTTCGTTATATTACCATCCAATGTGATTGATGAATAACGTTCATTCAATCTGATAATAATTTAAATTCGGACTACTCCCACCATAAATAGCATCTCAATAAAAAAGCGGTTCATTGTGTAAAGAGAAAAAGCAAAACTTTAAAGAGAGATAATCATGAACCCTAAAGAGATATCAACCATCTAGAAAGAAATGAAGAGAGTGAATATAAGATTACAAGAAAGAAAAAAATGTTAGGCTTCCATTTTGTACCCCATGATAACAAAACATAAAAAAGGAACTAAATGATATTTAAGTAATTTTTATTCATAATATACATATAGTATGGTTAAAAACAATTAAACTTTTGTTTGTTGTTAAATATAAATTATAACTAATTTAGAGATATTTTAACAATTTTCACTCTTATGTTATACCTTATTGATAAATTTAATAAAGATTGACACGGATCCACACTTGTCTAATTGTATTGTATAAGATCTTTGTAAAACAGAGTGGTGCAAAGAAAGAAACCAGAAACAAGAAAGTGAATATTACAATTTAACACTACAAACCTAAGAGCTTTCGTGATACAATCACACTTACAACACAGCCCAAGGAAACAAAGCCAAAGCCGATATAATTTAGTTTGTTAAAAGTATTTTACACTACTGATGAAATCTCAAGCAATTGCATCAGCTAATTGACAATGGGGATGTGGAGCTCTTCGAATTATGGCTTCATTTTCAAGAACGAAAACAAATGCTTAGCGAGTGTTCATTAGTATGAATACAGAATTGCTATCGCCTACGATACAAATCATGCCCTGCTAGCTTCTCATGAAGTATGCTACTATACATCCCAACACAGCACCAGCGGCAACCTGCATTGATACCAATGGAATACCAGCTTTGAATTAAAAAGGCGATAATGTGGTGCTAATGAATGATAGTTGCATGAAGCACAGTCAAAAATGAGATTGTATTCGTCAAAAGTTGCTTCACGCAACAGCTTCTCTAATCATATTTCATTTAAGCAATAACTGCAGAAGAATGTAAATATAACATCGTTCAGGAATGTTAACTGTAAAGTTTTTTAGTCACTTTCAAACCAGCATCATTTACGACATCAAAAGAAAATTACCATACTTCTGAGGAGTATTTATACGTAAAGATAACAACCTTCTATTATCTTATTCGTTATGCATAACCAAATAGGTATCTAAGAGCACTAAAGTCATCATTCTTATAAGTTCATCACAGAACTCAACAAAAAAATACAAGAATCCCACATCTTATGATTCAATGATTGTGATGTATTTTCGATCAAATAACGTAGAAAAAAAAAACAACTTAATTGATTCAACTGATGGAGTATGCATTTCATGAGATGTGATCTCAATTGTATGAATGTGAACAAATGCCACACAAACCTGAAATGGAGTATGACCGAGTGAGTCTCGTAGGGGTCTAACATTGGAAACAGGGTGTTCAGGAGGTAACTCACATACAATTTGATTCAACAACTGCAAGAAGCAACATATACAATTAAACTACAGCATCAGTGTAAAATTTTCAAGTAGAGACAGGTACATAGAGCTTATTGTAACCGTGCCTGAATAGACTTTTTTAACTTTTTTCCTCTTTTAACAAACTTCTATCACATCAACCAAAATTTAATAAAATTGGATACAAACTACAATAATGAATACACCTTTCAGTAACTGATCTTACTTCAGCTTGGCGACCAGCATGAAGTCTTACACCAGAAGCATCATACATCACCTGAAAAAATAATAATAACAACTCCAAGTATTAATCCAGGGTCTTGCCAGCCCCGATTCGATTGAGTAAGTGGAAAGACTTAAGAGCTCAAGTAAAGCATAAACAAAGGACAAAATGCCTAATCAGCTGCTTGACCAAAGCAAACAAAACATCAAACTGCTTTAGAGAAAGCAACAAAAGGAATGACGATCACAGCAAACTAGAGACACCAGACCCTTGATAATCCCTTCTCTTCAATTATAGAGATATTTGAACTCTAGCCGGAGACAACGGACATTAAGGAACTAACAAGAATTACTTCTTCATTCAGCAGCCCTAAAAAGTTACTTAACAATGCCAAATAGAACGAAATCCTCAAATAAACCAAATGTGTCATCCACATTGATGTCAAACATGAAGATAGTTCACTTTCAAAAAATCCACCAGACTAAAGTCTTATACACACGAGTTAAATGTTCTATCAACACAAAGGAGACACAAGCTACACCGGAGTACCTTTGCCATACAAATTCCAACCATTTTGCATATGAAACACTCTAGACTAGACATTAATAACCACACAAACACAAAAAAAAATGAACAAGACCTGGTTAACAAGTACATACAACACATGCCATAACCACTGCAACCGCAAATGCTGACGATCCAGCCCCTTCTTGAAAACCAATAGCAACTGCAAGAGCTGTCACGGTTGATGAATGCGATGAGGGCATCCCACCTGATCTAACCAGCCTTCTTGCATCCCATCTTTTCTCCTTATACCTGCATCTAGGAGAACATACATATTCAAGAACTAAGCCCCAACAATGATACATGTCCCATTAATAACATGCACTTGCAGATTTTATAGATACAATAATCTAGAGTAAAATTCATATAATTCGATCCGACAATCAAAAAAAAGGAACCCAAGTTCGATTTAAAAAATAAATATATAAATGAAAATAGAACCAAAATAGCAAGTACATAAACAAAATTCAATCTTTACAATAGTTTGACAACCATTTAGCCAAATATTATCCAAAAGACAATGAAAAACCGTGACAAAGCTACATGTCCCATTAATAATATGCATTTACGGATTTTACAGATATCATAAACTAAACTGGAGTAAAAATCACATAATTTGATCCGACAATTTATAATAAAAAAAAGTACCCAAGAATTTTTTTTAAATATATATATAACACCAGAACAGCAAGTACCTATACAAAATTCAATCTTTACAATAATTTGACAACAACGTAGCCAAAAATGATCTAAAAGACAAGAAGAGCTGTGATTTTGCTACATGGGTTGAGGTGGGTTTGAACTCAAAATCAAATTTAATGTCAAAGGTTGAAACTTTCTTCAACGTTCTCAGGAACCAAACAGAGAAGGCAAAGAAAATACCAAGTGGTGAAGACTTTGAGGAACTGAGCAAGCGCAAAGGCCAGAAAGGCGGAGAGCAGAGGGACGTTGGAGGGGATGAGAGAGGAAGATCGAGAGGTTGAAGACGACCCACCATCCGCGGCTGTCAACAGTTGATCCATTGAAAAATCAAGTCTTGCAGTGGAGGTGTCCAGAGACAGTTTTGGGTTGTCAAAGAAGTTTCTTATTTTTTTGGGTTTATTGTTTTTAAGTTGTGTTTAAATTTAACTTTTTGGGGTTGTGGGGTGTTTAATTATTTAAAACTTTACAGCTTCCACAATCGTCCAATAATTATAATTATTCAATTAATTTCAACAATCATTCTTATAGTTAATTAGATAAAATTATTCGGTATGTGAGGTTGTTAAATTGGATTTTTTTTACTTTTTGAGATAATCAAATTGAACTTTTTCTTATTATATCATGTCATTGGAATAAATTCAAAAAATAATCAAAACTAAATGAGATTGAACACAGAAGCTGTCATCCGAAAAATGACTCTCATATAAAAAATATCGATCGACGGGAGACTATTCTCATATGTAGGAAGGAGAAGCTGCAATCATAGCAGGAGCTGTCACATATTTTTTAAACCTTCCGGTGTAGAACACGGCTAAGGGAACTGGCAAGGGGTAGCTGAAAAAAGGTGTGATTGTTGGTAAAGGATAAAGACGGCCCCAACAGGAAGATTGTTTGGTTTGAATCATTGAGTGTTGCGGAAGATTGTTTGATTTGAGCCATTGAGTGTTGAGTCTGTTGACTCATTTCTTCATCTCTCTTTTTATTTTATTTGAAAAATTATTATTATTATTATTAAATGGAGATTTTTATAAATCTCCCTCTGAAGTTTTGCCTGACTGAGATAATCATCTAATTTTAAATTTAAATAAAAATAATCTTATCTGAATATCTCAAAGAAACCTTCAATATACCTTATATATATAGCCTAACCGTATATGATAATAACATATGTAACAAATCAATCATATAATTAAAACAATTTTTCACTAAATTAGTAATTCCTATCTATATATTATGATTTTAAATAATTAAAGGTATGTACGTCTATCACTCAAATTTTAAAGCTTTTCGTCTTTGATTGCTTGCACCGTTGGTAGGCGCTAGTAGTAGCCCCCTTCCCTCCCATTGTGTGTGACATGGATTCGACACTCACCTGTCAAATCTAAAATTATATAATAATAATAATAATTTTCCTATCATGATGTGTGAGTTAATATCTCACCCTCGTATGGACCTCTCTTTCTACCTTCGTATGGGTAGATTTCTCCCAATTGAGAGCAATCTCTCTAATCACATCATCAGTGTCCTATCTCGATTGGTCTTAATAATCCTTTATACCAATGTCCTATCTTGATTGGTTTCAATAATCCTCTGGATCCATCCTTGTCTCAGTTCCTATACTCAAAAAAAAAAAAAAAAAAAAATGAAGCTTTTCTCAAGTAATCAAATTGTGTGTATTAATGAATTTGCATGAAATCCAATAGTATAATGACATATGGTGAAGGCCATTTTCAATTACTTATTACAATGTACACGTCTAACACTCAAATTTTGAAGCTTTTTGCAAGGTCTCAATTGTGTGTGTTAATGAATTTGCATGAAGTTCAATAATATAATGGTGAAGGCCATTTTCAATTACTTATTAATCATAACAAGAATTTAGTTAATTATTTTTGTTTCTGTAGCATACAAATAGAACAAGTGGTTGGAATGTCTTAGTAAAAAGGAAAAAAGAGGGAAGATATAATTTACCAATAGAAATAAAAATAAGACTTAAGATTGTATTAAAAGAATAAAAATCATTATTTTGAAATACAAAGTATTCTATTCGAATGATATTATGATACATTGAAATAACAAATGAAAGCTTTTTCATAAGTTTTCTGGTCCCTTCTCATGTACCTTTGTGCACAGGTTAACAAATCCTTCTAGACTTGCAAAGGGATCTTTCCATAACTTCTATGTTTAAACCCTCTCTCTGTGTCTCCTCCCTTTCAAATCCCAACCTCTTGACAAACACACAACCTCAAGAATAATTGATAATTTATCAGGGAAAGAAATTATTTGTCCCTAGATCTCGTTGCACACAACCACTGCCTTGGAGCCTCTATATCATCACCTGTAATTGTTGGCACATGCCAACTACCATTCTCAGATTCCTGCAATTGCATAACAAAAAGTTTTGTTACTATATATTTCCCTTTCAAAGCCATATTTAAACCGAACACCACAAAATACTTGTGTGAGTTCGATTTCATCGTTGGCAACTAAACTATCTAGCACAAATGCTCTAAAGTATGAAATTATTTACTTATGACTATACATAAAAATAAATAAATAAATAAAAATTTAAAAAAAAAAAAAATTGCATCAGACAAAGCGTATGGATAGTGTTATAACTAATGCCAAATTCTGAGGGCAGAAGCAGTTTAAAGATCACTGATATTTATAAATGGTTAGACGTCAAAAATTGCCTGAACAGCTCACCTGGATGACAATTGAATAAGGAGGAGGCATGCGCAGGTCAAGTCGATTCGAGGAGACTGCCAATCGAACCTGCAAATTATCAACAAAAACACGAAAGTTTCATCTTTGCTTGTTTGATAAGTAACATGAATAATCAGCGTTTATTGGGTTCACATGAAGTTTTGCTTCAGATTAAATCTCAATGGTTTAGCCCAATAGTGTAAAATACACTTGTTACTAGGATACACCTTGTTCAGGCCTTAAAAGGTACTTCAACATTTAAAACCTCAACAAAACTTCTCATGTTCCACACACAACAAGAATATACGAAACAAGAGCAGGATCTCATGTATAGCGTAAACACAATGTAAACATCAACACATGCTTATTACAAAAAAGAGGTAATACCTGATGCTTTTCCTTCCATCTTGGGAAAAATGAAGTCCCTAGCAACTGGAATAAGTGATCCCTCATCTCATCATTCGTCAACAATAAACACTTGGAGCTAACAGCTGCGTATAACCAGTACCTGTAAACAAACGTGTGAAGAAACTTCTGACAAAAGAATAAACATAAATATCCTAATTGTATAGTTAAAATAGCCCATATAGTCATGTATATATTCCATAAATCTAAGTTTATACAAACATAATTTTTCTTAATGAATATGGCATTCAATCACTAAAACTTTTAACATAATTTTTTCCTCTTTAAAAATATCAAACTGTTTGTTTCAAAAAATATATATATCAAACTGTTTCTTTCAAAATATATATATATCAATCAGTTACTTAATGCAATATCTATGTTTTCAAAACTCATTGAATCTCTTAAATCTCATGCCTCAAAAATCAGTTGGTCTACTAAGACTCAATCATTTAAGTAAAATTCAAGAAAACTTAGCACAAAGAACAAAGTAATCAACAAAAACGCAATTTGTAAAACTCAATCAAGCCATTACCAAATGAGACTTACCAGTCATCATTAGAGCCAGGTGGAGTAACATAAAGTGAATTAGATGCTTTCCACATCTCTAACAGCTTCTTGTTCTTAGGATGCTGAGCGGGACCACCAGTTGCACGACTTTTATGCAAAATAACAAGTGGCATTCTCTTTGACGGACTCATTTGATGTAACTTATTTACAGCTGTCTTAAGCTACAAGGAATAAAAAATAAATAAATAACCACCAAAAACCCCATCTCAATAAATGCTTAATGGAAATTGAAAAAGCTTCGTCTCAAAGCTTATCCACGTCATTTTTTCTTACCTGGTAAAAGTTGAAATCACGTTGATCAACAAGACTCACATTGGCACCATCTATAACTGCATCAAATGGACCATGTTGATCAAGCCATTCCTGAATAGTTTAGCTTCTAGATCAATAAGGATATCACTGGAAACATTTTATATAGAACAATAATGACAAGGTCATATTACAATTTTAAAACTACATTTGCTAATAGCAAGGAATACAATTATTTCTCATCTAGAACTTAAATGATTTAAGGAAAGTGAAAGGACTAGCAAGTGAAAGTCATTGCAGATTCATAGGCATAAAACGAGTACATTACTTGAGTGCCAGAACCATAGAGAAACAAGAAAGACGATCTCATACCTGGAAACTTTTAAAATCATTCTTAACCTCTCTTTGGCAAGCCAAGTTGCTCAATGAGCTGGCAAAGTTTTCTGTTTCCCTCGGATCAATATCAATACAAACAAGCTTCTCACCGCAAGAATGGCAGACACCCATCTCATTCGTTTGAGTCCTAGCTACCCTCCATTTCCCACTCCCCAGCCACCCTAGCCCATGCCACCCACCTCCACCTCTAACTACTCCATCTCTTACCTTGCTCACATCCCAATTTATCTCCCCAACTTTCATAGCATCCTCTGAGCGAAACCAATCTTCAATAATTCCCAAGGTTGAGTCTGTGACTTGCCGCACTGAGGCTCGCAACCGGTGCAGCATCTCATACACTTTGTCTGCAACCTTTGCATCAGCACTAATTTTCAAAAGAGCAGCAAGCTCAGCTTCCTCTGCTACCACTCCAGATTCAACCATGTGCGCATCAACTTCATAAGCTTTATGTGCATTCCCCATCTTGCAGAAGCCAAACAAGGCCGGTCCATATGACCTCAACTTTGGTGGTATATTAAAAGTCTTCATTTGCTTCACTAAATCAAAAGCCATTTCAGGGTCTTCCTTCGCAGCAGCCAGTCTTGCCAAACTCGTAAATGTAGCCTCATTCGGAACGACCTTATTACTAACCATATGCTGAAAAATCTCAAAACCCCTTTCGAGGCCCAAATTCGAGGCATTTGCATTATTCCCATCTCCACTCGATTCAACACCAGAACCAGAAGAACATAAATACAACAATACATTAAAATGGTGTAAGATAAGCGCAATGCCATTACTCCGTGCCTCATCATACAACTGAAGGGCTTCAACAACATCCCCACGCTTGGAGCACATATCTAGCTTGTGTCTAAGCACTCCCCCGGGTGATTCCCGCCGTGCTTTCTTCTTTGACTTATTCGACAAGGTATCTGTATTAGCAACCAAGGATTCATGAACTGATGATTTTTTCGGGAGCGCTGCAGTGCTGAAACGGGTCCTTGTATTCATACAAAAGCAATTCTGCTGGACATAAGTGACAGGTTTGGTTAAGTTGTATGTACTGTAATGTACTAGTGGCCGGTATGCGCGGCAACTACTCTGATACATTAACAACAAGGGGATTTTGGAGAAAAATGAAAAGTTCCCACGTAGCATCCGCCTCCACTACTATACCCTAGCTGTTTTCCCACATGAACAATTTACAATTACAATTACAATTACAACTATAATCCAGGAACAAATACAATATACACAAAATAAGATTATTCATCTACAGGCAGTCAAAACCATATGTATACAAAACCACCCTTTTATACAACATTTACAAAATGATTTCCTCAATGCATGCAAGGTGTTCGATAAAATGCCCCAGAGAAAAAATGCATGACATATTTCTAAACGGAGAGATTCAAATATAGAAAACGAAAACCCATTATAGCAAAAACATCAAAAACAAGACATATAAGAAGAAGTTCGAGAACTAACCTGTGAATGTGGTGCGCGCATGAAGTTGAAACCTCCTTATTGAAACTTGAAACAGATGTTTGCTTGAGGTTCGATGGTGGTGTTATCTTCGGGTTCAAAGTTGATGGGCTTGGGCTTTTTTCCAAGTTGTTCAGTTTTTTTGGGCCATGTTATCGACACCCCACCAATATTACTTTGACACCCTTTTTTTTTAATTGTACAATTATTAGATGTAATTATGGAAGATGTGTCGAGATGACATTAGTGGGATGCCAATAATACGAGGCTTCATCTTTTCGCACTAGTATGTATATGGTAATCTACCGGTTGTATACTATGTAGGAATATGTAATTGATGGATAATCATTGGACATAAATTGATAATCACATTATTTTTGTGTAAATTTTTTTTATATTATAAGTAGAAGTATAATGGTCGGGACCTCCTAGATAATGGCTCTATACTATAACTCATAACGCAACACTTTATTTTTTTATTTTTAACTCTACTCTCTAAAAATAGGGACAGAGCAACTCATACTAAATGGACAAAATTATCTTCTAACTGGAGAGATTTATAAATATCTTGTCCACAGAAAAGTGTACTCAACTGAAATTATCCAACTTTTAGTGGACTTGGTACCTGAATTTTGTATCACTGCGGAGAGCACACTGTGGATTGGCCAACATGCCAAACCGGTTGTGAGTTCGTGTAAAATTTTTGAAATACGTTTAGAATTTTTGTTTAAAAAAAAAGAAAGTTAAAATAAGAATATTTGTTTACCATTACTGTTCCAACTTCCATGCTCTAAGGCCGATGGGCTTGGGCTTTTTTAAACATGAGCTCAGTCTTGGGCTTTTGCGACATAGGCTACGATTTTTTCCATTTGTTGAGTTATTTTATAAAAATAATAATTAATCCTTTTTTAAGTTATTATATATGATGCCATTGGAGTTTTCTTAACAATTTGAGGTTGTTAGGATTAAGTTGAAATCAAATAAATATCAATTACTCTAAATATATGGTTACATACTCTGCAAGGTAGAATGATATTTAACATAATATCTAATGTGACTCAGTCATAGAAAGCACTTATATATTCAGTCTGGCAAGTGTCAATTATTCAGGTTCGAGTCTTTCCTACCATAAGTGGTATCTCAAAAATGATATTAACTAAAGTTAGAAAAAGGGACACCAATACAAGATGCAATTCTAATTTTCTAATTTCTATTTTAATGTCCATGTATGTATTAATAGTATAAAAGTAACACACATCTATAATTTTGATGTTATGCATAATTATAAACAACATTATAATGTGACATGACCCTAGAGATCTATCAGGCTTCAATTCACAGAGTATAAAACAAGCTGATGGCATGAATGTGTCGGGGGACCTTATGGTGTCCAACAATGTAGGAATGTGAACTTGGTCAAAAAATTTGAATGACATATAGTTTGAAGTACATAGTTTTACTTTAAAGTAGAGATATTAAATGAGAAGTATCAAGAATTATTTGTGTTCAAATAATAAAATTTAATTACAAAATATACCATGAAAGTTGAGAAGACTCAGTGATAAGTTACTTATATCCACTTTAGAGTAATTCTAAAATTTTAAATAACATTTCATAGTTACAACATTTTCGAGATCCTTTTCTATTTAAATAACCAATGAATTTTGATACTAATCGCTTTTTATAAAGTTGACAATCAATGAATTAAAGATTTATCGAAATCAATTAAAATATTTATTCCCATACTAGTAGATAACTATTAACAAAAAGCACGTAAAGTCCGTCCGACGGAATCAAACTCCTACCACTAAGGTTAATAGGGAGGTGTATGGTCACAAGTATTATTAGGAGGGAATGTATAAATTTGATACTGCACATTACACTTGTGAAAGCTTCCCCGTTGTTTATATTAGGAGCAAGTGTTTCCTCTAATAACTTGGAAAGATGCCCAATCTCCTTTAATGTTATATGGAGCAAGCTTTTCTTCTTATTCTTTTTTATTTTATTTTATTTTATTTTATTTTTTTAATGTAGAAGCAAGCTTTTCTTCTAATAACTTGGAAAGATGCCCAATAATTGAGTTATAAATGTGAAATATTTGACTTTATCATGTCTTTATATATTATAGTACTATTATGAATAGAAAATAGTACACCAATTTTTTTTTTTTTAATCTCTTAAATTATTACATATGAAAAAGATGGGCATTAACATTATTAAATTTGTATGATAGCTAGTGTGACAGCTTATATGATTATTATAATGATGATAAGTCTTTGGTGAAAATTAATGGCTTCATTGATTTGCTAAAGCAACATGCCCATTGTATGTAGTATCATCAATTCAAAACATTTTGTCTTATGCAATATAATCAATCATTGGAGGTAGACTTTGTTCACTGCTGAGTTATATCTATTTTCTTTTCTCCCCTCTGATAGAAAATAAGTATTCCTCCATTATAAAAATTGTAATGAGCATTGTAACTTTTAGACGTAATTCTTAATCTCCATTTTGTGGTGTTACTTTCATGTATTAACTTTGAAAATTATCCAATTTAAAGTAATTTTGAGTTTTAAGACTTCACGTTTAGGTCCACATTTTCTACCTATAGTAAATGTGATGATTGTGTTCAAATTTCAATACAGATGTGAGATGTTACGTGTGCCTCACTCATATTAACATTTCATTTTGTAGTTTATTCAGAGTTGCACGTATCTATTTTTTCGATCATTGTTGATACATGTAGCACAAATTCAGGTTCTTCTCTAAAAGAACAACAAGATAGAGTTACATATTACAATTTCCTTTTAACTGTTTAAGACGAGATGCAAGTCTGAATAAATGTAACTGATGAAAAATTTTAGAAATAATAGAAACAAAACATGTTATCGGGGCATTCCCACGATTAGCATGTGTATGCACAACAAAACAAAACATAACAAAAAAAAGTCCAACATTGGAATGAAGTTGCTATATTGGTATGCACAGTTAAAAAAGAAAAAAATAGATCATACTTCCTTTTTTTTTTTATTTTAATGGATCACACGTTTACAACTCCAAATGGAGTGATACGGTGGCACCCTTCCTCCTGATCGTTGCTCCTCTTGAGCAATCGATTGTAGATTCGAACTGTAAATTCTATATGGGTTGTGGGTAATTTTTTTACTTTGTAAAGGTTATCCCTCATTTTTTAGAGTGTAGTTTCCAATTGTAACTGAAATCTTAAATCAGGGAGAGTGGCGGTGACACTTGTACTGGAACTCGTAACATGTAAAAAATAAAATAAAACAGACCACAAATTTACAACAAGAATCTTCCAACGCAGACAAAAAGAAAGAAGCCTCATGAAAGTGCTAGGGACCTGACGCTGTCCACCCAGACATCAAATGACAACATTAACTAACAAGTGTAAATGTGTAATAAATGATAGATAGAAATATTTATTTTAAGAATATGATAAAAGTAAAGTCCTGCAGACCTTCAATTTTTAACAAATAACAATATTTTTATTTTTAATTAGTATCTATCATTAGACACTCTCTTAACATATGCATTAAGGGTACATATTATTAGAAATCTTAAACTAATGCTAGTGTACCTAAAAAAATACTTTAATTAACTAATCATATTCTAACTAAAGTTTGAAGTGACTTAATGATAAACTAGTTATAACAATATTAATATGAGATAATAGGTTTAAGCCGTATGGTTCTCACTCAACTCAATTGTATTTCGTTCTCCTTCAACTTCTAATTTTTAAAACTTCGACCAATAAACCAAACTCATAAATAATAAATGTTATTCAAAAATTTCTAAACCTTACTTATTTTGCTTGCTACATAACTAGTACAGTTCCAACTAAAAGTCAATTAAATTTTTTTTACTTTTTTTATTTTAATCAAAGGGTCCTGTATTTTCTTTGAATCATTGAATTTCAGTCTAACACATGGTTATCTAATCTGTACCACCATTGTTGAATAATTGCCCCATTGATAATTGAAGAGGCAATGAGTGCTTGACACGTTTTTTCACACAATTTCAAAATGGTTTCATTTCATTTGCCACTTTAACCAATTTCGTGCCATGTGATTGAATTTCCCTTGGGTGGGGGTCTCTCTGTCGTCTATGAACCTTCATGTGCTCAATCAGGCAGGAAAGTTCATATGTCATTGTCTACCTGTCTTATTGGATACATTGTTGATTCTTCAATGTCTGTAACTTTGTAGTTATTTTTAAAATTTGCATGTCATTTCACTTCATGTTAGATAAGTTTTTGGAGCCTCGTTAAAATAAGTAAGCCATGAAATTTGGTATTGGTTTTTGGAAAACTTTCCCCTTTATTATATGATCAAGCAAGTTTTTGTTCCAACTTGAAAAGGTTCAAATTTCGAAAAAGAGAGAAGGTTCAAAATATTTGAAAAAATGTAAACCATTTGAGTTTACCGTAACATTATACTACTACATTATAAACAAAAAGCACCATTTTAAAAAGATTATTTTTATTTTACAATTACAAGAAAATTCACATTATTTGTTAAACTTTGTCTAATCGTATCTTGATTAAATATTATATATATACCGTTCAAAAATTTATTTTTATAACATCAGTTCGGAAATCTGATATCATGACACACTCTCATAATATTGAAAGATATTTACCATCACATGCTGACAATTTGGCAAAATGAGATTTAAATCCCTATTACTGATGTGAATAACAAATTCACTAACCACCTAAATTATGAGTATATATGTTTTTTTCTTTTTTAATCCATTGAATCTCTTTGGGTGATTTTAATTTTATTTTATTTTTTTAAAAAATATATAATATGATCGAAAAATTAATGACAAGAGGTTTATACCTGTTAAAATTAAACACCATATATGCTCGAAAATTTACCCTTATGACAATAAGAGAAATCTATTCCTATACTAATAGAATAAAACTCCCAACGCATGGTGATAAATAAGAATAATGGAACTTGAACCCATCACAAATGCACTAATTACTTAAGTTATAGGTACATATATAATATGTTGTATTAATTGTCTTGTAACATTTTCATAATTGTATGATAGTAGGATATGCTATATAATGTAGTTTCAAAGATTAAAAAATATATATAATGTGATGGTTCAAAATATGATATCTATATAGTAATGCACTTAGATTTATTCTTACGATATTGAGAAAAATCTATTTCTACGTTAATAGAATAAAACTCCTCACATATATTGACAAATAATAATAGTGGAACTAGAACCCATACAAATGTAAAGGTGGAATGCGCTAATTACTTGGGTTATAGGTAGATATAAAATAGATTGTATTAATTGTTTTACAACATTTTCATATTCATATGAGAGTAGGATATGATGTATAATGTAGTTTCAAAGATAAAAAAATATAATGTTGTTAAGGGGAAAAATTAGCTCCCCACAACTCAATTGGCCCAAATTGTTTGAATTCCAGTTAATTGTAATTGAGTCCAAAGTCAAGCACATAAAATAGCGATTCCCCTTGAAGAGGCAGCCCAAATCTAACTATCCAGAAAATTGACTTAAAAAATATCGATATTGCCCCTGCTAAGAGGCGGGAACCAAGGTCAAGAAGAAATCCATTTTAAATAAGTAGCAAATCTCCTTAATATCAGCATATCAGCGATCCCATTGGGAAATCAGAGGAGTTAGGCCTAGGTTCATACCTAAGTTGACATGTTGTAGAAGTAACAAATGTCAGGAGGTAGATGGGAAAGAGGAAAGATGTTGAACACGCCACGTGGAACATCAACACGACCAGCAAATGAGGAGGAGCAATGTGTCCCACATAACTAAGCCAATCAAACTCAAGGTAAGAAACCTGACAAGGGTGAAAATGACTGGACAATAGCCAATAGGGTGCAATTGACATGACATAGAATAATGAGCTAAAGGAGGATAGAAGGGGAGCTAACAAGGGAAAATGGAGGGAAAATGAGTAACCTTAGAAGGCCAAAACACGGTAAACATCACACCACTGTTTAAGAGAATGTAAGCAATCCAAGAAATATCTTAGAGTTCTCTAATGAGCAAAGGAGCCTTCAGAAGAGATTTCTCACAAACATTAGTTGTTATTTTGGGATTCTCACCATATAATGGTCAAGATTCTCATTTCGTCTTACAATCATGCTCCTTCTATATCTTCTTCCCCTTGGCATAGCCACTAAAGGGGTTTCTCTTTGAAAATCCAACCGACTTGAACATCAAAGGGCTTTCACCAGTGAAACACCCATGACCCCTTATCACTATGCTCATTTTGTAGATAACTGAAATGAGTAACAACCATTCCAAGGGTGAATATCCCCTTCACGAAGGGAAGTCCAAGTATCAAAGGGGATTTCGATAATTTCTCTCACCAAATCGAATCATCTTAATAACCTATTTTAATTTATTGTTGGTGTAATTTGGTGTGTCCATGTTTTGACAACAGCAAATGTGATGGTTCAAAATAAGGTGGTAGTAGATATTTCTTATAACACTCATTTACTTTATACACCCATATTAAAAAGTTAAAATTATATTTTTACTTTCTACCCTTTAAAATACCAAAACCATCATTTAATATTAACAATAATTTTAATCATATATTTTTTCCAATTAAACCAAATAACAACACAATTCTAGTTTTTCTTAGTTTGATTTAGATTTAAGTATTTCTAATACGATTCCATGTGACTTTTATCTAGGTTCTTGTTCCCATATCTTTCATTGTATCTTCTTCTTCATCATTTCTTATTCAAGTTATTTTTTTCTTGTTGGTTCGGCAATTCTTTTTTTTTTTTGTTTTAGATACTTCATATATTAAATTTATGTTCAATGAAATGTTCTAAAGAATATTACCAAGTACTACGCTGATTATTTTTAAAACAATGTACTGTCAAGAATTTTTTTTTTTTTAATTTAAAAGAGTACTGCTAAGATTTTATTTGGACAAAAATAAAATCTAATTCATTAAAGTGATAGAGCAATTTAAACTCTTCATGCTCTACTACATTAGACACTTGGAATAAAAGTAATAATTTTGTGGTTTCAAGTTTCAAACGATGCTTGTGTTAAAGAAAAAAAAAATCATTATTTAGAGTGGTTTTTGAATAGTTTTTAAATAAACTACAAACAAGTTAAAAATTACCACAACACTTGCTTTGAGATATATACATACATATTTTTTTCTTTCATTTATTAACTTGAAAAGAAAAAAAAAAAAAAAAAACTTGCACCATTCATTTGAAACTATCAGATCAGTTATTATAAAAAATTGATGTATTAAGAAAAATCCAAATATAAAATTTCAAAGAATTAAACTATTTTTGAAGTGTTTGATTAGCATTTTTGGTATGATTATGCTGAAATTTCTCCTAAAACAATAATTATTTATCAAGAATATATTATATAATATGTTAACATTCTGGAAATTGTTCATTACTTTCCAATATCTATTTTAATCAATAAACCCAAAAAACAAGAGGAAGTTGGGGGGGGGTGGGGGGCGCGGTGGGGGTGTGGTGGTGGGGCAAGTTTTGATATCATGATTCATGATATGATTTGAGTTTTACGATTTTGTCACCTCAAGCATGGTCAAAGTCATTTGAAGTGAATCTCCGCCACAGGAATGGCGGACCATCGAATCGTTTTCACATGCAGCTGCATCGAATCAATATAGAATGACCCGACCACAGATTCCAAATCCAACATTTTTTTTTTTTTTTTAAATTCTATCTTGTACACTTATCACACATTTATATTTTTCAGATTCCTGAAATCTAAAATCCAAGATAAGCTAACTACACTTGCAATTCAGGATTGAAGATGGTCCCAATATATGTTATGTTGTATGTCAGGATTGGTTATGGTCCCAATTTATGATATATATATATATATATATATAACTAACATGTCTTCTTGATAGATTCACCCATTGACAAAAGCTAATAACAAATGAGACTCTTACTTAATATCAACTTGTAATTTTTTTTAAATAATTATAAAATCAGTGGATACAAATTATTAGAGATTTGTAGGGATTTTCCAAAACCACATGTTGATTGGGAATATACTTTCATAACATTAGGGGATATCTATTCTCAAAGTATTAGAATAAAATTTCTCATACATACTGATATATAAACATTACGGAAGTCAAACCTTTATTACAATTGTGAAGGATTAGTGGACTAGCCATTGGAATTATTAGTAAATGTAGTTGTGGAATGTGATTTTAATTTACAAAATTCATGACAAATGAGATATTACTATAATTAATTTGTTTAAAATATCGTATCACCTCTAAATGGCTGAGGTTGTGCCCATTCACTAACATGTTGAGGGTTCGATTCCTATCGAGTGCAATTTACAAATGCTTTTAAGGGTAGTTTTACTCTTTTATTGTGGAAATAGTTATCTCTCTATCATAAGAGTATTATGAAAATAGTTATTTTTCGATTTTACGAGTAACTATCTTGATCCTATAAATAGTTATTGATCCCAATTATAAAAGTAAACATTCGAATCATATAAATAATTATTAATTCTTCTAAGGCCCTTTTGTTTTCAATTTTAAATAATAATAATAACTTATAAATTAAAATATAAATTGAAATACCTAAAATATTATTTGTTAAATTACACCAATGCAAGGTCAACTTAAAAATGTAATTTTCAACTTTCCAAGTTAGTTTAACTAATAGTATTAAACTTATAACTTTACATCCATGCAGATGGTTATTTGTGTCAGTGACACTTAACCCATGAGAGTTTGACCCATTTGTAGAAAACGTCTATAGCTTGATATGCATCCCATTTTTTAAGTTAAGAGTAATTATCCCACACGATGTGAGTTTTTCCTCCCACTTCTGAGAGTTTCAATTCCGAACTATATCTCAAAGATCTTGATAAAAAATGTTTGACAAGTTATAGTCTCAAAAACCTTAATCAAGAGCGTACTCAAATGCCCTAAATAACTCTAATCAAGAGTGTACTTAAAAATCCTGAATAGAAGTATTCGATAAGTTAAATAGTATGTAATATACTCGTTATATATATAATAAAAAATAATAATAGCTTTACATGCACACAATTCTAATCGAAACTGTAATTTTACAAATTGACGCGAAGAACTCTCACCAAACTGGCAAACTTTACGCATCTAATGTCGGCACTGGTCATACGTAGCCAGTAGAAAAAATACATATATCATATTGAGATGCTGATTATCTTATACAGTTAAACCCACTGAGGTAATATCTTATAGCCTTAATTAACTATTCATATCCTGTTATCCAACAGGGTTTGGCTACTTTCTAAATTTATCTATCAATTGTACCTCCTGAATTTTATTGGATGATTATCTTTATAATCAATTTAATAATTAATAATATTAGATAAATTTATATAATATAATCGGATGTTCCTTCGCCGCTTTTAGTTATTAAAAAAATAATAAACCAAACAGCCAACGTGTTTATTTGCAGGCTTGAAAAAGGTACCTACAATAAAAAAGTTCAGAGGAAAATAAAAAGGGAGTGATGGTGATGAGGTGGTCCCAAAGTAGGCATCAAATGCAGTTCACATATCACGAGGGTGTGTACTATTGAATTGTTTTCGTACATGGAGAGGACTTGGCCCAGCATTGCCCAACGCAACTTCAAGGATGTTTGACAATTTTCTGGCTGCTTTTTTTTCAAGAAATTTCTCTTGATGGATTTTTGTGCCATGTGGCTTCGGGCCACCTCCGTCATTATCTAATGTAAATGCTATGAAATTGTTGCACTTTCCCTTTTTCTTTTCTTTAAACATTTCGATTTCATTAGTCCCTTCAAAATAGAAGTAGTGTTTGTTATTGATAGCTTGTAAGGTTTTTTGTTTTATATGATGTGAAGATTGATTTTGTAATCGTTAAAGTAAGATTGAATTGATACGATGAATGTTACGCCATTGGGGATTAAGATTTAGTTATTTAAATTGCAAATCACGTTCTCTTCGTGGCTCCTTACTCATCCGATATGAATTTGGACTAATCAAATAATATGTAAATTTGATTGAATATGATCCATATCACTTATTTTAAGATTCAAATTTGGTTTGAACTTTTGGGATTTGTCATTAACAATCATTGATTATACAGTTTAGATAATTACTTTCATAATCGAAAAAAATAACAACTCTTATTAAGAAAAAATTTATTACCTACATATTATGTTTTAAAAGACAAATATGAAACTTAAATCCTTAATCTCTTAAGATCAAAGTGAATACTTAATCATCCCTACTAAAAAGGTGGTGTATTCATAAATTAGTAGTTATATGTTCAAATTTCACCAATAACATTTTTTAGAAATGATCAAATCCAAATCAAACCAAACCAATACAATTCTATTGATAAGATCGTCTAATTACCATACCTAATTGAACCAAACTCATATTAACACTTCTCAAACCAATAACAATTCAATTAATCAAAACCCAATGACTATTTCAAACCAAACCAAATCAATATGATTTTACACTACCTCTTAACAAACAAATGATTGTATACTTCTCCATATTTCATAATATTAGACATTCAATTCTTGTTAATTATATATTACAATTCGTATAGGTAGTTGTTTCACATTTATAAAAGTAGATATCTAAACCATACTAATGGTGCATTTACTTTAATTTGAATAATCGAAACGAGAATTAAAATGATCTATAATCGAAATGATATATCAGAATTAGAATAAATTGTTTACTTCAATTGTAAGAATCAGAATGGGAAGCACCAGTATTTTTATTGAGCTGTTTATTTTACTCTGGAATCATAATGAATTAATTGAGTTACAAAAATATCATTGATTAAAATTATTGATTAATTATAATTTACAAAATAATATTTAAGATATAGTGTTATAATTGTGTCATGTAACTCATTATGATAGGTTAAAAAAACAAATTTTTTTAACAATATTATTGTAAGCATATTGTGAATCTATTTTTTTAAAAAAAAAATATATATATCTATATATTGTGTATTTGCATTGTATATCAAATAGTGATTTATATATATATATATATATATATATAAAATATTATCTAAACTTGCTTTATTTTTGTAAATGTAGTAGCTTAACAACCATGACAATAGTAGTAACAACTATCATAATATGTAACACATTCTTCAATTCATCACAAAGTTTGATTGCTAATTACAAATTATTGGAATAAAATATAACAACTTGCCCTACCACATTTTTTTTTAAAGTTTTAGCATATATAAATATTCATATTTATAAATATAAAAACAATTGAGTACAATAAATTAATTCAATAGCAAAACTAGAATTATCAAAATAGTTTTTTCTTTTTTTTTTTAAAGAAAGGTATAACGGATATTTTACATTGAATTTGGAAATAAAAATGTGATTCCCAAGTGAGGCGGACAGAATGAGATTCTCATTCCACAACTTCAAATTGATGTGAGACCTATACTTTCATTTCTAATACAGAATAAATTTTAAGTAATTAAACATCATCAATCAATCCAATTTATCATTCCCAATCTTAATAGTCTCAACAGATTTCTAATCTATTCAATATTATCTTTAAGGGTGTTTTGCACCGTTATGGTGTCAAAATTAGCTCCAAATGGTGCACAAATTGTGACTAAATTTGGTGTTGGATTTTGGGACTCTCTTTATTTACTTAATTTTTTTAAATGCCAATAATGCCCCTTCTGCTCTTCTCCAACAATTTTGTTTCCCTTTGTGTCCTTTATATATTTAATATATTTATATAATTTAATTAATAATTATAAATATAAATTAAATTATTATAAAAAATATATACAGTTGTAAATATTTCATTGAAATCTTTAAAATTAGTGTTATATTAAATATATTTTAATATAATTTTAATTTTTAATATATGTTATAAATGTATATTAATATAAATGTATATAGTAATATACATTTATATTAATTTATATACATTTTTAGTATGTTAATGTAAATGTATATAAAAATTTATTATCTCAATAATTACTACAGATAAATTAATTAATATTAGTTAAATAATAGTGTATAGAACATTATTTGAAAATACCTTTTATAGTGATTTGAAAAATTAATTAATTTGAATTGTGTATAAAATATTATTTTGAAATTAACTAATTTCGAAGAATTATATATAAAAATTAATTAATATCAGTTAAAGAATTATGTATAGAATATTTTTTAAAGATAATTTTATACCAATTTGAAGAATTAATTAATTTGAATTGTGTATAGAATAGTCTTTGATATTAACTAGACTTGAAGAATTGTGTATAGAAATTAATTAATATTGATTAAAGAATTACGTATAAAATATTTTTTAAAGATGCTATTTATATCAATTTAAAGAATTAATTAATTTAAATCGTGTGTAGAATATTCTTTGAAATTAATTAAATTTAAAAATTTGTACATAAAAATGAATTAATATTGATTAAAAAATTATATATAGAATATTATTTAAAGATACTCTTTATATCAATTTAGAGAATTAATTAATTTAAATTGTGCGTAAAATATTCTTTAAAATTAACTAAATTTGAAAATTTGTACATAAAAGTTAATTAATATTGATTAAAGAATTATGTATAGAATATTCTTTAAAGATATTTTTATATTAATTTAGAGAATTAATTAATTTAAATTGTGTGTAGAATATTTTTTAAAATTAATTAAATTTTAAGAATTATGTATAAAAATTAATTAATATTAATTAATTAATTATATATAAAATTAATTAATTGACGTAAATATATTTGGTGTTAGAAAATTTGATATTAATAATAAAAATGCGTGGAATTTGGTGTCACGCGGTCAAATTGGAGATGGTCAAAGAAGTGGGTTAGATAATTGGTTCCATAAATTGTGAATCTCTCGTGTCTCTCTCTCTCTCTCAAACACACAAAGGTCCTGTCTTGTCCATTGTCTCTTGCCCATGGAGCTTGCTGTGTGGTCGCACTCGCTCTCTCCATGTGTCTCTCTCTCTCAAATAATTGACTCGACACGCACCAGTACCACACCAATCCTCAGCCACACCCTTCTCCACTCCTCTCTTACCTCTGCTCTTTATATATCCCCACCTCCCACAACCGACTACACAACGCACGAAATTAAAAAAAAAAAAACAGAACCCCATCAAAACTTGCTCTTCAACAACCGAAAAAGATCCAAACTTTCTGCCTGATTCTTGCTCCCCAACTCCAAACGTCATCCGGGTGTGATCAAATTTTCAATCTTCAAATTTTGTTGTTGCAGTTTTCGGGGTAGTACCCAGGAAAGAACAAGTTGCAGACATCACGGCTATACACGGAGTAACTCGGCCTCTACTTCATGTCCGAACTGTACGACGCAAGGGTTGTGTGACCGACACCTCCAACCCTTCGACGCACGGCGGTCGTGGCGCCCTCCCCTCCGAAGGCGGCAGCCCTTCTGACCTCCTCTTCCTTGCTGGCGGCGGCTCCTTCTTCCTCTCTGTCTTTTGTTTAGCTTAGATCAGTCTTTTTCGTTTGTTGTTTCTAAGTTTTCACTAGAGTCAGAGTCTCTCTCCAAGTCTTAGTTTTTTTAAAAGAAAGATTAGATCTTGCCTTTGCCTTCGTTGTTGGTTTTGGTTGTGGTCTTCTCGTTGTTGTTGTGTTCAAAAGTGTTTAAAGATGTTGAGGATGAAGAGGGTGCCAACCATTCTTTCTAATTACCAGAAAGAGGAGGCCGAAGAGGGTGCTTGTCGTGGAGGGGGTGGCTGTGGCAGGAATTGCCTCAACAAGTGTTGCATTGAAGGTACTTTTTATGCTTTCTTGTCTTGTGTGTGTTGTTTTTATGATTCTGATATATAGGGTGTTTTTAGATTTTGAAATATGTGTTGTTTTAAGATTTTGAGATTGTGTTGTTTTTTGCGATTTTGAGGGCCTGTTTGTGGCTTGTTTATAATAGAAGGGGTATTTTGTGTGTGTGTTTAGGTGCAAAACTTCCTTTGTATGCTTTCAAGAAGGCGAACCAGACTGTAACTGAAAAGGGTGTGTTTGGACATGAGACTAAGGAGGCTCCGGTTGAGTTTCTTGACGCGCTTCTCCTCGGGGAGGTATGGATATATTGAGAGATTTGAAGAAGATTGAATAGGGTTTTGGTTTGTGCTTATTTGTAGTTGATGTTGAACTAGTTTATGGTTTGGTTTGTAGTGGGAGGATCGCATGCAAAGAGGGCTCTTTCGCTATGATGTCACTGCCTGCGAAACCAAGGTATTTTTCGTGTTCCTTTATCATTTTTCGTTGATTGTTTTGTATGTAGCATGTGACTGTAAAAGGAAGTTTTTCTTCTAGGGAGAAATGGATGTTGGCTAGTCTAGATTTCGGGTTGAATTATGGTGATTTTGTTGTTACGTGGTTTAGGTGATTCCTGGTCAATATGGTTTCATAGCCCAGCTGAACGAGGGTCGCCACCTGAAGAAGAGGCCAACTGAGTTCCGTGTTGATAAGGTCCTCCAGCCTTTCGATGGGAACAAATTCAACTTCACCAAAGTCGGGCAAGAAGAGGTGCTCTTCCAATTTGAAGCTAGCAAAGATGGTGAATCCCAGTTCTTCCCAAATGCTCCCATCGATGTCAAGAATTCCCCAAGCGTTGTTGCTATCAACGTATGTTCTTTTTCCTTAATTTAATGTCTCAGCTAGAGGTTGTGGATACCTGATATACAGTGAGAATCTAATTATTTTGATTTTATTGTGCACCGTCTAAGAAAGCGAAATTCTTCTGTAAGTTGTAGAAAATTTTGTTTAAGCAAGAGTTATTGTCTGATAATTTTGTTATCGTATAAAATCTAACAGGTTAGCCCTATTGAATATGGGCATGTGTTGTTGATTCCTCGCATTCTCGAGTGCTTGCCACAGAGGATCGACCGTGACAGCTTCTTGCTCGCGCTTTGCATGGCTGCTGAAGCTGGAAATCCCTACTTCCGCTTGGGGTACAACAGTTTGGGTGCATTTGCTACCATCAACCACCTTCACTTCCAGGTTTATGTTTGCTTAAATTTGTTTCTTCTCGAATTTACAATTTGGATCTTGTCTCAGGATGTTTGTTACTTGTGTAGCTGTTGGTAATTAAAATGCAAATCAATTATTATTATTACCGCAGGCTTACTACTTGGCTGTGTCCTTCCCGATTGAGAAGGCTCCCACCAAGAAGATAACCACTTCCGCTGGTGGAGTGAAGATCTCTGAGCTTTTGAATTATCCAGTCAGAGGTCTTGTTTTTGAGGGTGGAAATTCACTGCAAGATATATCCGACACAGTCTCAGATGCTTGCATTTGTCTGCAAGACAATAACATACCTTACAATGTGCTCATTTCTGATTGTGGAAAGCGTGTCTTCCTCTTACCACAGGTAAATTAACATTTCAGAACCATAATCGATGATGTTTGTTTTGTCCTCAATATGAGTGTGAACCGTTTTTATACCCTTTGGTTTACGATTTACTTGATGACTTAACAGTGCTATGCTGAGAAACAAGCTCTCGGGGAAGTGAGTGCCGAGCTTCTGGATACCCAAGTGAACCCAGCCGTGTGGGAAATTAGTGGGCACATGGTGCTAAAGAGGAAGGAGGACTTCGAAGAGGCCTCTGAAGAAAATGCTTGGAGACTGCTTGCGGTGGTCTCTCTCTCTGAAGAGAGGTTCCAAGAGGTGAATGCTCTCGTCTACGAAGCCATCACCTGTGCTGACAATGGCAATGAGGATGTCCCCGAGACCTTACATGGGGAGGCAGATGTGGAACCCCAATCTCTCGAAGAAGCAGATGCCATCAACAAAAGCTCCTGCCCTACTATGGTGCCAGGGACCCAAGAATGCCTTGTTCTGCAGTAAGAATATGCCTTGACGGTCAGACCAGTAATGTCTACGTTTCTGGCGCCTTTTATTGTAATGTGTAGTATATATATCCATCAGACTTTACTAGTATTGTATGGATTGTGCTTGTAGCTTTGAATAAGCAAAAACTCTGTTTGCATTGCTACTTTTTTATGTGTTTCTTGCAATCAGCCTACTGGCTTGGTGATGTAACACTCGTTAAATATATGCACTTTGTGATTGTGTAAAATAAAGTGTTTGGTGTTTGTAATCTTATAGTGCTTCCATTTTTATGATCTTTGCTTCTTTCTACTTACAAATATTTGGTTGTAAGCCAAAGGTACGACAGAGAGAACCAAAAGCATGTTAAAAATAGTAGCTGCGGATATTACGTGGGTTAGTCTTTAATTTATAATTTGCTTGTTTAGACGGATCTTTTCATGATTCAGTAATGGAGATTCGAATCAATCGAAAAAGGTCATTAATTTATAATTTGTTTGTTTATATTCAAAGGATCTTTTCTTTGATTCAATAATAGAGATTCGAATCAATCGATAAAGATTTGATGATCCGTGTCATTAATTCGTATTAATCTAAAGGACAAGTGTCATTAATGGTGTTAATTAAAAGGACTAATTGATTGGTAGAACCGTAGAACGTCTTTAATTGTGCTTTTGATGTCACCCTCATGAAATATGGAATATTTCTCGGTCACATGATTAGTAACTGACATCATAAGAAATAGTAGATGCTGTATGCGTACAAGTTTTATTCTTATTATAAAACTAATAGGTCCTTTTTGAGTATGATTTAATCAGAGATTTTGGTTGAAAAGTTAGATTCAACAATGAATGATATGTTCAAACATCATACAAGTTACATAAGCAATTTGGCACTTGTGATGGAATCAGGAATTTTATTCAACTGGCCCCTCTCAAGATTAGTACTCTTTTGACCTTCACACATCAAAAAGTCATTAGAACAAGAACCTCCGATTTAAAAAATAAATTAATAAGTTGCCATTAATTTAGTCATATTTTTAATATATATATCCTCGTGTCTCACCCCTTCTTTTAAAAAATATAATCCCCTTTGAAACAGAAAATAAATTAAAAAACTATATACTTTTAATATTTTGTTTGGTAAACCCACCCCAAACCCTGTTCAAATAAAATAAAGCATGCCACCAATCCTAGAATGGGTAGATTTCAAACCCAAAATCTCATACCTGACACTAAGAGATATTTCTAATTGAAACAAGTACCTATATTCTGCATTTGGTTTTGTATAAACTGTAACTAGAATAATTGTAGAAAATATAACTTTATATGTTTAATTTCTAATCTACATGTAAACTTTTGTTTTGAATAAATTTTTAGTTGTTATGGGAGAATTTTATTTGGCTTCCTAACTTGCCACAATTATAACTTTTTTTACTCAGTTTTGTATTTTCAAACTCGTACAATCCGGAAGTCGAAAAATAAATCAATTTGGGTTTTTTGACCAAAACTTTAGTGGTCAAAGTTTAATAGTTAAACTAGACGAAATATGGTTAAAGATCATATTGTCCATCTAACAACTTATCATATTCACAAGTATTCCTCACTTGACTTTGTAATCATTTTAGTGCGTCGCATGCATCATCAATAAGTGCACTCTACAGATAGTCTATTTCAGAGCCAGATGATAATGTAATTCAGCTTTATAAACACAAGTACACAACTTCGAACAGTGTTGCCAAGTGAACACACATGTTATGGTTTGTTGGAGAGGTGTGTGAGAATCGAAGCAAAAGCCAAGACTATGGAACTGACACAAAACAGGGAGACTCTCTGAAGAAGTACATTTGATGGTGGACTTGTAAATCCTGAAAAAAAAAAAAATGGGTATGTTCATTAAAAATGCTATCCTCCCACATGTCTCTTGTGTCTCCAATGAATGGTGCGTTGGAGTGTGTAAAATCAGTGTAAATAACTGAGCCATTCCTACAGAGCTTGAGGTGAGTCATGAGTGTAGCAAATTTTAAACTACATATTTGGGAAGTAAGTTCATAATCTCCCTTTGCGAATTTCTTAAGAAATTATCCAAATTTGATTAGGTCGTGGTTCAGGATTTTGATTTTGGATGAAAAATTTCTAGGTTTATTTGGAAGAGAGAAAATTATAGAATATAGAGGTTATAAAGTTTGAGATGAAGAAAAAGTGAAATTTGATGAAAATAAAAAATTTGTAACACGTATCATGAAAATCGCAATTTTTAAACTAAGTACCATTAGCTTTGAATCTATGACTAATGATTAACTAATTGAAGGGCCAAATTGATGGATTTTTCGAAATTTAGAAATCACACAAGTACAAAATATACATTAAAGTTAAAAAAAAAGAAAAAAAGAAAAAACTATAAATCGTAATAAATTAGTGTCTCAAACGAAAATTTCTCATTTTTTTTGATATATCATTAACTCATACATCTGAAGAGTTGAATTATGCCCAATCCCCTAAACATCAACTCAATTCTAATAATTGGGTAAATAAAAACATATTTCATATGTAATCTTAAAATAATTCTCTAGTACAACAGTAATAAATAATCATTCTTTATATTTTCAAACATTGTTGAAGTAAATTCCATATCATTCTCAAAATAAAATAAATTCCATATCTAAAAGCTTGCAAATTATATAATCTTTTAGTCTTAACCACATCAAATAAAGTTACAAGTTTAAATCACATCTCCCTTTATCCAAATCCGAACTAAAATACTTTTAAAGAACAAAAAGAGAAAACAATATTTTTTATTTTTAACAATTTAATTAAAAATTTATATAGATTATCGTTGTGAAATTTAGCTAAGGTTAACCATAATACGAACTAAAGCCTTAACGAGAGATTTGATTGGTCTTTGAAGCAATTGTTGCTGCAATATTTGAGCAAAAAATGATCCGAAGGTTAATTGAGTTCCTTATTGAGGCTCAAATTCGTACGATAATTGATCTTAACTTAATTTTATAACAAATATATTTATGTAGTAAAAAATAACAATTTAAAAAACAGTTATAAAATCCATTTTTTTAAAAAAAATAAAACCCTTAAATTTTTTTTTTAAAAAAAACTCCTGATCAACTCCTAAGAGCAATCCAACGGTGTAGAAAGCGCATGAAAAAAATATATGAAAATTTGCACTTTTTGAGACACCAAGTGATACTACAAACCAAATTTACAACAAAGCAAGCGAGCCTCTACAAGCTCTCTCAGAGTCACGGTAAGTCACCCAAATCTATCTTTATTCGTGCAAAATTATTGATTTGTATGTATTGTTCGTTTCTTTTTAGTTTTGGAGATAATATTTTTGTTCTTTGTGAGGAAATATTGGTGCTGTAGATGTTTATGTTAAGTTAAAATATAAAGTGTAGAATCAAAACGGTAGTTTTTATTTGATTCGAAAAACGAAAATTTAGCTTTGAAAATGTGTTTGGTGGATTGAGGGAAGTGGGATGTGGGGATTTTGAACTGGGATTTCTGTGTTGTTGAGTTGATGTGTTTGTGTTAAGGCGTTCGATGAAATGCCTGTGAGAAGTTTAGTGGTTTTGTGTCAAGTTTGAAACTTTTGTTTGGTGGGTGAGAATTTGGAGGGAAGGGTTTATAGTGTGTGAAGGAAACTGTGGAGGAAATGAGAACTTAGCTTTGATAATGTGTTGGGTAGATTAAGGGAAGTGGGGTTTGTGGATTTTGAGGTGGGGGTTTTGTGTTGTTGTGTTTGTGTTATGGCGTTTGATGAAGTGTCTGTGAGAAGTTGGCGTTTTTGTGTAAAGTTTGAAACTTTTTTTTGGTTGGTGAGGAATTGGAGGGGAGGGCTATGTTGTGTGAAGAAAACAGTAGAGGGGACATTATTGTCTGGTTTGCTTGGAAATTGAATGATCAAGGAAGGAAAAGGGGAGGATTTATTGTTAAGAGAAAATCAAAAACTTAGATAGTCAATTGATGGGCACACCAGGGGAGGAAAGAATAAGTTCTGTTGATTGTTAAGGGAGACAAATAAACTTTGCCTTTTCAAATTGACATACAATAGATTCTCTTGCCTATCCTATTTAGGATAGCAAAGAATGATTAGATGCAACTTAGTTTTGTTTTTGTGGCTTTTCTCTTGGAAGAGGGATTGGTTGCCTTCACTTCTCTTTTCAAACCTAGCTATTCTTCCCTCCTACACAATTTTAGTTTATCTGTAGGACTCATGAAAATTTTGTTTGTTTAAGTCTAGGATTCTATGAAACATAAGCGGTAAGGCGTTTACGTTTCTCTGTTTCGAATTTTGAGATAAGAATTTGTGGGGAAAACCAAAAACTTATGATAGGGTGCATGAAATTTCTTCTTCTATTCACATTGCACTTAGTTCATACTATGATCAAACTGGCCGCTACATCAGATGCTGTACTTGTGCGATGGATATACATCTCTGATATGTCATCCATATTAGAGTCTGTATTATGTCTATGCATTTAAGAAGTATGTATGTCATCTGTGGCTAAGGTATTAAAAATTTTGTCTCTGTTATATGAAGTCACTTGATGCCTTAGCTAAGGAATGGTTGAACCCAATGCACAAAATCCATGCTCACACTGAACAAAATAGTATCATATTATGCCTTAGCTAAGGAATATTTAATTATGCCCAAACTGAACAAAATAGTATCATATTATTTGTTTACCAATTGTCAATCGATGAGAGAAATTAATCTTGATGCATCTTAGTACTTGTCAATCTTGAGAAAAAAAATCCTAGGTTTGCTACATATTCTTCTGTCAACAACTTTATCACTTCTGCAATTCCACATCATAATGTGAATCTATTGTGTTACCATGATATGAAGTAATGGCTTATCTAAGTCATTTAATTTTTCTACTCTCTAAGAAACGAGCTAACCTAAGTCCAGCTGTGGCATCAGCCATTAAGTAACTCACTACCATTTATTTATGAACGTGATTGACGTCTGAAATCTGTGTACAAAGCTGCTTTAATCAAATAAATTCCTATGGAAAGCATTATATCTTGGTTATATCCAATTAATGTGTAGTATCACATTGACACCTAGTAAAAGTTTAGTGATTCAAATTCTAATATAATTGCATATCTTTTTGATAATCGTTCTCTGTAAAGTTCTGTTCAGTGAACTTCATTTTGGATTGCAACGTTGTTGGAAATGAAGAAGGGAGCGCACCCTCAGATGCAATGGATATCCTATGTGACCCAGAGTGGCAGATTGATGAATGTTATGATGACAAAAATACATCATGTTGGTAAAGTCTACCATTTTAGAGCAAAACGCCAAATGGCTGAAAGTATTGGGCAGGTTGCTAAGTTTAAGCGTCGTTATGAGCAGCAGCAGGAGAATGCAGAAAACAATGAAAAATGATGGCTAAAATTCAAAGACAAGTTAGATATCCGGGGCTAGATTTGAATCATCTTTTTTCCGGAAATAAACATGAATTTTGTGCTCTAAAGACAATATATTAGCTACTCTAAATGCTAAAATAGAATACATTTCGGTTTTCTTTCATCATAAGAGTGATGTCACTTGTTTTTCGAAAGTGCTTTTAAGTAATTCAATCTGTAAGTTTGATTGCTTGGGAATTTTTTCGTTTAAAGCAGTTGATATATGCCACTGATTTCTCTACCTAAAGTTGTTCACTATTCATGTTTATTACGTGTGAGTTTCATGGAGAAGGTAATCCCCCATTTCTTGTTCATTTTCACGGATGCAAACTAGAATTGTCTTCGTACATGCTGCACGTCTGAGGACTGAGATCTGATTCAAAATTTGATCATGTTCCATGCCACCAACAGTTGTTTTGTGTAGTGTCTTGTGTGAGAAGAAAACGCTGTTGATAGTCAGGAGATGTGTTAAAATAGAATGAGCAAACCATATGATAAGTTTTGAAGGTTACAAGCTACAGCAACCCTAGAGAGAGTACGCATGTAAATAGTGGGTTTCTTTGAAACTTCTGATAAACGATGGGCATAGAGTTCATGTATGAGGACCGATTTGAAAATGATACGGTGGAACGGATTAATAGACAGCAAACTTTTCAAGGTAGGCATTCCATGTAATATATATACACAATAATATTTCATTACCTTCCTAAAGATTTGATTAAAATACAGATTGGTTTACTACTTTCAAAATTCATTATAACATTCTCTAACAACATGAAATTATGACAAACATTTCATAAACTACATCAAAATTTCTTTTATTATAAAATATACTCAAAATCACTATAAACAAGATCATCAGTTATTTTTCAAATAAAAAAAATCCATCAAATAATATAGATATCGGTAATAGTAAATGAACTTTAAATAGTATCTAAATATTGATGTTTAAATTTTTTGTTTCAATCACTTCGATCTCGATCATGTTTAACTACCTTCTAAAAATGAATCTTTGATGAAGTTAGCATTACCATAATCTAAACTAATCTTGTCACACATATTATCAAACATTAGAACTAACTAATACTAACTTTAATAATCATTAAGGCTAAACCGACCAAAGCTAAAAGCAATTACTTCCTCCCACAAAGCAAACCACATCACAACTCTCCTATCTATCACGTAATTAGTAATTTTGCAGCCTCCCATAACATGAGATTACTCCTTGTAAGAAACACATGAACCTCCTCCAAGTCCATTATTACTATTAGTAACTGATTTAACTTTTTTCTTTATAAAAACCCCCATTAGCTTTGTTGCCAAATTGCAAAAGCAAAGCTCAAATGGTCCTCAAAATCAATGTTCTGATTGCAATCTTGGTGCTATTACTACTATCAGTACTGGCGACAGTAGAAGGAAAGGGTAAAATTGCTAATGTGGCGCACCACCGTGGCACCGCCCGTGGCCAGCTGGTGTCGGCACAGGCCGTGGATATGTAAAGAGAGAGAAACATCAGGAACGTGGATGAGGTGTTGTCAAAACCAATGTGTGGACGTGTTTGGTGATCGTGAGAACTGTTGTTCGTTTTCATTCCGGTGCCCTTCTACTAGGCAATGTTGCCGTGGATTTTGTAGCAACATATATAGAAGTCCTATTAACTGTGGGAGATGTGGAAATGGGTGTCCTTTGAAGTGCCGCTATGGTATGTGCGGATATGCCGCAACATGGCCTCACCCGCCGCAGCTTCCAGGGCCATGGCCTCCACACCCCCCTTTCCCTCCAAGACCACCTTGCCCATCAAAAAGACATTGCCCGCCTAGGCCCCATATGGAGATCAGCCTCCACCAATGAGCACTGAAGACCTATAAGTTGAAATTATCTTGCAAGTTGAATATGTTTTGACAACATTGAGTCATTATCTTCCTATAATGTTCTCATGTCATTTCTTTCTATTATTGTGGTTTATGATTCCTTCTTGTTGCATTGAGCTTAAGACAAATATATATGTCGTGGAAAGAGGAAACTCTACAATGTATTTTCAATCTCTATGTTTTATGTGTTTCGCATAAACTTCTAAGGTGCCATGCAAAAGCCTTTCTTATGTACCATATAAATCAACACCAACTAGGCTACTTGAGACGCAGCAATTCACATCTAAAACACCATTCATTCGATCACTTGTCTTTTTAGGCCAACATAGATCAGACCATCATCGGAGACAGATTCGTCATTGAGAACATTATAATGCTTTTATGTGGCAATGTATACTCCTTTTGTATTAAACTTTCGTGCAACTTAAAAATAACAATTTGGTAATCATGGTACAAATACATTGAGATAAGAGTGCATACTAATAGGTAGGGAATTTTGGATCCACATCACGTGCCCAAGACTCAATTCCACCGATGATATCCCTAGCAGAACTGAAACCAAAGTTCTGGAGGCATTGCACGGCTCTCTGAGAATCATTGCCTCTTCTACATACGACATATAGGCTAACACCTGAACTGGAATTATCTGCCTTGCGCTCTTCCTCTTCTTTCAATGCCTTAGAAATTTCGGGTAGTCTAGCTTCCAAATTTGCAAGTGGGATATTTATGGAGTTTGGAAGTGAAACAATCTCGAAATGATGTGCTGGTCTTACATCCACCAATACATGGACTTCTCCCTTATCAATTTTTCCTTTGTACTCCTTGCTGCTTATTCGAGAATCTGCTGGAAGCAAATTCAACTTGAGCGGAAGCTGCACACAATTGGAGAGTTGGGATATTAGACTTGGCTAAAACAAAAAGCAACCTTTAGATACAACTACAATGATATTAACATACACAGATGTAATGCTTGTCACAATGAAAAACCTAATCAAAATTTGGCAACATATATAATAAATGGCAGTGGCTCCCATTGCTCCCGCGTTCAAACTCAGTTACTCAAATATCATGGTAGAAGCGGGGAATGCTGTGTGTCCAAACGCCAGAGTTGTAAGAGAAAAGAATAATAATCATGAATGCGGCTGCAGGTATGAAGTGGAACACAAGCAGCACAAAGCAAAAGTACCGCAGATAGAGGGGCCTGAGTGAACTTCTCATAATCGAAGTTCCTAAATTGCTGTTGGGTGAATGTTGAATTTTCTCCACAAACTTCACATTGCGATGATCTGCCTCTAATTTTAACCTAACCAACGGTGGATATCATATCAGCAAAAAGATTATAGATCAACTATTTACAAAAACAAACTCACGTAAACAGGGAGCTATTCAGATCAGAACTCTTCAATTCTAATTCACCAAGTAGCAGAGGTGCTAAATATAAGTTGAAAAGAATTGTAAAAAGAGAGGAAGAAGAACATACTATACGAATTCGTGCGGACAATGCATCAAATAGAAGCATACGTCCTGAAAGTGGTTCACCGATAGCGCTTGCAATCTTGATGGCCTCTAAGGCTTGGAGACAGCCAATGATTCCAGGAACTGCAAATGTACACAAAAGCATTATTCCCTCATACAACCACGGTCAAAGCAAATGAGCCATGTTAAACCAAGACAATGAAGATAGAACTGAAAATCAAACTTCCTCTATTAAATAGCATTTTCAAGTCATTTAAGCATATTATGTCGTAGTCAAATGATTTTAAAACTAGCAGGGTGCCAAGGTCAAAGTCATACAAATATTAACTTACCGACTCCTAAAACTCCACTATCAGAGCACCTTTGGCATGCTGTTGTAGGTGGTGGAGTTGGAAATAAGCATCGATAGCAAGGACCTCCATTGTAATTGTAAACTGTAAGCTATAAGGTAAAAAATTTGAGCAATGCAGTTATGCTAGAATTGCGATATACACACAAGCTATAAATGAATTCATTTATACAAACTTTCATATGCTTTGAGCTATAAAACATAGTATAAAACAGTGAGCATATCAATACCTGGCCTTCCAATCCCAATGCAGCACCCGATACCAGAGGCTGATTATAAACACATAAATTATTATTAGTAACAATATAAATGTTGAACTCCATCATACCTTATCTAATTAATGTTTCAAATTCAAATTTGACATTTTGCACATCCACAAATAATGAGCTCCGTAGAAGCATTTTACCTTGCCCAACACCACACAGCAATCACTGATCATATAACGACTTGGAGCATTGTCAGTTGCGTCCACTACTATATCATATCTAAGAAGTGAAAACAGTCATGGAAATTTCCACATTTTACATGTATAAAGACCTCAACGGAAGAGGACAAAGAAAAAGGAAAAGGAATTGCAGAGGAGAATTCATTGAAATGTACTTTATAAAGGATACTGGCTTAAAATTTCCAAAGCATTGGAAGTGCGTAAAGCCTCTTGGTACTCAACAATCTGAATAGTGGAGTTGATCCTGGAAAACACCTCTTTATCAGATGAAAGCAACACAAAAACAACATAATGGAAAATTCCATCAGACTACGAGTGAAGACGAAAGGTTAGTCTGGCCTTCGCAATACAAGCACAATACAGCAACACATCTAATCAGAAAAAGGCTGACAATCTAAAAGTTCAACATACGAGCGACAAGCAGCGGCAGCAGATTTCACTTTTGGCTGACCAATATATGCTTCCGTGTGGATAACCTGAAATCAGTGAATCATATGGATATTAGTATAAAAAGATTTCACTCTCTCATAACGCATAAGAGTGAAACAACTAACAAAAGCTAAAAATGCAATAACACAAAATAATAATAATAATAATAATAATAATTAATGAAGCAATCTAGTTTGATTAAAATCGACCATCAGCATCCAAAAAAAATTTACCCAATGGGAAACCTGAATGCAGAAGTTGAAGGCATGGGAAAACAAGAATCACACACAAGGACACATATATTTGAAGAGACCAAAATTCTAACTCATACCTGCCTGTGCATGTTATTAAGCTCAACCACATCATGATCAACTATACCCAACCTCCCTGAAAACAAATTTGATCCAAAAAAATACACAAATATTATCAAACTTATAGGTTTCACATTATCACATACCAAATATATACATTTAAACTGGACACATTAATTGCTACCATTCGATCATGTTATTAGCATTTTAAGTAAACAAAATTGAAAAGCATGGCTTTGTTTTATTCATATGAAACTTGTCAAAATAAGCGAAAATGTATCGAAAAGCATTCAACTCTTACTCATGACTGTATTCAGCTTCTTGCACCGCAATCTTGTATTAAATCAAAATATTTACAATAAACAAAAAAACACACACAATTTTATCAAATTTAAAGACTCTAACTATCACATACCAGATATTTACATTTAAACAGAACAACTTAATTGCAGCTGATTGATCACATTAGCAGCATTTCATGGCTTGTAATTTATATTCAATCATACAAAATAAGAAAGATAACTCAAATAGGACCCACTTCTCGCAACAAAATCTTGTAGCATTCATTTCTATCGTATTTGGGCCATGTCACATAGATAAAATCGAAAAACAAGGCTTGTTTTATATTCAATCATATGACTTTTTCCAAAATAAGCCAAAACACATCCAATTATACAACATTTTCCAAAACAAGCAAAAATATATTGAAAAGCATTCGACCACCACTCGCAACTGTATTTAGCTTCTCACAACAAAACCTTGCAATAAACAAAAAAAAAAATTACCAACGCCACAAGCTGCCAGATATAGCAGAGCCGGCGAGCCAAGCCCTCCAGCTCCAATCACTAAAATCGAGGACTTCAAGAGATTCGACTGCCCTGCATAAACACAAAGAACATGAATTATAAGTCAAATTTAACTAAAAATTATGAAATTAAAGCTGAAAATGTGATATTTCAATAAGAAGTTGGACCTTGAACTCTTATAAGTAACATTAAACAAAAAAAAAATTGAAATTGAAACAAAAAATGCGATCTTATGAGTAAAATCGAACTAAAAAAATGAAATTGAAGCTAAAAATGTGATATTTCAATGCAAATTTTGATTATAAAAAAGGAGGGACCTTGAACTTTTACAACTAAAATTGAACTAAAAAGATTGAACTTGAAACTAAAAAGGTGATCTTTCAATACAAATTTGAAGAAAAAAAAGGACCTTGAACTCTAATAACTAAAATTGAACTAAAAAAATGCAATTGATTCCAAAAAGAGACCTTGAACTCCGAAAGAAGGAAGGAGGAGGTGGCGACTGTAACGGTAGATGGAGTCAGGGGTTAGATCGTGATTGAAGTTGGACTGGACGGCGGAGATCAAAGGACATGAACCGTTCGAAACGGCGTGGTTTTGGGTGACGTCAGGAAGCTGCGATTCGAGGGCTGCAATTCGACGGTCAATGTCGGACCTGGCTGTCTTTAAGGTTTCGAGTTCGCTAAGGATGCGAGACACGTCGGTAGCAGAAGCAGTCGCTCCTCCGTTTGTGTCCATGTGTGGTTTTGTTTGAGGAAGAAGACAACGGCGATCGGAAAAACCCTAGTTCGAACAGAAAGTGGAGCGGGGTTTTGTGTGTTGTGTACGAACGCTGCCACGTAAGCTGATGACTTTGAGAAAAAAAAATTGCTTTCGTTTTTTATACTTAGGGATAAGGGAACCATGACATCAACATCTTAATATTCTTACGTAATTACCTCCTACACACACGCTAAGAGGGATCAATTTAAAAACGTTATCTATGGATAATTTTATCTAATTAATAAGGTAACCAACTTTTTTTTTTCTTTTTAATATAACAAATATATAGAAATCAAATTCTATATGGGCATTATACAAAAGTATACTGTAAAAGTATCTTCAATGTAAGTATGAATTATGAAAAAATGGAGTGTCACATAAGATAAATTGATAGAGTATTAAAATTAAGCTCTCTAATATAAAGTTTTATAACCACTATCAAGCCGACGTGGTAAAAAAAAAATAAAGACTATCAACCTCAATGTCTATTTTTAGAGAGTCTCCTTGACAATCATGTCAATAATAAATAATTGAAACTTTCATAAAATAATATTTTATAATAATTTGCTTTAATGATATATTATTCTTTGACTATTCATCATTGAAATGAATAGAATAGCATTGGATAACCTTTTTAAACTTAAGTGTCTATCAATTCATATTTATACCACAGAGGATGTACATTTCTTTGACATTAATGATATGTTAATTTTTTTTAAAAGACAATCCACATTTGCATTGGAAATACTTTAATAACATAGGTTTATCTATTAATTATTCTTTCATAACATATAAAAACTGAAATGGAAGATATATACTGTTCAAAAAGTGAAACGAAAGATATATACTATTTAAAAAGTGAAACGGGATATACATATTATTCCAATCAAATGAGTACATGAAAAAAAAATCATAAAAGCATTTTTTTTTAAAAAAAAAAAAAAAAAACTCATTCATGAAAAAATATCCTCATAAGTTGAGGTTATCGAAAAATATACAGAAGACACCGATGAAGTGACAACTAAGTTTTCTTATAAAGGAAAAGGTCAAGGAAGTTAGATTATATGTCATATAATTTTCATTTCTTGAAACAGTTTGACACATAGATATACTAATCTTCTCATATAAAACTTTATATCATCTATAAGTATACGAGTTCCCTCACGATAATTATAACATGAATTTATCATAGAAGCTACGTTCATGGTATCCAGGCCACCACAACTGAAATGCTTAGATTCAAATTGCGAGCCAAAAAGAGACCTTCATGCAATGCAAGCAACTCTCCAATCTTAGGAGGAAAATAACCCGTTAATGGCTTGGACACAGCTGCAATTACCAACCCCTGGTGATTTCTGATTGCTGCACCAACACCAACACATGCAATACCTGACTCTACGGCAACATCTGTATTAATTTTGAAACAAGCTTGCTCTGGAGGACTCCATGAGATAAGAGGTTCGTTAGGAACAGGCTGCAAGAAAGAAGAAATATTGCTAGGCTCTGTCACCAAACAATGTTGAGATAGATATTTAATATGCATTTATTGATTAATTAAAATTCATCGTGAATTGACTCACAAAAAGGAGACTAGCCAAGATTAATAACCCACGTATAACCTATCCATTTTGCAAGGAAGAAATGAAACAAATCAAATTTTTGTAGTCAAAGAAAGAAGAACAACGTATGGTTTATGAATTGGGCATCCAAGTAGTACATATCATGATTAATATCAATAAATTCCATTATATTACCTAAGAATTCGTACATGTAGTGCTTAGATTTTGAGATATTCTATCAAATTACTAAACATAGATATTCATATTACAACGATGATGTACAATCGCTACCTAGATGCCATATTTCGAATTTCCAAAAAAAAAAAACGCCAAAGCGAAAATTCAAGAAAAAAAAAGAAGCAGCCACAGCATGCGAGAATAGACAAATGAGTGAAGGTAGATGGCAGACGGCAGACAGCGGCACGTGCACAATAAAGTCCTGACCCAACGTGACACGTGCACTATATAATTACTAACCTAACTTTCTCTCTCTCTTTTCTTGGATAATCCTCTCATCAACAACAAAACAAAACACTTCCACTACTTCTCTTCTTGTGTTGTGTCTGATCCGACCGGTGCCGACCCATGCGATTCTGACTCTTTCAATATCCAAAAAACGATGTCGCTGCTAACCCAAGTCAGAGGCTTCATCTTCCTCTTCCACAGATCTTCTCGTCCCTCTTCTACCAAACCTTTAACAGCACATCTCTACAAGCCCTTCAAGGTAATTCATTTAATTATAATTTCGTGCTATAATTTTGAAGCCATGTACTCTTGATTTTTACAATTGTAGTTTCTAGTACTTAAATTTGATGTCTGATCAAGTATACAATTATATTTTATTGAGGGCAAAACATTGTTGAAATATATATTAATTGAATAACTGAGTGAGTTCTGTATAGTCTAAGTATGTGAAGTTGGAAAATGAGGTTCTAAATTCCTTGCAGGAAGGATATATTATGGTAATTTGTCATTCTCTAATACATACATGTACCGTTTGAATTTAACTAAACTTAGGTAATAGTGCTTTTGAATATATCCATTTTAAAGTTAGTCATTCTCTTTTCTAACCTTTTTTTTCCTAAACTTTTTGTTATCTAATAATATACTAAAATAAAAAATAATCACCTTATAAAAACGGAAAAGAGAGTCAGGATTATTAATTTTTTTCTCTCATAGAATAATTTCAATTTCTTTTATAAAAAGTGAAAAAAAAAAAAAAAAAAACCTAAAAAAACACCCAAAAAAAATAAGGTTATGCCTCGTATATGTATATACGCACACGGATGTGTAATTGTAATGTTTCCACAAGTTACATTGTGTTAGATCTGCTTATATATATAATGGGCATTTCATTAACTTAGTTGTGATGTTGCCATGATCCAATATCAGAGGTACAGCAAATGGAGTGGCAGCCGTGGTGTAGAGGAGAGAGCCCCCTCAACGGCGGAGCAGTTCAAGAGAGTCGCGGAGGAGAAGGTACGAGTCGCAGAGCAAGGCGTGAGAGTTGCGGAGGAGAAGCTAGGAGCCGTAGAGCAAGGCGTGGCCAGCCAGACGTCGGATAAGTTGTATGATGGAGGAAAAGAGGCCACCATTGGTGAGTCTAAACTTGATCCTATCGATAACAGGCTCGAGCAGCATGAAGCAGGAGAAGGGTGATAATAAATAAATAAGGGTTTTTAAAATTGGTGTATTGTGTGAACTAGGTTTTGGTAGAACTTGTTCAATGATTGAGTGGTTTTTTTTTTTTTACTTTGGTTTCTTTCTTTCTTTCTGTCTGTCTGTTGTATTTTCAATTTTTGAAATATCATGTTTTTGTTGAGACATCGAGAACAATGGATGAGGTTGGCATAATGTTTTAATTAATTTCATAGTATTGTCTTTGAATCATAGGATTATAAAACTTGTGGGTAGAACTTTTTAAAGGGTAAATTTTATTTTAGTTCTTAAGTTTTGATGAAATATATATATATTTTTTGTTTATAAATGTACTTTTAATCTCAACATCTCTAACATTTTGAGAGTTCATCGATTTAGCTCTTTTATTAGGTGATTGTTAATCAAACTTAATAATATGGGAAGTATTTTGGTATTTTAATATCTAATTAAATATATAATTGACATTTGTATGGTGGAGATATGATGACAAAATTACTAAAAAAAGTAATAAAAACTTTACATCTCGTTATAATGGGTGGAGGAAATTTAATGATAAAAATAATAATTTAAAGGTTTAATTTTTTTTAAAAAAAAAAAATCGATCATCAAATTTGTTTTAAGAATTTAAATTGAAAAAAAAAAAAAAAACCTTCCAACCAAAAAAAGAATGTTTTTGTTCTACAAGATTCAAAATTTGATTAAAAACAATATTTATGATAATAATGTGAATGAGATTTAGTATTCATGATATTTTTAGAGTTTAAATTATGAGTGGACACTTATATGTTCAGTTTGATTTCTATTAAAATCGAATATGAAACAAATATTTGTTGATTTTTGAACATCAGAACTGAAGATGTTTCGTTTGAGGGATGAAACTGACTTGAACCAAACAAAGTCAGTTTCGATCATTCTAGGCTATTTTCATGAATATTCAAGTAAACCCAAATGTCATCCTAAAAACCACCACCTACGAAACCAAACACCCACTCAATGACCACCACTTGTAGAACCAGACACCCACTTAACCATTATCACTTGCAAAACCCAAACACCACCACTTACTAACCCTAATCACCCACCTAAAAACCAACCTCTATAACTGACATCCACCTAAATGCACATAATGAAACTCACCTAATTCGTATCTCACAAAATAGACACGGAGCAATAAATGATAAATATAGAGAGAGAAAGTGAAGATGAGGGAAATAGAAAGCACTGTCAGTGCTTCAACTCCTTCCACCAGTCTTTCAGACTTGGCAAATATAAGTTATATACTTTTTTTTTTTTTTTTTCAAAATGAAACTATATGCAAATTTTATGTGGTGTTTAGGTACATTTTTTAAAATGATTTTTCATTTTCATAAACAAAAAATGAGATAAAGTTATTTGGTAAGTTGTTTTTCAAAATATATTTTTGAAAATGGAAAACACTTTTCCAAAAATGACAACTAAAAGTGAAAAATATTTCTTTTCACTGTTTTCAAAATAAATTATTATTTTTCTTTTTAAACAATTATTTTATTTATTTTCAAAAACAATATCAAACACATTTAACTCATTTTATTTTTTTAAAAATAATTTTTAAGAAATTCTATCAAAAATATTATATTTTTAAAAATATTATTTTTAAAATATATTTTTAATTTTTAAAAATAATTTTCAAAAATATCATTTTAAAAATGATCCCAATTAAAAAGGAATGATCATATCCTGTAATCAAGACTTGGGCCTAGTTTGACATCAAAGCCGCCAAAACTAACTGCGGCCCATTAACGGCCCAACAACAATACTAGGGCGAGGACCCCTTTCTGTCTTTCTTCGCCATCAGTCTTCCTTGCACTCACAATTCATTCATCCAAAAACAACCACCCGCCACCGCCAGCTGCCGCCACGGCAACAATATCCGGTAAGTTCTTTACAAATCCTATTCACTTCCTTGTCTTTGCCTTTTTTTTTTTGTGTTTTTGTCGGCTCCTCTTATCTTTCGTAATGATATTTTGCTTATAGAGTCAATGAAAACCACACACTTCATCTATTAAAACATAAAAACAAAAACAAATTAACTTGTGTATTCCATGTTAATGATAACTATAGCTGCAATTATAGGTACCCAATCTGGCTCAACAGTCACAGAGTCATGCTCCTAGATACCCTTAAAAGAAACCCTTTTCATGGAAAAATTTTCCCAAGAAACAAACTGCCTGTCGGGTCATTCTGCTCTGCAGATTCCACCCCACAAAACACATCCACCACCACCATTGCAGAGCTGATAAGGAAGCAACACTGGTCAAAACTAAGGACCCATCTCAAGACCACAAACCCCACCTCACTCCTTGCACAGCTCTTCGATTCGGGGGTTGGTGCGGAGGTGGTTTTGGGGTACTTTAATTGGTCGTCGCAACAGCTTAGAGTGACATACAGTTTAGAATTTGCTTGTAGGTTGTTGCATTTGCTAGCGAACGCGAAAATGTACCCAAAGATGAGGTCTTTTTTGCATGGATATGTTAAAGATAGGAGCTTTGATTCTGTTTCTTCGTTTTTTCATACGCTTTCATTGTGTAGTAATAGTTTGTGTGAGAATTCGATAATTGCTGATATGTTGGTGGCGGCTTATGTGAAAAATATGAGACCCCGTTTGGGTTTTGAGGCTTTTAAGAGAGCTGGTGATTATGGGTTGAAGTTATCAGTTCTCTCTTGTAATCCGTTGTTGAATGGTTTAGTGAAAGAGAGTGAGATTGAGAGTATGGAGTACGTGTATAAGGAGATGAGAAAGAGGAGGATTGAGTTTGATTTGATTAGCTTTAATATTGTGATTAATGGGTTGTGTAAAGCTGGGAAATTGAATAAAGCAAGTGATGTTATTGAGGACATGAAATTGTTGGGGGTTTTGCCAAATGTGATTACGTATAATACTCTTCTTAATGGATATTGCAAGAAAGGTAAGATTGGAAAAATATACAAAACTGATGCGATTATGAGGGAGATGGTGGAGAATGGAATTTGCCCAAATGAGCTTACTTTTAATATCTTGATTGATGGATTCTGTAAGGATGGAAATATGTCCACAGCTATAAAGGTGTTTGAGGAAATGAAGAGACAGGGTGTGAAAGTTGATGTGATTACATATAATTCGCTGATCAATGGATTATGTAATTGTGGGAAACCTGATGAGGCTGTTGGTCTGCATGACCAAATGCTGTGCTCAGGTTTGAAACCAAATGTTGTTACTTATAACACGCTTATAAATGGGTTTTGCAAGAAGAAAATGGTGGACCAGGCTAGGCATTTGTTTGATGGTATTGCAAATCAAGGAATGGTTCCCACTGTTTTAACGTATAATATAATGATTGATGCTTATTGCAAAGATGGGAGAATGGAGGAAGCATTTTCTCTGCGTAATTTAATGTTAGATAAAGGACTGTTACCCAGCATTTCAACATATAATTGCTTAATTGCAGGTTTATGCAGAAATGGAAATCTAGAAGGAGCTAAGAATCTCAGAAATGAATTGATAAATAAGGGTTTAAGAGCTGATTGTGTAACGTATAACATTTTGATAGGTGCATTGTGCAAAAAGGGGGATTCAAAAAGGGCAGCAAAACTCTTGGATGAGATGTTAAAACTGGGTTTGAATCCAAGTCATATAACTTATAATACTTTGATGGATGGTTACTGTAAGGAAAGGAACCTTGTGGCGGCATTAAATTTGAAGACACGGATTGAGAAAGAAAAGAAACAGGCTAATATCGTGACGTATAACATATTAATAAAGGGTTTTTGTCAGAAGGGCAAGCTAGAGGATGCGAACAGACTTCTTAATGAGCTGTTGGAGAAGGGTTTGATCCCAAACCAGACAACCTATGAGATTGTTAGAGAGGAAATGATGGAGAAAGGCTTCATTCCAGACATAGAAGGGCATATGTATAACTTTTCTGGCAGCTCATTGCTCTTTTAAATTTTCTTTTGATTTCCCTGAATTCATCAATTTTGAAAGTAGACTAGTTTAAAAAAAAAAAAAATCATTTAGTCAGTTATGTACTGTTAAGCAGAATATCGGAAGTGTGTATTTGCATAACATACTTATCTTGAGACTTTGTTAAACTGACATTTATTGTGTTTATTAGTTGTCGTATTTAATGAACTTCGATTATGGTCTCAAAACTTTAGATTCCATATGGTTGCTGGAAAATTATTTGCAATGTAAAAAGTTGAATGATTCGAGGATTTATTGTCCTGACATAGTTTTCTTGTATTATTGTGTCCACGAAAGCAGCATCAAAAACATTACAAAGCAGACTGACTTGATGTTTGTGACTTTTCCTGATTACTCTCATACTTGCACATGTAAACTCGTTTGGTGTTTTTAGCGTTTAATGTTCTACATACTTTCTTATTACTTATCTGAACCAAGGTCATTGATTTGATCTGTCTAGGAATATTAGTGGAACACAGAAGAAATGAGTGCATATAAAGCTTTTAAAGCTTGTGTTCCCATCGCATGGAGCCCCAATCTGTACATAACCCTTGTGAGAGGGATACCAGGCACGAGGAGGCTTCACAGGCGCACCTTAGAGGCATTACGCCTAGGCAAATGCAACCGCACTGTCAAGCGATACAACACTCCCACTGTCAGAGGAATGATTCAACAGGTAACAGAATAAGCTCGATGTGAATACATTTTAAAATTTTGCGGAATGTTTTTCAATATGTTGTGGTTTTCATTCCTGGTTTTTATACTTTCAATTAATTTTAGTTATGATATCAAGTGTAGGTAAAAAGGTTGGTTGTAGTCGAGACAGAAGAGATGTACAAGGCTCGCAAAGAGAAAGAAGCCAACCACCGAGCTCTACGCCCCCCTTTGGTCATTAGTCATCACCCAAGTCCTTCAAGTTCTTCAACCAGTATGACATAGCATAGCAACCTTTGAATTTTTTCCCAAGCTATGCTTCGTCCACTGTTGTTTTGATAGAAATTCTGCTTCTCTTTAGAGTTTTATTCGTCATCATGACAAAAACTTTGGTAAAAAAACACTAATACATCTGAACTTTTTGGTGTGGAATAAAGCTCTTACTAGTTATTAGTTAATGTGGTTGATTTTGTCGAAGAACAACTTTTCGTAATGGAGCATTCAGCATTTAGAATATGTTTGTCATGTTTGTTTTTCTATTATACTTTCGCTTTCAATTCTATATCGATGATTCTCTTAAAGTGGTTGGAGTTCTGATAGGATTCGAGTCAAATTTGGAACCTCTGAACAGTGCCTATAATGGCAAGATCAAGTTCTGCCGTTTTGATGCTTGTGTTGGCCAATTACAGTTCACAACTTGAAGAGTTTGTAGATTGAAGTTGGCTCTACTGCTGTAGTTACAGATCTCACGCAGAAAAACCTTCATATAAAGGTCTGCTCCTGGTTCTTGCAGTCATTTAATTCCATTCTGCAAGGTCACATATTTTTCACTTGAGCATTCAATCACATTCTGTACTCCACAGTTCTTCTAAAAGTTTTTACACCACTGGCATGCTACATGTGAACTATGTTTCAATTCTTGTCTATGACCCTAGCTATTCAATAAGCCACTTGAGCATGTCGACTCCCTATAAAAGTGTATTTTTAAGTTCACAAACATGTTAAAGAGATTTATCAGGATATGTCTATATCGGTCACTATTCATATAGCTTAGATATATACTTCTATAATATATGAGGGGAGAAAATTTTTTATATCTTGTAAAATATAATTGAAGTCGGACCCCCACCATCTAAATGAACAGGAGGTGGATAAATTACATGTGTTAAGAGGCGATTAAGGACTCCCCAAAAAGTTGATAATGAAATTAATATCATAATCTTAAGTCGGTCAATATATCCAGAAGTCAAAATTTTTGAATTTTTGGAGCAAAAATTATATCATTATCTTTCTTGAAACTTTATACCTTCGTACTTGTATGTTATTACCCTTTTATTATCCTTACGCAATTTTTAATAGTTGATGAACTGATACTATTACGTAAGATCATAAATATTACGTTAAATTATAGATATAATGACTATAAAATTCTATTGACTCTATTTCACTGTATGTCTAAAATGTGTGTGCATAGGGTTAGAGCATTTGATTTAGCCAACCAAAACGACTTCAAACACTAAACCTCATTTACCTAGAAGCAATTAGAGGACCATTATGTGAATCATTAGTATATAATCTATTTAACTTTGCAAAAACTCCGACAAGTGTCGCTGAATTATAGGTGCAGGCCTCAGTCTGCACGTAATTGGACCGTTCATCTCTAAACTGATCCATGTCATCAGGCCCACCCACAAGGGCCCCATCAACAACGTTGGGGTTTGGATCAAGCCTCTTGAACCAATTATCATACCCTTGAGTGCACCCAATAAAACCCTTGTCCTCTTTATATGATGCAATGGATGCTCCTCTGTGGTGCACCCTTTGTGGGAAATTTGCACCATACCCAACCAAGTAGCTTATAGCCATTGGATTTGATCCCAATATGTAATCAACCTGAGATTTGGCCAATGCAAAGACTTCTCGAGGGGCCAACGTGCCACGATCGCATCGAAGCGTTTGATTGGTAGAATCAAGATGATCACTATAGATTGTAAGGAGAAATGCTGCCGTTGACACATATTGCATGTTGTTCCATTGGCGGATGTACAATAAGCCCCCTGGGGTGCGGTGCACATTGGTGCTATTGTTCTTGTTAAGGCATGCACATAGATAGTACTCTGCTTTTGAACGGTATTGATCCAGTGTGTCCTTGTGTTCCTTGTGCTTTTCATCCATCAACTGCACCACAAATACACACACACACACACACAAAAGTAAATTAAAATATTAAAATGAAAACAAAGAAACCAAAGTTATTTTTCATGCAACCTGGAGTTGAATACTGAATATAATGGATTTATAATTATGTCAACCTCATCTCGTCCAAAACATATTCCACATTTACGTTTTATTAATATATCATCTTTTCATATTCCTGTGGATACTTTTATTAATGTATTTCAATCAGGTGCTATAAACTAAAATAAACATGAAAGTGCTTTTAATAATTTAAAACTAGAAAACAAACTCTTTTATATCCTAATTTACACATACATACAATCTAAATTTGTTACAGCTAACTATCTACATATTTTAAAATATGAATACCAAACCAATTTATGTAGAATTATTTTACATCTTATGTTTTCATCCAATATGATACAAGCAAACTCTTTTTTTTAAAAAAAAAAAAAAAATTTCTAACACATTTTCAGGGTTTGAAGACTACCGACAAATCCTAATAAAACTCTAATTACATGGCTCAGATGATTACTCTTAATTAGTGGTGAGAGTTATTCATACCTTTTACACGGAGACGCGAGATATTATCGCGCTTAAATCTGAATATTTCTATTTCTAAATACAAAAATTTTTGTCATAACTGGTAAGTGCATGCACATGTGTGTATGAGTAAGAGATTGACAGTGTACGATGACCAACCATGGAAGCAAAGATCTGAAGACCAGCATACTTGACATCCCAGCTAAACTCAGTAATGGCCCAGGTGGTGCCACCAAAAGCATGAGCATTCTGAAGCACATAATTCAAGTAATGTTGATTGTCGGTGGCCTCGTAGAGCCACAGAGCAGCCCACAACAACTCATCCATGTACCCACTCACCGACGGGTAGTATCCCTTCACTACCTCTACACTCCTGTCGTATGGCCCTCTGAACTTGTCACCAAACTCGAACAACTATAACACAAATCAGTAAACCCCATTTATATATATATGTTATATATAGAGTGCTTTTGGATGTGTTTAAGTAATTAAGCACTTTCAATGCTTAAATATAATGTACATTTGATATTATGAAAGCACTTTAGATTGAGTAATCATTCTCTGTTTAGGACGATTTTTCGTTCTAAAATGTTTATGGTACAACACTTAACTCTATACCCTTAAAGAAGTAATGGTTCAAAAAAAATATTTCATATATATATATATATTTATCAAAAAATTACCTTCCATTAATTTGTATCTCTTTAATATAGAGCATTAGAGTGTTACATAGAAAACTAATTTAAAATAAGATTTCAAGCACAAAATTTTGCATTAAATGCTTTAATTATAAAAAATCACTTTTCGAATTAATGGATGATTAGGATTAGTTGAATGTTTCTCTGATTATATCAAGGCAAACTAAACTCTCTAGATTTGGTGACTAATATGACCTACCACTTAACATATAAATATATTTCTATTTTTAAGAGAGGAACATATAAATATATTTCTAGAACAAGATTAACAACTTCATCAACAAAACTTACCTCTTTTGCATGACGCAATAGTAGGTGAGAGTAACGTGGGTTTAGTCTCCTAAACACAATTGATGCGGCCGCCATGGCAGCCGCCGTCTCCCCTGCCACGTCGGATCCCGGATTACTCTCGTCCACCTTGTACGCGTGTCGTGAGGTGGTCATATCCTCCGGCCGCTGCCAGCAGTAGTGGTCAGTGTCTCCATCGCCCACCTGAAAGATGTTACCAATAATCAACCTCGTTGATTAGCATCTAATTAGTGAGCAATTAAGGCCAGCAAACCAACGCGCCGCCTGATGCGAGTGGTGTAAACATGACGATGTGAAGAAAACTAAAATATTTTGAATTGAATGAATACCTCAACCCATAAGACATTAGGATGAGTATGAGCTTTGATGAAATAATCAGTGCCCCACTTGATGGCTTCAAGCGCGTGATCATACTCTCCGGCGTCGGAAATTTCTTGGCCGTACTGGATCACTCCCCATGAAAGCATTGTTATAGTGAAGGCCATTGGTAGACCAAATTTCACATTGTCACCTGCATCATAGTATCCTCCCACCAGGTCCACCTACATGAAAAAAAAGAAAAAAAAAATCAAATTCAAAAAAATAAATAAATTCAAAACATTGTATTATAACACCTTTCAACGTGATTTAATGATATAGAATAATCATTCAGACTAACAATAATCTACATTCGAATTGTCTTCACTATAAGTTAAAAAGTATCATGAAAAAAACAAAACATTGTATTATACATACTATATAGTGCTATATGATTGAAATGTGTCAAAGTTGTTAATATGATCAATATTCATGCAAGTAACATTGTCAAAAACAATTAAAGAAAATGAATCGTATATGTGTATGTGTAACATTATCATTACTTAATTTTGGTGGCTTACTCCTTGTTCAAGGCCATCAGTGAGGCCGGAGTGGTAGCGCCAGGTGACTCTTTGGCTGTGGGGAAGGCGGCCGGAGCGTTGAGCTTCCAAGTAGAGGAGACTCTTGGAGAGAGCTAGGCTGTAGTCGAAGGAGCTGCCATGACATTGTTTTAATGGGAAGATAGCAACCATGTAAAACACTAGTAAAACAAGCCAATTTTGAAAATGTTTTGGTTGTTTTCTTGCAGTGAAATGTTGTTGCTTTCTCTCCATCTCTCTCTCTCTCTCTCCTTCACTACTCTCCTCTCTCTCTCTCTCTCTCTCTCTCTCTCTCTCTCTCTCTCTCTCTCTCTCTCTCTCTCTCTCTCTCTTTATTTTTGGTATGTCTAGCCCATTTAAATATACAGTACTGGTTTTTGGAACAGGAGTGCATTTATGGACAGGAAAATCTGAGTTTGCATAGATGATCAGATTTGGTTAGAAGTACAGATATTGTTGTATTTTCTAAAATCTGATAAGAATTGGTTTTGTATTGCTTTTGAATGCTTAAAATGCAATTATTTATTAATTTTGATATAAATACGGTGTAATGTATCTGAGTAGATTTGTCAATAATTTTAAGAAATATGTGGGAAATTAATTACTTTTGAAAGGTTATCAACTAATAATATACTATTAGATTTAATAAATCTTTTAAATGAACAAAACATCATCATTAATTTTAATATAAAAACATTTATATCCCAATATTAATCATATAAATATATTTATATCAAAAATCAAAATCAACATGTTTTATTTTATATCCATTTTGGATATTATTTCACAACAATTAATATAAAATTTATCAAATATATGCATACTACTTTTTGAGGCTTATAAAAATATCAACAACAAAATTAATTGACCAGTAGTCTGATTAATTTTATAGTAGAATATTTCTTCAGCACAACTATTTATATTAATGAGTATTTTAAACATAATATTAATACCATACTGGCACTAAAATATACTAGATATTCAATTAATTTATATATAGCATCCAAATAAATGTAAGATGTGAACATAAATATAAGAAGTACAAAAAATTTGATGGGTTGACAATTACCTAAAATAATTATAAAATTTGTCGCCTTCCAATATGCTTTAGCAGTTAAGAGTGTTGATTTAGTTTGATAATATTTCAGATTCAAGTTAATTTACTATAAGTGATATCAATAGAAAGTATAAGATAATTATAAAATTTGGTAACTTTAATTTGAGCCTTTGACAGGAATGACTTAACTCATGTCTATATTGTTTATAAGCATTCTTGCACCAATGACTTTGATTCAATCAATTAATGGGCTAACCTCATATTATGAACAAATAAAGCATGTTCAAGAAAACAAATAATGATTTGATCAGACACCGTAGAAAATTTGGGTGTACATATCATTTCCATCAATCAATAATTTTCTATGTAAGGAAAGACCGAAACATGGACAACGGAGGAAAAATCTGTGTTTGTTAGGCAATTATGAAGTTTTATAATTGAATTCCAACTGTGTCAAGCAAATTTTAAATTCTCAATTTAGGCAGCAATGTTTTTATGTTAATGTCCATATACAAGACTCTTGTTATTTAAAAATTGTATTTGGTAATTTGCAACATTAATTGCTTTTACAGATCATCTTTATAGTAGTTAATATCTCGTCACATGTCAGACTATTAATTCGTTTGGTGTCAAAAAAAAATAAATAAAATCAAATATGTCATTCACATAAACATAGAGAGAATTGTCTAACTTGCTTTTTATTGAAGAACTATAAGTTGCAAGTACGCATCGACATAATCTACTTATAAAACAAGGACCATTTGGGGATAAATAAAAAAATAGGAAAAAAAAGTTTAATTTTAAGCTTATAATATTTGAATAATATTTGGAATGTTAAGATGAAATGAATTAACATAATTGGTGGTGAGTTTAAAATGAAAGAACTAGTTGGTCAACATTTTTATTGTAATCATGAGGTGTGAAGTATAATTGAATAAAAAATTGAAGCAACAAAGATGATTTGCAACCTCCAACAATTTCAAGTGCTATACACGTAGATATTTCTCAATTATGAAGTAAATATTTGAATCATATATATAATATTTTATTTAATTCGATTTCAACAATATTTTAGATTGATTTCCGTACTAATATTTAAATTATTGTTATGTAGCGATTTTGATTAATTTAGAACTTTATTAAGAAAAAGAGGTTTCATTTAAAGAGAGGCCCTAATTAAATCCAAGAAAGCACGAAAGTTTGGTTACTACAGAATCTCTGGGTTGGGCCTTCAAATTTTGGGCCCAAACCAGGTTCAATTCATTTTCTGATATGAACTTTTCATTCAGTCGGAGGAATGTCACTTTTAATAATAATATGACACAGAGCCCTTTTCTCAAAAAAATTTTTAAAAAAATAAAAATAATCATTAAATATAGCACTTAGTTTGATTGTATTATATTTCTATTCTAGAAAATCTATTTATAATCTGTTTAGTTTTTTTTTTATTATTATTATTATTTAACATTGGGACAGACATCTACTGAGATCAACTGAGATAGAATTCTAAAGTATGATTCAGAATTTTATTTCCAGAAATCGAGAGTGAGCTATACACACAAATGATTGGAAATGACAATTGAACCTGTCACTTTAGGTGTTAGGACAAGTGAGAGTGGTTTACTACTAGACCTTTATATTTCTGTAATCTGTTTAGAATTAGCTAATTACTTCTTTGTTGGGAATTATTGAAGTTGAAAATAATAAAAAGATGAATTGAGGTTGGATTGGAAAACAAAGGAGAAAACAATGCCAATATTAGAAAAATGTATTTGAAATAAGAAAATTCAAGTAATCATAATAACAATATAAATCAACATATGGTACGGTGCACATCTAATTGCAATTAATATCTAAACTTACCTCTTGTACATAATATATAATTGATTCCTATGTCACCAACTTGATCGGATTAAAAAAGAATGATATTCTAACGAAAATAAGCAAGCACACATTTTCATTATTTGCAAAAGAACATATCTATTGTGTATTTGATGTGGGGCAATTTGATTTAACTTCTCATTCCTCATATATTCATTCATTGATGGTTATTAAACATAAATTATGAACAAAAGAATGAAAATTGGTCAAATCTGATGGAATGGTTATAAATCTTGAAAGGATAGTCTATTTGTTTTCAGGATAAGTGAGAAAGTTTGCATGTTAATGTTTATCTAATTAATAGCACATATGGTGCCTGGACCTACGAAGTCACCAGCAGTTTTAAGAGATAATACTTCACAAATGCTTGCCAACTTAAAATCACATTTGAACTCCATTTTCTCTTCCTTTTTTTAAAGATATGTGCATTCCATTTTAGAAACCATTACTTGGTTGGATATAGACCAAATTTTCCATAAAGGGTGCACCACTGAGCAGCAGGAGCCACTAATTTTTTTTTTTTTTTTTTTTTTGAGGTATATGATACTAAGTCAGACTACTATAGGAATCAATTGAGATAGAATTTTAAAGTACAGCTCGAATCTCTTCTTCTAAAAAACGAAAGAGTGCTACCAACACAAATGATGAGAATACCTACACAAATGATGAGAAAAGCTAAAATAGAATTCTAAAACACAACTCATATATCTATTTTTAGAAGACGGGAGAGAATTGTTCATACAAATAATGAGAAATTCTACTCACACAAGTTGTAATAATTGAGTTTGAACCTACCACATCTCAAATGACTTTTCCATCAGATCATTCTACTTTTCTTAGAAGCCCCTGTTGTACACGTATGATATAAAGTAGAGAAAATAGGGGTCGTATTGGGTGCACTCAAGGGTATGATAATTTGCTCAAACGCTCCTACTGTTGTTGATTGGGCCCTTGTTGGTGCTCCTGTTAACAAGGATTGGTTTATAGACTAGGCCCATATACAGGGGCGTTACTCGCTCTCATGTCTTATGGGTGAGGGTACTTCAAAACATTTTAATTTATTCCCAATTTAATGTTTACATCACCATGATTGGCTTCGTTGGCCATAATGATTCACTATTGCTAATTAACGGGGGAGTAGTACTTTTGCATGTTAATCAATTGAATGATATTTTTCAAATGGGTGATGTAGAATTGTCACACAAAAAAAAAAGGGTGATGGAGACGCCGACCAGTACTATTGGCAGCGGTTGGAGGACGTAAAAGCATTGTGGCACACATATATGCATGGTAAATTAGGGACCGAATTAATTAATGAGCAGTGTTAGAGTTCAGATTAATACCTAAAATTTTGTGAATGGACCTATAGATAGTTAATGAATTGATTTTTTTTTTTTTAATCTTTTTATTCTCCTTCAATTCTAATTGTGGCCCTCAAAACATATACTACCATTACCTTTAATCAAACTATCCAGAAAACTATAGTGATCAGGTCATCACGGTGACTGTTTGTCCTCGGAAAGATTTTAATTTTACTCTTGGAAGGGTTGTGAGAGAGGTGAAATGGTATTATATCCTCCTTGAATCACAAGTGAATAAAGTAACGTTCTTAAAATTTAAACTAAATATCTATAGATATTTTGATTGTAAACTTAATTCTTATAGGGTTTTTGGCCACTATGAAGATGTTATTGAAAATATCAAATTGGAAGGAAAAAATCAATAAAAAAAAGAAATGCTGTCCCAAACTCCTCCTTGAGTCCTCCATTTCTCATTGTATGGCCACAATTACTAATCCATTATTGAGATGGTTGAAATTTCAATGAAATTTCCTCAATCACAAACAAACATACAAGTGGCTGTTTCTCACTGTACCAAAAATACCACGTCGTGGAAACTGCTCAACAGAAGTCGGCCAACTTAAGCAAACAAAAACCACTTGCCTTTGCCGAGTGTTTGGTGAACGAATAAAAATCTGCCGACCCACTTAATAATAAGCTTTCTTTTTTCATTCATGTGAGGACGACCTGTTTAATAAGTTGTTGCATTGAAATTAGCAGTTTCGATTAATTACATTCAAAGCATCACATTGCATATTTCGGGACCAAACACACTTGAATCCTCCACCATCTCCAATTTATAACACTTCACTTGACATTCTTTAATTAGGCCCGTAAAATTGTTTAGAGATAATGTAATCTATCGGTATTCGATGTTATTTTAAATAAAAAATTCAATTACAGAAACATACAATAAACTACTCAATTAAATTTTCCAACTCGCATTATGATAAGTATTCAGTATCATGATGTAATAGCTACACCATCTATGCCACTTTTCTTACAAAAGCATTGCAGATATGAGTGTTGAGTCTATCAGTGATGGATGATTTGCATATAGCTCTCATATAAAGAAACAAATTATAATAAAATTTCTCTAATTAAAGGGTATAGAGTCGGTATTTAAAGAGTTTAATAGTTATATTTGTACTTATAAAATAAAAAAAAAATATATTGACTCACATGTAATCTTCAAAATTAATAAATAAGTTTAAATGTTTATTGATAGATTAAATATTATATATAGTTTAGCTAAATCAAATTCAGTTATGTGAATTACACAATTTAAGATTTTTTTTTTTTATTCTTTATTTATTGTAAAGGACATTGGGGATAAGGTCATCATGGCAACTAAAGATTTGTGCTTCCCTGAGAACACGATCAAATAATTAAGTCAATGTGGAGCTGGACATTTTCTAATGAACATGCCTATGTTTCATACATGCCCACTTTTATTTCTTCAAAACTTTACAATATTTAATCAGGGCAAGTACTAATTATTCCCAACAAAACTTACCTACTATTGCCGTGGACATTAAGTCTCAAAAACTACGTGTCAAAAAATGGATTCAACCTATACCTTATCTTTGTTTGTCGGTTTTTATGCCCATTAAAATAGTAATCAAACAAATTAAGAAATAATTAAGTTACGAATTTTAATCATTAGATTTACTCTTCAATGGTATGTAAAATAGATGTTGATGATAGCTTCATTCATTCAGGATGCATCAAGATTTTTATTTTTTTTTGGCTAAAACCAAAGTTAAATAGATCAAAACCCCATTTTATATAGTACAAAGTTCCAATCTTCTTATAATCCATAAATTTTCTAAATTAATTTAACAAATTCAAATTTAAAATTGGGCTTTTCCCTGAATCCCATAATCTTTGAGAAGTAGGAAACAACTTCAAATCTTATCGAAATGAATCATAGATCTAACCATTTTATTAACCCCTTATGGGTAATTATAATTATATTCTAATTAACAATAGATAAAAGCATATTACTATATTACTTTTAGTTGTCAACTAGGTTATAGACATAATTTTAGCTATCTGTATATCAATATAAATAATTTTGGTTATTTTTATATCAATACAAAACAAAAAAAGATATATACTAAATGTAGTTATATCAATTTAATGATTGCAAATAAAAAGAGGATGGATGATTTAAATTTTATTAAAATAAGAAAATTCGAAAAAGTTAAAGAGTTTGTGTATAATCGTAATCAACACCATCTGGATTCGTTTATTTGTCACCACCAATCATTTTCTTACAACCCACAGAAATAATGGTGGCGGATGGAAAGATCATTGTCCTTTTCAATTTTTTGGAATGTTAATTAGTTGTTAAGATGAAATTTAGAGAGAGAGGTAAATTAATTAGTGAGAAAAGTCGATCAGAGACAGCTAATGCAAACATGGTTGTCAAATATTTCATCATGTGACATAAACCGGTGACTTGAATTTACTACATGTCTCGTATTTTCAATTTTGGGATTGATTGGACCTCCAATGTTGCAATGTTGGATTTGTTAACTGACATAAATAGACCAAATAAACTAGTCTCGGTTTCCTTAATATTCTTTGATTGTGAAAAAATCTAACATTTGTTAAATTATAATGACTTTGAGTTTGAGATCATATAGACAAACAAACCTACTTCAACAGACCACTATTCACATAGTTTACCTTGCATAATTTTTCTTCAATTGTTTAACTAATTTGTTAATCACAGTTCTACTTATATTCATTTACATACAAAGCTAATATTATTTTATTCAATTTGTCGTTGTTATTCTTTTTTACAATAAATATAAAATATTAAAATCAATGATACCACCGTCAAATATAAACCAATAATATAATATAAAATCTTCATTTAACCTAACAATATTTTAATTACTGATTTTAAAAACACTAATAATGAGACTCATTTCTTAAATACAATATTTAATAGGAAGAGTTTTAGATGCGATTGATAACCATACAAATCATGCTAATGTGGGTATGCTTATGATTCTTGTCTTTCATATATATATATTTTGCTTCTACAATGAGTGTCTCGTAACCTTAAAAAGTAAAGACGAATCAATCAAATTCATCAATTGCATTATCTATTTTAAAACAAATTCTCTCTCTTATTTAATTCAAATGTAATGGATAAATTTAATTGATTTATCCTAACTTAAGGCACTAATATTAAAATTACTATATATATTTGATATAGTACATATTATAAGTATAAATATCATAATTGAGAATTTTTTATGTATATTTTAAGGTATAATTTGAAACATAACTCATATAAATTAGGAGGAGTGATCCACTTATAAGCGGAAGGATTACCACGAACATAGATCCACGCACAAGTAGGCAACAATGTTCGAACCTTATCTATCGAAGACAAAGATAAAGAAAGTAGCGCCAACTACTACACCTACAGCCCCTTTCGTATTAATATTTAATTCCAAGGATGAATAAGTACTGAAATTGAATAGTAATATTATAAATTTAAGATTTCAAAATTTTCAAACCTGCCGTTGAAATTGGTGATTTGCCATATTGATTCCTTGTTATCATCAGTAGCCGAAAAGGACTTTGTCCTTCTGTCTCATCAATTTCTCAGGCTGATGATTTCTCAAGTCTTATTAAGGGTTCACATGCAATTTTCATTTGGAGAAGTAAAGTCAGACCAGTCGTGTAAGAAAAACTTTGTCCACCACACACCATATAAAAAATCAACATTAGGTCGTGCATGATTCTCATTAAAGACTCGTGAAATTAATTAAATTAGTTCGTTTTTCAATCTTGGAATTTTGTTACTAGTTTTTTGGTGTCAAAATGGGAAAATCTTCCGGCATGTATAAGCATTAAAGTCCATGGGTATTACGATTGTTTGATATATATACATATACGGGCAACTTAATTCATAAGTTGACATCAAAACTACCATAATAAAAGATATTAACCTGTTCAATTAATAAGGATTTTATATTACACGCCATCTTTTAACATAAACTGTAATGTATAATTTTTTTTATCTTTATAGGTTTTTGACTTGTTAGGATGTCATCTTTCTAAACAAAATAAGAAATGTAATGCTTAGGTACATACCAACTACAAAAAAACACTGCTACTGCTGACGATGATATTACACTTTCCAACTGCTATACCATTGTTTGACATGTTTGGGAATTGTAATTTCATGAGGTAAAAAACTTGATTAAGTTAGGTTTGTTCAGTTTAGTTTTATTAGTCGATGTTATATTAGATTGTTTATATATATATATGTACATATATTTTTTGAGAGTGAAATTGACTTATGGGGCTACCGAAACCAACCATGATAAGAACATTATGGCACGGTCAGATAAACAACTCTCAATTAAGAGAAATCCATCCACACGGAAATAAATAAGAGACTCACACGAGGATGGAAGGTCAACTCACACGTAACAGTGGAAAATTGTTATTATTATTACTATTATTATTTGGATTTGACGGGTTGGTGTACACACGATGGGAGATTGTTTTTATGTTGGCATAATGATAACGATGACAGCAATTGACAACAACACAAGAACTACAGAATTCACTGTACTTTCTTCTCATAAATGGAGACGGCAGCCGAAATTTATAACAGATTCATACTTCGACACTAAGAATTCTAGTATGAACTTGAGACAATTTCGTTCGTTCACATCAATTTATTATAATCGATCTTATCTATTTATTGCTGCAATATATATATAACCAAACTCATACATATTCACATAGAAGCTATAAATTATTGAAGTAATTGAATATTACTATATTAATATTCACTCTCTTGTTGATGTCCAATACAAAAATTATTCATTTAATTTGATAATGTTCTAGGTTTGAGTCACCTTCACTGTAATTAATAGCTATAAAAAGTATTTTCTCCTTAGAACAATCTAAATTGATACAAACTTGTTTATCAAAATCTAACCAAATACTCTTTTAGATTGATATGGTATAATAATCTGAAAACCTAAAATGCTAGTACTAATTTCAATTAATATAGCTAAAATAATCAGTTAAGAAGACTATTCTTTTTTTATTACAAACATTTTATGGATGGGATAACTATCAAAACCTATCTACCTAATCATTTTTATTAAAGAGTAGTAGTATAAGTAAACTTATTTATTATGATAAATAAGATAATGGCAACAAACATAGCTTGATAAGGATAACTTAGTTTAATCCTACATTTTTGTTAACAAATCTAAAAACATTCTACTTTAGAAGAAATCTATTATCTTTATATCTTTCTAATTGAATTCATAAAATGTTAACAGATCTTTCTCATCTAGTGAAAACTTTCTTTCTGAATTATATTTATATTGGTAACCTTGACAAATTTTGTAGACCTCTAGTGTCAACTTTATGAAGAAAAATCAAATATATTTTCTTCTTCTACTTTCGTTTTCGTGTATTTTCTCATATAAACATAACTGATATCATCTATAATATAAACTGCCTTAAGAAACAAAAGAACAATAATTGAGTCTTTTAATTTGTTTCAATAATTACAATGAAAAATAATAATCACAACAAGCCAAGACCAACGTTCATTTTCGAATTTTCTTTTTTCGAATTCCAAGGCAAAACCCAACGTTCAAATTAGTGAAAAAACAAAAATGGAAAATCAACCACAGTGAACTCCAAATTTCACCTAAAATATCATGATAACATGTCAAATAATGATTGGATACAACGTATCAAAAATTCATCACCACCAATGAGCCCTCACCGTAGGTCCTTGGTAGGACACCGACCTGGACCACATGTTTGCTTCAGAGTTCTGATCTCCATTCAATCAAGACACGTGTATGGCAACAAAAGACATATCAGAGAAACGGAACATGTTTATCTGACTGTATCAGAGTAGAACCACATCCAAAATCCAACATGAAACCGTACACAAAACGGTCAGTTAACTATTAACACTTTTTATTAGATCGTGGCTTCCGTTGGATTCGCAAACATAAATATAATGATCTAGTGGTTTAATAGTAAATTTAGAGAGGTTTGACCACAAAAAGCGTTCATACAACATAAAATTCACACTATACAAAGTTATTAGACTAGAAACCACTATTGCGTGCACGTTTCGCCACTTAATTCATTCATGTATTGTGATTTGTGAAGAACACATGTAGCTAAACATTTATATTAAAAAGGAAAGTACACCATGTTATTGACCAACTGAATCTTGTTTACACCTCTAAACATATTGAATCCTTTATCGTATAAGATATGTACATATATGAAATAATAATTTATTATATATATAAATTTTAGTCCATAAAAATAAAATTTTTTCTGTTTTTATGTCATTCAATTTTAATAGGCGTCTACAAATCATTTAATTTATTGAGTTTTAAAAAGAAAAAATAGAAAAAAGTTTTTTTATCATAATTATAACATTTGACTTTCAACCATCTCTTCACAACTAATCGATATCATATTAAAGGAGGAAATTAAAACCATAATTTTTATTTAAAGCAATTAAAATTATAGAGTTGGACTTTATAGGTTTCAACAAATCATTAAGTTAATTGATAAAAGATTTTTAAAATGAATAAACTATAGTTTATAAGAATATATAAATTTTCAAATCATTTTTATAGTATTTGATTTTTTTTTTCTAAGAAATTATAGTATTTGATTTCAATATTCTCATCACAACCCAATGATATCGGATTTTAACTAGAAAAAGTTTAAATTCTTGCTTGCTATAAAAATAACATAATTTATGATAGACAGATGAATGATATGAGCTCATTTTCATTTCCATTTTTATCCTTAGATCTTCCTCCAACAAACGACCCCACCAGCAACCTCCTCCTCCATTTAGGCCACTAGTCCCACTCTTACGCTGTCTATAAATCACCATCACACCCCACTCCCATCAAACAGTAAAAGAAAATCACTCCCCCCCTTTTCTCTCTTTCTCATGCTCTGTTTTTCCTCTCACAGCCAGAGCATGTCAATGGCACCCTCCACATTCTTCTCCCTCCTCCTCCTCCTTCTCCTCTCCACCTCCGCTTTTGCAGGTAACGTCACAACAAACACACACACACCCCACCACGTTAACGTAACGTTTTTTTTTTTATTTTTTTTAACGTTGTTTTGTGTTGTGTTTTTAGACACTGGACTTGTAGGCATCAACTACGGCCGCGTCGCCAACAACCTGCCGCCACCGGAGAAGGTGGTGGCACTCCTTAAGTCGCAAAACATCAACCATGTCAAGCTCTACGACACCGACGCCACCGTCCTCACCGCCCTATCCAACTCCAACATCTCCGTCGTCGTCGCCCTCCCCAACGAGCTCCTCTCCGCCACCGCCGCCGACCAATCCTTCGCAGACAACTGGGTCCAGTCCAACATCTCCAAGTACTTCCCCGCCACCAGAATCGAAGCCATTGCCGTCGGCAATGAGGTCTTCGTCGACCCGAAAAACACCACCCAGTTCCTCGTACCGGCCATGAAGAACATCTACACCTCCCTCAAAAACCGCCAGCTTGATTCCTCCATCAAAGTCTCATCCCCTATAGCTTTGAGTGCACTGCAAAACTCGTACCCATCTTCAGCCGGATCCTTCAAACCTGAATTGACTGAACCAGTTATCAAACCCATGTTGGACTTTTTACGTCAAACCGGGTCATATTTAATGGTGAACGCGTACCCATTTTTCGCTTACGCTGCTAACTCAGATAAAATATCATTGGATTACGCTCTTTTAAAGGAGAATCCTGGGGTAGTGGATTCGGGTAATGGGTTAAAGTACTCTAGTTTATTTGATGCGCAAATCGATGCTGTTTTTGCTGCCATGTCAACATTGAATTATAACGACGTGAAGATGGTGGTGACGGAGACTGGATGGCCGTCGATTGGTGACAAGGATGAGATTGGTGCCAGCGAAGACAATGCGGCGGCGTATAATGGAAACCTTGTACGTAGGGTTTTGTCCGGAAATGGGTCCCCGTTGAGACCGAAGGATCCACTTAATGTCTACTTGTTCGCTTTGTTTAACGAGAATCAAAAACCGGGTCCTACTTCAGAGAGAAACTACGGGTTGTTTTACCCGAATGAGGAAAAAGTGTACGATGTGCCATTTACGGTGGAGGCCGTTAGTCGGTCAACGCCGGTCAATGGAAGCAAGAGTCAGGTTCCGGTGAGTGGTGGAGTGGGTCAGACTTGGTGCGTGGCCAACGGAAAGGTCGGGGATGAGAAGCTGCAAAAGGCTGTAGATTATGCCTGTGGCGAGGGTGGGGCTGACTGCCGTCCAATCCAGGAAGGTGCCACGTGTTATGATCCTAATACGTTGGAGGCTCATGCATCGTATGCTTTCAATAGTTATTATCAGAAGAATTCACGTAAAGCTGGATCGTGTGATTTTGAGGGTGCGGCCTACGTGGTTACGCAGGCTCCTAGTGAGTATCCTATCATTTCTCTCCATTTTTAATTTGATTGTTACGTGGTTTATATTCTAGTTTTTGGTCCATTCATTTCAATTTATATGCATAAATTATGTATATTGGTTTAGGTCACTAGTTTTTTTTTTTTTTTTTAAACAAATTTGGTTTCCAGTTAGATTAACCATTCAATCTTATCCAAGGTCACTAGTTTTATAAAATTTAAACAAATTTGGTTTCCAACTAGATTGGCAATTCAATCTAATTCAATTCAAAGTCAAATTAGATTATTAATTTTATTGGAATTATCGAAACTAATTTATTGATAAATGGGTTTAGTTGTATGCTCAATCTAATCTAATTCGATTCGAGTCAAATTGAATTTTTTAACTTTTGAAAATGATGGAAACAAATCTATTGGTAATTCATTATACTATATTTAATTATATTTGTTTTAAGTAAGATTTTCTATGCATGACAAACTAATGCGGCTTTCAGATTGGAAAGCATCCCAAATTTTGTTATTTGCGGTGTAAGTGAGGAGGATGAAAATGACAACAAAAAATTTTTAAAAAAATAGGGATGATAATGAATACAAGCAAGTTGTATTGAAAATAAATGCAAGTTGTGGTTAATATTTTCAACATTACACGCTATCTATAAACTAGGTATGGGCCCTATCTTGTTATTGTCCACGGGCTAGTTAGTATAAGTGAGAAATTAATTTTGATGATTACGTTGTCTACTACTTTGTAGATGTTATCTTCACCCACTAGGAGGACTACTGCTACAAAAGTGCTTCTAGTAGGAAGTACTTCTTATTAAAACAAGTATCCCTTACAAAAACATAGAAAGATTTTCTAAAATAGTCTAAGCATTTTCCTGATCCGATAAACTTTTTTAAATAAGTGACGATCAATTGTCCCGTTAACACGAAAAATGGTTTGTGTGTTGTGCTGTGCAGATTATGGAAAGTGTGAGTTCCCAACAGGATATTGAGTGGGGGCAGAAATGGAGGAATTTCTGGTGCAGATTTGTTGCAGTCGCCCTAGCTAGATAGCTTCTTATATTCTACCTTTGAAGAGTTGAAGAGGCTTATCTTTTTTTACTTGTATTTATTATTATTATAATTATTCTTATAGTATGAGATGAGCAGATTAGGTGGGGTCGTTATCAATTGGTTTGACTATTTTGTCTTTAGTTAAATCCTTATTATTTGTATTTACTTTAATGATTAAAATTATAATTTTCTTATTTTAAATGAGTATGGATTAATGGTGGATTATACTATATATGAGATGACATATAACCCTTATCTTTTCTTCTTGTTGCTAATTTGTATAGTGATCCACTTCTGTGTTCTTAAAAGAATATATAGATATATATACATATATCACATAGCATGAACTTAAATTTATGAGTTATGCTAGTGTATAGATGTTGTAAATATACATGATCTATTTAGAACCATTAGATTACAATCTAGTGGTTCAAATAAATGAGGAGTTTCAATAATAAAAACTAAAAGAATTGGAAAGAGAGAATATTTTCCCAATGGTTCAAACAAATGAGGAGTTTTAATAAAAACTAAAGAATTGAAAGAGAAAATATTTTCCTTGTAACCATCCAGATAAATACTGAACCCATATATTAGCAACCTTAAATTTATATAATAGTTTTGCAAATGAAATGGTCAAGATAAAATACTTTTAAATGTGCAAGCATCTCTTAAATGTGAGGTTTGGGCCTTAGAAAGCTAATGAAAGTCTCGATATTTGGTTTTCCGATGACCAATTTCACGAAATTTCAAAGGGTAATCTTTAAACCGTCAAAACCATATCTATGACTATGACTCCCCTAAATTTCTTGATTTTAGGTGAGTGTATATATCACTGTGTTCAAACATAAATGTCAATCCAAATGTAAGATTAAGGAGAAACTAAAGCTCAGTCCATTCACATTAGGCATGACATAAATGGAATACCTCTTCTTTCTGATAGTGGTTGAAAACTAGGAGAATTCGAATGATCTCAAACATTTTATCATTAACTTAATGAAAAGTTAAATTCTAATATAGCATATTATTACTTAGTAAAAGTGATTGAGCATTTCCCTTTATCCAAAAATGTCAAGAGTTTAAGTTTTACTCTTATCCTAAAACATAAGATGCAGATAGTTTTCTCTAAATTTAATCCTCCTCACCCACTGTAAACCCAAAAGAAAAATTCTAATTGAAATTTATCATAAACTTATTTTAAAACTACAAAAGCGAAGTTGTCATCAACTGGGAACTAATGTTCAAAATATCGACATAGTATCACAAATGTGTTGGTGAGGATAAGTTAGAAAGGCCCACAAAAGCCCAATAAAAAATTGAAATGTGCTTCTTAATCTAGCTTGATAGCCAAACTAAAATCGTCTAATTCGAAAAGTAACAAGAAAGCCCAAAACATGGTACTAGCATTATTATGATTGACATTCTAAGAGTAATCCAACATTTTTCAAGATATTCTACATGTTACATTATCAGCACAATAATTACTGATAATTCTAAATTATTATGAGGCAAATCCAACGTAAGGTCTAATTTGTAAGTTTTTTTTTATATTTTTTTCTCGTAATTAAAAATTTAAAATCTCATTGATGTATGGATGTAAAATGGCTATCATCGGCCATCTCCAGATGTTGTAGTGGTCAAAATTGTACAGACCCAATTACTATAAAAAAATGATGGGCTCGAGAGTTGTTTGGGCCTAAGCAAAGCACAAAGCCTAGAAGCCAGTCATACCAGCTCGTGATCTCATTAATGAAGGTTGACCGCTGTAAGTGAATCAATTTTGAACTTGTTGCAACGTAAGCCTTCAAATAGGCGACCGTTCAAGCAGAAATCATTCCCTTAAGTGCAGAAGTGGGAATCAAGGGAAAAGATCTCTTGATTCCAGCAGTCACAAATGAACACTTTTCCACCTATAAAAGGGAAGCAGACAGAGGCACAAGGGATCCAATTTTTTCTCTCCAGTACTGTCACTCTGTTAAAATCTCTACAGGTTCTTACACTCTCAAGCACTTGTACTCTCAAACACCAACGGCATCACAACCTCTACACTCTATCAAGTAGAATAGTAGAGCACTCTCTTAGACGGACGGCTATCACACTCCATAGATCTCTCACAATCAGCTTCATATACATATGTGTGTGTCTGTAAAAGCTCGCACACCATGTTGTGTTGTCAAATGATGATAAAAATAAAATAACATAAAAAGGACCCCAATCGCGTGAACACGTTGTTCGTTCACACAATAAAAACACAAATCGCTTTCACACACACGTAGGCCACAACCGCAACAACGTTACAACTTTAAGCACAAAACCAAAACCAAAAAACGTGTGTGCGCGGAAACTCCTACGCTGCGCACTTGCAAATCGCACAATTAGATAGTTGTTGTTGTTGTTGGAAATGCTGGTGTTGGTTGTGTGGTGGCGTTTCGCGAGCTACAAATGCGTAGCGTATTCTTCAAGACAACTTCAAAATTATTACCCAACTTTATGTTTATGGTTTTCATTTTTTATATTTTTGTTATTATTATTATTATTGTCTCCAAAGCAAATTTGGAATGGAAAAATGAAGATATTATCATCAAATGTTTGATTTAAGTAATGTTTTTATTGAATCAAGTCAAGTGTCGTGGCCTAAAATGTGAGGTCGAGTAGGTATGGAGGTTTGGGGTTATTCACATATAATGGGTTGGGTTAGATTGTGTTCATACGTAGTGGAATGTCATCTATTAGTTTTATTTGTTTATATGCATTTATTTATTAAAACTAACATGGAGACCAAGTTAGGAGTTGAACCAAAGTATGCGGAATTAAAATTATTAACAAGTACATTTCGATCCACTATAGTGGTTTGGGTACAAATCTTACCGTGCTATATTATAAGCATATGTGAGGAGTTTTTCTTCTCCTAATTCGGGAGGAGATTGTTATGGATTATAAAAGTAATATCTAGATTGTGCAGGTTTGTATTTCATGCTGCCTTTGGAAGGCACAAGTTGGTTCTCATGCGAGCCACTAAATTTGAGCTGTTTTACTGTTGGTTGCTTGAACTAATGGATATCGTGTTGACAGAACATGTTTTGTAGGTTTTAGCAATGATGTCACTCTTTTGGTCTTTTTAGTCTCTTATTAGGCACAGCACTATTAGAAAGAAATTTCTCGCAATTATAAAGTAGGTTTCTAAATTGAATGTAATAATTAATTTGATAGGTCTTAAGTAACATTCCTCTAAACGGGTGTTAACTTTTTTAAAAAATAGATATTCTCTTATGTTGATTTTCGTGGTGAGCACAATAGCATAAGATTACATTTACTAATCATGAATGAAAGTTAAAGGCAATTAAATTTCATTAGAAAGAGAATAAAGGAAAGAGAAATCCAAAAGAAATTTAGTTTTAAGTGTCGAATTACACATTATTGATTCTTCAAAAATTCAGGAAACCATAGAATCAGAAATAAGAATTAAATTATTATCCCCTTTTAATAATTTCTTAATTTTTACTTAGTAAATCTATCATAAAATATCAATATCATATATGTGGAAGGTTTATTGCACATCACTCTTGATAGAGTAGATGTGTAATCCAATCATGTCAGTGCTTAGTTTTCCATATATAATGAAATTTTGGTCAAAAGATTTGGATGGTATTACTACTATTTAAAAGCTCTTGTGTATACATTTAGTTTGGTAGTGTGAGGTCTTATCAAGACCGAACAAAACGGTGAGATCTATAATTGAAATTCACTATTAACAAGATTTGATCAATTTTAAGTCATTGTGATGAAATTAAATAAAAAGTTCATTGATATTTTAATCTAATAATATGAAATAAATTGAGAGAATTGTAGACATGTTTATAAAATTTGATCAAAATTTATAGATTCTGAAAATAGTTAGTGCAAATATTAAGATCATCAATTCCGTATTCAAAACAAAGTGAAAGCTATTATATGATATGAACCCTAACTTCTGTAGAATATAGATATTGGTCAACACGTAATATAAGTTGTTAAAATATTGAAGAAATTTCTGTGAAATATATGGAAATATTTGTAAAATATCCATAATATATCCCGTATATTTTTTATCAGTAAACATTTAAAAAAAGAGAAGTTGATAATATTTTTATTCACCCATTTATTTAATTTTTTTAAAATAAATGAATTAGTCAAATATGAATATCTTATATATATTTTAACTAAAATCTAATTTATAAATTTTATATTTTTTTAAGTACTTAAATCATGAATGGAAAATCTCACCTTTCATTGCATTTTAGGTGAAAATATCATAATGTGTTGCACGGTTGTTTTTCATAATAAATCTTGCAATCATTTTTTTTTTTTTTAAGTGAATTATTCTCATGGGTATGATTGAATTTAGCAAATATGTATTTTCTTTGCAATATATTCACTTGGTTATGTGTATCATATTTATACTATATGGTTGTTGGATAATATATATTTTTGGAAAATATTTCCTTTTTTTATAGAGTACTGATTATTTTAACTTCTTCTAAAGTTTGATTTAAAAACGTTATGTTTTTAGTTTAATTATGTACTTTTCATAAATTTTATATCAATTTTCATTCATATCGGTGTTTCTTCCATTGATATTTCTGTCTAAATGTAGTATTGATATCTTGTCAATATCAACATTTTTATTCTTGATCAAATCGCATAGACAGCATAAATACTCTTCTTTTAAGAACCATGATTTTTTCAGTTGCCCATTGCCATTATTATTATTGTGATGAGAACAGTAATGACAGTTATTCTTATATAATGATGGTTAATCAAATATATTTTGAATAAAAAATTGATGTCAAGGCACTAAACTTATCTGATGTATGCCAATTAATTTTCCATTAAAAAAAAAAATTAATAAACGCAGCTGCCACTTGTTAGTAGAGGTTTCTGACAGACGGTGACATGGCATGGTGTTACTGGTCAATAGGTAAGCTTATGCTGACTCTCACCGGACCCTAACAAGACCCATCAATGCAGGTCCGACCGCTGCATCCACCATCTTCCGTAAAGCGGCGCTTATTATTTATTTATTGCTTTTCTCTTTCGGGGCATAAATGACCCCATATTTTAGGTTTAAATTAAATATTAACCGTTTTTTCAAAATCACATAAGAATAATTATTTTTGGATAAAAATATATTTGATAAAAATAAAAAATTTGGAGATAGTTATAGAGATAACCCTTTTTCAAGGTTGAAATTGAAATTGTAACCTTTTTTTAAATCCCTTATTTCTACTAATTATATTTTCATCTAAAAATAAATTTTATTGCAAAATAAAAAAAAAAAATTAGTATTCAACTTAAACTTAAAAAAGGGTATTTATAAAAAAAAAAAAAAACCCAAAAATTTCAATAAAAGATCACTTTTCAACTTCAATTCAAAAAATGGTTATTTTTTGCAATTTGTTCTTTCCAAAAATCTTTTATTTTTCTATTAAAAACAATGAATAATTAATTAAAGGTTATACTATCATACATTATTAGTAACAATACTGTAGTCATTTATCTCTACTAGAGTTTAATCGAACGGTCCATAAAATTAACAATACTGTAGTCATTGATTACTATCCGTAACACTTAAATAATTTCAATCAAACCCGTTATGCGTAGGGGTGATAAAACGAGATGGCATATCAAGTCGACCTGAATTCGATTCGATTCGTTTATTAATTTAACCAATTAGACACGAATTTATTTAAAAAGTGGGTTGATATTTTTATATTCGATACGAATTTATTTATAAACGAATGACAAGACACGACACGATTAATTCGTTTATTACTTGAATCGTAAAATATTCAAACTTATTGACCCGTCAATTCATTAATTCATTTAACTCATTTAATCCGTTTAATTCGTTTAACTCGTTTAACTTATTTAATTCTTTTAATTCGTTTAACCTATTTCATTCGTTTATCATTTAACCAAATAATATTTTAAAAATAAATATAATACATAATTCACAATTAAATATTTAAACACCTAATTCAACACATAAAAACCATCATATTAAATTAACTATATAAAAATCCATATCATTCATATTTTAAAACCACAACAAAATAAAATCATGCATGCTCAAACTCAATACAAATCCACATAAATTAAAATTACAAAACATTATCATTCTCCAACATAAAATAAACTTAAATTCTTCCCTCTTTGATTCCAATGGACCTCCAACCTATACAAAAATCACAAGAGCACAACATTATATATCTACATTATACTTTTAAAATTGAGAAATATAATTAAGAGAATTTACTATTAAGTAAAAGAATTTGAAGTTGAGTCTTCCACTCATTCGCTTAGATTACTAGCATTAAAGGAGCATCATAAATACTTAAATTTAATATTTCATGAAAACCAAAGAAAACTGAAAAAAAAAAAAAAAAAAAGTGAAATCAAGTTTTGAAATACATAATACATAAAAGAAAATGAAACAAAGGGATACTCATATTTATTTATTTTTCGTATATTCATGTCAACCGATTTTGTTGTGATTCATATTGCCATCCCTACTTATATGTAAGGGATAAACTTTCGTTTAAATCTCTTAGGCTGGGAAGACAATTTTCCTATAATTGTAAGTCACTTTCTCCCAATTATGGAGTAGATTATAATATTATATTATAAACCACACTTTAGAGTCACTACTTGAAGGTTAGTATTATATTTGAGGTACTATTGTTAGAACTGTATACTAGCTTAACTAATTAATTAAAAGAGCGATTTGTTATAAACCTACTAGCTTAACTCATTAATTAAAGGAGGGATTTGTTATAAACCTCTAAATTTCGACATTTTTTCGAAACATGCTCTAGTTTTATTTTTATTTTTTAGATATATTAATTTATATAGTAAACCCATTTTGTAAATCAAATTTTAATTGAAACATCCGCTAAGAGCACGTTTACTAAGTGAAAACCTTTATGAGGGGAAAATAATAATAATTTTTTTATTTCTTATGATGTATTTACGAAAAAAAAAGAAAATTAAATAATATAAAACTCACATGAATTAGAAATTAAATTTTTATTAAAAAATTAATTTCTTCTTATATCTAGAGTTGTCAATGAGACCCTTTAAATCTCCAAAATCCAAATTCTCATCCATATTTGTTGGAATATTGTAGAGATTTTTAGGGATTGAGGATCCAAATGATCCCATATTCCAAATAGAAATGGGGAATACGCATGTCCCCCATTTATAATATAAAAATTTATATTCAATAACTAAATTAGTTCCAATAATTTTCCTTATAGATGACTTTATTATATGTAATAGTTTATATTATTTTAATTTTTATCATGTGTTATGACTTATGTAAGAACATTGTAAATATAATACAACGTTGAAGATTTCATATGTTAAAATGTTATGGATTTAGTGTGTTGCATATTTATAAAATTATTCTATGAATCATATTTTATTTTTTTTTTTAATTTTATAAAATTTTTATTATGTGTTATGACTTATATAAAAATATTGTAATTATAATATAATGTTGTGAATTTCGTACATTAAAATGTTGTTGATTTAGTATTTTGAATTACATAAAATTATTTTGTGAATTATATATATATTTTTTAATTTTGGCTAAAAACGATGAAATGGTGATGATAAATGGGAAAACAAGGGAATAAGAATGAAAATGAAAAACCATTATGTAATAACCTCATCTCTATTTCCCTCAAACAGTGATTTGGATGGAGATTCGGGAACTCATCTTATCCCAAAGTTGCCCCCATTCATATATATACTTATATTAAAGGAATCATTTTTTTTAACAACTTAATCAAGTTTCTCTACAGTTGGTGATGCGGTCCAGTGACACTCATCCCGTCGAATGTTGCTTATCTTGAGATTGGTTCACAGTTCGAACTATAGCTATCCACTCAAGTTTATGGGTGATTTTTTCACGTCTTGTGGGTCGACTCTCCCGATTATATAAGTTTAAATATAAATTATGTCTTAACGTTTAAAGAGTGCGACAATGATGAATGTATGTATAATATATATTATGTAAAAAAAAAAAATCAAGTTTTATCTCTTATTTTCCATTTTAATAAAACTGGATTCTTATTCATTTTATTTTATTTTATTTTGGAACCTATTTTAGTTTATATTTAAATTAAAAGAAAGAGAGTTATATATTATATGATTATATCAAACTTTAGGGATTTTTTTAACGAACTTTACCTAATTAAAAAACTAAAAAATTAGAAAAAACAAAAACCAAAAAACAAGACACTGAACCGGTCAAATTTATCTGAATTAAAAAAATTGTCAAATCACATCGATGAAGTGGACACGTGGCGGAGAGACAGGGACTGACGCCGTCTAAAAGGCAGCACAGCTGTCGGTTAGCGTGATCACGAGTCACGAGAGACGGGTCAGAGAGACCCGCGCATAGATCCTGCATCTTGTCTACTCTACTAATCGGACCGGCCGGTCAGAGGTGACCGGGAAACCGGCTGGTGTCTGGTTAAAAATTTTAAATTAAAAAAAGGAAAAAAAAAAAAAAAGACAGCAGCTTTGGGTGACATGTGCATCTTTGGATGCGTGGGCCCTCGTATAGGTATTGTGAGAATAGATCGTGGGTTTGAATCATGATAGAGGTAGGGGGGTTAGGTTATCTCAATACTGAAAAGCTTTTTTATTTAAAAAGAAAAAAAAAACATGCTTTTTATTTTTTTGAAAAATAAAAAATGGAAAGAAAAATAATTTAGAAATAATTAGATTATTTGTTTTGTACTTTCTTGGTAGAGTAAATGTGAAAGATTAAAATGTAATTTATATATGTTTTGGTTAAGAATTTTATTTATCATTTTTTTAGTTATTAACAATTGATAAATCATTTTTACATGATCAATGTTTCACATAATCTGTGTAATGTTATCATTTCAAAATATTTATGAGATGAAAATTTTACATATATCGTTATGAGTTTTTTTTTTTTAAGTTTTATATTGTTATGAATCTTTTTTAATATATCTAAGATGTAATGATTGAAATTTGAGTTATTATAGAAGGAATAAATATTTTAATTATCAACTTATGTTGGGTAGTGGTAATTTTATGAACTTTTTATGTAAAAATTAAAAATAATATCTTTATGAGATTTTGATTCATTTGTACTTAAGATTACAGATCTAGTTAGAGCAAGTTTTTTAGGGGATGATGTGTTTGTGGATTATGATTTTGATAGATTTTAATGTACTGAATTTAGTCAGTGTTAGATTTAAAATAATGATAACAATAATGATATCAAATTTTCATTTTTCCAAAAATATATATATCATTTTTTTTTTTTGGACTTGTTATAATTTTTTTCTAATTTGTAAATAGTAGAAAACGGATTCAGATAAAAAGTGTGAGAGACAGAGGCAAGTAATCAGAACTCTGGTCTGGTCAGAAACAGGAAGAGGAGAAGTGGGGCCCATAGGGTGGGGTTGGGGTCCACATAGCATGGTCAACAGCTCAAGCGTCTCAAACAGAAGGAGACATCTAATTTATATTTTCAAGGGTTTGATTTTCGTTTTCTTCCTTTGTGTCTTTTCCTCTCTCTATTTCTATATGTAGAAATTTAAAAAACTGTATATTATAAAAAAAAAAAAAAAGACATTGTCATATGCTGAAATAGTAAAAATGATATAGCTTGAATAAAAAAAATGAAAACAAAAGTGATATTGAAAAATTTGATGCCATGAGATTGGCTCACTAATGTGGCTTTTTTTTTTTTTTTTTTTTTACATAAGGGATTAAGCTTTCGTATCGATTTGAATTATACTGATCTTTTAATATGAAAGATGAAGAAATTTAAAATTTTAAGATAAGAGAATAATAATAATTTAAGAAATAATTAAGAAATAAATTTTATTTATTTGTTTTGTTAAGTGGTCACACCTTTTCTTTAAAAGATCTATAGGAAGAAAACATTTGTTTCATGGAATTTTGAAAAAGTGTCAATTAATGGAATGATGGCTTCTTATTCCATTTATTGATAGATTTCATGAAGTAAATATTGCTAAATGGTATTTTACAATTGACTATTAATGTGAAGATTCTAACTTTCACACAAATTATTGTATAGAAACAAAATATGTGTGGATTCTTTTCTTCTTCTTCTTTTTTTTTTTTTTTTTAAGAAATATGTATAGATTCTTTCTCTCTTAAAACAACCTTTTTTTTTTGAAGTAAAACAACTTATTTTTGATATATTATTTGGAATCTCAAATTTACAATATTGTCAAGTTTAGTGAATGTTTTTTAATCACAAAGAAACAATAATAGAACCAATATAAAATAATGGTTTATGTGAATAATTAATTTAGTTTCATTCTTTATGTTAATACTTATTTTTAAGAAAAAAAAATTGAAAAATCTCCTAAATGGAGTATAATATCACTTAATCTTATTTTTTAACATAAAAAATGGATGATTTTATGTTGGTTTCATTTTCTAGGATATTTTGACAATATCTCTTATTTTTAATATGTTCAAGGTTTGCCCAATTAACATTTGACACATTAATATAAATAATATAAAATCATGGTTAAATTTTGTTGTTCAAATCCCAATTTAGCTAGTTTTAAAATTTATCAGAATTTTCTATTAATTTTTTAAGTGTTTACAGTCCAACAAAATCATTAAAAAGAAATTGTCAAAACTTTTGTTTCAAGAAAGCCAGCGACAAGAAACACTCCTTTCTTATCTTCTTCACTTCTTTGCATGAAATTCGACAATTTGTGCGGAAAATCATGACGACTACAGAAAATGACTCACATTATATCAACATACATATATACACACACACACTCGATGTATCTCGTGAAATCCAAAAGTCTTCTCTCATAATACTAAAGGTAAATTAGATTGAATGTAGCTTTAGTAAATATTTATTCAGTCTGATAATAATTTAAATTCAAGTTGTCTCCATCATAAATGATATTTAAAAAAAATAATAATACGGAAGATAACTACTCATAATATGATGAGAAATCTTTCTATATTATTGCAAATGTGAATCATTTGAACTATAAATGAAAAAATAGTATCCAATTTAAAGCGAAAATTTCAATACTACCACTTAATATAGTTTTCCATCAGTGAACATCCATTCAACTTGACAATGTATTATAAGTTCAAGTTGCCCATTGCATATGATGTCTAAGAATAATGAAAGTTTAATATTAATTGCCGGTATTGCAATTCTAGAGTTGATACTTTGATGTAAAATTCTTGATATAATATCAATAATACAGTTACATCAATTTGTAATTCTAATGTTGTATAGCAATTATTACATACAAAACTTCAATTGCATTATTAAAATTATCAATTTTAATGTATTTGTATTCATACAACTAAAATAGTGTTGCATAATTCTTCATTTTGAGTCTAAAGTAGCTTTGCTGCAGTGGTAGCCCACTGCTAAGGACCAAGAAAGGTCTCTGGTTTGACAGCCACTGCCACAAATGTGGTTGCCTATTCCCCACCTATGTGTAAGTCTCCCCCCACCCTTATCTAGATCGTTCCCCCATTTATGTGTGGGTCGTCCCTTTTCATATAATAGTTACTCTCCAGGCCGCATCGTTAGAGTCTGATCTCGTTTGGTTTCAGTTGTTCTCTGAATTAGTTCAAATAATAATAAAAAAAATAAAAATATTTAATTTTGTGGTTTGTACATGGTGTTTTTCAATTTACACTTTAAAGGTAATAAAGTATGTCATATTATAATCACATAAAACAAAATGAAACTAACAACAATTTGAATTTTGGGTTGATAATCTCTCGAGCCAAAATAAGTTGACCTAAAATTTTGGCTTGCCTGCTAAGTGCCGACTCCAAATTGGGACATGGAAAATTGTACACAATAGAATAATATTTTAATTTATTACTTCATTGGATGCTTTGTGGGTTAGGAAAATAGTTGTGGGATTAGGTGATATAATCAAATCTTAACTTTAATTTTTGTCTATGTACTTAAAGTAAAGGTACCACTTAATTATCTTGGGTCCTAATCTTCTCCACCCATTTCACATTTCCATCATTACATCAATGCTGTTTTATTGGACTTTTAATTTCTTCTCTTCTAAAATGTTTTGGTTCCAATTTAACCACAAATCCACTTTATATGTATGTATATCTTTAAAAAAGGAAAAATGGTTTTACTTTAAGATCTTTGAACAATTCTTAAATTGCATTCAAATAGGAAACTTATTGGTGCACACCAAAGGAAATATATATATATTTTTTTAAATTAAAAACCCCTCGGTCAAGTTTGGGGTTTTATCGATGTCAAAAAAAAGGTTTGGGGTTTTATCTAAATCTAATGACATTAATCACTTCGAGCACGACTTTAAATTAAAGTAAGTCCTTCTACAAGGGAGTAGTCTCCCCATACCATACCTTCTTGATTTTTTAGACAAATACGAGATTCAAACTCTTTACATAAATTTAATGATCGCTTAAGTTTTGAGTAGATAAAGTAAAAAAAAAATCATTTTTCTTTGCAAATATATGTATGCATTGTTGTCAAATTTTATATATATGATTTTATAATTCATTTCACATTCATCTTTTGTAACTGAACAACCCATTTGCTATGTTTTTTTTTTTTTTTTTCTTTGAAAAAAGTAACCGTGGTTTAAGAGGATCGATCAATCCATCAACAATATTCTGATGGTATCATACAGCTGTACAGTGCCTAAAATCATAAAAAAAAAAAAAAATTTCTTTGCATTTTTATTTTTTGATCAATCAAATAATGGGGTCTGCCAAATATGCCCAAAAAAGAAGTATGAATTATGAGTCATTATGGATGGTGGTTATACCTACAGGTGGGTATATATTTCCACCAAAAGAAGAAAAAATAATTTCAAAAAACAAAATCAATTCCATGGACTCGAAAAGAAAACGAAAGGTAACATTTTTCGGTGCAAAAAAATAATAATAATAATAAAAGGCTGATTTTATTTTCTTTAGGATTAGCTAACTAATGACTCGATTAATTAAATGGTTATTATTAAAAAAAATTATTTATGTGTAATAATTAATTAAGAGCATATTCACTGATTGATTGGCCGCATTTTCAACTTACACGGTGTCTACTTCGGTTGACATTTTTGTATTTATTTTCGATTTTGGTAGGTATTTGCTTGTCCATAAGAAAATCAAACATCACATACATAAACATATCATAAATTTACTTTTTGTTAAAATTAAACATTACATACATAGTTATATTTTCACTCCTATAACATTAAGAGTTATGTACTTTCATAATATAAGGAAAGATCTTTCAATTATACTAACAAATATGCAATATGGGATTTAAATTTTTGTTATAATATGAAAAGAAAGTGTATAAACACATTTTCTTTCTAAATCTAAACTACATAAGAAATATAAACATTACATGCATGATTCATCAATTTACTTTGTGTTAAGCTTAAATGTCATACACACAGTTTGTAATGCTATTCCAATAATATTGAAAGTTATGTACTTTCATGATATAAGAAAAAAAAGTTCAACTATTCTAATATGGAATTTAAAACTTTGTTACGGATATGAAAAGAAAATGCACCAAAACTTGTTTTTTTTTTTTTTTTCTTAATCTAACATCAAAGGTTAGCGATATGCTAATGCTTGTCAAGATTAATTAACATTTGTGGTCAAAATAATTATTTTTATAATAAAAAATTTAATATCACATAAAAAAATGGAAAAACTATTTGCGCTAGATAGATCATAGACTAGGAGGTAAGCACATCAAACACTCAATTTTTTTGTTTTGTTTTATCATTAACCATAGTTTAAGAAAAAAAAAATAAATATAAATTGACAGCATTAAGCATGCCTTATTATAGTTTTCACAATTGATTCCTTTAACTTTAATAAATGCTAAATAAAGGTGCTTTTTTGGTATTATTGCATGATTAGTGACTTAAACGTTTATTTATTTTTCTATTGGTCAAGTAATCTAGAAGGAAACAAAATTTGGGTCAGATTTAATTTTTAAAAAAAAAATTCCTTTAAATAAGAATGCCAAATTCGATTTCACTTTTTGAATAAGATCACAATAAATTCATGTCACATAACGCGTTCTTATATGATGTGATTTTTAAACGCGCTTTCGAATTGTATGCAAATTGTATTTTTGTTTCCCAACAAATCAAGAATTCAAATACTCACAAGTGGCTTGTTTTAGTGGACAAGCAAGTACACCCGATGCCCTATTGAGAGTGATCAAGTTCGATTATCATCCACAAAATGCAGATAATTTTAGCCAAACCGCTTAGGTGTAGGGGTAAATTTCGTTTTAAATCTTTTAGGTTGAAAGAACAGTTTTCTATTAATATAAATCACTCTCTCCCAATAATTCAGAAAGTAAATTAACGTATTATGTTTCAGATCATAATGTAAAGTTATTATTAAGAGATCGTGTCAGATGTAACATGTATTGGTAATATTAAAAGAATAAAAAAATTTCGAATATGAGTGATTTAATTTTCTGGTAAGAATTAAAACGATTCGATCTCCAAAATTGAGCAATAATTTTGGTCCAGAATCCGAAAGCTACAACTGAGCTAACCATCTTTTCTTTGATTTTCTGGCCAGTTAGATTCCTCATTCTTGTGGTCATATAACCAGCCATGTTAGCTAGGCTAAACCACCCTCTCTTTTTATTTTTCCTTTTGTTTTTTAATTAATAAATTTCACATTAGTGTGTCTGTGTGTATATATATATATATATATATTTTTTTTCCTGTTATCAGTGAAAATAATAGTAGTTATGATGATAACAATAATAAAATGGAATATTCTGGAATAACTTTTAAGGGATTGCAAATGCAAAATTTTAGATGCTTCAAAGATATTTTTTTTTTTCTTTTAATTCAAGAAATTTAGATACCACGTTATTATTATTATTATTATTATTATTAAATTTGATTGAAGAAAAAAGAGGTCGTTTTAGTATATAGGATGATTTGTTCTTATTTGAACTATTGGATGGAACTAGATTGATGGTTGGATGTTGGAATTCAACTTTAAATAAAAAATTTACATCTCGAAATAGGAAAATAACCGGTTATTATTATTATTATTATTTTTAAGTATTAGTGCTTTGTCCATAATGCTATTAGAATCAATTATGTTATGATTTTGAGGTAGATGAAAGAAAATTACCCATAAAATGAGATTTTAATGAGAAACTTGTAAGTGGACTATGGTCTTTCCGCGAGACCAAACCTCATTTATCAAATGACTTGGTTTGTGATCACAATTCTCCTACTTAATGGAACCATTGGCTTTTTAACCTTCTAGTAGTCTTCAAATAGTAGAAAACGTGGGTGGTATATAAAATGTGATTCACACATGAGGAGGCCTCTCCCTTGAGAAAACCTCTTCCCTAACCTATTCGATGTATTGATTGTTTGTTTATTGTAATATTGTATATCATATGATATGGGATTAAATATATATATATTTTTTGAGTACAATATGAGATTGTGTATATTGATCAACCATACTTTTATTGTTGGATTCTTTCATAATATAATGAAATAAATAGACTCGATAATAAAAAAAGAAAAAAAGAAAAACTTTGTTTTACCAGTTACTCAACTATTTTTAAAAATTGCACATTACTCAATTGAAAGTACTAAAATTGTTCATTTTTTCCCTTTAAGTGAATTTAGTATATTTTCAGCAGGCACATGAATAATAAAATTGGTAAAGCCAGTTTTCCACACATTTTCCATTCTTATATCATTCTCATTCTTCTTTTTAATCCCAATAATTGCCTCTATCCTTTCTCAATTCAAATTGTTTAGTTAAAATAAGGCTAGTGTGCCATGACATTTCCACCAAATGATGAATAATGGACAAAATTCATATCAATAAAAGGTAGAAAAATAGATTCACTTCCTTTACAAGCAACTTTCATTTTAAGACATAGCAAATTGTTTACAAGATTTAATAATATGATTGAAAAGTCAATTGTTATATTTGACCAATCAAAAAGTTTAACAAATATTATGTAGTTTGTTACAAGAAAGTTTGTTTTTGTGTCGTGTGTAAACAATGATAATGAGTAAAGTAAGGATTTCAACATTAATCACAATGATAATGAGAAAAATAAGATTCACCTGTATATTGTACTAACAACATTTAAATCCATTATTATTTTTTTTTCAAAAAAAAACAACATTTAAATCCACATTTTATTAAATATTTATCAACTAAGAATAGTCGAACGTTCAAATTTACCTATAATATATATATTTTAAAAGCATTGTATTATAAAAAAGAAACATAAGTATTCAAATTCAATACAATTAAACATAAAACGAGTGTAAATCTTGTAAACCGACGTGATTGCAGGCTATATATGTTGAAATCATATATAAAAATTATTCATTGAAAAAACATATTATTTTCTTAAACAATTAAATAATTTTCAAATAAGTGAAAAATAACTTAGAGCATACATAATTCCACTTCTTAACAAAATTGAGAACATAACTTCCATTCTCCTCCTTCCAATAAAATGAATGAATATAAAAAATAAACTTTCTTACTCCATTACAAGAAACATAAGTATTCAAATTCAATACAATTAAACATGAGATAAGTACGAATCTTGTAAACTGACATGACTGCAGACTATATATGTTGAAATTATAAATAAAATTATTTTTCGAAAAAAATATTATTTTCTTTAACGGTTGTTTTTTGAAAAATAAAAAGACTTGTGATCGTTAAATCCAATAATATAATCCCATTTCTTAGCAAAATTGAGGACATAAGTTCGTCTCTCCTCCTCTAAATAAAAAGTAAATATAAAAAATAAGAAAGCAAATCTTAAAAAATAATAGAAAATAGAAAAATAAGATCTACCATCGATACACTTTTAAATCAAGAAAAAATAAAATTACAGATAAACTTTCCGATTCCATTAAAAATCCTCGCAAATAATTTTCTCTTGAGTCCATTATTTTTCCTCATTTTCCCAGAAACAATTTACCATAAAGAAAAACAAAAAAAAAAAAAACAGAAGGAGAGACGATGACAGAGACTGGAAAAAAAAACACAAAAGAAAATCACACCAAAAAAAATACATTTACTGCAATCGACAGTAACCAGAAAACCAAGGGCAGTTGGAGTAATTTCGTTCGGTAAATATGTAATTACCACTTCCAAGAGTTGAAGAACACATAAAAAAATTTACAGTCAACAATGAAAAAACAAAAAAAAAATCTTGAAAATGAAATAAAGAAAGAAAAGAAAAGCAAGCAATCGAGTGAGAGACGAGTCCCGGGTCGGTTTGTGGGGGCGTGAGAGAGAGAGAGGGCAAGCAAGAAAAAGAAATTAAAAAAAAGGCCATTTCAGCCAGAGAAATCAGAGACCAAATTAAAAAAATTAAAATAAAAAAAATCATTTTTGTGTAGAAGAAGAGAAGGTGCTTGCTTTTGCTTATGTTGTGTTGTCTTGTGTTTTGTTTTGTTGTGCCTTCACAGTTCCCACCCCTACCTCGCCCTCTCTCTCTATCTATCTATCCATCTATCTCTCTTTCAAACTCCATCTTCTTCTCTCTGTGTATGTTATTTTGAATATATGTAAGCATATATATAGCTTTGTTATTGTACTAGATTTGTATCTATTTTTGATTTTTTTGTAGAGTAAATTAAATTTAATCGAAATTATATTCACTTACCTCCATGAGGAGGGGAAGAGGTGCAGCGGCGGCGGCGGCGACGGCGAATACCAAACCGATAGAAAACGGATCTGGGTCGAGAAATGTGTCCAAGGAACCGAGATACAGAGGAGTTAGGAAGAGACCGTGGGGGAGATTCGCGGCGGAGATCAGAGACCCGTGGAAGAAGACACGTGTCTGGCTTGGGACTTTCGATTCGGCGGAGGAGGCGGCGAGAGCGTATGACTCGGCCGCCAGGACTCTCCGCGGACCGAAAGCCAAAACAAATTTTCCTTTAATTTCCAATAATAATAATAATAATAACGTGTCTTGTTATTATCAGAATAATAATTTAGAGCATGGTCATTATCTAGATCATAGATTATATGGAGGGGACGTGAACGGATTCAAAGAGTTTCAGGATCAGCAGGTTATTGTGAATCCGCAGAGACCGACGACGAGCGGCATGAGCAGCACCGTCGAGTCGTTCAGCGGACCACGGCCGCCGACGACTGCGGCAGCGTCGGGATCTGTGAATCTGAAGGCGACTTCCTCTCGCCGGTATCCTAGGACACCGCCGGTGGTGCCGGAGGACTGCCATAGTGACTGCGATTCTTCGTCGTCCGTCGTCGATAATGATGGTGGAGACGGCGATGGAGAAATCGCGTTGTCGTCTTCTAGCAGGAAGAAGCCGTTGATGTTCGATCTGAACTTCCCGCCGTTGGATGATGTTGTTGTGGATTTCAACGGTGGTGGTGATGATCTCCAGTGTACTGCTTTGTGTCTCTGATGATGGCGCGTACGACGGCGGCGGCGACGGTGGTGGTGGTTGATCTCTCTGGTGGTTGATCTCTCTGATTATTACTATTTTTATCATTATCATTATCATTATCATTATTATTTTTTGGTTTTCTTTTTTTCTCTTATTTTTATGCGAAAAAAAAAGAAAAAAAATTAAGATGAAACTGTCTTAATTGAGTATGAAAATCAAATGATGTTCTTGAAAGGAAAAAGATTAATATATGATGACCACGATGTTAATGATGAAATTATCTTTGTTGTTAGAAATATATTATGATCGATTAGGGTTTGTGTTTATTACAAGATCTCGTTTTTAGTTTTGTATATGATTCGTTTGAGTGATCTTATTATTTGTGATTTGAATATTGATGGTTTGTTTGAATGGTGTGCGTAATTTGTATGAAATCGTTACCGTTTCTTGTATTTTGATTATATTCTGTGAAATGAATATAGTTTGTTGCTAGGTCTTGATTTTTCTCATCCGGTAGGTTTTCGGTTGCATAAATTTTGAATCTTCTGATTATTATTAGATGTGTTCTTGGAGAAAGATTTCAACATAAATAGAAAGATGTTAGAGGCTTTTATCGCGGGGACTTTCTATTTTTATAGCTATTTGTTTCAGTTACTTGTTTCATTGTTGAAGATTAGAAGTGGGAGGAAATGCAAGGAATTAGAGATTGTAAATCATGTAAAACTCTGATTTGAAAAGCTGGACTTAGTTTCATTTTAAGTAAGAAGCTACGAGTCGTCTGTCGCTTTGCATTTGTGTTTTCAGGAGTGTATGCTTTGTAATGTTAACCTTTTCTTGCTGGACATGAGCCAGATCTGATGTTTGTTTGAAACTAAAACATTGTAAATTAGGTCTTGTGAAAATTTTTGAAAGAGGATCGTGATATGTTTCATGATTTTAAATGTAGTATTTGATGAACTTTCATCACCATATGAGCTCATGTCAATTCCGGTACTTGATAATCCAGGTGGTTTTACAATTTGTCACTCTCCTCTCTTGTCAAATAGTCTTCATAAGAGGCTTCTAACGAATTTCGTGAATGTAAAGGATGATGGTTGAAATTTTAGGGGTACTTTCGACCATTCGAATCTGTCTAACCTTCAAGTTGGAGAGGTAGATGATACTAACCCATTTAATTTTTTTTTTTCTTTTTGTTGCCCATCTTTGAATTGAATGTGAAGGCACCTGGAAACCCTATCAACACCTGCATGGAATCTTCTTTTATAATTTTATTAGTAGCTTGCATTTTGTGCAGTTTGGTTGGTGGTGGTGGTGGTCCCTTGGAGCAATTTATAGTTAATACCTTTCTATTAGTGATAATATGACATAATCAGTGATGGATGATTAGTGGTGGGATTTTATTTGCTAATTTTGATTGGTGTCTTATAGTCAAATAAAAATCAATGCAGCTTGTTTGATTTAACTCCATATCTACTTGTTTTGGTCCTTCTTGAATTGTGGCCATTGCTTTTTTGTTGTTGATGTAGATTGGGATTTATCCTATAATCGTTAAAACCTACCATGTTAATATGCTTGCGATATTGAAACTTACGTGGTATATTGAATAGGTTTTGTGCTTGTCAGATGCTTGAGATTATGCTTATGATTGTATAACAGTTTTTATGTGTCAAATGATCGAGATTATGCTAATGACCGTAAAACCTGCCGTGCTAATTGTTAATGACCACAAAAGTGTGAAACCTGCCATGTTAATTGTTCATGACCATAAAACCTACTTGATATTGGACAGGATGTGAATGTGTCGAATGATCATACCTCTTATGATCGTAAAACCTGCCATAAAACCTGCCATGCATGTGCATTGTGCTCGTAAAACCTACCTATTCATCAGATGGTTTGTACGTGTCAACACTATAGATTATGCCTGTGATTGTAAATCGTTTGTTCTCATGATTTATGCCTATAATTTTAAAACCTGCTGTGTTGAATATGCTTGTGACCGGAAAACATGCCGCGATCAATTGATAGTATATATTTGTTAGATTTCAATCTAATCAATCAGTTTCTGCACAGTGAAATATTTTGATTTCTTTTCTACACAATATGTTAGTTTTCAATCTCATCAATGAACTTCTTTGAAGTGAAAATTTTTCGATTTCTGCTTCACATATAATACTATCACTGATGATGAAAGCAAATATATTAAAAAATTTGGTAAATTGCCCCTGGTGAGATTCGAACTCACGACTGTTCGCTTAAGAGGCGATTACACTACCACTGTGTTACAGAGGCAAATTTGTAATAACTGACGCTGATTTATATCTGACAAATTGTAGTGACAGTGCCTTCTTATTTTAAAGCGAAAGACAAATTATAATCGTTTTATTGTTGATTGTCTTAGATACGGTATACGAATATGACGACTATCTTCAATCAACTTCTTAATAATAGACCTCTATGAGTAACATTCCTGGAATATTAGGAAACATTTTAGCTCACGTACTTAGTAATTTGAATATGACTATCCTTATATCATATATATTTGTTAAAGCTAATCCTGATGGGTTAAATGTCAGTTGGGACATAAAAAAAGCAATTACTATTAATGATTCAAATATCTATCCTCATTAATTGATTATTGATATGAAGAGAAAACCATTCACATAAAACTTATAAAATATCCTTAGCAATCAAATCTTCAAGAAACGAATGAGTAACATGCCAAACAAACGAATTAGCCCGAAAATGGGCTGCCTTAGTAAGTATATCAACAACACCATTAGCTTGTCTTCTAATAAAGCTGACTCTAAATTTATTACAAAGTCGAAGTAAACTCTTGTAATCTTTAATAAGACAATCAAACTCAAACCAGTTCATATAACTAGAATTAATACCATCCACCACCACCTTGGCATCCAATTCCAAAATCACATTGGAGATTTGTAAGGAAAGAAGCCAAGATATTGCTTCTCGACAGGCCAAAGCTTCTGTTTCTTTAGGGATATATCAACCTTACGCCAATTGAGACCGACACATAACAAAACTGCCATAATCCTTTCAAACCACCATCCCCAAGCCAAGCCTTTGCGACTGCTCCATAACCGAAGCATCAATAGTGCATTTTAACCAACCTTGCAAAGGTTTGCACCAACTAAGCTTCGTATTCTCATGAACCCGTCTCCTAATCTTGTCTAAGCACCTTAAGGTTTTGATGAAAATCGAACATTTACTATTAAGATGATTGGAGAGATATATAACTATCTATGCTATAAGAGAATACACTATATTATATTATTCCTAGCATAAAATATAATGAGATTCATGGAACCAACATACTTAGGAGTTGATGATAACTGATAAGCGTGTATCGGTTTTGAACGTCAATTAATTTAATTGGTAAGAATTCTTCTTCATTTTTTTTTTTTTCACAAAATGACCTGCTGTCAAACCTAGAATTAGGCACAGATTGAAATGTTTTGTATACACTCACTAGTCACTAGGCTGAGTAGAACTAGCCATTGTGAGAGGATCAGCCGATCAGGACTCTCTCTTACCCTGATTTTTGTGCTGAGCACAAACAGTTAAAGATAACATACAACACTCGAAAATAATAAATATAAACAAAACAAAAAGAATTTGTTTCAGTCATTGATGACAGATATTATCATATCCTTTGCGCTTAATACAAATATTAGCAGCATAGGAGATGATCCTAATTCATTGCAAGAGCATTTTATTTATTTTTTTTCCCAACTAAATTTGACTTGAGTTATCAATGGCTGATTTTCCAATGGGCCGGGAAGAAAAAAATGTGATGTTAACGAGCCTAGATCGGAGTTCTTACATGGTTACTCGGGACAAGTCAGAAGCAGCAAATTTCAGAATTCATCAAAGAAGTCATTTTTATATAATATAGAGTTTCTCATAGGCGCACGTTTAGCCTCTGTAACACAGTGGAAGTGTAATCGCCTTTTAAGCGAATAGTCGTGAGTTCGAACCTCACCAGAGGCAAATTGCATTTCCTAGAAGTGATTAGGTGTGTTTTTTGACTAACCTATGTATTTATGTTAGTCGCCGGTTCGAACCTCGCCGAAACACTAGGCATCATTTTATTTATGTTTTTTTAGTTCAAATAACTATACCCTCGAGCATAAGAAATCACTTTACCAAACTTGGCGTTTGATTCATTTAATTAATTGTAAAATTTCTTTTATATGTGTATTTTATTAACAAATCATGTTAAATTCATCTTTTGTTTTATGACAATTCAACACAATTTATTTAAGCAGTTTGGGTCGAAAGACTCAAAACCAACAATCCCCAACCACTAAAATCAATTGGTGTCTAGAGTCTAGAGTCTTTACCACAAATTGTTGCTTCTAGACTTAACTGCTCGTTTAAAGTAAATAAATGCTATAATGCATCTCACTGTACATCAAATTCACTCAAATCATGCAATCTAAAATTGATAATCAATCACATAAACCGTCACATTTTGACACAATAGTAAATGATTTAAGCATATGCACATTCCCTCCTAGCTTAGATGGTTGCACCTATCTTTCATCTTAATAGTTAAGATTTAATAATACATTTTACACTTCATCAAAAAAAAAAAAAAAAAAAACATTTTACGCCTATGTGTGAATGACTTTATTTTCATATCGTGAGCCTAAAAATCTAAAATCTAAATAATGAGTGGAGTAACTGATCTCGATATTTAAAATTTCTTTAAATGATCCAATATAAATAATTATTTTTTAATTATGAAAAAATATTTTTAAATAATACAACTAATGATTAATTTTGACGACTTTGACTCATTCGAGATTCCTTATTAAAAAAAAAAAGGGTAAACCGTAAGCAGGATAGACCAAAATGTCTCGAATTTTTTTATCTTCGAATCATCATAAACCATTTTCATAAACTGTCAAATACATAAAGCCAAGTGATTTGCCAGTTAATCCTCGTGCCACTCACCTACGCTCTCACCAATTCAACCAATCACCATCCTCCACACTCAGACCTCACACCTCACCTCTATTGATCCTTCAATGCACTCTTGCCAAATGCTCCTCTAGCTTACCTGTACAATTAAAATACACTACGCATTCAACTTTAAACAAATCCACGATTTCTCATTATTGATAATCAATCAACATCGCATGTGGCAGATTCTTGATCATCTCCTCCGTCGATGCCGGATAAGTAAACACGTCGCATGATATTGTCCCACCTCCGGCTATTATATATTACATATCATGTTGTAAATTTTTCTATACAATTGATTTGGTGTATATATTAAAGCATCGTGATTGGCTGAGTAGCTACTTCACATGGGACGCCAATAACTTTAGTCAAGTGTAAGCATAAGAGAGGGCCGAAAATGACAGAGACATTAAAATATTAGTTTCGATTGTACACGTTAAGATCAATAATTAATCATTATGTTTGTTTTTTTATAAACAAGAAACAGCTATTTTCATAATAAACGAGTAAAGTTATTCATACAAATTATAACATATATATATATAATTTTAGAAATTAAAGCTTTAACTTTTAAAGAACGAATAAATTTGTAATCTATACTAAGAGACGGTGTGTAATGATAATATTTATATTATGATTTATATCACATACATGACAAAATATTAATAGGTTAAATATATATATTGATTGGTTACATGGAAAACAACTTACCATCTATGGTAGAGATGTTCTCGATGAAGTGTAAACATCAAAGAGGGCGGGCTGAGAATGATAGAGAGATAAAAAATTTAGTACTGATCGTATATCGGATCAATAATATTATGTTATTTACTCATTTTAAGATTAATGTTATATGATACAATTTTAATAGGTTTGATGTATACATTGATGTATGATAATAGGATGTAAACACCTAATACAAAAAATTCCTTGTGATTTCACATGCTCAAACTAACAAGAGTACATCGACATGTTATGTTTATGGAATATAAATGTTTTAAACGATTGATATGATTTGACATTAAAAGAGAATTTCAAGAAACATGACGCAACATGTTTAATAAATTAATAATAGTTAAAATGAGAAGACAAAAAGAACTAGCAGGAAGTGGGAGAGACGGTGACGTGTGCATGGAGGAGCATGGACTTCTATGGTTTTTGTTGGCTTTTATGACTCGATTTGATGATTGAAATTTGTTCGAGATCGGACAGTCATTCTTGGTTCGTTGACGTTGTGAACAGTACATCTAATGTTCATAGTGTATCATTATTCAATTCAAAAGAAAAAGAATAATGTAATATTATTACGAGGCGGATAACATATTAATATTTTTAATAATGTGTGTTATTAATATTTATTTCATTTTATTATTTTTTTAATTTCTAATTACAAGTTCTATTTATACAAATTACCGAAACTAAATCCTCCCCTCGTGCATTCATTTTCCTATTTTTTAAATTGATAGCTTTTAGAGCTAATACGTTCTAATTTTTAAATTATTATAATAAATCATTCTAAGATTATATTCACTTATACCGATCAGTTTTGATAACAATAATGTCAATGAAATGACAAAATTGTCTTCACTCATGATAGAATCAAAATCACAACAAACTCCAAGGCATGAGTGATCACATTTCTTCATATTACATGCCAACGTAGAATGTATCCTAACCTTTTCCTTAAGTAACAGCCTACCGAGTTGATACAACACACTAAAACCTCCCACTTCCCAACTTAATAAACAACTTTACAAATTTTGGCACCAAATTGATCCACCAACCAAATTCCTCCGCGTCACCTCTTCTCCAAAACCAAACCAGAGAACACTGTGTATATAATACACGCATCTCTCCCATTGTCTCCTTAATTTTCTCGACTACTAAACAGAACCAAAACATAAAACCATAAAAAAAATTAAAAAAAAAAAAAAACCAACAAAAAGAATCTCATTTTTTGAACTTTTCTTCAAAAAAGTTTTGATTTTTGTTCTTTTTTTTTTCTTTTTTTGGATCTCCATGGCCGGAGACGAAAGAGAGTCTCCATTGATAAGGCGTAACACAAACAACAAGTTCACGCGGAGCGCGTCGCACGCGGAGGACGAGCTACGTAGCTTCCGGTCATTCCTGAAGTGGGTATGCGTGGACCAGTCGAGCTGGTGGACGGCGTGTCTCTCCTGGTCCATGTTCGTGGCGTTCACATTTCTGGTGCCTGCCATCTCACACTTCCTGCTCGCATGCAGCAGCTGTGACGCCCGCCACGCCCGCCCCTACGACTGGGTGGTGCAACTCTCCCTCAGCGGCGTCGCCACCCTCTCCTTCGTTTGCCTCTCTCGCTTCGTCAAGCGCTTCGGCCTCAGGAGGTTCCTCTTCTTCGATAAGCTCTGTCATGAGAGCGAGACTGTCAGAAAAAACTACACTGAACAGCTCCACGTATGTCTTTCTTCATTTCCACTCTCCCTTTTTTTTTTGGGATGATTTTTTGTTTTTAAATTTTGATTAATTTTTTGGTGTTTTTTGGATAATTATAAAATGTGTCTGATTTTGTATTTTCTGTTTGTTTCTGGATGATACAATTTTATTTTATTTTTTTACATTGAATGTGTTTAAAACTTGATTTTTTTTATTATAATTGTGTGATGTTTATACAGAGGATTCTTAGGCTGGAAATAATAATGCTTGCTTCTTTTGTTTTAAGTAAATTCTGGGAAAATTTTGATGATTATATTGGTCAAACAAAATAATGGTTTTTTCGGTATTAATTGGTATTAAATCATGATTGATTAGGATGGTTTTGCATTTGTTTATTAACCTACCAGTCTAAATGTCCAGAAATTAGAGCGATAATAGTGCTGGAGTTTTGACTTTGAAAAACTTGATGATCATCCATTGCGTTAAAATAAAGTCGAGCCAAAATGATAACAATTCCTGTACACAACATGTTTCTTTGCTTTCCAACCACACATAGTGAATTACTTTTTTCAAAAATGTAAAAAAAAAGCGATAGATAATATGGGGTATTTTATTTTGAGTGTGTGAGGAATGTTTTAATGCCTTAGCTTTGCAAATGTTTATTTTGAGTGTGTGAGAAATTAGAGCTCTGATAGAGATCACATGATTGGTTGGCACTGATTGGTCCTGATAGAGACATTTTTGGTTGTCACTCACAAATCGAAAATTATAAGTGATAATTATTCACAATGTTCCAACAATAAGTGAAAATTCGTTTTTAATCCAAACAAAAATTTCAATAGTTTCCAAACAATGTTGAATTTGAGAAACATTTTAAATGGATTTTTTTTTTTTTGTTTTTTAACAAAAGGAAAGTCAATCAACAGATTTATAGGTGTACCACCCACCCAAATTTTCTGGTTCACGAATCTATGCAAACCCAATAAAAGATGACAAAAAGAATATTGATTTCACTAAATTATGGATATTTGATATGATTTTTTATTTTTTATTTTTTATTTTTTATCTTTTTGGGTTGAATGATCTAGAATTTGTATACTTTAGTTTATTTCAAGAACATTGCTTTACAGGAATAGTATGATAGTGAGAGCTACAAGAATGTACCAAAAAAAAGCAATAGAACTATGTGGAGAGTGGAGACTAGAATCTATTTCCTTTCTTGAATTGTTTATGGTGTTTGTGTTAATCTTGTCATCATGTAGATGTTAATGTGAAGTTGTTGTAATTTGTTTCTGCAGAGATCATTGAAGCTGCTCTCCATTTTTGTCATTCCATGCTCTGTAGTGGAAAGCGCATACAAGATATGGTGGTATGCTTCAGGTGCCTCACAGATTCCATTTTTAGGCAATGTGTACCTGAGTGACACTGTGGCCTGCATAATGGAGCTCTGCTCTTGGCTGTATCGCACTACTGTCATTTTCCTTGTGTGTGTTCTCTTCCGTTTGATCTGTCACCTCCAGATCCTACGGCTCCAGGATTTTGCTAAAGTTTTTCAGTCCGATTCGGATGTGGGGACGGTGTTGTCTGAGCATTTGCGGATCAGGAAACATTTGAGGATCATTAGTCACCGGTATCGTGCATTCATTTTATGGGCCCTGACATTGATCACAGGCAGCCAATTTGCTTCATTGCTTATTACAACAAAGTCTCATGCTGTTGTCAACGTCTACAGAGCTGGAGAACTCGCGGTATATATGCATTTTATAAAAAACAATGTTGTTATTATATTTTTAATATATTATTTATGATGGGAACGACTCGAAATTAGGTCATTATCAGGTTAAATTAGCACTTTGTGCCATCAAACCACATTGGACAGGGATAACAATGTCTTTATTTACATTAAATTTATACTAGTAGCACATTGACATGTTCTCTTTTGTTTCTTTGGCTACAGCTTTGCTCCATGACCCTTGTCACAGCACTCCTCATGTTATTAAGAAGTGCAACAAAAATCACACACAAGGCACAAGGTGTGACATGTCTTGCTGCTAAGTGGCATGTTTGTGCCACACTAGACTCATTTGAAACCAACGACAGCGAGACTCCTAGGGCGCAGCCTGTTCCCGCCCCAGAGTTCCCTTCGGGAAACGATGATTCGGACGGTGATGATGCAGGTGACGAAGAAGACGATTTGGACAACTCAAAAATCATCCCAGCTTATGCATATAGCACAATCTCATTCCAAAAAAGACAAGCTCTAGGTATGTCACCAGTGGCGGACCCAGAAATCTAAACGAGGGGGGGCACTTTTATATATGAAATTTTTTTTGTAATATTTCCTTCAATTACTAAAAGAATATTATATGAAATAAAAATAGTTAAAATACATAATTAGTAGAGAATATGTAATTTTACTCTTTACAAAATTGTAAGCAAAACGTCGTACAATAATATTTATACCACAAGTATAAAAATAAAAGTATACTAATTGTGAGTTGATTGTGTATTAACTCAATTTTTCTTAGTGAGTAAAGTTCAAATTTCATATTATTTAAAAAATAAATAAAAACTTAATTTAGGGATATGTGTTCTTTATGATGATAGTTGTTATTCATATTATAAATAAATGTATGTAATCAAATTACATATATTTGTTATTAAAGTTACTAATCAAGTTGTATTTATAGTCTTTTATCTAATAAATGTAAGTGATTTATAATAAAATAAAGTAAAAAAACATAAAAGATAAAAATAATTATAATTTATATGAGTATTTTTATTTATAAATTTTATCATATAAAATAGTTTATTTAAAAGAAAAATAAATCACATCAATAATCGTAAGTAAACTAAAACTTATTAAGATTAAATAACCTAATATATTTTATTTTTTAGTTTGTATAAATATGATATAGTTTACAATAAAAAAAATAATTTGAAATTAGTATAATAATTTATAAAGTCTAAATATTTTAAATTTAAAAATTAATAAGGAAAAAAAAAAGAGAGAAAAAAAACAAGGAACAAAATAAGTGAATAAAAAAATAAATAAATTAAAAAAAAAAACAAAACAGATATTAATGAGGCGTGAGGATTGAACCCGGGTTCCAGCTAAAGGGGAAATGCAAACACAACCATCAAAGCCATCATACGCCTATGGTTAAATTTAGTAATTTAATTATATAATATATAAATGATTAAAAAACACAAAAAGCAAGATCTAGTAGGCGCTGCTGGGAATCGAACTCATACCATGAGAGCGGACAACTTGCATCATTATGACCATCAACACCAATCCTCGGATGTGAACCAATGTAGCATTAAAATTATTTAATTAATGTTTTAAAAATTTCAGGGGGGGCACGTGCCCCCCCTGGCCCAATGGTGGGTCCGCCTCTGTATGTCACACCCCCTACAACTAACATTCCAATTTTTTATACAATTAGTGAGATTCTGTTCGATGAATATGTTTTTTTTTCCTTCATGGCAGTTAAATATTTTGAGAACAACAGAGCTGGGATCACCATATACGGGTTCATGCTTGATCGAAGCACGCTTCACACCATTTTTGGTATAGAGATGTCGCTTGTTCTATGGCTGCTTGGTAAGACCATTGGTCTTTCTTGAAGACTTAAGGCTTTTTTCTTAGACACATTCAAGATTTTTTTTATTAGGCTATGATCATCAGCCTTGCTCATGACCAACATATAGATATTATATGGAGAAACATAAAGGATGGCAAGATGAGGAGTTGTAGATTGAGGTTTCATGTGCATTTCATTCGTTATTATTATTATTTTTTTGTCATTATTGTATCATTAATTTTCTTTTGTTTTCCTTTGTGTATCTTCTTGTAATTGTTCTTGTTGTGTGTACAACCACAGGTTCTTGTAATTTCTGTCTGTGTCATTGGTTGTTTATATCATTATTTATGTTGTTGGTGATTTTGAAAATAGTGTCTCAAAAACTTTGTGGTATGGATGATGCAGGTGATACTCAAAAGGCCAAAAAGAAGTTCCGGAATGGACATAAATAAAAAGATTAAAAAAAAAAAAATTGAAAAATGTTCATTAAACTCTGTTTGACAAATTGCGAACTGATCTCATTAGTTTAGAAATTTTCTTAACATTTTGAAAATGATTATTGCTATATCTCCATTCAAAACAATGATAAAATGGTCATTAGTGTTAGCTTTCAAGACCTTTCAATAAAATCTTTTACATGCAACACACTTCATCTGCATATAAAAGATTTATAAAACGTAACTCTCCTACATTTAATTATTTTTTAAGCAGATAGAGAATGAGTTAACACATTATTTTTGTTATAATTATCTTTAAGGACTTAGAAGTGGTCTACTGAGTTGGTCAAGCCCACCTTGCTTCATTACCAGAAGTGTAAGGTTCAAGTATCTCTCCACCAAAAACGTGGATAATTCCACTTTGCCTACTCGTATGTAGGCAAATTACACATAAATCACATAGGTGGAGGGTATTTTTCCCAGTTAGTTAGAGTAGGTCTCTCTTTTCCGATTCTTAGGGAGTAGAGTTTAAAAAAATGTTGAGTTCCAAGTTATTGTATAGAGTTTTATCTCTGTGGTCTTGACAGTTACAATATGTATTTGTAATATCAAATAAAAATTATCTTTAAGGAAGTCATTTACAAAGATATGATTTAGTAACTATGAAATAAATAAACTATCATTATTTGTCGTCAATTAGTCAACTTTCAAGTAACTTCAAAAATTTAAGAGTATCTCCAATATTATTATACATTTTTGAGATTTTGTTAATAATAGATCAATAATTTTTTTTTTAAATTACATTCACTTTGACGATATATATATTCTTATCACTAATGCAATTGTCTAAAACAAAATATGCATCAAGTTTTGATCAATCACATAAAATATATGTCTAACTCTCTCTGTTTTTATATTTTATAATTAAAAGAAGATAAAGACTGTGATAAATTTTCATATCTTTCATCGAATGAAACAAAAAAAAAAAAAAAAAATTAGAAACCTTAGTCTCATCTCTATAGTTAGAGGCAAGAGGGTTTTCATCATTGGAGACTAGTCTCCGACAATGGAGACTGGTTGGATTGTTTTCTTTGGATATATATATATTTTTTTAAATTTTCATGAAAATTGATTTGGGTGATGTGGGCATAATGAAATTGATGGATGATGATGAAATGGAGAGATGAAGAAGAAGATGAAGCGGAGAGATAAACAAGATGGAGGAGATGATGAAATGGTGGTGGTGGGATTTTTTACACCTACCGAATGGCACTTACCGGTGGCTAATTGATGGTTCTCCAACAAACAAGGGGATTTGTGTTGAATTATTGGAATATAGCCGCAGCATGAGTATCGCAAACACCTCATGTTGGTGTAATTTTGTCTAATCTTGGGATCGTTTGTGTAATTTGCCCTTTTTAAATTATTTTATCTTTTAAAATTTGCAGCTAATTAAACTAATTCGAAATTATTAGAATTAAATAATTATTAAAAAAAAATAAAAATAAGTGGGAGGGGTCTACTGCTTTCTCTCAAGCTTCAAAAAAGATGGAAGTTGCTGCCTCCACCATATTAGATGATCTGAGATGGATGAGAGTTAGCCTCCTTTATCGAAAAGTAAGCTGGCTGCCTCCTTGCATACTTCCTCTCTCTCTCTCTCTCTCTCTCTCTCTCTCTCTCTCTCTCTTTTTTAATCTTGCTATTATTATAATTCCTTTACATATTCATAATTTTTTTAAATGAAAAGAAATGGCATGTTTACTTTTAAATTTTAATGATCTTCTCTTTAGGAGTAATATTCTATTTTCTCATGGTGATTGATCTAGTGAAATTCGATAAATTTACAATAAATTTGTTTTCAAATTTTATTTTATAAAAAAAGTTAAATAAACAAATGGAGAGTTAGGTGTCACAGTCCCACAGTCGTCTTCTTGCTCTTCTGCAACCCAAGCTTTGACTCCCAAAGCCGATCTTCTGCTCTTCTATCTTGTGACAGATCAAGATTAAAGGCTAATGACTCCGCAAAGGACGTGATCAGAAACACGAGGAAGGAGTAATGTCCGAGAAACTCACTATAATTGGCTATGCTGCTCTTGTTGGAGGTAATGTTTATTTTAAAATGTCTAAATTGTATTGTGTTTATTATGTTTCTTGTATGATTAAATTTGTCAGTTCATAATCATTATCTTTTTAGGTTTGTGATTTAAGATAGCCGTGTTAACACAGATTTCAAAACACGAGATATTATTATACTGAATCAGCACTTTCTGTCACCAACCCATATGCCATAGTTTTTTCAACTTTGTGATTTGATATATGAATTTGTCAATAATGGATTTTTAGATGGTAATCAATGCATGCAAGCTCACTTGCGATTGTTATGGTTGATATCTTCGAGGTGCAGTGGGTGGTTTGGTGGGGTATTATCTCTACACACAACGAGTTCTTGCATCTTCTTCTATAGGCTTCGGTAAGATATTGCTACTCTTTTTGCTTACAAATGCAATTAGATTAATTTAAGCTCATTGTATGTGGTTATGGTTATGACATACATTGTTATGGGGCGTTTATTAATCGATAGGGTGATCAGAATTAAGCTTTATAGGACATGGAATCAAAAACGCAAATTCCTTTCCTTTGGTGGAACAGGGGAACTAAATTTTCTTTTCAGCGTAAGTTTAATATCTGATTTGGATGTGGATCCAAATAATTTGATTTCAATAATTGTAAACATATCATCACAAATCAGGAATCGTTTTTGGCTGCTGGCGTGCCATAGATTTTAGACACTAACGACCCCCATGTCTCCCATTGTGTGTGGCATGAGTTCGACATCCACCTGTCAAATCCAAATATTTAATAATAATAATATAATAATAATAACAATCTCCCACCATTAAATATGGGTTGAAATCTCATTATTGTGTGAGTTTCTCTTCCATCTCCGTATGGGTGGATTCCTCCTAATTAAGAGTTGCTCCTCGAGCCATACTACAGTGTTCCTATCTTAGTTGGTCCTGGTAGACCCTTGGGTTAATCTCAGCTCTTAAAAAAAAAAAATCAAGAATCAAATTTGTTTACACTCTTTAACTTTTGTGTTGATAGCGCTCTTAATGTTATTAGTTTGATGTTTGTTTTGTTATTAGGAGGAGTTGCATTGGGATCAAGACAGTTTCTTGAACATAAAAAGTTTAATTTGTTTATTTATTTATTTATTTTTTTAAGTAAAAAAGTTTATTTTGTTATACCAAAGCAAATTGCCTTAGTTAATTAGTCCTAGAAAGACACACCATTTGCTAGTCAGTAGGTTGAATACTTCCATACTCATATAAGATGAGATTCAATCCCTCCTAGTGAATTAATCACTAATGTATTTAATATTAAGTAATATTATTGAAATTTATTGATAATATTATAATCGTTATTGTAATTTTATAGTTTGAGTACATTATTATTATTACCCTTTTTTGTTAATTAATACAATTTCTGACATGTTTGTATTAGTCAATATACCATCCATTTTATTATTTATTTATTTATTTTTACTTTAGGGAAGGAGATTCAGACTTGGGACCTTAGCTTCACCATCCCTTATATTAAACCAAATAAAATGTATTAATTAATACAATATAATACACAAATCAAGCAAAACACTGTCCCCTAAATAAGCCCTAACAGGGGATCTTTCAAAAATTAAAAAGAAAAAGCGAAATAAAAAATGAAAATATTTTCTGTTTTTTCGTTTTTTATTAGTCTTTTATGCGACAATGGAAACATAAAAACGTTTTTTATTTTACGTTTTTTGTTAGAGTTTGACGTGAGCACAAAAATAGATGTGATTCCAAGTGGTTCGTGCTCCAAGGAGCATCAGAAGATCTATCTGGAGTGGTTCGGTTTTGTCGATTCAGGTACATTATGTTGTTATTTTTAATTCGTTTTGCTGATTAATCACATATATTAGTCTGTCCTAGTTTTGTATCGCACGAGAGTTACATTTGAACTTCTCCAACTAGAACTTTTAATGGGTAAAAAACTAAAATTTTTGTTAGTAAAACTGCTAGCAAAAAAATTATTTGATTGTTTAGTTTTCAATTAGAAAAGAACTTTTGATTTGGTAGATAATTAGGATGTTTTGTTTTAAATAATTTTTATATAGTTTTATGAAAACTGACATATAAGAATTATGATTCAGTAAGCTTATTCAGGTTTTTATTTGAAAAGATTACAGTATAATTAATAAAGTTTTATAAGGATAGTTATGATATTTTAGTATTTTTAAAAAATGATTGATTTTTTTACTGATTGAGTAATTTTACTCATCAATAATAACTCTTGATGGGTAAAATTATCTAATCAGTAAGATATTCAAATTTTTATTTTTTTAAAAAAAAAAATTAAAAAAACCCTTTTAAAAAAATTGAAAAAAATCTAGTTTTTAAATTTGAGTTTCTCTGATTAGAAATTGTTCAAAACTTCTACTGCAGTGACAATCGAATGGCCAAAAAAAACTTGAAAAGAGCTTTTAATTTTTTTTTTTTTTTTAAAGATTTTTGGTCAATAGAGAAGATCCTCCAAACTGACACCCTGTGGAAGAGTTTGTCAAAGTAAAGCTCTCAATCAAAAGTAGACTCTTCATAAGTAAAGTTTTCAAATAAAAATTATTGATTGTTTAGGTACAAATTAATAAAACTTTTTCAAATTGTAGATTTTTTTGTATTAATTTTAAAATTAATGATAAGATTACCATAAAGGATAATGTTAGAAAAAGAGTTTATTAGTGTTTAAAGTTAAAAAGGTATTGTGAAATTAATTAAACACAATAAAATTTGACCTCTGTCCATAAAAACTTTATTAATTGTTAAAAAGTTTAATTTATGATACTAGTAATAACAATAATAATAATAGTAATAATAAGAGCTCTTTGCATTAAAAAAAAGCTCTTTTAGCATGTAGAGAAGTTATTCCAAAACTAATCTAATCTTCTTTGGTAGATGGTGATGGTAGGATTACAGGAAGGGATGCTAGAGAGTTCTTAAGTATGGCGAATTTATCTCGACAAGATCTCAAGCTGGTATAGCTTTGTTTTCGAATTTTGTTAAAGCTGTGTTGGCGGTTTGTTGCGAGCTTCCTGCAGTTATATTATTCTATAATTATTGCTCTGTTTCTAGCTTTCTTTGTTAGTCTTGTATGCATGTTTAATGCATTTTTAAAGAATAATCGCATTTTCTTTTTCAGTTATGCATGATGGGGACTTTTTATATGTTCTATCGTACATTAATATCAACAGAAAAATTGCATTCGACATGATTATCTGATGTTTAAAGATTTCACTGATTGCTCCACCATTTGATGCCTTCATATGTATATGAATTATATCTTTCTAGTCATGTTCTTCTCTCTGCGTTAGTTATGTTGAGACTATATGTTCTTACTTTTCTTTTCTTGCTTTGAAGGTGTGGATGATTGTGTTGAATTGTGGCTTAATTAGCCATGTTAGAATCCCACATCTAAAATATTAGATTGTGGTGGGAGATTAGGGGACTATAAATAAGTCCTTTAGTTAATTGATTTGGTATCCCACAAAAACAAGAATTGTAAAAGATCCATACATTTGTATTATTCTTGTTTTCTCCCCATATGTTTCTGGGTTTTTGGATCTTACCCAGATTTTGTAATATTTTGCTTTGGAGTTAGTGGAAGTTTTCAGCAACGCCCGTGGACGTAGGTTTTATACCGAACCACGTAAATCCTGGTGTGTTCTTTCCTTTTTCGCTTTGCATTTATTTTTCTGCTTTTCTGCTGTATTAGTATTTGTTATTTATATTTAATAGCTAGCATTAGTAGTTGTGTATGTGTTTAATTTCCGCTGCGCACAACAAATGGTATCAAAGCCCTAGGTTTCGATTGATCTAGGAAATTGTCTAGGGCATTAGCTAGCTATTAAATATTTGTTTGTAAAGCTTCGGTGTTATTTTGGAATAGTTACAATTTAGGGAAGCTCTGTCAAAAAGACTATAATTGTCTAAGGAGACTGAATTTTAAGTGGGACCGTTTGTGACCCCTCCAGCCTTTCCTGGGAGCTAACCTTTTGAGTACTATTCATTTGATCACCAAGCTATTGGCATAAAATTGTCTAGGGCATTAGATTGCTATTTGTTTGTAAAGCTTTGGTATTATTTTGGAATAGCCACAATTTAGGGAAGCTCTGTCAAAAAGACTATAATAGTCTAAGGAGACTGGATTTTAAGTGGGACCGTTTGTGACCCCTCCAGCCTTTCCTGGGAGCTAACCTTTTGAGTACTATTCATTTGATCACCAAGCTATTGGCATAAAACTTTTGTTGTAAAGCAGAAATGGCATCATCTTCACATGTAAAAATTGAAGTAGAGAAATTTGATGGTCGAAATAATTTTGACCTATGGCAAAGCGAAGTTACGGACGTCTTGTATCAACAAGATTTGGATATTGTTCTGGAAGAAACAAGACCAGAGAATATTGAAGAAAGGGACTGGGAGAGGCAAAATGCGAAGGCATGTGGTTTAATTCGCTCATGTCTTTGTAGAGAGCAGAAGTATCCGTTCATGAAGGAAACCTCTGCTAGTAAATTGTGGAAGGCGCTGGAGAACAAATATATGAAGAAAAGCAATGAGAATCGGCTATATTTGTTGAAGAGGTTGTACCGTCTTCAGTTGAAACCAGGTTTGAATATCAATGACCATATTGATAATTTCAACCGTTTGTTAGCTGATTTGTTGAATTTGGATGAAACGTTCAAAGATGAGCAGAAGGCCATGCTGTTGATAGGATCTCTTCCTGATGAGTTAGATCATTTGTGCATTACACTTATTCATGGGAAAGAAAAATTGTCCTTTGAAGAAGTGTGTGCAGCTTTGCTTAATTATGAAATTCGTAAGAAAGATCAGAAAGAGAACAGGGATGAATCAGCAGAGGCGCTTACAGTTAGGGGAAGAAGTAAGAGTCGGAAACAGGAAAGAAGGGACAGATCACAGTCAAGAAAAAGACCTGATAAAGATGAATGTGCCTTTTGTCATGAGAAAGGGCATTGGAAGAAAGATTGTCCGAAGCTGCAGAAGAAAGATAAGGGTAAGGGTAAAGCTACTTCCGATGCATATGTAGCCGAACATGAGGAAGAAGATTTTGTGTTGGTTAGTCTATCATCAACATCTGGATCTGGTGAGTGGATTTTAGATTCGGGTTGTACTTATCACATGTGTCCACATAAGGAATGGTTCTTCAATTTCGAAGAGCTAAATGGTGGAATTGTGCTCATGGGTAATGATAACTCATGCAAAACTAAGGGGATAGGTTCAATCCGATTGAAGAATCACGATGGATCGACCAGAGTTTTGACAGAAGTTCGGTATGTTCCAGATTTGAAGAAGAATCTCATATCATTGGGAGCCTTAGAATCTAAAGGCTACACGGTATCTATCAGAGATGGAGTTATGAGAGTGGTATCTGGGGCTTTGGTGGTAATGAAAGGTACAAGGAAGAACAACTTGTACTACTACAATGGTAGTACAGTTACTGAATCAGCAGCAGTAGTATCAGAGAAGGATGTTGATTCAGATATGATCAGGTTATGGCATATGCGTCTGGGACATGCAGGTGAGAAAGCTTTAAGCAGTTTGGTGAATCAAGACTTGTTGAAAGGAGTAAGAACCTGCAAGTTAGATTTTTGTGAACATTGTGTTCTGGGAAAGCAGACGAGAGTGAAGTTTGCAACTGCAGTTCATGATACTAAAGGTATTTTGGATTATGTTCACTCTGATGTGTGGGGACCCACTAGGACAGCCTCCGTGGGTGGTAAACATTATTTTGTTACATTTGTTGATGACTTTTCCAGAAGAGTTTGGGTATACACAATGAAGAAAAAGGATGATGTACTTGGGATTTTCCTTAATTGGAAAAAGATGATTGAGACTCAGACTGGGAGAAAGATTAAGTACCTCAGAACAGATAATGGAGGTGAATATTGCAGTAAATCTTTTCGAGAGGTCTGTCAAGATGCGGGTATTGTACGTCATTTTACAGTTAGACACACACCACAACAGAATGGGGTGGCAGAACGCATGAACCGAACATTGCTGGAGAAAGTTCGGTGTATGTTGTCCAATGCTGGGTTGGGCAAGGAGTTTTGGGCTGAGGCAGTGACTTATGCATGTCATCTCATTAATCGCTTACCGTCAACAGCGATCGGTGGTAGAATTCCATTGGAGGTATGGTCTGGAAAACCTGTTACTGATTATGATTCTTTACATGTCTTTGGTTGTTCTGCTTATTATCATGTAAAGGAATCTAAATTGGATCCGAGAGCAAGGAAAGCTATATTTGTGGGGATGTCTTCAGGGGTGAAAGGGTATCGTCTTTTATATCCTAATTCGAAGAAGATAATCTTCAGCAGGGATGTTATTTTTTATGAGTCTTTGATGCTGAAAAAGAAAATAGAAGATATTGTTAAGGGTAATCCGCAATAGGTGGAGTCTACTCGGAAGCAGGTGGAGTTTTTTCAGAAACAGATAGAGTCAACAAATAATCCAGCTAGAATTGTTGATGCAGATGATGACACTCCTATGATCGAGGAGGTTACTGAAGAAGAAGGAGAAGAAGAGGTTCCTACCCAAGAACCTTCGCAGCAACAAGAATCAATTGCAATAAATAGGCCAAGACGTGAGATTCGCAGACCTGCTCGTTTTGCTGATATGGTGGCCTATGCACTTCCAATTGTAGATGATGATGTTCCTTCCACTTACAGAGAAGCAGTCCAATGTTCTGAAGATGATAAGTGGAAGAAAGCTATGGATGAAGAAATGCAGTCTCTTCGGAAGAATGAAACTTGGGAGCTAGCTCAACTACCGAAGAATAAGAAGGCAATTGGGTGCAAATGGGTATTTACTAAGAAAGAGGGATTTCCAAACAAAGAAGATGTTCGCTACAAGGTAAGGTTGGTGGCGAAAGGCTACGCTCAGAAGGAAGGGATTGACTACAATGAGGTATTTTCTCCAGTTGTGAAACACTCTTCCATTAGAATTCTATTGGCCCTTGTAGCTCAATTGGATTTGGAACTAGTTCAAATGGATGTAAAAACTGCATTTTTACATGGTGATTTGGAAGAGAAAATCTATATGACTCAGTCAGATGGATTCAAGGTTGCTGTAAAGGAAAATTGGGCTTGCAAATTGAAGAAATCGCTTTATGGTTTGAAACAGTCTCCGAGACAATGGTACAAGCGATTTGATCAATTTATGATAGGTCAAGAGTACACCAGAAGCAAATTTGATAATTGCGTATACTTTCGAAGGCTACAAGATGGTTCCTTCATCTACTTGCTCTTATATGTTGATGATATGCTGATAGCTTCTAAGAGCAAAGTGGAGATTGAGAAGCTGAAGACTCAGTTGAGTTCAGAGTTTGAAATGAAGGATTTGGGTGAAGCTAAGAAGATTCTCGGTATGGAGATTAGCAGAGATAGAGGAAAAGGCAAGGTTTGTTTGACTCAGAAGCAATATCTGATGAAGGTATTACAGCGTTTTGGTGTATCTGAACAGTCAAAACCTGTAAGTACGTCACTTGCTCCTCATTTCAAGTTGAGTGCATCATTATCTCCTAGTACTGATGAAGAACGAGAGTACATGTCTCGTGTTCCGTATTCTAATGCAGTTGGTAGTCTGATGTTTGCTATGGTGTGTACAAGACCTGACATTTCGCAAGCGGTTGGAGTTGTGAGCAGGTATATGCATGATCCTGGTAAAGGACATTGGCAAGCTGTGAAATGGATTCTACGGTACTTGTTAAAAACCGTAGATTTTGGTTTGGTATTTCAGAAGGAAGATTTACTTGGTCAGTTTGCAATCGGATATGTTGATTCAGATTATGCTGGTGATTTGGATAAACGACGATCAACTACTGGATATGTATTCACTCTTGCGAGAGCTCCTATAAGTTGGAAGTCTACTTTACAGTCAACAGTTGCTTTGTCTACGACAGAAGCAGAGTATATGGCATTGACAGAGGCTGTGAAGGAAGCAATTTGGTTACAAGGATTACTGGTAGAATTGGGAATGGGACAGAAGAATATTACTGTTTATTCGGATAGTCAAAGTGCCATTCATTTAGCAAAGAATCCGGTATTCCATGTTCGCACCAAGCATATTGATGTCCGATATCACTTTGTGCGGGAAATTCTGAGTGAAGGGTCGATTCTCTTACAGAAAATTGGGACTGCTGATAATCCTGCAGATATGATGACCAAAGTGGTGACAGCAATCAAGTTCAACCATTGTTTGGATTTGATCAACATTTTGAAAGTCTAAAAGACATATATGAAGGCATTGCTGAAGGCTAATACGCCAAGGTGGAGATTTGTTGAATTGTGGCTTAATTAGCCATGTTAGAATCCCACATCTAAAACATTAGATTGTGGTGGGAGATTAGGGGACTATAAATAAGTCCTTTAGTTAATTGATTTGGTATCCCACAAAAACAAGAATTGTAAAAGATCCATACATTTGTATTATTCTTGTTTTCTCCCCATATGTTTCTGGGTTTTTGGATCTTACCCAGATTTTGTAATATTTTGCTTTGGAGTTAGTGGAAGTTTTCAGCAGCGCCCGTGGACGTAGGTTTTATACCGAACCACGTAAATCCTGGTGTGTTCTTTCCTTTTTCACTTTGCATTTATTTTTCTGCTTTTCTGCTGTATTAGTATTTGTTATTTATATTTAATAGCTAGCATTAGTAGTTGTGTATGTGTTTAATTTCCGCTGCGCACAACAGATTGCAGATTCTAAGCGACAGGGATATCTGGGTCTTAAAGAGTTTATCACTGCTATGCAGGTTTAAATTACTTTATCTGGCATTCTAAATTTGATTTATCAATCCATTGTTGTGAAACTTAAGCATTCCTACTCTTCGTTTGTAGCTAGTATCTCTAGCACAAGCAGGGTGTAATATAGGACATGATACCTTGAATAGCAATGGTAAACAGCTTGAGCTAGGATTGGTTTAAAGTTGACAACTTGCAATGCACAATTATTTATCGAGTGGCTTTTTGTGCATTGCAGTTGACTTCCAACATTTGCAACTTCCAGTCATGGATGGTTTGGATGCATTACTGTCAGTGAGTTCATCTGTTTTAAAATTTCTATCTTTATAATTTATTTTTATGCAAGTTCTTACTCGTTTACTTAGTCTATTCAGAAGAAAAAGGACTCTTCAAAGTATAGTGATACTGATGCAAATGGTGAGAAATTTTGTACTAATGATGATGATTGCTACCTTCGGTTTTCTATTATACGTTTACTAATTAGCAGCAATACAGGTAGATCCCAACTGCGGCCTTCTCGTAAAGCTTCTTGGTTTTCGTCGAAGAAGGTTTAAGTTCAGACCTAGTATAAAATTGTACTTATAATAATATTGGTATATCTTGGAGATAATGCTTAAAATTTTCATGGCTAGCCTGTTAGAGAGTCTTATATTAGTGGTAGTATCTTTCTTGAAAATTAAGCTTTTGGATGTAGTTGTTGTTACTAATACAATTTTAGTACTTGGTTTGTCCTAGAAGATTTAGATTCGAATCTCCTCATATGCATTGTGTTTATGTTATTTGATCTGTAATCTGTTATCTACATGTGTACATAGGCTTGGTTCACGTGCCAAAACGTGCCAAGTCCGTTAGTTTGTCACATGAAGGGGTGTGACATAACCATATTTTTAGATCATTTATAGCCTCTCTTAACTACTTACACTCTTTAGTCTTTTTCATTTTCTGTCATCTTTCTCTTTTTGAATTCTTTTCGGGGTGATTCATAGGTATCTCTATCTTCTGTTACATCAATAATTGATGGACTAAAGATACTGTACAATGAAAAGCTGAAGCCATTAGAAGTTACCTATCGATTTGATAATTTTGGGTATCCGCTGATGGTGAGTTATAATTATATCTTGAAAACCTTATCAATTACTCTCAATTCAGCTATAATTTTTTATGCCACATGCACTCAGTTTTACTACGTTATAGATTGAGAGGTACCATAATCAATAAATTGCTGCGTTTTGTGGTGTAACACAGACACATAGTGATTTTGATGCCAAGCCAATGGTTATGCTTTTGGGTCAATACTCCACCGGGAAAACAACATTCATAAATCATTTGCTGAAATGTAGTTATCCAGGCAAGTTATCTCTACTTGTGTATATTTTCTTTTTACCTTCTGTTTACTTGCTTAATTACTTCCCGTATAGCCGGCTTTTCTTTGGTTGTGCACCTGCGCTTAGCTTTTCTGTCTCTTCATAATTTGCAGGAGCTCACATAGGACCTGAACCAACAACTGACAAGTTTGTTGCTGTTACGGTAAACAAAAATCCCTTATTGTAATTGTTAGTAAATATCTAATCAAAAGCTTAAATTAATAGAATAAGACTCATTTAATCATATAAGATCCTTTAAAATATTCCTTAATGTGTCGTACCAATGGACTTGACATATGTACTAAGCTCAAGTATATATAAACACACAACAAATGCAAATATAATCGCCGCGCAATTGAAACAAATAATGAAATATAAAGAAGAAAGAACAACGTAGAGAGCTATAGTGGTTTGATAGTATGCCTATATCTATTCTTGTACAGTTTAAAGAAATTTCACTGTACTTTTAATAGGGTTACAGTAATTATTTATGTTAAACCTTAATTCCAAAAGTACCCTTACAAGTTACATATCATACCATACAAAAAAAAAAGAAGCCTATATATATATTCATTTTCTCTCTTATGCTCTCTGTTTATATGCAGATACTTTCTGTTATTCTTTAATTTATTTTGATGGTATGTTTATTTAATGGATTAAAAGATGAGAATAAGGAAATTTATTTTGATGATGTGTTTACTTAGATGGATTAAAAAATGAGAATGAGAAATGAGAATGATTGTTGATAATTCATTCCAATTTGAAAGCAAAGTAAACGTCTCAATGAAAATCTTATAATTTAGATTCCGATTCTGCAATTGAAGTAAATAATTTATTTTTATTTTGATACATTATTTTGATTCCAAATCATTTCAATTTTAAGTCATTTCGATCTTGCTTTTCATCGTAAACACTACTAGAATAAAATTAACCAAGGCTAACATGATATATTAGAATTTTTCGTTACAATACATGACATTTAATGATCGGCTAAATTTTAAAAATATATGGTGTGCATTGACGTGCTTGTGCTTGAATACAGTTGGGACCTGAAGAAAGAAGTGTTCCGGGGAACACTATTACTGTCCAAGCAGACATGCCATTCAGTGGTCTCACAACATTTGGAACTCCATTTTTATCAAAATTTGAGTGTGCTCAAATGCCACACCCTGTGACTAATTTTTTAGAATTTTAAACCAAATAATTATTTGTCCTCTTCTTCGCATACCTCTGAAGCATATTGTCACACATTTGAAGCTGCTGGAGAACATAACACTTGTAGATACTCCTGGAATTTTGTCAGGAGAGAAGCAACGGGTGCAACGAGCCTATGAGTTTAGGCGTGTAATATCGTGGTTTGCTGCAAAGTGTGACCTCATTTTGCTTCTGTTTGACCCTCACAAACTTGATATCAGTGATGAGTTCAAGGATGTGATATCAACTTTACGTGGTCATGATGACAAGATTCGTGTGGTACTGAACAAGGCAGACCAAGTTGATACTCAACAAGTAAGCAACTCTGAGGCCAAGTTGATGCTTAGTTTCTTGTTCTACTGACCAGTTTACTAAGCCTCTAGCTTATTGTAGCTGATGAGGGTCTATGGAGCTTTGATGTGGTCTCTTGGGAAGGTTCTGGACACTCCTGAAGTTGTACGCGTCTATATTGGGTACATTTTGAATCTTCACATGTACATGATTTTTGAGACTCACACTCACACTGTACGTTATATTTTAATAGAATAACAGTAAGACTCAAACCTTAATCTTTTAGGATCAAGGGAAGTACTCAACCACTTCTATTGAGGGGTGTCATATGTTTCTTATAATATTTCCATCAATTCGTTTAACGACAAACCTATAAGTGAAACTGCAACCGGTCCACTTGGAAAAGAACTTTTCGAAAGAGAACAAGAAGACCTTCTCTCTGATCTAAAAGATATTCCAAAAAAGGCTTGTGATCGTCAAGTGAGTTTTATTGCATTATTCTTTTCTTCCAAACACTCACACACAAACGTACATATTTGTTAACATGTCATCTATTGATGTGATGAACATGCCAAGAAAATAAAATTCAGGCCTTTGTTTGTGAATAGCATAGACAGTATATTGATGTGATGAACATGCCAAGAAAATAAAATTCAGGCCTTTGTTTGTTAATAGCATAGACAGTATATCGAGATTTCAAGTAGTGTATACATTGAGAGTTGTTAATGGATTAACCATCTTCAACTTCATTGTCCATAGATCTTTAGTTGGATATGACTTCTGTTTCAAGATGCCTTTTTTCATTTTCTTACAGATAAACGAATTCGTGAAACGTGCTAGAGCTGCCAAGGTACATGCTTATATCATCAGTCATTTGAAAAATGAGATGCCATACCTTTTTGGCCAGACAACACAACAACAGAGACTTATCGATAGCTTGGAAAATGAATTCCTTACGGTATGTATTCTCACATGATTGGCGTGTCTATCATGTTTACTTGTATATATGTACGCATGCATTCAAGTTTTGTTTTTCATTACAGGTCCAAAGGAAACATCATCTGCCTCAAGGAGATTTTCCAGACGCTAAACAGTTTAAGGAGGCTTTGAGTGGTTACAGCTTTAAGAAATTTGAGAAGCTCAAGCCTAAGTTGATACAATCCGTTGATGTCATGCTGGGTTATGACATTCCTAATCTCTTGAAGAATTTCAGAAATCCCTATGATTAGAGGATTTCCATATGTACCACATAGTATTATAATGCTTTTCGTTTTCTTTGGTCTTAACTCGTTTCGAATCTTTCTCGATATATGGATGTTGATTGTTACAGGAAACATATACCAGCTCCAAATTGTAGGATCCATTTATTTGTCTTGTGATATATATAAATTTAAGGGGTATACTATTTGTCAGGAGATTAAAAAGTGGACGCTTTTTAAGTTTAAAAATATAAATTTAAGGGGTATACTATTGGCCTACCCTTATTTTCTCTCTAAAAACTCTCTTGTATATTGGAGCGTAAGTCTATTTCATAAACACATAAGTTTACCCATGAATAGGCAAATATTTAACAAAAAAAAAAAAAAAAAAATGGAAATCGGAAGTTTTCCACTACAATCATAATTTACCAGGCTACATTTTACCTTTGAAGTAACTTTATTAGTCTTGACACCCTCCTTTAGCGTAAATAAGCATGCGTGTCTTTTGGAAGAGGTTGGAGGTTCGGTTATCCAGATTTTTGGGAAGCATGCGTGTCTTTTGGAAGAGGTTGGAGGTTCGGTTATCCAGATTTTTGGGCTGTACAAGTCGCATATTATAGTCTCTTAAAGTAATTATCTCTCATCATGAAAATAAAATTTTGGATTGTATAAGTAATGTCTGATCTTAATATATTTTGATAAAATTCTGATTTATTTGGTGTTAGCTTTTAAAAAAATTAATAAATAATTGTGTTAATAATTTTTTGACATCTTTTAAAATTAAAAAAAAAATTATAATCCCTAATTACACAAATGAAATAATTGTTATAGGTTCAGACACAATTCCTAAATGTTCACAAAACATAAAATTTAAATTTTCCTGTACCACAGGTTTGCTTGTTACAAATAGTTATCCTAATTTAGTTTGATTCGCTTCTACGGTTTAAAGGTTTCTCATGTTTAGAGCTCTTTTTTGGCATTCAAGATAGCATCTCCAAGGCTGAATGGGAAATCTTCTGTATGCTGCTTTGGTGTGTCTGGTTTAATCGCAACAATGCACTTCATGACAAACCAGTTCGTGGTTGTTTGGAATTGGATAGAATGGGGTATGTGATTACTGTATGAGTATCAGCATGGCCAGCATTTGCTCAACCTTTGTTCACCTTCTTCAAGCAGAATTACATCAACTTCTTGGACTCCTCCACCTCTGCAAACTCTTAAACTTAATACTAATGTTTTAGTCAAACAGGCTGGATCTTGGATTGGTGTAGGAGCAGCAATAAGAGATTGTCATTGACGAGGTGTTGCAGCACTTTCCAGACCTCTGAAAGGCAGGTACAATGCTGAACCTGATGAGTTTATGGCTGTCAGGGAAGAACCACTTTTAGCTGATAGACTCGATCTCAAAGTTTCTTACCTTGAATTAGATGCAATCAATGTAGTCTCTCCAATTATAAATGATTCTTTTTTATGGAGTCCTATTTTACTCACTATAGAAGATGCACTGCATTAGAAAGTGAGGGTTCAACGATGTCACTCTATTTTACGTTGTTGTAACGGGATGATACATACCGTTACTCCTCTTGCTTTGTTCTCTATGAATGATAACATTTGGCTTAATACTGAGTCTGACTGTATATTTCTTATAATTAAAAGGTTATTTGAATTTAAAAAAAAAAAAAATTAGTTTGATTCAACCTATTTCCATATCGATGATGAGTACAACAATACATCAAGCTGGTAAACAAAAATACCAAATAATTACAAATTTATACATTAAAAAATCATTTGGAAATTTAAAACAACAATAAAACAGAAAATCAATCCAAATCCAATTCAACACACTGACACTAATTTCCCATTTTGGCGCGTGGAAATCATTTACACAAAACGACATCCTTTACCTCGTTAAACACACAAACGACGACGTATCACTTACGTTTAAGTTCCAATTCCCCAAAGAAAAAAAAAAGCAAAAAACTGCTGTCAAATCAAAACAAAAAAACCAATAATTTCACAAAACCAACTGGCCTTTAACTGTTTTTCACAATCTCGCTGTAATTTATTTTATATATATAAAAAAGGGGGATCTTTCGAAAATTTTTAAAAACAACAACAAAAATCTGAAAACGAAAACGAAAACGTTTTTCGTTTTCTTTTTTTCTTTTTTCTGATTTTTGTGTTTTGGATGCGACGATGGAGATAGGTTCGAGTCCAATCGGTTCGTGCTCGAAAGAGCACCAGAAGATCTACCAGGACTGGTTCAGTGTCGCTGATTCAGGTACATTCTTCTCTCCTACTTTTTTTTTTTTTAATTTTGGTTTTATTTAAATTTTTGTTTTAATTTGGATATGCTTTGCTTAAGTTAGTCAGGTTCATATTTTTACAAGTTTAATTCAATATATTGAATTTTGAGTTCTGCGACTGATTGGTTTAATCTTATAATATAAATATTTTTGTTTGTTGATGATGTGTAATGTGTTTGATAGATGGTGATGGAAGAATTACTGGAAGTGATGCTACCAAGTTCTTTGCTATGTCCAATTTATCTAGACAAGATCTCAAGCTGGTATTCTCTCTACCTACCTTTATATAATAATAATAATAATAATAACAACAACAACAATTATAATTATATGATCAATGACTCCTATCTTTTAAACTGTTAGAGCCATCAATCAAAGACATTCATTCCGTCTAAATTGAACTTTTAAATAGTTTAGACCACCAATCAAAATCATTCATTCTATGTGATTTGAATAGGTGAGTGAAAATTTTGTTATGAGAGAAAATGTAAGGTATGAATTTGATTGGTGGTTTTAACAATTTATAATAGGACACACTAACTGCGTGTGTCTATATATATAGATATACCTGTCTTTTTTATTTTATAATTTTATAAAATTATAAAATTTTATAATTTGATGCCTTTTCCTTTTGTTCATATGTGGTCTTGTGTTAGTTATGTTGACTATATGTTCTTACTTTGGTTCAAAGGTGTGGGCAATAGCTGATTCGAAACGACAGGGATATCTTGGTATCAAAGAGTTTATCGCTGTTATGCAGGTTTAAATTAAATTACATTGTTTTTCAGGCGGTTTAAATTTGTTTCATTTTTGAGAAAACTGACATTTTTGTACTCTTAATTTGTAGCTAGTATCTCTAGCACAAGCCGGACATGAAATAACACATGATATCTTGAATAGCGATGGTAAACAGCTCAAGATAGTTCTGTTTCTTATTGCCAGCTGTTGGTTATTATTTCTTTCACTCGTATCGTATCATTTAATTGAAACTTTTGTATATTGCAGTTGACTTCCAAAATTTGCAACTTCCTGTCATGGAAGGTTTGCAAGCATTACTATCGGTAAGTTGCTATATTTTGAATTTCTATCTTTCCAATTTATTTTTATGCAACTTCTTACTCGTGTATTTGGTCTATTCAGAAGAAAAAGCATTCATCTAAGCATAGTGATGCTGATGCAAATGGTGAGGAACTTTATGCTAATGATAATAATTGCTATTTTTGCTTTTCTGTTGTACATTTACTAATTACCAGCGATGCAGGTAGTTCCCAAATGCAGCCTTCACCTACAGCAGCTTGGTTTTCTACCAAATCATCAAAGAAGGTTTGAAGTTTTGATCTAGTATAAAATCGTATTTATATATAATAATACTCTTAAGCTTGTATTTGATAATGTTAAAATGTGCTTCACTCCATTTCTCACATTCCCTACTTGTTTATGTAGATATTGTATGTGTTTTTTCGAATAAAGTTACATATTGGTAGTTATACCTTACATTTAAAGGCATGACTGGTTAGTGTTTTTGACTGGAATGATTGGAAAACTTTGATAGTTACAGTACTGATGTACAAACACAATAGGAGCTGTTGGATCATGTAGAAATATACAAAGTTCTGTTTTTTTTTTTTATTTTTTTCCAAGTGCAATTTAGCATACATGCATGCAAGGTTTTATATATAGTTAATGTATTCCTTGTTTGCTGTCAATACATTTTATATAGCCCTATTGCACTTCATTTATTATTGTCTACTGTGAGAGTGTTGTGATTTTTTTTTGTTTTGGGGTAAAACTATCGTGGTTGTCTTCAGGATTGTTACTCTTAGTTTTGTGTTCTTGCTCTTTGGTTTATCTTATAATATGGCTTTGACATCTACGCTTTCATATTGGTTGTGCTTTATGAGGAGTTTATAGAGTTCAATGTATTGATATACCTACACACTGAAGAAGTATTGTTATCCAGAGATGATTTCTTCTATCAATGAAAACTTTTCATCAATTCAATTTGAAGAATAAATAAGGGGATGTCAACATATTGGTTCATATGCTTTGTTGTATTTTGGAGATAATGCTAGAAATTTTTATGGCTAGCCGAATTTTTGCATCTTTTTATATCTGCCTATCTATCTTATACTTTTTAGTCTAATTTTTTTTTTTTTTTTTTCCTGAATTTTTTTGGGCCATATTTACAGATATCTCTGTCTTCTGTTACATCAATAGTTGATGGGCTAAAGAAATTATACATTCAAAAGCTGAAGCCATTAGAAGTTACCTATCGATTTAATGATTTTGTATCTCCATTATTGGTGAGTTAAAATTTTATCTTGCCAATGTTGTCAATTACTCTTAGAGTCTTAGTTCAGTTCTAATTTTTATGGCATAATCACAAAGTTGTACCATGTTATAATCAAGTGAGAGATATTGTGAATTTATATATTGCGGTTATTTGTCATTAACACAGACAAATAGTGACTTTGATGCCAAGCCTATGGTTATGCTTTTGGGTCAATACTCCACTGGTAAAACAACATTCATAAAGCATCTGCTGAAAAGTAGTTATCCAGGCAAGTTATCTCTACTTGTATGTTTTTCTCCTGTTGTTACTTGCTCACTTCCGTTACAGCATGTTGGTATTTTGTTGGTTTTGCTGAATTTTTTTTTCCTCTTCATATTTTGCAGGAGCTCACATAGGACCTGAACCAACAACTGACAGATTTGTTGTTGTTATGGTAAACTCAAATCCATATAGTTAGTTTCTTTCTGCTTGCTGTTCATTGTAACTAATAACTATTAGAATGAAATTAACTGAGGCTAACATGTTGTACCGCCTCAGTGAATAAGTAGATCAATTAGAGTTTCATCTTTTTTATCATACATGTTTTTTAATGGTTTTGTTATATTTTAAAAATATGAAATTTGCATACATGCGTGTGCATCAATACAGTCGGGACCTGATGAAAGATGTATTCCTGGTAACACTGTTGCTGTCCGAGCAGACATGCCATTCAGTGGCCTCACAACATTTGGAACTGCATTTTTGTCAAAGTTTGAGTGTTCTCAAATGCGACACCCTGTGAGTAAATTTTTAGGGTTTAAAACCACTTTATCTGTCCTTTTCTTCTCACGCATCTGAAGCATATGATTATAAATTTGAAGCTACTGGAGCACATAACACTTGTGGATACACCTGGAGTTTTGTCAGGAGAGAAGCAACGGACGCAACGAGCCTATGATTTTACGGGTGTAACATCATGGTTCGCTGCAAAGTGTGACCTCATTTTGCTTCTGTTTGATCCTCACAAACTTGATGTCAGTGATGAGTTCAAGCGTGTGATTTCATCTTTACGTGGTCATGATGACAAGATCCGTGTGGTTCTGAACAAGGCAGACCAAATCGATACTCAACAAGTAAGGACCTCTATAGCCTAGTTGATTTCTGTTTTCTGGTTGTAATTATATGTGTTGTGAGACAAAGGTCTTTACGACCGTAAATTAACCAGTTAACCCTGCCTCTCATTGTAGCTGATGAGGGTCTATGGAGCTTTGATGTGGTCGCTAGGAAAAGTTCTTAACACTCCTGAAGTTGTACGTGTCTATATTGGGTAGGTTTTGAATCTTTATATGTTCGTGATTTCTGATAATTTTTGGATCATTTTCAATTAAGTGGCTACATAATCGTGTATAAAGATTTGATTTTATGTGAATCTCAAACATATTGTTTGTACCTTGTTGCATATCCTAGCAAACCTCTTTTTTTTTATTATTATTATTATTAAATAAAAAAAAGATTTTTGTAAAATTTACAAGTCTACATTGTATTTCATAATATTTTAATATATATATATATTTTCCTTGGAGGTTGTTATAAGATATTATTCGTTTTAATGGGCTAGTTTTTTTCATTTCTTATAGATTATACATCGATGTTGTTTATACTTGTTTTGGCATATTGAAAGTTTCTTGTTAAGTCTCATCTTGCAAATCTATTGTGTCTTCTTCATTTGGCAGTTCATTTAATGACAAACCTGTAAGTGAAAATGCAACCGGTCCACTTGGAAAAGAACTTTTTGAAAGAGAACAAGAAGACCTTCTCTCTGATCTAAAAGATATTCCGAAAAAGGCTTGTGATCGTCGAGTGAGTTTATTGCATTCTTTTCTTCTGAGCTTATACTCACACATACACAATCTAATATTTGTTTCTCTTCCATCCGTGAACCCTAATATTTCTGGATCTCCAATAAACTTGAAATTTGACAAACGTGATGACAATGCCGAGAAAATTCAGTGCCTATGTTTTGTGAATCATAAACTGTATAACAAGATTGCAAGAAGTGTGAATTTAGAGTTGTTAAAGAACTATCTTGAACTCCACTTCCGAGTTCCGACAGATGTATTGTTCGATATGACTTTTGTTAAAAGATGCTCGTTGAAGGGTGATTGACTGCAATTGTTTTCTCACAGATAAATGAATTCGTGAAACGTGCTAGAGCTGCCAAGATACATGCTTATATCATCAGTCATTTGAAAAAGGAGATGCCTTCCATGATTGGCAAGGCAAAGACACAACAGAGACTTATTGATAACTTGGCAGATGAGTTCGGAAAGGTTTGAACTCTCTCTCTTTCTTTGCAAACACATATTCTCACACGATTGGCTTGTCTATCATGTTCACTTGTATGCATACATTCAGCATTTTGTTTGTTATTACAGGTCCAAAGGGAACATCATCTCCCCCCAGGAGATTTTCCAAACGTGGAACAATTTAAGGAGATTTTGACTGGTTATAACTTCGACAAATTCGAGAAGCTAAAGCCCAAGATGATACAATCTGTTGACGACATGTTGGGTTATGGCATTCCCAATCTCTTGAAGAATTTCAGAAATCCCTATGATTAAAGGATGGCAACAGTGTACGAGCCAGAGCACTCCGTGGCATAAGCATTTCTGTATGTACCATATATATACTATTTCACTTTCTTTCCTCTTCCATCATTTCGAATTTTTCTAGTTATACGGATGTTGATTGTTACAGGAAATATAAACGGGATCCTTACTGCAGGATCCATTTATTTGTATCCCATTGATCAAAATTTGAAATTCAGTATATACACCAGTGCTATTCTCTCTATCTTATTTCTTTGTCATGGAGAATTTTGTACCATGGACAACCATTGAAAACAACTTTTCTCAGCTTTACATACACACACAAACACATAGCTCTGCAGGTGCAGGATCTTGTATTTAGCTACATTAGGGGCGATGATTCTATAATGTTAAAGAATCACGTCGTAGTTCAGATGCAGGGGTTCTAGTTCTAATGTAAGAGAGAATTTTTCTATGTTGTAGAATCGTTGTCAAATGTCAATCCCAGACTCGTGAAAAATTATGAAGATTTAAATTGGGCGAGTTAAAAAGTAATGCGTTAGGGTTGTCCTATAGTATAGTGAATGGTAAAGAAGAAATGTTGAATGAAAAATTTATTTATTTATTTTCATTATAATTACAATTATAACTGTCGAAACCTCTTAAGGTAGAATCTTAAGATAGTCTGAAACTCTATTCCAATTAGGTGAAAGAGGATTTTATCCATAAAAAATGGAAAAATTGCTTATACAGTGGTGAGACTTAGAAGTTGGTGCTGCTTGGACCTGTTGCTTGGTTAAGAGAAGCAAAGATAGGAGTGACGCCACTCCACTTGCGAGCGAAATTTGTATTATACACTGACTAGTTTAGTTAGGGGTATTGATTGATATAACATAAGAGGTTTCTTAAAGATTGAATTGAATCCTGTTAATATTTCATAATTGATGAGTGAAATTTTATATAATTGTACATTCGATGACTTTTTTTAATTGAATTGTTAGTCAAGTTAGCTATGGAAAATTAATGTTGCTAACACACCTAATTAAAAGCTGATTTCTTTTATCGTATCCGTCTACTAGTATTAATGTATTATATGTGGAGAGCGGAAAGTGAATCCCTAGAATGCTTTGAATTTGATTATAGATTTACCCCAAAACTAGCTATATTTATTAGACAAATCTATGGATAGTGTGATATGTGTTTTATTGGCAACATTTTCCATTTTATAGGGTATCCATAAATGGAAAGTTTTTGGTGTTTTTTTTAACATAAATTATTGAGATTTTATTTTTGTGATACGAGATCCCTATACTCCTACTGACATCAATGTATATATGCTCATTTATTTAGGGAAAGTTATAAAAAGAGGAAGAAAACATTTTACATAATTACAGATTAAAGATTAAAATTGAGTAATTTTGAATAGTTTTGATACCCATTAGCTGTTGGTTGAGATAAAATTAGAAAATGTGATGCAAAATTAAAGATATTAAAAAAAATATTGGCGAAAATTGTAAATAAAGTATGTTCTATTTTTCTTTACATATTAAGATATTATAAAACTGAAGTAAATAATTTTTCACCTCATTAGCTTCTCTCTCTATATATAAATATACACACATATATATATATAAAACAAAATTTTTTGTTGAGGACTTTTCGTAGTGTAAATTTTACTATAATTGCTTTTCTTTGGTATCATAGATTACAAATCAATTTATTGATTTTGCATCACAAAAACAAATCTAAACATTTACCTATTATAATAAATAAATATTCTTGTTAATTCTTTCCAAATATACCAAAATATATAAATGGAAAATTAAAAAGATCTTCCTAGAATATTCATTTGAAAGTCTTAGATGAGCATAATAAGTGCAGAAACAAAAATGGTATGTTTATCTTTGAGAGATTTGGACATAGTTTCATATCATTTTATGTTAATATATATATATATACACACACACATATGTATGTATCAACAATCATTTATATATATATATATCCATCTTCCCTCCAAACCTTAGCTTGAAAAAAATACCCTAACTTGCTGTTCAAACAATAATTTCTTGCAACAAATCCATCAAAAAATAATCTCTCAGCTATGTCCTTGATCACTTCAGAGAAGAAGTTTTCAATCCCTAAAAAAGCATGCAAACATTTTACATCTTTACTTCATCCAAAACTTTCATGTTTCCATCCTACGTGACAGAGAAATCCAGTTACTCACCACCACCACCACCATCACTATCACTATAATCGCGACCATAACTCTCACCACGACCGCCAGCATTACTTCCATGGCCACCCTCAGCGGAAACAACAGGCTTGTCATTCACATCTTGGTGTCTATAAGAAAGAGTGTATGATTGAAAGTAGGATTGATGATGATCATCTAGATCATGATTCGGATGGTGATTATGATGATGATCATGGGGTTTGTAAAGTGCAAATGCATGAAGTGGATGCAAAAGCTGAAGCATTCATTGAGAACTTCAAGCAATTTTTGAGGCTCGAAAGGCAGAAATCTGTGGAAGAATTTTATGCAATGTTGGCTCGTGGTACATGAAAATAATACTATATTTGAGAAACATTTTAAATGGATTTTTTTTTTAACAAAAGGAAAGTCAATCAACAGATTTATAGGTGTACCACCCACCCAAATTTTCTGGTTCACGAATCTATGCAAACCCAATAAAAGATGACAAAAAGAATATTGATTTCACTAAATTATGGATATTTGATATATATATATATATATTTATCTTTTTGGGTTGAATGATCTAGAATTTGTATACTTTAGTTTATTTCAAGACCATTGCTTTACAGGAATAGTATGATAGTGAGAGCTACAAGAATGTACCAAAAAAAAGCAGTAGAACTATGTGGAGACTAGAATCTATTTCCTTTCTTGAATTGTTTATGGTGTTTGTGTTAATCTTGTTATCATGTAGATGTTAATGTGAAGTTGTTGTAATTTGTTTCTGCAGAGATCATTGAAGCTGCTCTCCATTTTTGTCATTCCATGCTTTGTAGTGGAAAGCGCATACCAGATATGGTGGTATGCTTCAGGTGCCTCACAGATTCCATTTTTAGGCAATGTGTACTTGAGTGACACTGTGGCCTGCATAATGGAGCTCTGCTCTTGGCTGTATCGCACTATTGTCATTTTCCTTGTGTGTGTTCTCTTCCATTTGATCTGTCACCTCCAGATCCTACGGCTCCAGGATTTTGCTAAAGTTTTTCAGTCCGATTCGGATGTGGGGACGGTGTTGTCTGAGCATTTGCGGATCAAGAGACATTTGAGGATCATTAGTCACCGGTATCGTGCATTCATTTTATGGGCCCTGATATTGATCACAGGCAGCCAATTTGCTTCATTGCTCATTACAACAAAGTCTCATGCTGTTGTCAACGTCTACAGAGCTGGAGAACTTGCGGTATATATGCATTATATAAAAACAATATTGTTATTAAGAAGAAATGTCAGCCCAGGTCACTTTCAATTATTGAATAAACATTTTTATCCCATTTGAATAAACTTAACATTTGTGTCCCAACCCCATATTTTTTGGACACAAATACCCTTAAAAACTCATTTAAGGGTTTTCAAAGTTTTCTGTCTTCATTTTACCGTTGACAGCTCCTGATTGTTCTTCATTTTGCCGCACTCTCCTCATTCATTTATGGCAGTCCTGCTTCTTCTTTACTTTCTCCTCCTCCTTCATTTCTCTGACAGCCACTGCTTCTTGCTTCTCCTCCTTCATTTCTTTATTCTACTGATCTACTTTTCTGTTTTGTTCTCTCTTCGCATTTTCGACTACACGGACACCATCCGGCACCCACCATCCATCTTTATTCGCTTCTGCACTAGCCACCATCCATCTTCATCTTCTATACTACGGGTAATGTATCTTAACTTGTGTACACTTGTTTTTCAGTCATTATTTATTATTGTGGTTAGCTATGGTGATATTGAGTTGTAGGAAGTGGCTTTAGGGTTTATAATGTTAATAATGTTATTAGTCACACCAATAGTGACGAGTGTGAATCATACTCGTCACACTTGGTGTGACTAGTGGTGTCATGTCTTGGTGAAACAAAATCAAAAGCGAAATCACTAATCATACCAAGTGGAACGAGTATGAATCATACTGGGCACACTTGATATGATTAGTGGTGTCATGTGGAGATGGAACGAAAACAGAAGCGAAATCACTAATCATACAAAGTGGAACGAGTATTAATCATACTGGGCGCACTTGGTATGATTAGTGGTGCCATGTGGAGATGGATTCATAACAGAAGGGAATACACTAATCATACCAAGTGGAACGAGTATGAATCATACTGGGCACAGTTGATATGATTAGTGGTGCCATGTGGAGATGGATCCAAAACAGAAGCGAAAACACTAATCATACCCAGTGGAACGAGTATTAATCATACTGGGCGCACTTGGTATGATTAGTGGTGCCATGTGGAGATGGAACGAAAACAGAAGCAAAATCACTAATCATACCCAGTGGAACGAGTATTAATCATACCAAGCGCACTTGGTATGATTAGTGGTGCCATGTGGAGATGAAACGAAAACAGAAGCGAAATCACTAATCATACCCAGTGGAACGAAAACAGAAGCGAAATCACTAATCAACATGGGAAAATCGACTCTTCATGCCCCCGATGGAAAACCACATCTCATGAGAACTTGCTTCTTCCACGTTAATCTCTCTTTGAAGCAATTGATGAATCAACCGGGCAGCAAACATGTGTTTACTTGGTATTTTCAATAAATACTTGAAAACTGTTTCTTCAGCTAGTTCAAACTCCCCTTCTCGACGCAATACAATTTCAGTCAATCTGATTATATCGAGTTTGGAGTGGATGTTAATTGACCTCCCATCTTCCCATTGTGCTCTAGGTATTTTCAAAAACTAATCATAGTTAATTTCTGCCATCTGCAAATAAAAAAATAAATACATCGGTTAACTCCATGCTCTTTACGTTAATTGAATACATAGAAAATATGAATGATTATCCAAAAGCTTTTTAGTATTTATCTTTTAATTAAAGAGCGAGAAAAGGCAACTACAAGCGAAGGCGAAAGAGAAGAGTGTTAATAACTATACACTATTGGTGTGACTAGTGGCGGTATGACTTAATGTCAAATTCAATTAGTTAAAATTTAATTATAATAACTGTCCATCTTAATCGTAGTTTATCCCCAAACCCGATAGGAAAGGAAGAAGTGTTGGGGAGCAAAAAACCAAGCTACAAAGAAATCATGTTCTAGGTCAATGTCAAGCATATCTTAGATCTTATTTAACAAAAATACATTGTCTTCTACTCTAAAGGTGTGTTTGTTTTCTGACACATAAAATCAATTGGACTTGGCACTTAAAATAAGTAGCTTTGAATGGTTGTTTATCTCACTTAAGTCTCAAATTGTTTGTTTCAAACAAAAAATAATAATAATAATAATAAAGGCCACCAAAGTCTCTAACCTACTGATGACATCTTTACGTTTATTAAAAGTTTATCCAAATAAAGGCCACTAGCAGACTAATGTAGATAAATAATGAGACACAAAATAGAAAAGTTAGTATGTAAATAAATAAATAAAGCAATTCCATCTAAACAATGGCATTACATTTTTATCCTGCTCCATCTATTTATGCTAATGTAGCTCCATCAAAATATGTGCATCACCTTCTCTAGCACTCAAAATTCACCACAAGAGTGCAATAACTTGTAAATTGCTCCCAGCCTTATTTGCAGATTCCGCACAACTCCAATCCACAATGCCTTATTTCATTTAAGGTCAGCACTATAGTTCTATCCATATCATCCATTAATATCCTAAAACATCACTATAGTTCATCTCTATCGTCCACATGTAGTGCACTCAAAAGTTAAAATCAATTTTCTCCCTGTTACATTTTATAGTCACATCTATTTTTGTTGCACAAAATGCAAAACCATCACAGAAAAAATCGCATGTTTTCCTTCAAATGATGCATCGTTTGCCCATTCTTCTTTGATTTTTCACTCATTCATCTTAATCTTCTCATCTTTACACACTCAACTTCTCCAATCACTTACTATTATTTCAGCAAAAACAACAGTTTCAACAAATGACTTGCACAATTACGTGTTCTAGGTCCACACAAAAATTACCATGCAGACAACCACCCTTAAATATATTCACTCAAACTATTCTACAATACCAATAATAATAAAATACTACATTGATTCAATGCCCATATAACCATTCACTAATCAACTTATAATTAAAACCATGTCTACTCATTTGAAACATACTTCAAGTATGCACAACGCCTAATCAGTCTCCTCAACACGTCTTCCTTAGAATTGATCACTTCAAACAAATGCTCAGCTGTGGCCCTATCAACTGCCCTTCCAGGCCTCCTCCATATCCTAATAAGCACCTTATTTCTCAAATGACCATAACAATCCTGCAACATAGCAGTAAAAACACTACCCCAAGCTCCCGCTCCAATCCCAACAATTCTCAGAGGATCACCATCTGCTTTCCCCATAAGACGACGAAGCTCATCAAGCTTCTCCTCCAAACAACCATTCGAGTTCTGAATCAAACCGTTCAAGTACACATTACTATTCATTGCATCATCAGTTCCAACCATCTTTTCTCTTCCTAATCACAATTTACAATCAACACCACAGTAGTCCTAGCTATAAAAACACAACAGACCAATCCTCAACAGCGCACAAAACTCAAAAAGCTATGATCTTTAAGCAATTTCTATAGATTTTGAAACAACCCCACTTCAGATTTATATATCAAACAGCCTTAAACAAGCAAAATTCAAATGGGCAGCCACCATTGACCCATAAAAAAAAAGTCCAAATTCTAGAACACAACACCAAATCCAAAAAGATTTCTAATTTACAACGTGGATATAACAAATCTTAGCTCAACAAACAGAACCAGACACTACCAAGAACACACAACACACAAGATTCTACATCCACAAACATGCAAAACAACAAATTTCTTGAGAAGTGAAAGAGAAAAGGACAACAACAACCACCTACTCTTGTCAGTGCAGGCTTGTTCAACGCGGTGACAGCTAACACTTGTATCTAGTCCACCAAAAACCGAATTCCAGTAATATCACGAGATAATAATATAAAAATAAAAGTGAGTTTGTTCAAACTTTTTATTTGAACAAATTTTTTATTCAATTAGTTTGTTCAAATTTTGTATTTCCCATTAATTACCTGCTGTCAGCCCAGTCAGGGCACTCTACAAATAATTGAATTTTTAACGCGATAATAAGTATATGAGGAAAAAAGTTATTAAAAGAGACACCACACTTGCTTTTTTTTTCTAACAAGAAAAACATGCTTAAATTAAGAAACAGAACCACTAAAAAGGTAATAAGGATAGACATCCAGAGCTGCCAGATTTTGAAGCCAAGCAGGGAAGGCATGCAGTCAAGTGGTAAAACTATTAAAACCAAGTGTCCAATTAGCTATAACATGGGCAACTCTATGTATAGACAAAAGAAAATTTCTTTGAGCCGATAGCTAGTAATCTTTTAAAGCAGCTAGGGATGGGTGATGAATCTACACCCCTAGGCAAATCGAAGTGGGTCTGCCCCTATCTCTATAGTGTACTTTTTGCTTAGGCAAAAGCCACTCTCACAACATCGGGATCAGAGTAACAAAAACAAGAGGAAAGCAGCGACAACGATGGCAAGGAGGAGACTAGTAGTAATAAGAAAATGCACGAGCTGTGACCTTATCTACGTTATTAGACGATATGGATTTGAAAAAGCTAGAGCTAGAAGAAAGAAAGAAAAGATGATATACGAGATTGAGAGATTAGGGACCAGAGTTCATAAAAGGCGCTAGCCAGTCCCAAGGTCAGGAAGGGAAAGGAAAGAGCTGCCCTTTCAAGGACATATCTAGCCAAAGCAAACAGAGAAAAGGCAAATCGTCCTTTCGACTGGTTGGAGAGGAGTGAAGAGTCCCGACCAAGGGAATTGAGTACGGGATAACAGGAGCCTAAAGCCAAAAAGGAAAGCACAGGATAACATTCTGTAGTTCTTCTAACCTTCTATTGATAGATTAATAGGACTCCACTCCGCCAAAGCAAAGGAAAGACTGGATAACTTTGACTTTCTTCAACAACCAAACTGAAAGCATTGAATGGAGGATATGAAACCAGAGCGAGAAAGTCCCAGGACAGGGGAAAGAAAGATAGCTGGCACAAAAGCAACAGTAGCGATAACGGGAAAAGAAAGAGTTGGAGATAACCTGCCACTTCCAACTACTGTAAACACAAATTAAACGCACACAAAAGCCCGACCCCAACTGTACATCACATTTGCACAAATTAAACGCACACAACAGATCTGAATAGAGCGAAAATAAATGAGAAAAATAATAAGAACAAGAAGGGAAAGAGGAGCATCATACCTGGTCTGGTTGTGCGGAGGAAGAAGATGGAAGTCGCGGCCACTTGCAGCAGATCGATCGTCGACTAGAAGAAGAAGGGAAAGAGGAGCAGTTTGGTCGTGTGGAGGAAGAATATGGAAGGCTCGGACACTGACAAAGAGACGCGTGCAGATATCGTTGCCTTGGTCTTGGTCTTGGTCTTGGCCACTTGCAGCAGATCGAGCGTCGAAGGGAAAGAGGAGCAGTCTGGTCGTGCTGAGGAAGAAGATCAAAGACTCGGACACTGACGGACAGACGCGTTGCGGCGGTAGAGAGGGAGGTCTGCCTTTCAACTCGATCTGCTAAAGTAGTCTGAAAGAATAGGAGGAGAAGAAGAAAAGGAAGAAGAGTTGCGGCGGTAGAGAGGGAGGCCTGCCTTTCAACCAGTTTTTTATGATAAGGGTGTTTTAGTATTTTCATGTCTAATTTGAGACCTAATTGTTCAGTTTATTGAAAAGTGTCCTGAATGTTAACTCCCTAATATATGATGTCATTTTTGTCTCTCTCCCTTGTTATTAATTTTTTGAATATATCATTTATGATGGGAACGACTCGAAACTAGGTCATTATTTGGTTAAATTAGCACTTTGTGCCATCAAACCACGTTAGACAAGGATAGCAATGTCATTATTTACATTAAATTTATACTAGTAGCACATTGACATGTTCTCTTTTGTTTCTTTGGCTACAGCTTTGCTCCATGACCCTTGTCACAGCACTCCTCATGTTATTAAGAAGTGCAACAAAAATCACACACAAGGCACAAGGTGTGACATGTCTTGCTGCTAAGTGGCATGTTTGTGCCACACTAGACTCATTTGAAACCAACGACAGCGAGACTCCTAGGGCGCAGCCTGTTCCCGCCCGAGAGTTCTCTTCGGGAAACGATGATTCGGACGGTGATGATGCAGGTGACGAAGAAGACGATTTGGACAACTCAAAAATCATCCCAGCTTATGCATATAGCACAGTCTCATTCCAAAAAAGACAAGCTCTAGGTATGTCACACCCCCTACAACTAACATTCCAAATTTTTATACAATTAGTGAGATTCTGTTCGATGAATATGTTTTTTTTCCTTCATGGCAGTTAAATATTTTGAGAACAACAGAGCTGGGATCACCATATACGGGTTCATGCTTGATCGAAGCACGCTTCACACCATTTTTGGTATAGAGTTGTCGCTTGTTCTATGGCTGCTTGGTAAGACCATTGGTCTTTCTTGAAGACTTAAGACTTTTTTCTTAGACACATTCAAGATTTTTTTATTAGGTTATGATCATCAGCCTTGCTCATGACCAACATATAGATATTATATGGAGAAACATAGAGGATGGCAAGATGAGGAGTTGTAGATTGAGGTTTCATGTGCATTTCATTCGTTATTATTATTATTATTATTTTATCATTATTGTATCATTAATTTTCTTTTGTTTCTTGTAATTGTTCTTGTTGTGTGTACAACCACAGGTTCTTGTAATTTCTGTCTGTGTCATTTGTTGTTTATATCATTATTTATGTTAGTGATTTTGAAAATAGTGTCTCAAAAACTTTGTGGTATGGATGATGCAGGTGATACTCAAAAGGCAAAATCTAAAGAAGTTCCGGAATGGACATAAATAAAAAGATTTAAAAAAAAAAATTGAAAAATGTTCATTAAACTCTGTTTGACAAATTGCGAACTGATCTCATTAGTTTAGAAATTTTCTTGACATTTTGAAAATGATTATTGCTATATCTCCATTCAAAACAATGATGAAATGGTCATTAGTGTTAGCTTTCAAGACCTTTCAATAAAATCTTTTACAGGCAACACACTTCATCTGCATATAAAAGATTTATAAAACATAACTCTACTACGTTTAATTGTTTGACCTATTTTATAATACAAATAAGCTTACCCATGCTCAGGCAAAATATATAAATAAGAGAAAATGAGCAAAATATTATTAGTACAAATTTTTCTATCAATTTTTCTTTTTTCTTTTTTAAGCGGATAGAGAATGAGTCAAAACATTATTTTTGTTATAATTATCTTTAAGGACTTAGAAGTGGTCTACCGTGTTGGTCAAGCCCACCTTGCTTTCTTGGCAGAAGTGCAAGGTTCGGGTATTTCTCCACCAAAAACGTGGATAATTCCACTTTATCTATTTGTATGTGGGTAAATTACACATAAATCGTTTAGGTGGAGGTAGCTTTCCCGCTTAGTTAAAATGGGTCTCTCTCTTTCAATTCTTAGAGAGTAGAGTATAAAAAAGTGTTGAGTTCCAAATCATTGCATAGAGTCTTATTTATGTGATCCTAACAATTATAATATGTACTTGTAATGTCAAATAAAAATTATCTTTAAGGAAGTCATTTACAAAGATATGATTTAGTAAGTATGAAATAAATAAACTATCATTATTTGTCGTGAATTAGTCAACTTTCAAGCAACTTCAAAAATTTAAGAGTATCTTCAATATTATTATGCATTTTTGAGATTTTGTTAATAACAAATCAATAACTTTTTTAAAATAGATTCACTTTGACAATATATATATGTATGAAAATACATATTCTTATCACTAATGTAATTGTCTAAAACAAAATATACATCAAGTTTTGATCAATCACATAAAATATATGTCTAGCTCTCTCTCATTTTATATTTTATAATTAAAAGAAGATAGGGGTTGTGATAAATCTCTATATCTTTTATCGATTGAAACAAAAAAAAAAGTTAGAAACCTTGGTCTTGTCTCTATAGTTGGAGACCAGAGGGTTTTCATCATTGGAGATTAGTCTACGACAATAGGGACCGGTTGGACTTTTTTCTTTGGATATGTATATATATTTAAATTTTCATAAAAATTGATTTAAGTGATGTGGGGATAATGATATTGATGGATGATGATGAAATGGAGAGATGAAGAAGATGATGAAATGGAGAGATAAGCAAGATGGAGGAGAGATGAAATGGTGGCGGTGGGGGGATTTTTTACACCTACCGAATGGCACTAACGGGTGGCTAATTGATGGTTCTCTAACAAACTAGGGGGATTTGTGTTGAATTATTGGAATATAGCCTCGACATGAGTATCACAAACACCCTGATATTGGTGTAATTTCGTCTAATCTTGGGATCGTTTGTGTAATTTGCCCTTTTTAAATCTATTTTATCTTTTAAAATTTGCTGCTAATTAAACTAAGTCGAAATGATTAGAATTAAATAATTATTAAAAAAAATGAAAATAAGTGGGAGGGATCTACTGCTTTCTCCCAAGCTTCATAAAAGATGGAAGTTGCTGCCTCCACCATATTAGATGATCTGAGATGGATGAGAGTTAGCCTCCTTTATCGAAAAGTAAGCTGGCTGCCTCCTTGCATACTTTCTTTCTCTCTCTCTCTCTCTCTCTCTCTCTCTCTCTCTCTTTAATCTTGCTATTATTATAATTTATATATTTATCATTTTTTTTAAATGAAAAGAAATCGCATGTTTACTTTTAAATTTTAATGATCTTCTCTTTAGGAGCAATATTCTATATTCTCATGGTGACTGATCTCGTGAAATTCGATAAATTTACAATAAATTTTCAAATTTTATTTTATAAAAAAGTTAAATAAGCAAATGGAGAGTTTGGTGTCAGTGTCACAGTCCCACAGTCGTCTTCTTGCTCATCTGCAACCCAAGCGTTGACTCCCAAAGCCGATCTTCTGCTCTTCTATCTTGTGACAGATCAAGATTAAAGGCTAATGACTCCGCAAAGGACGTGATCAGAAACACGAGGAAGGAGTAATGTCCGAGAAACTCACTATAATTGGCTATGCTGCTCTTGTTGGAGGTAATGTTTATTTTAAAATGTTTAAATTGTATTGTGTTTATTATGTTTATTGTATGATTAAATTTGTCAGCTCATTATTATTATCTTTTTAGGTTTGTGATTTAAGATAGCCGTGTTAACACAGATTTCAAAACACGAGATATTATTATATATACTGAATCAGCACTTTCTGTCACCAACCCATATGCCATAGTTTTTTTAACTTTGTGATTTGATATATGAATTTGTCAATAATGGATTTTTGGATGGTAATCAATGCATGCAAGCTCACTTGCGATTGTTATGGTTGATATCTTTGAGGTGCAGTGGGTGGTTTGGTGGGGTATTATCTCTACACACAACGAGTTCTTGCATCTTCTTCTATAGGCTTCGGTAAGATATTGCTACTCTTTTTGCTTACAAATGCAATTAGGTTAATTTAAGCTCATTGTATGTGGTTATGGTTATGACATACATTGTTATCGGGCGTTTACTAATCGATAGGGTGATGAGAATTAAGCTTTATAGGACATGGAATCAAAAACGCAAATTCCATTCCTTTGGTGGAACAGGGGAACTAAATTTTCTTTTCAGCTTAAGTTTAATATCTGATTTGGACGTGGATCCAAATAATTTGATTTCAATAATTGTAAACATATAATCACAAATCAGGAATGGTCTTTGGTTGTTGGCGCGCCATAGGTTAGACACCAACAACCTCCATGCCTCCCATTGTGTGTGGCATGGGTTCCACACCCACCCGTCAAATCCAAATATATAATAACAATAACAATAATAACAATCTCCTACCATTAAGTGTGGGTTGATCTCCTATCATTGTGTAGGTTTCTTTTTCATCTTTGTTTGGGTGGATTCCTTCCAATTGAAAGTTGTTCCTCAGGTCGTGCCATAGTATTTCTATCCTGGTTGGTCTTGGTAGCCCTTTGGGTTAATCTCAGCTCTTAAAAAAAAAAAAATCAAGAATCAAATTTGTTTACACTCTTTAAATTTTGTGTTGATTAATGCGCTATTAATGTTATTAGTTTGATGTTTGTTTTGTTATTAGGAGGAGTTGCATTGGGATCAAAACAGTTTCTTGAATATAAAAAGTTTATTTTGTTTATTTATTTATTTATTTTTTTAAGTAAAAAAGTTTATTTTGTTATACCAAAGCAAATTGCCTTAGTTAATAAGTCCTTGAAAGACACACCATTTGCTAGTCAGTAGGTTGAATGCTTCCATACTCATATAAGATTAGAGATTCAATCCCTCCTAGTGAATTAATCACTAATGTATTTAATATTAAGTAATATTATTGAAATTTATTGATAATATTATAATCGTTATTGTAATTTTTTAGTTTGAGTACATTATTATTATTGTTATTACCCTTTTTTGTTAATTAATACAATTTCTCACATGTTTGTATTAGTCAATAACCATCCATTTTATTATTTATTTATTTATTTTTACTTTAGGAAAGGAGATTCAGACTTGGGACCTTAGCTTCACCATCCATTATATTAAACTAAATAAAATGAAAATAAGCCCTAATAGGGGATCTTTCAAAAATTAAAAAGAAAAAGCGAAATAAAAAATGAAAATGTTTTCTGTTTTTTTCATTTTTCATTAGTCCTTTATGCGACAATGGAAACATAAAAACGTTTTTTTATTTTTCGTTTTTTATTAGAGTTTGACGTGAGCACAAAAATAAATGTGATTCCAAGTGGTTCGTGCTCCAAGGAGCATCAGAAAATCTATCTGGAGTGGTTCGGTTTTGTCGATTCAGGTACATTATGTTATTATTTTTAATTCGTTTTTGCTGATTAATTACATAAATTAGTCTGTCCTAGTTTTGTTTGGCATGAGGGTTATATTTGAACTTCTCCAACTATAACTTTTAATGGTAAAAAAACTAAAATTTTTGTTAGTAAAACTGCTAGCAAAAAAATTATTTGATTGTTTAGTTTTCAATTAGAAAAGAACTTTTGATTTGGTAGATAATTAGGATGTTTTGTTTTAAATAATTTTTATATAGTTTTATGAAAACTGACATATAAGAATTATTATTCAGTAAGCTTATTCAGGTTTTTATTTGAAAAGATTACAATATAATTAATAAAGTTTTATAATGATAGTTATGATATTTTAGTGTTTTTAAAAAATGTTTGATTATTTTATTGGTTATTGATGGGTAAAATTATCTAATCAGTAAGATATTTAATTTTTTTTTTTTAATAAAACCTTTTTAAAGAAGTTGAAAAAATCTACTTTTTAAATTTGAGTTTATCTATGTAGACTTTAAACAATTTTTTCAATTGTTCAAAACTTCGACTGCAGTGACAATCGAATGGCAAAAAAAACCTTGAAAAGAGCTTTTAATTTTTTTTTTAATGCTGTTTTGGTCAATAGAGAAGATCCTCCAAACTGACACCCTGTGGAAGAGTTTGTCAAAGTAAAGCTCTCAATCAAAAGTAGACTCTTCATAAGTAAAGTTTTCGAATAAAAATGATTGGTTGTTTAGGTACAAATTGATAAAACTTTTTCAAATTGTAGATTTTTTTGTATTAATTTTAAAATTAATGATAAGATTACCATACAGGATAATGTTAGAAAAAGAGTTTATTAGTGTTTAAAGTTAAAAAGGTATTGTGAAATTAATTAAACACAATAAAATTTGACCTCTGTCCATAAAAACTTTATTAATTGTTAAAAACTTTAATTTATGATACCAGTAATAACAATAATAATAATAATAGTAATAATAAGAGCTTTTTGTATTAAAAAAAGGTTCTTTTAGCATGTAGATAAGTTATTCCAAAACTAAACTAATCTTCTTTGGTAGATGGTTGTTATGTTCCCGCGAATAGGATCTCGTCACAGGTCGATTCACCGGAAAATCCCTTTGATTTCCCTTGTTCACGTTCCTGTTTTTCTTCGAAGAACCTATTTTAAAAGATAACGATGGGTGTTTGTTCTTAAGAGACCACCCAAACTCTCCTTACTTCTCTTTATTGCAAAGTCTGAATTAATATTTTTATTTCATGACTTTCTCTCTTATAGCAAGAGAATGACTACAATAAGGATACAAAACATATGTTGCCTATTTCAGAGATACTGAAATTAAACAACTACCAAAACAAGACTCTCTAAATAAGGAAATAAAATATTAAAACTAAAGGAAACTAAATACCAACAAGACTCCAAAAATAAAGGAAAATAATTAAAAAGATTTATGCATTCCTTTCCTATGTTGCTTGTCTATGAAGGTGTCCCTAACAATGGTGATGGTAGGATTACAGGAAGTGACGCTAGAGAGTTCTTAACTATGGCGAATTTATCTCGACAAGATCTCAAGCTGGTATAGCTTTCTTTTCGAATTTTGTTAAAGCTGTGTTGGCGGTTTGTTGCATGTTCTGCTTTGCTTCCTGCAGTTATCTTATATTATTCTATAATTATTGCTCTGTTTTTAGCTTTCTTTGTTAGTCTTCTATGCATGTTTAATGCATTTTTAGAGAATAATCGCATTTTCTTTTTCAGTTATGCATGATGGGGACTTTTTATATGTTCTATCGTACATTAATATCAACAGAAAAATTGCATTCGACATGATTATCTGATGTTTAAAGATTTCACTGATTGCTCCACCATTTGATGCCTTCATATGTATATGAATTATATCTTTCTAGTCATGTTCTTCTCTCTGAGTTAGTTATGTTGAGACTATATGTTCTTACTTTTCTTTTCTTGCTTTGAAGGTGTGGATGATTGCAGATTCTTAGCGACAGGGATATCTCGGTCTTAAAGAGTTTATCACTGCTATGCAGGTTTAAATTACTTTATCTGGCATTCTAAATTTGATTTATCAATCCATTGTTATGAAACTTAAGCATTCCTACTCTTCGTTTGTAGCTAGTATCTCTAGCACAAGCAGGGTGTAATATAGGACATGATACCTTGAATAGCAATGGTAAACAGCTTGAGCTAGGATTGGTTTAAAGTTGACAACTTGCAATGCACAATTATTTATCGAGTAGCTTTCTGTGCATTGCAGTTGACTTCCAACATTTGCAACTTCCAGTCATGGATGGTTTGGATGTATTACTGTCAGTAAGTTCCTATGTTTTAAAATTTCCATCTTTATAATTTATTTTTATGCAAGGTCTTACTCGTTTACTTAATCTATTCAGAAGAAAAAGGACTCTTCAAAGTATAGTGATACTGATGCAAATGGTGAGAAATTTTGTACTGATGATGATGATTGCTACCTTCGGTTTTCTGTTATACGTTTGCTAATTAGCAGCAATACAGGTAGATCCCAACTGCGGCCTTCTCCTATAGCTTCTTGGTTTTCGTCGAAGAAGGTTTAAGTTCAGACCTAGTATAAAATTGTACTTATAATAATATTGTTATATCTTAAAGATGATGCTTAAAATTTTCATGGCTAGCCTGTTAGAGAGTCTTATATTAGTGGTTGTATCTTACTTGACAATTAAGCTTTTGGATGTAGTTGTTACTAATACAATTTTAGTACTTGGTTTGTCCTAGAAGATTCAGATTCGAATCTCCTCATATGCATTGTGTTTGTGCTATTTGTTCTGTAATCTGTTATCTGCATGTGTACTTAGGCTTGGTTCACGTGCCAAGTCTGTTAGTGTGTCACATGAAGGGGTGTGACATAACCATATTTTTAGATCATTTATAGCCTCTCCTAACTACTTATACTCTTTAGTCTATTTTATTTTCTGTCATCTTTCTCTTTTTGAATTCTTTTCGGGGTGATTCATAGGTATCTCTATCTTCTGTTACATCAATAATTGATGGACTAAAGATACTGTACAATGAAAAGCTGAAGCCATTAGAAGTTACCTATCGATTTGATAATTTTGGGTATCCGCTGATGGTGATTATATCTTGAAAACCTTATCAATTACTCTCAATTCAGCTATAATTTTTTATGCCACATGCACTCAGTTTTACTACGTTATAGATTGAGAGGTACCATAATCAATAAATTGCTGCGTTTTGTGGTGTAACACAGACACATAGTGATTTTGATGCCAAGCCAATGGTTATGCTTTTGGGTCAATACTCCACCGGGAAAACAACATTCATAAATCATTTGCTGAAATGTAGTTATCCAGGCAAGTTATCTCTACTTGTGTATATTTTCTTTTTACCTTTTGTTTACTTGCTTAATTACTTCCCGTATAGCCGGCTTTTCGTTGGTTGTGCACCTGCGCTCAGCTTTTCTGTCTCTTCATAATTTGCAGGAGCTCATATAGGACCTGAACCAACAACTGACAAGTTTGTTGCTGTTACGGTAAACACAAATCCCTTATTGTAATTGTCAGTAAATATCTAATCAAAAGCTTAAATTAATAGAATAAGACTCATTTAATCATATAAGAGCCTTAAAAGTTAAAATTAAAAAAATATTCCTTAATGTGTCATACCAATGGACTTGACATATGTACTAAGCTCAAGTATATATAAACACACAACAAATACAAATATAATCGCCACGAAGGGTGGGGGTGGGTTTAGTGTTGCGCAATTGAAACAAATAATGAAATATTAAGAAGAAAGAACAACGTAGAGAATTATAGTGGTTTGACAATGTACCTATATCTATTTTCGTACAGCTTAAAGAAATTTCATTGTATTTTCAATAGAGTTACAGTAATTATTTATGTCAAATCTTAATTCCGAAAATATCTTTACAAATTACATATTGTACCGTACAAAAAAAAAGGAGCCTATATACTTATATATATAAAATCATTTTCTCTCTTATGCTCTCTATTTATATGCAGATACTTTCTATTATTCTTTAATTTATTTTGTTGGTGTGTTTACTTGATGGATTAGAAAATGAGAATGAGGAAATTTATTTTGATGATGTGTTTACTTAGATGGATTAAAGAATGAGAATGAGAAATGAGAAATGAGAATGATTGTTGATAATTCATTCCAATTTGAAAGCAAAATAAACGTCTCAATGAAAATCTTATGATTTAGATTCCGATTCCTGCAATTGAAGTAAACAATTTATTTTGATTTTGATACATTATTTTGATTCAAAGTTATTCCGATTTCAAATCATTTCAATTCTAAGTTACTTTAATCTTGCTTTTCATTGTAAATACTACTAGGATAAAATTAACCAAGGCTAACATGATATATTAGAATTTTTCGTTACAATACATGACATTTAATGATCAGCTAAATTTTAAAAATATATGGTGTGCATTGACGTGCTTGTGCTTGAATACAGTTGGGACCTGAAGAAAGAAGTGTTCCGGGGAACACTATTACTGTCTAAGCAGACAGGCCATTCAGTGGTCTCACGACATTTGGAACTCCATTTTTATCAAAATTTGAGTGTGCTCAAATGCCACACCCTGTGAGTAATTTTTTAGAATTTTAAACCAAATAATTATTTGTCCTCTTCTTCGCATACCTCTGAAGCATATTGTCACACATTTGAAGCTGCTGGAGAACATAACACTTGTAGATACTCCTGGAATTTTGTCAGGAGAGAAGCAACGGGTGCAACGAGCCTATGAGTTTAGGCGTGTAATATCGTGGTTTGCTGCAAAGTGTGACCTCATTTTGCTTCTGTTTGACCCTCACAAACTTGATATCAGTGATGAGTTCAAGGATGTGATATCAACTTTACGTGGTCACGATGACAAGATTTGTGTGGTACTGAACAAGGCAGACCAAGTTGATACTCAACAAGTAAGCAACTCTGAGGCCAAGTTGATGCTTAGTTTCTTGTTCTACTGACCAGTTTACTAAGCCTCTAGCTTATTGTAGCAGATGAGGGTCTATGGGGCTTTGATGTGGTCTCTTGGGAAGGTTTTGGACACTCCTGAAGTTGTACGCGTCTATATTGGGTACATTTTGAATCTTCACATGTACATGATTTTTGAGACTCACGCTGCACGTTGTGTTTTAATAGAATAACGGTGGGACTCGAACCTTAATCTCTTAGAATCAAAGGAGTTACTCAATCACTTCTATTGAGGGGTGCATATGTTTCTTATAATACTTCCATCAATGTCATTTACACTCGTTTTTGGCATATTTAAAATTTCATGTTAGTTTTATCTTGCCAATCTAATGTGCCTTCTTCGTTTGGCAGTTTGTTTAGCGACAAACCTATAAGTGAAACTGCAACCGGTCCACTTGAAAAAGAACTTTTCGAAAGAGAACAAGAAGACCTTCTCTCTGATCTAAAAAATATTTAAAAAAAGGCTTGTGATCGTCGAGTGAGTTTTATTGCATTATTCTTTTCTTCCAAACACTCACACACAAACGTACATATTTGTTAACATGTCATCCATTGATGTGATGAACATGCCAAGAAAATAAAATTCAGGCCCTTGTTTGTGAATAGCATAAACAGTATAACGAGATTTCAAGTAGTGTAGACATTAAGAGTTGTTAATGAATTAACCATCTTCAACTTCATTGTCCATAGATTTTTAGTTGGATATAACTCTTAGGATATTTTATATTTCTTATTGTGGGCTTACATATTTAATAACAATTATATTATGGGTTATATATTTTAATAGGACCAAATAAATGATATATTAATTGGGCTTTAGAAATATTTGTTGGGTATGAACTTTTAATGTGTAGAAACCTAATACTAATAGATTTAGAGTTAATGAGAATCTAATTAGATTAGTATATAAAGAATGTCATAAGGGTTATGGTCCCAAGTTAAATCAAAATAATTTTGCTCTTTTTTTCTTTTCCCATTCAAGAAGAAAAAAAACTATAGAGCAATTAAGGAGATTTGATTGTGGAAGATCCAATCTCACTCAAGATTATCAACATGGATTCAGGTATATTTTTTCTACAATAATTCTTAATGATTTAATATGAGTTTCAAGATTATCGTATAAGTTTATACCTATTAAAGTTTATCCAACAAATGGTATCAGAGCCTACTCATATTGGATCATTAAGGAATTGATTGGTTTGATTTATTATTGCTATCATGAAAACTTAAAAATATATGTGTAGATATATTTAAAGTCACAGTTTAACAGTTTAATATATTTTAAATATATATATATTATAGATATTATGAATTTGTCCGCTTGTGTTTGTTTAACAGTGGTTGTTTGTTTTGAAGAACATATATAAGTATGTTATGCATTGAAAGTCACGAGTGTTGTTTTTTTTTTTTGGGGAAAAGGACGGCAAGAATATAATATATATATATGTAGCTATTGGGTGCTGATCAGCCTTGTGTTTTGCTTTTTCGTGTGCAATTGGAATTGGTTTTTGTTTTTATGGTTTTTCTGTGCGTAATAAGAATTTATTTATTTACTTGTACGATGATGGTGCTTTTTGTCTTTTGGGTCATGTAAATTGTGGATTCGATTCAGAAATTTAGGTTTCAAGGAATTACTTTTACATGTAATTTTAGTTATATATAAAATCAACGATGCATCCATAATGATTATACTGATATCAATTTTGTTTTCAATTTGGAAATAAAAATTTGTGATATATATATTCATATTAAATTGAGTATTCAATTGAAAGAAAGTTTTGTTTTTTTCTAATATATATAGTCTGATATTTCAAAATATATTGAATTGAAATTATATGTTGTCAAAGTAATCTCTATAATATAAATTTATTTATTTTGAAATATTGAAATGTGTGTGTCTATTATTTATGTGAATAATGACCGCCTCAAAAGAATGTTATTATTTGACCAAATAATGGGCATACCTGTGGTAATAAATATGTGACGATTATTAAGTTTTTCATGTGAGTAATAAGTCGGCCCAAAGAAAGGCTTACTACTTGACATAATTAATTGTCAATAGTTGATTACTACATGGAGAGTACCACTTATAGTTGATATTTCTGTCTAAAGAGTTGATATTTCTGTCTAAAGACTAAATATCAATGTTGTGCTAGGTATCTTGTTTTAGGGCCCATTATTATGGGAATTGTTGAATTATGTCATGTATGAATTTATTAATTGAATATATATTTTTGACATAATAATTAATTGTGAGCTTGTATTTGATTTTATTATCGATTTAGTTACTTCTGCTTCAACAATATCTGTCAAAATTAATTCCATTCCTGTGCTTAATGACACAAATTTCAAGAATTGGAAAGAGAACGTTATAATTGTTCTCGGTTGCATGGATCTTGACCTTGCGCTTCAGGAAGAACGACCTCCATCTCTTAATGAGAATAATTCCGTTGATAAAAAGGCGAGAATGGAGAAGTAAGACTGTTCTAATCGCATGAGTCTTATGATCATGAAATATTCCATTCCGAAAATTTTTAGGGATTCTATGTTCGAAGTTGAAAGTGCTAACTTAGCAACTATCTCTAAGGATAAGAAAAGGAAAAGAGAAAAAGAAGCTGCAGTTGGGACATTAAAACATAAGGTGTAAAAGAAATAGGATGAAGAGTTTACTTATTACTTTTACAAGAAAAATGGACATATAAATAAAGAATGTCCCAAATACGCCAACTAGCGTGTCAAGAAATGTATGTTTTTCAATCTAGTTTGTTTTGAAGTTAATTTATCTTCTATACCTAAACACACTTGGTGGATAGATATTGATGCTACTACTCACATAAGTGTGTCTAAGTAAGGTTGCTTGTGGAGTCGAAAGCCAAGTGATGCTGAAAGATTCATCTATATGAGGGATGACAAAACAGTTGCAGTAGAGGCTATATGAACTTTTAGGTTATTATTAAAGACTAGTCAATTTTTGAATTTGTAAGAGACTTATGTGGTATAGACTTTTAGATGGAATTTGATTTCAATTTCTGTTTTGGATAAATTTGGTTATTCTTGTTCATTTGGAAAGGGAAAAAATCATTTTAGTCCCTAACTTTTAGGAAAATGTCAAATTTTTAACTATATTTTCTAAAAGGACGAAATGAACTTTAACTTTTCGAAAAAATGTCAAATTAGTTCCTCTTATCAGTCAACTAACGGTCAAACTTAATGAAAAACATAAGAAGACTAATTTAACCCTGGATACTATTAAAATAGATAAAAAGATTATTATACCCTCAAATAAAGTAAAATATTACAATAATATATAATTATTAAAATATCCTTAATGAGTTGCATATAATTTTCATAAAATTATAGTTTTACCCTTAGAAAATTTTTGATTGAACGTAGCTTTGTTTGAGGATCTTATGTATATTTGTTAATTGTAAAATTACCATTTTACCCTTACAATTAAAAATTTTCATTAAATCTTTATTCATGGGTGTGATTTTTTTTATTTTTTATTTTTTTTTTAATTTCTACTTTAGCTTGTAATTTTTTCTTTTTTTTTTTCAAAATTTCTGCTCTAGCTTTTAATATGTTTACAGTTTCTGCTCTTGCTCCATATGTTTAATATTTTTGTTGCATCTATTAATTTTTTTCAATCTATAATATTATATATTTGAGATCTACATATTTATGGTATAATTGGTATATGCTTTGAGATGATATTCATATTTAACAAAATGATTTTTTTTTAAAATAATTTTGTCGAACGAGATTTTTTTTTTTGAATTTTTTTTCCTCATTTGTTTTAAATGATTTTTTCCCCTTATTTTATCTTCCTTTTACATCTTCCTCCATTATAATTGGAAATATCAAATTTACCCTCATTTAATATGCTATCAATTAAGTTTGACCGTTAGTTGACTGATAAAATGGACTAATTTGACACTTTTATGAAAAATTAAGGTTCATTTCGTCTTTTTAGAAAACATAGTTAAAAAATTGACATTTTTCTAAAAGTTAGGAACTAAAATGATTTTTTTCCATTTGAAAATAATAAATTTAATCTTTTTCAAGATTCTAATCTTATTGACGTGTCTATCATGTTTACTTGTATATATGTATGCATGCATTCAAGTTTTGTTTTTCATTATAGGTCCAAAGGAAACATCATTTGCCTCAAGGAGATTTTCCAGACACTAAACAGTTTAAGGACGCTTTGAGTGGTTACAGCTTTAAGAAATTTGAGAAGCTCAAGCCTAAGTTGATACAATCTGTTGATGTCATGCTGGGTTATGACATTCCTAATCTCTTGAAGAATTTCAGAAATCCTTATGATTAAAGGATTTCCATATGTACTACATAGCATTATAATGCTTTTCGTTTTCTTCGGTCTTAACTCATTTCGAATGTTTCTCCATATATGGATGTTGATTGTCACAGGAAACATACACTGGCTCTAAATTGTAGGATCCATTTATTTGTCTTGTGATATATATATAAATTTAAGGGGTATACTATTTGTCAGAAGATTAAAAAGTTGACTCTTTTAAGTTTAAAAATATAAATTTAAGGGGTATACTATGAGAGAACTCTCTCGTATATAGGAGCTTTATTCTATTTCATAAACACATAAGTTTACCCATGATTAGGCAAATATTAAAAAAAAAAAAGAAAATCCAAAGTTTTCCATTACAATCATAATTTACTAGGCTATATTTTATCTTTGAACTCATTTTGTTAGTCTTGAGTCTCTTGACACCCTCCTTCAGCGTAAATAAGTTTGTGTGCATCTTGCAAACGGTTGGAGGTTCGATTATCAAGATTTTTGGGCCGTGCAAGTCGTATGTTATAGTTTTTGAAAATAATTATCCCCCATTATGAAAATTATTGAATTACATAAGTAATATTTGATCTTAACCGATTCTAACAAAACTCTTATTTATTTGGTGTTAGTTTTTAAAAAATTAGTAAATAATTGTGTTAATAATTTTTTGACATCTTTTAAAATTAAGAAATAAGATTACAATCACTAATTGCACAAATGAAATAATTGTTATAGGTCCAGACACAATTTCTAAATGTTCACAAAACATAAAATTTAAATTTTGCTGTACCATAGGTTTGCTTGTTACAATTAGTTATCCTAATTTATTTTGATTCAACCTATTTCAATATTGATGATGAGTTCAACAATACAACAAGCTGGTAAACAATAATACCAAATAATTACAAATTTATACATTAAAAAATCATTGGGAAATTTAAAACAACAAATTAAAACGGAAAATCAATCCAAATCCAATTCAACACACTGACACTAATTTCCCATTTTGGCGCGTGGTAATCATTTACACAAAACGACATCCTTTACCTCGTTAAACACACAAACGACGACGTATCACTCACGTTTAACTGTTTAAGTTCCAATTCCCCCCAAAAAAAAAAGCAAAAAACTGCCGTCAAATCAAAACAAAAAAGACGATAATTTCACAAAACCAACCGGCCTTTTAACTGTTTTTCACAACCTCGCTGTAATTTATTTTCTCTATATAAAGATCGTTCGAAAATTTTTAAAAAACAAAACAAAAATCTGAACACGAAAACAAAAACGTTTTTCGTTTTCTTTTTTTCTGATATTTGTGTTTTGGATGCGACGATGGAGATAGGTTCGAGTCCAATCGGTTCGTGCTCGAAAGAGTACCAGAAGATCTACCAGGACTGGTTCACTTCCGCTGATTCAGGTACATTCTTCTCTCCTACTTTTTTTTTTTTTTTTGATTTTGGTTTTATTTAAATTTTTGTTTTAATTTGGATATGTTTTGCTTAAGTTAGTTAAGTTTATATTTTTACAAGTTTAATTCAATATATCGAATTTTGAGTTCTGCGATTGACTAGCTTAATCTTATAATATAAATATTTTTAGTTTGTTGATGATGTGTAATGTGTTTGAAAATGTTTGATAGATGGTGATGGAAGAATTACTGGAAGCGATGCTACCGAGTTATTTGCTATGTCCAATTTATCTAGACAAGATCTCAAGCTGGTATTCTCTCTACCTACCTTTATATGATGATAATAATAATAATAACAACAACAATAATAATTCTACTATCAATACGTCCTACCTTTTAAACTGATAGAGCCATCAATCAAAGACATTCATTCCGTCTAAATTGAACTTTTAAATAGTTTAGACCACCAATCAAAATCATTCATTCAATTTGATTTGAATAGAAGAGGAAAATTTTGTTACGAGAGAAAATATAACGAATGAATTTGATTGGTGGTTTTAACAATTTATAATAGAAGTATAGGACACACTAACTGCCTGTGTGTATATATATATCTCTCTCTTTTTTATTTTATAATTTTATAAAATTATAAAATTTTATAATTTGATGCCTTTTACTTTTGTTCATATGTGGTCTTGTGTTAGTTATATTGACTATATGTTCTTACTTTGGTTCAAAGGTGTGGGCAATAGCTGATTCAAAACGACAGGGATATCTTGGGATCAAAGAGTTTATCGCTGCTATGCAGGTTTAAATTAAATTACATTGTTTTTCAGGCGGTTTAAATTTGTTTCATTTTCGAGAAAACTGACATTTTTGTACTCTTAATTTGTAGCTAGTATCTCTAGCACAAGCTGGACGTGAAATAACACATGATATCTTGAATAGCGATGGTAAACAGCTCAAGATAGTTCTGTTTCTTATTGCATGCTGTTGGTTATTATTTCTTTCACTCATATCATATCATTTAATTGAAACTTTTGTATATTGCAGTTGACTTCCAAAATTTGCAACTTCCTGTCATGGAAGGTTTGCAAGCATTACTATCGGTAAGTTGCTATATTTCGAATTTCTATCTTTCCAAATTATTTTTATGCAACTTCTTACTCGTGTATTTGATCTATTCAGAAGAAAAAGCATTCATGTAAGCATAGTGATGCTGATGCAAATGGTGAGGAACTTTATGCTAAAGATAATGATCGCTATTTTTGCTTTTCTGTTGTACATTTGCTAATTACGAGCGATACAGGTGGTTCCCAAAAGCAGCCTTCACGTACAGCTGCTTGGTTTTCTACCAAATCATCAAAGAAGGTTTGAAGTTTTGACTTAGTATAAAATCATATTTATATATAATAATACTCTTAAACTTGTATTTGATAATGTTAAAATGTGCTTCACTCCATTTCTCACATTCCCTACTTGTTTATGTAGATATTGTTTGTGTTTTTTTGAATTAAGTTACATATTGGTAGTTATTTTTTACATTTAAAGGCATGACTGGTTAGTGTTTTTGACTGGAATGATTGGAAAACTTTGATAGTTACAGTACTGATGTACAAACACAATAGGAGCTGTTGGATTATGTAGAAATATACAAAGTTCTTTTTTTTTTCCAAGTGCAATTTAGTGTATATGCATGCAAGGTTATATATATAGTTAATGTATTCCTTCGTTTGCTGTCGATACATTGTATATAGCCCTATTGCACTTCATTTATTATTGTCTACTGTGAGGGTGTTGTGAATTTTTTTTTTTTTGGGGTAAAACTATCATGGTGTCTTCAGGATTGTTACTCTTAGTTTTGTGTTCTTGCTCTTTGGTTTTTCTTATAATATGGCTTTGACATCTACGCTTTCATATTGGTTGTGCTGTATGAGGAGTTTATAGAGTTCAATGTATTGATATACCTACACACTGAAGACATATTGTTATCCAGAGATGATTTCTTCTATCAATGAAAACTTTTCATCAATTCAATTTAAAGAATAAATAAGAGCATGTCAACATATTGGTTCGTATGCTTTGTTGTATTTTGGAGATAATGCTAGAAATTTTTATGGCTAGCCAAATTTTTGCATCTTTTTATATCTGCCTATCTACCTTATACTTTTTAGTCAACTTTTTTTTTTTTTTTTTCCTGAATTTTTTTGGCCCATATTTACAGATATCTCCGTCTTCTGTTACATCAATAGTTGATGGGCTAAAGAAATTGTACATTCAAAAGCTGAAGCCATTAGAAGTTACCTATCGATTTAATGATTTTGTATCTCCATTATTGGTGAGTTATAATTTTATCTTGCCAATATTGTCAATTACTCTTAGTTCAGTTCTAATTTTTATGGCATAATCACAAAGTTGTACTACATTATAATCAAGTGAGAGATATCGTGAATTTATATATTGCGGTTATTTGTCATTAACACAGACAAATAGTGACTTTGATGCCAAGCCTATGGTTATGCTTTTGGGTCAATACTCCACTGGTAAAACAACATTCATAAAGCATCTGCTGAAAAGTAGTTATCCAGGCAAGTTATCTCTCTTGTATGTTTTTCTCCTGTTGTTACTTGCTCACTTCCGTTACAGCATGTTGGTGTTTTGTTGGTTTTGCTTAATTTTTTTTTCCTCTTCATATTTTTGCAGGAGCTAACATAGGACCTGAACCGACAACTGACAGATTTGTTGTTATTATGGTAAACTCAAATCCATATAGTTAGTTTCTTTCTGCTTGCTGTTCATTGTAACTAATTACTATTAGAATGAAATTAACTGAGGCTAACATGTTGTACTGTCTCAGTGAATGAGTAGATCAATTAGAATTTCATCTTTTTATCATAGATGTTTTTTAATGGTTTTGTTATATTTTAAAAATATGAAATTTGCATACATGTGTGTGCATCAATACAGTCGGGACCTGATGAAAGATGTATTCCTGGTAACACTGTTGCTGTCCGAGCAGACATGCCATTCAGTGGCCTCACAACATTTGGAACTGCATTTTTGTCAAAGTTTGAGTGTTCTCAAATGCGACACCCTGTGAGTAAATTTTTAGGGTTTAAAACCACTTTATCTGTCCTTTTCTTCTCATGCATCTGAAGCATATGATTATAAATTTGAAGCTGCTGGAGCACATAACATTTGTGGATACACCTGGAGTTTTGTCGGGAGAGAAGCAACGGACGCAACGAGCCTATGATTTTACAGGTGTAACATCATGGTTCGCTGCAAAGTGTGACCTCATTTTGCTTCTGTTTGATCCTCACAAACTTGATGTCAGCGATGAGTTCAAGCGTGTGATTTCATCTTTACGTGGTCATGACGACAAGATCCGTGTGGTTCTGAACAAGGCAGACCAAGTCGATACTCAACAAGTAAGGACCTCTATAGCCTAGTTGATTTCTGTTTTCTGGTTGTAATTATATGTATTGTGAGACAAAGTTCTTTACGATCGTAAATTGACCAGTTTACCCTGCCTCTCATTGTAGCTGATGAGGGTCTATGGAGCTTTGATGTGGTCGCTAGGCAAAGTTCTTAACACTCCTGAAGTTGTACGTGTCTATATCGGGTAGGTTTTGAATCTTATATGTTCATGATTTCTGATAATTTTTGGATCATTTTCAATTAAGTGGCTACATAATCGTGTATAAAGATTTGATTTTATGTGAATCTCAAACATATTGTTTGTACCTTGTTGCATATCCCAGCAAACCTCTTTTTTTTTTTTTTTTTAATTATTATTATTAAATAATAAAAAAAAAAAGATGTTTGTAAAATTTACAAGTCTGCATTGTATTTCATAATATTTTAATATATATATATTTTCCTTGGAGGTTGTTATAGCATATTATTCGTTTTAATGGGCTAGTTTTTTCCATTTCTTATAGATTATACATCGATGTTGTTTATACTTGTTTTGGCATATTGAAAGTTTCTTGTTAAGTCTCACCTTGCAAATCTATTGTGTCTTCTTCATTTGGCAGTTCATTTAATGACAAAACTGTAAGTGAAAATGCAACCGGTCCACTTGGAAAAGAACTTTTTGAAAGAGAACAAGAAGACCTTCTCTCTGATCTAAAAGATATTCCGAAAAAGGCTTGTGATCGTCGAGTGAGTTTATTGCATTCTTTTCTTCTGAGCTTATACTCACACATACACAATCTAATATTTGTTTCTCTTCCATCCGTGAACCCTAATATTTCTGGATCTCCAATAAACTTGAAATTTGACAAACGTGATGACAATGCCGAGAAAATTCAGTGCCTATGTTTTGTGAATCGTAAACTGTATAACAAGATTGCAAGAAGTGTAAATTTAGAGTTGTTAAAGAACTATCTTGAACTCCACTTCCGAGTTCCGACAGATGGATTGTTCAATATGACTTTTGTTAAAAGATGCTCGTTGAAGGGTGATTGACTGCAATTGTTTTCTCACAGATAAATGAATTCGTGAAACGTGCTAGAGCTGCCAAGATACATGCTTATATCATCAGTCATTTGAAAAAGGAGATGCCTTCCATGATTGGCAAGGCAAAGACACAACAGGGACTTATTGATAACTTGGCAGATGAGTTCGGAAAGGTTTGAACTCTCTCTCTTTCTTTGCAAACACATGTTCTCACACGATTGGCTTGTCTATCATGTTCACTTGTATGCATACATTCAGCATTTTGTTCGTTATTACAGGTCCAAAGGGAACATCATCTCCCCCCAGGAGATTTTCCAAACGTGGAACAGTTTAAGGAGATTTTGACTGGTTATAACTTTGACAAATTCGAGAAGCTAAAGCCCAAGATGATACAATCTGTTGACGACATGTTGGGTAATGGCATTCCCAATCTCTTGAAGAATTTCAGAAATCCCTATGATTAAAGGATGGCAACAGTGTACAAGCCAGAGCATTCCATGGCATAAGCATTTCTGTATGTACCATATATATACTATTTCACTTTCTTTCCTCTTCCATCATTTCGAATTTTTCTAGTTATACGGATGTTGATTGTTACAGGAAATAAAAATGGGATCCTTACTGCAGGATCCATTTATTTGTATCCCATTGATCAAAATTTGAAATTCGGTCTATACACCAGTGCTATTCTCTTTATCTTATTTCTTTGTCATGGAGAATTTTGTATCATGGACAACAATTGAAAACAACTTTTCTCAGGTTTACACACACACATAACTCTGCAGGTGCAGGATCTTGTATTTAGCTACATTAGGGGCGATGATTCTATAATGTTAAAGAATCACGTCTTAGTTCAGATGCAGGGGTTCTAGTTCCAATGTAAGAGAGAATTTTTCTATGTTATAGAATTGCTGTCAAATGTCAATCCCAGACTTGTGAAAATTATGAAGATTTAAATTGGGCGAGTTAAAAAGTAATGCGTTAGGGTTGTCCTGTAGTATAGTGAATGGTAAAGAAGAAATGTTGAATGAAATTTATTTATTTATTTACATTATAATTATAATTATAACTGTCCCCCTCTTGAGGTAGAACCTTAAGATAGTCTGGAACTCTACTCCAATTAGGCGGAAGAGGATTTTATCCATGCTAACACACCTAATTAAAAGCTTGATTTCTTTTATCGCATCTGTCTACTAGTATTAATGTATTATATGTGGAGAACGGAAAGTGAATCCCTAGAATGCTTTGAAGTTGATTATAGATTTACCCCAAAACTAGCTATATTTATTAGATTTGATTTACCCCAAAACTAGCTATATTTATTAGACAAATCTATGGATAGTGTGATATGTGTTTTATTGACAACATTTTCCATTTTTTAGGGTATTTATAAATGGAAAGTTTTTGGTGTTTTTTTTTTAAAAAAAATAAATTATTGAGATCTTATTTTTGGGATACGCGATCCCCATACTCCTACTGACATCAATGTATATATGCTCATTTATTTAGGGAAAGTTATAAAAAGAGGAAGAAAACATTTTACATAATTACAGATCAAAGATTAAAATTGAGTAATTTTGAATAGTTTTGATACCCATTAGCATTAGGTGGTTGAGATAAAATTAGAAAATGTGATGCGAAATTAAAGATATTAAAAAATATATTGGCGAAAATTGTAAATAAAGTATGTTCTATTTTTCTTTACATATTAAGATATTATAAAACTGAAGTAAATAATTTTTCACCTCATTAGCTTCTCTCTCTTTATAAATATATATATACACACACATATATATATACATATAAAACAAAATTTTTTGTTGAGGACTTTTCGTAGTGTAAATTTTACTATAACTGTTTTTCTTTGGTATCATAGATACAAATCAATTTATTGATTTTGCATCACAAAAACAAATCTAAACATTTACCTATTATAATAAATAAATATTCTTGTTAATTCTTTCCAAATATACCAAAATATATAAATGGAAAATTAAAAAGATCTTCCTAGAATATTCATTTGAAAGTCTTAGATGAGCATAATAAGTGCAGAAACAAAAATGGTATGTTTATCTTTGAGAGATTTGGACATAGTTTCATATAATTTTATGTTAATATATACACACACACATATGTATGTATCAACAATCATTTATATATATATCCATCTTCCCTCCAAACCTTAGCTTGAAAAAAATACCCTAACTTGCTGTTCAAACAATCATTTCTTGCAACAAATCCATCAAAAAATAATCTCTCAGCTATGTCCTTGATCACTTCAGAGAAGAAGTTTTCAATCCCTAAAAAAGCATGCAAACATTTTACATCTTTACTTCATCCAAAACTTTCATGTTTCCATCCTACGCGACAGAGAAATCCAGTTACTCACCACCACCATCACCATCACTATCACTATAACCGCGACCATAACTCTCACCACGACCACCAGCATTACATCCACGGCCACCCTCAGTGGAAACAACAGGCTTCTCATTCACATCTTGGTGTCTATAAGAAAGAGTGTATGATTGAAAGTAGGGTTGATGATGATCATCAAGATCATGATTCCGATGGTGATGGTGATGATGATCATCATGGGGTTTGTAAAGTGCAAATGCATGAAGTGGATGCAAAAGCTGAAGCATTCATTGAGAACTTCAAGCAATTTTTGAGGCTCGAAAGGCAGAAATCTGTGGAAGAATTTTATGCAATGTTGGCTCGTGGTACATGAAAATAATACTATATTTTTTATATATTATTTTTATGTGTTTAGAGATATATATATAATGAAATAATAATTATCTACAAAAGTGATTTGAATGTGTTTTTTCAGAATTCATGAATCACTTTTTGAGATTTTGTTATTATTGTAGCTGTAGAAATTAATTATGGAACATTGTTTGTCATTTGGGTTTCATGCATTTTTTAGCATGAAAGCCAAGTGTTGGACTTTTTATCTCTTAATATATTTACTTAATTTGCACTGTGCTTTCAATCAAATTGAATAAAGATGTTGAATTTATGATTGTTTGCATGATTATTGATAGTTTTTCTTAGTTATTTGATTGATATTAAATTGTTATATAAATTTTATATATTTTCCATATCATTACCATTCAAAGCACAATAGTTTGTATTTATTTTATATCGTTTGGTTAAAATAGACAAGCAAAACTAGTGCTTTTCTGAAAAGCAATGCTGGACAAAAATATGTTGAAAATGTTTAATATTCGAGAGATGTGCTTTAAACAATGAATTTTAAGTGTTCTCATATAATTTATTAAAACACACTGATATCATATTAGATTTGATCATAAACATTGGGGCTTTATATAACAATAATATCCCATTGATCTTGTTGCACTGCATGTTTGCATGATAGTATTGTTACTTTATGTTTCCAATGTTTTTATAGCTTAGCTTCCTAGTTTTTTTTTTTTTTGAAAGTATTTCTAATAAAAATTTATTATACAGGAAAAATGAAAATCAATTTATTATTACCATCGGTCCCCTCCAAAGTTTAGAGAGATTATTCTCAAAATCTTAAATAGGAAGTAACTATATATATTAAAATACGATTCTGGTTTGATTTATTATGCTATACATATCAATTATAATATTATTTACCAAAAATAAAATAAATATTCTTGAGATAATTAATAAGATAAGAATACGTAACTCCACGGCTTCATTAGTGTAAAATAAGAAATTTTAATGATAAAACATTTAATGTGTTACATTACATGCATAATATAAGAGTGTTTAGAGCATATCAGATATCACCAGTGTTTAGAGCATATTACCTACAAGTGGTTGTACACCTTTTAATTCATCAAGTAGTAGGGGTTGGATTCCTATTAAGCCAATTGTATAGGTAGTTTTATTTTTTTACTTTAGAACAATTATTTCTGGATCATGAGAATAAATATTCTAGTTATATAAATAGTGACTGATTACGACAAGTCATAACAAAACTCAAAATTGCTTGATGTTAGCTTTTTTCTTTTTATTTTATTTTTTTTAAAAAAAAATGGTTAGTACACTAATTATTCATATGTTTAATTCAGTCAATGATGCACAAAAAAAAAAAATGTTAATAGTTTCTCTTTTTATCATGTGAGTCGTTATTTTATGATTATAAAAGTAGTTATTCAAGTTATACAAATACTAATTTATTTCATTAAATTCCAACAAAACTCTTATACATCAACCATTTAATTTAAAAATAAATAAATAAAAAGGATTAATGCATTCTTTTCTTCGTATTTGTAATCAAGGTTGAGTCTCACCGTACAAAAGAAATAGAAAAAAGTTGTCTATTTTAACCAAAATAAAATTCTATCCACCTCATTTCAATTATAAATATATATATATATATATATATGTATCTCCACTTCCGTTAATAATGTCGGCAAAAAAAAAATAAATAAATAAAAATAAGTGACTTCGTCTATTTTCAAAAACTATGTTGACTAAACCAATAATTGAAATATCCAGGGACCTAACGAAAATTTCATATATTTATCTTTCTCCTGACTTCAAAATCGTGTCAAGTCTCAATCAGACCCAAGAATTGCAGTCATTTCTCTTTCAGAGTACGATTTTTGAACTCTGTCAAGCTTTTATTTCTTAGTACTTGTAATTACCCAGTTTTTATCTTTTAATTTTACAGCTACTAGTGCTTGAAAAATCGGATTCTAGAGTGGTTACATATATGTATATATATATTTACAAATGCATGCAAAGTGTTCGATAAAATGCGTCTTAGACTTTGTTGGGTTGTTGATGATTGCTTTGTGGAGTTAATTAAGTTAGTTTTGTTTGTAGTTTCAAGAACCCAATTCAATATATCGTGAGAGTGATGAAAAATTTGGACCTTTTGTTCACTTATAAGCCGTGCATTGAACATTCTTGTAATGTCATTTTGATTGCTTTTTAAAGTTAATTTTGATGACTGAGAGTGGTTGTGAAGAAAATTATCGTGGAAAGTGTAATGGTAGCTGTATTTTCGTCCTTTGGTTGGTGTTTATAGCTGTGGAGGAGGTGACAAGAGGGAGTTTTGATATGGGTAGTTTTTAGAGATTTCAAGTAGGAGAAGCATGATTGTCAGGTTATGCGTCCCGGTTTAACTTATTTATTATTGGTTTTTGAGGTATAGAGACGGGGTTGTTATAATGTTGCCACAGCGAGTGAAGAAGACAATTGTAGACAATCCGAAGAAGCTTGCTAACTTGATTGACCTTGTGAATTTGCCTTCGACGCTTAGAGAGTTTGTGGGTCAGTCTCAGACCTCTCGTTTGGGCTGTTTTATGCGTGTTTGGTCTTACATCAAGACCAACAATCTCCAGGTTGGTCATCCTTTCTTGTCAATTTTGTGTTTTTATTCTTCATTCTTTCTATTAGAAGTGTGTCTTGCTATCAAAGAACCAGTGATTGTATTTGTAACTCAGAATTAGATCTTCAAGTTATCTGATGATTTAACCGATTCGGAGGAGTTAAAGTTGTTCTTACTGCTTTTGATTTTAAGGAGCTAATGCTGGACCGCATAGTGCATTCTCTTTCCTTGTATATCCGTTTCAGTTTAATAACTGTGATGTCTGGTTTTTGTGCTTTGACATCCTCATTTTCATTAACCCTGGCACATATATTTTTTAATGAATTAGGATCCAGATAACAAGAATGTGGTTAATTGCGACAAAAAGTTGCAGAGTATTTTGATGGGCAAGCCTCAGGTTGAATTAGCGGACCTTCCTGCATTGATCAAACTGCATTTTCCCAAGGAGCCAAAGTAAAGCTGCAATTCGCATTAAGGTGTCAATCTTTCTCGATAATTGACTCTTCTTTGATTCGCTTCTCTAAAATTTCTACCCTCATCGTGTTGCAAGGAGTTACTAGATGAGAATTTGCACATAACTGTTGGTTTAGACTTTTTTGCTGTTGCATCTATTTCTCTTAGGATTTTAGTTTCTGACACGAAGATAATTTTAGTTGTTAACGCTTAACATTAATTTTTGTCTTAATCATTTGTCTTGAGAGAGTGTCTCCAATGAGATGTTTCAGTAATATTAGTCTTTTCATAGAGATCCTGAAGCAAACAACTTTTTTTGTTTTTCCCAGTTTCTTTTATCCTACAGAGTACTGCATGCTTGTTATTCTGAATTTAACTTTTCCTTCATTTTTGGTACTTATTGGATTTTGTAGTTAAGTAGAAGACATTATATGGGTCTGAACCTTTGAACATGGGGTTTTGTGGAGTTATATTCTGGAACCTCTCTGATATTAATTAAAAGAGGTAAGGTCATAGCATCCTGTGTCATTTGGAGTAGAGAAGAGTGTAGTTCAAATATTATTTTGAGTCAGTTCTTTGGAAAATTAGGATAATCTCATTTGATGTAAACGGAGTTTCCAGTTGGAATAAATCTTATGGCAAATTCTTCTATAAGGGATTACAGAATGACATGGATGATAAACAATAAATAATGATACTCTGAAAGATCAAGACTAGGAACATAACCAGTACATGTGCTACACTATACTTTATGGTGTTTAGAAAAACTGATATAGGGAATTTTTTATCACATAATCAGCCATAATAAAATTTGTTTTCTCTGTAGGATGGAAGGAATCCCAAAATACATATTTATAAGCATCTGAACATGTAAATGGGTTTATTTTTTCGCACAAGTAACTCATCTCAAAATAACCAGTTCCACAACATGCTGCTGCTGCATCTTCAAATCCTGTCATTAGAAATTGTATCAGAAAACTTTTGACTCACAGAAGCACATTAAACTGTAAGCTGCATAAGGCATAACTTTGACTAAAAATAACTAATCTCTGAAGTCTTTATGATAAAGTACCGTTTCTAAGCATATCTGCATGGTTGAACTGTCCTTTATTATTTCTTACATTTATAATTTGAGAATTTATTACTCAGCTACTAAAGATGTGGATGTGTAGCAATGTAGATATGAATTTTTGTAAGTTATTGAATGGTGCTATTGTGCTGTGCCAATTGGCTATACACCTACTTGAAAGCATAGCATAAGCATCTTTGCATATGTGTTGACTGCTATGATGTCTACTGATTGCTATTTTATCTACTTCATGAATTGTTACATAAATTGGTTGACTGACCAATATATTACTTTTTAGTCCATTGGAGGTAGGTGGTAAGCCTATCACGTCATAAACTTCTCTTGGTCTTTTAATGTTTTGATCCTCAATTACTTGTATGACAAGTGACTTTACCTACTAGTTACTAGAAACCCATCAATGGTCTTGTAATTGCAGTTGCGAAACTCATTCTTTTACCTAGCCAGTTTAGGAGTTTTATCCTCTATAGTAGTTGGAAATTCATGCAATCTGGACTATCCATGTATCTGGGCAGACTGTGCTCCACATGATAGATGACTGTGATTCATATTGCATGATCCATGTCATGCATATCCTGCTATATCACACTAACTGTGGTTATACTGAAAAATATTGCAGATAACTTACCAAATTTGTCTGGATCTTGAATAATATCTAAGAGAATATCATAGGGGTTTGAAAACACTAGCTGGATGCCAGGAAGCTCCTTGTTCAGCTTTGTCACCATTTCCTGCAACTTTCCATTGAATTCCTTGGCTACATCATTGTACTCCTCCACACATTTGTTCCTAGAGAACAAGTTTGTGGTTCTTTCTAGTGGTAAACACCCCATTGGAGGAAGTCCAGTTATAGATATTCTCCGACCTCCTAACTGGTAAAGCTCTGTGATAAAATTTGCTGCAATTCCTGCAAGAAAATTCTGGTACTCCTCAACAGTATACTTTGATGATCTTTTGGGGAGTATATAGTAATTTTCTAGGAAATCGTTAGTTCCTATGCTTATCAGGTACAGTGCTTCCCCTAGAACCTCGTTAGCTTTCTCATCACCAAGATAGCCTCGAAGCCTCATCTGGTATTCCTTGTAGTATTCCATCTCCTTCCAAAGCGGTATTACAGACTGCAGATCCATTAGACATTAAGAACATCAGCATGTAACTAAAGCATAGGTAATTTACATTGAAGTTAATCTCAACAATCTAGCTCCCTAATCAGACTCCATAAGTTCTACTCTTTCACGTAAAAATTTTATTGTTATTCTTCTAAGGCAGCCAGTATGAAGGCGGAAGGCCAGCATGGAACTAAACAAAATTTAACAAGCTTACAACTTACTTGCTTGGTTCTGTCCATATCAACTATTACAGAGTCTTAGGTCATAACTGAACTTACTAGCACATCAGAGGTAGCATTGTCATAACCAGTGCCAGCAGAAGCAAAGCAAACTCCAGTAGCGAACTCTGTTATGTCACACTTCGGATCCAAGTATGCAGGTATTGTTGGTTTGAGTCCAAAAGCTTCAGAAATGAAGTCTGTCGGAATCCGACCATTGGAAAACCTTCCTGTGGGCTGGCCATCAATGAAATCGCGGCCATATGGCTTAAAATTGCTCTTCATAATGGTAGAGATCTCATTGTTGTTCCCTGAATCAACAGTAGAGTCTCCAAACACTATGATTGCAGGAACTTTTGCATTTATTTTAAGTATTTGCAATATAAGATTAGCAAAGAGGAACCAAAAACGTGCCTCATTTGCCATACTTTTAACTCCTTTTTTATATTTTTGCCTATCTTGCAGGTTTATATAATGACAAGCCTGGACCTAAAGGTGGTTGATGAAGTTGGTTTGAATGATTTTTTATTATGTGCAAAGGTCATAGAGAGAAGTTTTATCAAATCAAGGTGGATGTAGTTTGTTGAGACTTCTAATTGTATTTAGCTTTAAGTAGGTGAATTATCTATCAATATGAGAATTGAAATTCTAGTGAGTGGAGGAGAGCTGGTCATTACTTGTTTTGATGACTAAATTAGATGCATAGACAAAAACGTAAGCTCGTTTTCATGACTTTTATGATGTTAACAATACCAATAAATAAATAGATTAAGTATTGCTTAAAATAGAAGTTCTTCTTCTTTAATTCTCTAATTCAAAATATTGTAAAATGGAGTTTTATGTGAAGACGTTTGAGTCATAGTTTGCCTACTATTTTTAGAATAAACATCATGTATCTCCTAAAAGCACAATCACAAGTGAAGAAAATTTCATTAACCTTCCCAATTTTTTGACCATAACAAGTAGACTTTACATATTTTGAAATGAGTGATACTACATTACTATAAAGGTTTTCAAAATTCATTGCTTAAGTAATATGATAAATTTATGTGTGATTTTCATATTATCAATATATTATTTCAAAATTAATATGATAATTATAAATTAGCATATCATATTATTTTAATGAAGTTTTTAAACAAATTTTTGGAAAGTGTTATATTATTTTTTTGAAATAATATCATAAACCTGTCTCAAACTCATCTAAACATTCTTTAAATATTTTTTTTTCTCCAAATGTGAAGTCTTTGTTTATTTCTTAACCTGGAGTAGATTTATGTGTAACTAACTATACCGAACTTTTTCCACCTTTTTATAAGGAAGTCATTGAAGAAAAATGTGAATGACATGTGCATTTGTATTTTAAGTTAAATCTTTTCAGGAAGTGTATACAATGGGAAGTTTCCGTTTATTTCTTAATGTGAATAGATTCGTTTGCAACTAGACCGACTTTTTCCACCTTTTACAAGGAAGCTATTTGTGAAAAACGTGAATCTTATGTGTGTTTCTGTTAAAGCGGAGTCTGTTCTAAGGGGCTTGAGCTTCTCAAGAACAAAAGAGATTTCAGATTTTTGAGGGCTTGAGGGAGAAAACATGCAGTCAACAGGAGCAGGCAAGCGAGTGGTTGGGTAATTTCTCTTGTTTTCTAGCACTGATTCTACGTGTCAAAAGGTCGCGTGGAACATGAAGGGGATTCATGGCTAAAACGTGATACACCCACTTCTTTTACCGGCGGTTTGCTTCTGTTTTGCTGGCTCTAACCAACACGCATTGAAGGCGGGTGTAGTTTGACATTCATTCAGGTGTTATGTGACTGGCTTTCTCTATCAGAGCTGTCGGTTGGGCCGACCGTCCTTTGCCCAACCCCTAAATTGAGAGCCAAGCTTAAGTTTAAGCCTCTAAATTGTAAGGTGACTTTCAAAGGCTGTGAACCAAAGACTAAATTTATTTATTTATTTTTTAATTTTCTAACATCTTTTCAGGATTAGAGGACCGTCGAGACCAACTTAAAATGACACTCTAACAACACGAGTCAATTTTAATGAAACTCTAATAGTATAGTTCAGATGACTGTTCTCAAACATTAAAAGAGGGCTATCTATATATATATATTTATTATGAATTTTACACAAAGTGCTAGACTTTGTTACACTCGAACTTGCAACTTTTGGAGAGTAGAAGCAGGTGGCAGTGGCTGTGGCTACTACTATGCCACCTCACTTGTGAGTAACCTAAAGGCTAAATTGAAATATGATTGATTGGGAGTTTGCCAACTTTTGCAGAGATTGAGCATTATAAGAGCAAAGTCCATGAAAATTGAAATTTTATAAGCATTATAAGAAGATATTTCTTTGCAAACATTATGGAGAAATTTTATTGAAATTATATAAGGATTATAGTGGGGATAATTCTAATATCTCCCCCATAGTTTCACATAATAACCAAAAACCCTTGACTTCAGAAATTGTTAAGAGCCCTTATAGTTTGATATAATAGTCAAAAACCCCCTATTATTTATAAAAATAATCAAAAAATCTCTGAGTGATTTTTGAAGTCATGAGGTTTTTTTTTTTTTTTTTTTATTTTTATTTTTATAAACGATAGAGAGTTTTTTTGACTATTTTATAAACTAAAAGGGGTCCTTAATAATTTCTGTAATCAGAAAATTTTTCACTTATTATATCAAACCATTGAGGGGATATTAGAATTATCTCTATTATAGGGAGATATTCGCTTGCAAACATTACAGAGAAATTTTACCACATATATCGATAATTATGCATGATGGTACTTAAAACTCCATTGACAATTGTTATGGGTGTTTTCGCGACTGGACTAAATGAGCTGGTAAGGCTCAGAAGGTAGACCCAACGACAGGAGAGCCCATGAGGGCCCATCTCTCTGCTCGCCTTTCTGATTCGTTTTATCTGCCCGTAATTCTGCTCGCTTATCTATTCGCTTGTCTGCTCGTAATCTGCTCGCATATCGGTTCGTCTGGCTGATCGCTAATCTGTTCGTTGATAGGCTCGGTGATCTACTTGTCCATGTACTCGTTTATGTGATCACCTATGTGCCCGTCCATTAGATCGGATATGAGCCCGTTTATTTGACTAATCAATCTACTCGACCTTTACTCCCCGCGTTCGCATATCTGTTTGTCTACGAGGCCGACTGTTCGCCTGTATACCTGATTGCTAGAGGGCCCGATTATGGTTTATATTAGTAACTATCAAGGTGACCAGTTCATTATAGCTTTATCTGCTCGCTGGCTTGACAAAGTATTATACTCGCTGAAGAATTTACCTCTGATACGTCTCTTAAATTACAAGTCAACGGAAGTCAAAAGTTGTCAAGCAGATTACAGTTCAAGGCGTGTCATGCACGCCAATCCCATCAAAAATTACAGTTTAGATTATGGTAATCTCACCTAACCCACATGGGTTAGTCGTTTGAACCCATGCTTTGGGCAGAATTAGCCCGGTGCCTTCAGCAGCATTAAATGCAATTCAGACACATTAAATACAATTCAAGTACATTAAATGTAACCCATCATTATAATTTTGTTTCACTGTACATTATTTTATTATGTTATACTGTAGTTTCTCATCTCCTCTATAAATAGGAGAGGACTTCTTTTGTAAAAGGGATCTGAATATCTTGAGTGTCGTTACTCTACTAAAATAGGGAGAGAGTGAACAGTGGAAGTATGTATCTTTTTGGATCGAACCACTTAAAATTCTGTGTTCCTTTCCTTTTCCCTAACCTCATTTATTTTATATCCTTTTCGCTTAGCCAATCATACAACAATAAACCCAAAACTGTAGCTTAGGCCAGAAACAAACCTGATCGGCTAATTCCGGACGTCGACTCAAATGTTGAAGGAAGATACATCACACATGCCACTTGAGTTATTAAGAAAATGATTTAATTATTTAGATTTTGCATAGAGGACCAACCAATATAAGAGTTTGAGTCTTACAAATATATTTTTATCTAAAATTGGATTGCATTAATGCCATTTGGTATAGTCCAACTCTAATAAATAAATGTAGCTCATCAAACATGGGGCCTCAATTAAATTGGATTTGTGTATGAAATTGGGAGAGATGGATAGGGTGTAGTATAAAATCTCGAGTTATTTAGAAGAATTTTGTGATATATATATGTTGTGTGTATTTTTGGGATATCCTAAATGGGCTCATAAAAGCCCAAAGGCCCAGCAGACAAGGGCCCAATTTACTAAACCCCAGCTCGTGGAAGCAGTCCAACAGAATGCTGGATGAGCAGTCCAACAGAATGCTGGATGAGCAGTCCATGTGTGAGCAGGGTAGCGAAAAGATATACGAGCTCAAGCTAATCCAGAATGAGCTCCAGCTCGCTCAGAGCAACTCTCAGCTCCTAGGCATTAGCTTACAGTTCCCAGGATGAGCTCCCAACTCCAGCTTGCTTAGATCAGCTTTCAGCGCCTAAGCATTAGCTCTCAATTCCCAAGCTGAGCTCCTAGCTCGAGCTCGCTCAGAGCAGCTTTCAGTTCCCAGTCATGAGCTCTCAGATCGAACTCGCAGGAATAAACTCTCATCTCTTAATCATGACCTCAGCTTGTAGGATAGCTTTCCTTTTGGACGTTTAACTGGCCACCAACGGTACCTAACGAGCTCAGTCCCGAGCTGCACAACGAGCTCCAGCTCGCCAAGAATAGGCCAACTCACGGACAGCGTGATGTACACATCAACCCCGTCAGAGATTACAGCCTGGATTATGAAAATCTTATTTAGCCCACTTGGACTATCCATTTGGGTTAGCCGCCTCAAACACGTGCTTTGACAAATGTCAGACGTATTTAATACAACTCAGACACATTAAATGTAATTATCATTATATTTTAATTTATTAGGCACCACTGTAACACATCCCTCTCTCTATAAATAGGGGTGATAAATACTGTAAAGGGGGCTGATCTTCTCCCTCTTTCTCTACTGTTTTCTCTCTCTCTACAGTTGTAACAGAATAAACAGTAATAACAGTGACTGTCCCTCCACCAACGAAGACGATGCCGTGGACGTAGACATTCCCTTTGGCCGAACCACATAAATCTTGTGTTCTAATTCTTCCTCCTTATCTCTATTCTCTTGCTTTTATTATAGTTTTCGTTGATTTGCAGTCTTGGGCTATGCAGAACCTGGTTTACTCATTTCCAACGTCAACAATATATATATATATATTGATTTAAAAATAATGTATTATCTGATAAATAAAATACCATGAAATATCACAATGAAATACAAATGTCTATATTTTATCAAGTATTTCATTTTTATTAAACGGCATGGAAAGTGTTTTTCGGTTGTCAAAAAATTATATTTCATTTACATTCAACACACACTTAGAGATTAATTGGTTTGCTATTATAAGAAAAAAAAAAAAAGAAAGATAAATAACTGTCAAGATTTTTTTTTATAAAAAATTTCATAAAGATCAAGTCAACTATCTATGATTCATCGAAATCATATTGTAACTACGTATGTAATAGTAATTCATATCTTACCAATCCGCTTAATCTCTAATGAAAACAGCACTCTAAACATAATTCCAATGGTAAATCCCTCACTAGTAATATATATACATATATATATATATATGAAATTCATTGAAAATCATTTCAAATAACAGCTTCTACTATGTTACAATAGCAATCTACTTAAGTGATAAATCAAGATAAACACAATACAAATTCATATTCAATGAGTTATTTTAATTTCTCTCTTTAATGATTGATTAATTATCATTTTTCTCTTTATTATTTGAGAAAACGTTAGAAAACCGCTTAATTTATTTGGAAAGTGGTCTTACAAAATATGCCAACAAGGGGTTTTATAACATTTTCATAAGCAGTAAAGGAAAAATGATGATCCATCCATTAATAGGAGGAAATTGGAAATAACTGTTCTTTCAATTTTATAAAAATACAAATTTTTAGAATAAATTCTTAAAAAAAAAAATTATTTATTTATTTTTATAATAGGTAAAATTATCTACGTACTGTATTTTTGAAAGATTGGTCAAGTTGTACGTTGTCAAGTACTAGTGTTGTGCACGTGGAACTCTCCCATTGACTAGGGTGTCTACATTCTTGGATTTTAGTAGGCATGATCTCGGGTATGTCGTCAACCAATAGTGATGTGCGCATGCAACTCTCCCGTTGGCTTTCTCATCATCATAGAGTCTGTACTAGAGATAGTGACTCTGACACGGACACCAGAACCAAAGGGAGAAACACCTAGGAAGACATCTATCTCCATGGCAGTAACTACCAAGCTTCAAGCTTTCTGGAACCACCCTGCTGGTCCTAAAACCAGTTAGTTCCCTTCTTTTCACTTCTCTCTCTGTCTCTCTTTCTCTTAGCTGGTTTTGTTTTGCTCTTACTGTGACAAAATTGATATATATATTTTTAATGAATGGTCTGTATTTTAAAAAATAGAATAAATTATGATTTAGCATCTGGGTATATATGATCATAGATGATGATTGATTTTTAATTTTAATCACCCTTATTAGTTGATAAAATTCATTGGGGTCCAAAAAGTCCTTTCCTTTTTGAAGCTTTTGATCAATATTAATGATCATTTGTTTTGTTCTAATGATTCCTAGATGGTAATTGAAGCATAACATGTTTGATTTTCTGGTACAGGATTGAGTGTAAATTTAATTGGAATTGTTAATTGAAATGGGAATTTATTGATTTAATTGTTTTGGAATACTTGTAAGCATATTGTTGAGTCTCAATTAGAGCAAATTGTAAATTGTTTCTAGGATTTTGTAGTTTTGAGTCACTGAAACGTTTAAATTTTCTTCATGATTTAGAATATGGTCGGATAATGAATTAGTTGTAAATTATGATTATTCCTATTTGCAATAAAGTTTTTGGGCTTCGTTTGACATACAAAATTGAAATAAAATAGAATTGATTGGATTGAAATGAAATAAAATAGATTGTATTAGATTGGAATGGAAAATCATCGTCTCATGTTTGATAAAACTTGGGATTAGACTAAAAATTATAACATATTATGTTTGGGATAGGTTAAAATTGGATTGGAATAAAACTAATTTAAATTTTTTATTATATAAAATTAATTTTATAAATAAATTTGAAAAAAATAATAAATCAAAAATCATCTCCCAACTTTCATCAATATTAAAATTCACATTTCATCAAATCATTATCTTCCACAATTTAACATCATCAACCCACAGTTCATCAAATATCATAAATCCAATTCATCAACATAATCATCTGTCATAACAACAATATCATCAACAATACCAAAACATCATAACATTAACAAAAAAAAAAAATAGAGGACTCGAAACAGGGATTCTATTTGAACCCAAAACTAAATGGTTCTGGGTTCGATGAACCCAGAATTGGGTTTCTAGTATCTCCTCTAGGTTTGAGGGTTCATCGAACTGAAAACCCTGGGTTCAAATGGTTTTGGGTCGTCGAACCCAGAAAGATGACTTTAGGTTCGTCCCAGAACCATCCCAACTCGGAAGAAAAAAAAAACAATGAAGAAGAAGAAGAGAGAGAGGAGAGGATTCATGAATGTGTGATGAGAGAGAAAAGGTGAGAGAAAGAGAGAGATCAAGAGAAGAGAAAGAAGATGAGAGAGAGAGACGGAGAGAAGAAAAAGAAGCTGAGATAAGAAATCAGAAATCCAGTCCCACCTAATTACATGCTTTTGATTGAGATTGAGGAATCCCAAAAGCATGAGAAATGGGAGGAGTTTGGGATTCTTAAATCCCAATCCCATTTTATTCCAATTACCCTCCAAACATGACATTCAAGTAGTTTGAAATTATTGAATCCTAAACCCATTCTCAATTCTACATGCCAAACATTACTTTGTAGTGTGCTTAATTCATTATTAATGTATGTCTAAGTGGACCTTAAAATGTAATTGCAGTTCATTTTTGGGCACCAACTTTTAAATGGGGTATCAGCATAGCAAACATTGGTGACTTCTCGAAGCCACCAGAAAAGATCTCCTATCCTCACCAAATAGGTGTTTTTCGGTTTTGAACTACTAATATCTGTTGATGTTAGAAGGGTTTGTGTTGTTTCATTTTATTTGTCGTTATATCACTATTCATAAGTTCTAGCAATAATTATGCAGTTGTTGCGTGCTCTGGGATCATTTGGTCGCGCTACGGCTTGGTGATTTATCCGGTATGTTCAATTTTTGAGTTTTAACAAAAAAGAATAATTTTTTATTGTCATAGCGATTTTCACTAAAAGGTGGATCCTTTGCTTATTAATGTTTTGCAACATAAACGCCTCGGTGCTTCTCTGTACTAGTATCTTTGTGCTGTTAGTGCTTTGAAGTTTATTGAATTGAATGTGTTTGATACACATTCAGTATTCGGTTCCAATCTCATATTCCACATCCAATCCAGATTTTGTCATTGTTTGTTATGCTGACTAAAATATGCTTTTCTTTTATATGAGAAGGAATCATTCACATAGAGATTTCACAGACTCTCTAGCAAGAGGGCTGTTTAAAGGTTTCTGCGATGATGGAAAGATATTTTGATTCTGATGCAACTTGTTACTCTTTATATCTGTAGAATTTGAGTTGTGGTTTTCATTGTCCTTTTAAACTTTAAAGTGATTTTTGTTCCCAACAAACAGTAGGAGCTTTTGCAAGCAAGCGTTGACCTTTTTCTGTTTAACTCACTCGAATACTCATCTAACGTGCATTGTCATAGGCTTCTAGTTCGGCTTTGTGCTTGAATTTTAGCTATAGATGGTAAATCTCCAATATCTACCTAGAGCAGTCTGCCGGTTACTTTAACTTTCTGGATCTTGGGAGGATTATTTGATTCATTAAACAATTCATGGATGAGAGGACAATTGCGTCATATAGTAAGCTCCTTTGTGTGCTTCATATCGTAGTGACCTTCAACATTGATGTATATGATTGTCTCACTATATGTGCCCACCATGAAAATCCTTTTCCAGCTTGCACTTGCGTTTGTCTCATAATTTGAAAGAAATGTAGAAGTCCAATGTTGATGTATATTCACATGATAGTTCTGCTTCCCCTTTGGTGATTGGCTGACTTAGTTTCCAAATTCTTGGTAATGGGGTGGATTGTTCTACTAAGACAAGTATCTCCTTCATTACTTTATCTGCATTCGTGCTCGCGCTGCTTTTTGCCTGCAGTCAATTCTAATTCGCTGTTTTATCCTGAAATTGCAGAAAAACTGGAATATTTGCAGTGTCAATATTGCAATGGCGGGGACAGGCTTGTATCAACTATCTCGCAAAATTAAGTAAGTTGGTTTCAGAATTTTTAAGTTTACTCTTCACATGAATACAATCTCTAGAGTCAAATTCTCTCACTTAATAATTTCGAAAAGTGAGCGAATCTAACGCGCTAATGAAAAATACGGTGGAAAAGTTATAAGATCACAACTCTTGGATCTTAAAACTATAGAAGAAACATGAAGATAAAAATGTATACTATGACTTTTTCATGTTTTATTGGAAGCCAAAACAGCAACAGACGAATTATCTTTCTTTTGTTTCCTTATATTTTCACAACATAAGAAAGGCTGCAGAGACCACCACTCCACTTACTTTGAGGTTGTCACACTTTTGAAGTGTAATTAACATGTTGGTGACTTGGAATCTTCTGGCCTAGTGAAAGTTGTACGATTAAGTGACTGTCCCAGCACTGGGGTCACGTTCTTTACATTAACTGAACAAGGTCCTTCTAGTTTCATCCGAAATTCTATATAATACCTGAGTTCAGAACCCGAATGGAGGTTGTTCGTAAGATATGATGAACACAAAGCTGATTGCTTGTTGCACCCCAAGTTGCTGTCTTAGCTGTGCCCCTTGGAGCTATTTCTGTCATATAAATGTTTCTCTTCTAGTTGCGAATAAACTGTTACTGATGTGATTTATCCTACATCTGCGATATTGTTTGCAACATAATGTGAAATGCTTTATATTTTGGTCTGACGCCAATGAATATAAACTTATCATAATCTTCACCTTTGTATCAATTTTCAGGCACGACTACTTCTCCGAGACAGAAGCAGCTGTGGCGAAAGAATGATGATGGAAATTTCCTGTACATACACTATTTCAGTAGCTTTTCTTCCTTATTTGCCAATGTCGAAAACAGAATTCTTTTCTTAAATGGGTAACTTTTTCTGTTGTTTTGACACCAATTCATAGCTGGTGGATTGATACATGAAAGTTGTTGATATATGGTGTTTTGGTGAAATGCTGTTTAAGTCTTGTTGCATCCATAGTATTTCAATTTTGGTTCTCTCTTATTTAATGAAACAAGACGTGCAGACAAAGAAAGAACAAGACAACAGTTGTTCTATGAACAAGATCTAAGCTCTAACATAATCAATAATTGAACTATTAATGCTAGAAAAATTCACTTTAAATCGACTATGATTCATGTTAGTTGATTTCAACTGAATTGATTGGTATGATTTTAGTCGATAATCTTCCCATTAGTAGGTGTTGTACATGTTGCTAAATTATGTGTGGATGATCATCTATCTAGAAATGCCAACATCAAAAGGAGCATAAGCGCATGCACAAGTGGGTTTCTGGCAAGTTTTAAATTCATCAAATAGGTTTTTATACGGCTAAAGGTCCCGTTAAAAACCTATTGAAATAAAAGATTGTGACATGATTGGAATATATAATTAACCTTTTAGTATAAACAGTTATGTAATTCTCTATCTACATGAATTTCAATTCCCTTGAATGTTAACTTAAAAAAATAATAATAAAAATAAACTCCATTCAAAATAGTAATTATGTTTATGTATAGAGATAAGAGCTTTGGTCTAATGATAAATATCACAAGTCTAATCATATTATAGTTTAAAAAAAGATTATAAATTTTACTCGTGTTTCGTAATTATAAATAATTTTTTCATTTTACACTGGTTACTCTCTCCCGTTCTTCAAGTTGTGTTTGAGAGTTCGGATTTAATTGATCTTGGTGGAACCCTGAGTAGGGTTTGAGTACTAAAAAAAAACAATGGTAATAATAATGTTCGAGTATCTATGTGGTTAGAGTTCAGACATCCATAAATCTACTGTTGTTAAACCAAAAAGAGGGCTTCTGAACTATTCCAACCAAAACCCAACTTCAAAAACAACTAGGCAGACCATAATACCCCCACAGAGCACCACCAAATCCTCCACCTCCACACACCCACAAGTCCCATTCCGCAAGGGTATTTGCGTCCATCAATAAATACCACCTTAAACCCCCAAAAAATCTTTCTTTCTCACCAAGCAGTTCCTTCCCCTTTCTCTCTCTTAAAAACCCACCAAAATCCCTCTTTTTCTCCCTGTCTCTCTGTCTCTCTAAAACCCTAATTTCTATTCATATTCCCAAATTGCCCCTCCTCTTGTAATCTCATCTTCTTCTTCCATGTTGACGTCCAGGGTTCTATCACGCGCGTCCCGGAGCGTGGGCGGACGCTCCTTGCTCCTTGTTCCCGCTTCAGGGAACCGCCAGTTGCCGACCCTCTCCAATCAGTTCCATTCTCTTGTCTATGAATCTCCTAACAAGGTAAAAACATATGTAAAGTTTCACTTTTTTTTTTTTGGGTAGTTATGTTTAGGGTTTTTCTAGGGTTTAAGATTTTTCTGTCTAAATTTGAACCTCTTTTTTTTAAATTCATATTTTTTTTTTGGCTATGAAGCGTAGTTTTCTAGGTTGGTTTTTGTGTTTTGCATTGAAAGTTTTGGTTTTTATATGATTTAGAGACTAAAGTTTGGATTTTTTTTTCGTATATCGGAGTTTGAGAGTCTATAGTTTGGACTGGATTGGATTTTTTTTTTTTTTTTTGTATATTGGAGTTTGATAAGTTCTTAGAGCAATTGGGGTTTTACGTTTTTTGTTATTTTGTTTGATTTCGATAGTTGTGATATGGGATATTGTAGTTTCAATTTTTTTTTTTTGTGTGGGTAATTAGGATTTAGGGTTTTTCTAGTGTTTAACATTTTCTTCTAAATTTGGACATCTTTTGGTTGAATTTGTATTTGTTTGGCTATGAAACGTAGTTCTGAATGTTGGTTTTTGTGTTTTGCATTGAAACTTGAAAGTTTTAGTTTTTATATGTTCTAGAGACTAAAGTTTAGATTTTTGATATGGAAGGGCTTGAATTCTATGGATATTGGAGTTCAATAGGTTCTTGAAGTGATTGGGCTTTTATTTTGTTTGATTTTGATGGTTGTGATTTGGGATGTTGGAGCTTCTTAATGTTGTGAAATAGCTTCAAGCAATAATTTTGGGGATAGTTTATATATTGTAGCTGTTTAATAGGTTTATAGAACACTTGGGGTTTTAGCTGCTTAATGTCATTTTGTTTTGATTTGAATTGGGGTTTTGCTAGTTTGTAAGGGTTTTATGATTTTAGAGATCATATTTAGATCCTCACTATGTTTCACAGTTAGTTCATATATTATATTTATGTGTTGTGGGAGGTTTAGTATGAATTTGAAATTGGAAGAGTACCTCAAGTTTACAAAGTTAACGCCTTTTTTGGTTTCTTGGTCTCATGTAAAGGCTTGGACCATAAGTAAAACCGAATACAAACAATGAATTGAGATCCTGAATTGAAATTGTCGTAATTACTTTGTTAAGAGTAGGGTTTTCTAATGCACTTTGTGATTTTGTTTTTAGTGAGGTAAAAGTATGCCTATTCTTACTTGTATTTGATGATTGTCTTTATGTTGATTTCTTCTTCAAGGTTTTGATTTTTAACTATTTGCCTGCGGTTTTCCGTGCCAGTTGGTTTCAACTCAAGTGACTCAGTTTCATCACTCAGCGCCTAGCTCGTCCATATTTCAACGGTTTGGGTTCTCGTCTGCATCCCCTGAACATAATGAAAAGGAACATGGGGATGGAGCTGAGCCCCCCAAGCCAAATGGAGATGCTAAAGCTTCTGATGAAGTAGAGAATGCAGCTTCTGAAGGGACAAAAGAATCAGGTTTTAATTCGGAATCCCAATCTACCATGTCTCAATCTAACCAAAGACGGAGAAGAGGTACTAAACGAACTGCATTTTCTGATTCAGATTCGGAGAGTGACAGTGAACTGTCAAGGGATGATTTGTTGACACTTTTAAAGGAGAAAGAAGAACTTCTGAAAGCAAAGCATACAGAAATCGAGACTATGAAAGATAAAGTTCTCCGTTCTTTTGCGGAAATGGAGAACATCAAAGACAGGACAAGACGTGAAGCTGAGAATTCTAAAAAATTTGCAATACAGGTTTAGTTATTAGCATATTGCCAGCTTGGTTATCTAGCAATGAATCCCTAGATGATCTTTTTGGTTTTGTATATGGAAATTTAACATTTATGTTTATTTGAAAATCATTTGACAGAATTTTGCTAAGAGCGTACTGGATGTAGCAGACAATTTGGGAAGAGCTTCTTCAGTTGTCAAAGTGAGGTTCTCAAAACTCGATATTTCCAATGACACTGCTGGAGCTGTGCCACTTCTAAAATCATTTTTGGATGGTGTTGAAATGACCGAAAAGCAACTGGGAGAGGTAAATTTTTCTTGTCGTTTCACTTAACTTTAATGCCTCCTGAGTTGTGGTTGGTTGTTTATATCCCTTTCTGCATGTTGTTGATTTCATGTATATCATTCTTCCAAAAGAGGAAAAAAATGGATAGTCAGTTTGTTTTAAATAATTTTCAGTTGCATTTTGAGCTGTTTACATATATGGGACATACTATATGCTATTGACAATTTGCTTGAGATGGTTGGTGTTTCAATACACAAAAGTGCATAGAAGTCAAATTGATTGCTAAAATGTCTTTGATTGGTTTTCTTCTAGGTATTTAAAAAGTTCGGACTAGAAAGGTTTGATCCTACAAATGAGCCATTTGATCCACACAGACACAATGCAGTGTTCCAAGTACCAGATAATTCCAAGCCGCCAGGCACAGTTGCTCAGGTTCTGAAGGTATGCACTTGAACTTGATTATTAGTTGTTTTCCAAAATACATAAACGATCATCACGTCTCGTAAGCTTTTGACACTGTTAGTCATTACTTGGGGGTGTTGAGCTTCTGAGGCAAAACCATATGGTGATTTATAAAAAGGAAATGACATATTGATGTTGAACTCAATGATGCAACTCAATTATCTGTTGTACTGACTTGGATGCCATTTCGCAAATGCTACCTTTTTCCAATATTGCAGTCAGGTTACATGCTCTACGATCGAGTTATCAGGCCAGCTGAAGTTGGTGTTACTCATGCAGTGGAGGAAACTGACACGGCAGAGAATAAATAGGCATGATGACAAAAGCCGCTCCCAATACTTGAAGATAGCAGCTCGGTTTGCGAACACTGTGTGTTCTCTAAAAGATTTTGGCTTCATAAGTGTGAGAGCAATGAAACATAAGGGAGCTTTCTTGTCTTGTTAGATTAACTATTTGTCTAATACAATGCATAGGACAACTAAATTTCTACCTTTTTTTTTTTTCATATTTTTCAAATCATTTGTTGCTCTGATAAATTATAATGCTACGAGGCCGTGCATTATTATTAATTTTTTCAATCTCATAAACACAGTTTTGGGCTGATGGTAACCGTATTATCTAAGAGATGGGATGCTTTTCGTTTCAAGCACCTTAATTTCAATTTTTTCTGCTTAATATTTCAGTTTCCACTAGGTGTCAATGCTGCTTTGCGTATAAATGAAATCAACTCCAAAAGCATGATAAATAATTCTAGAGGCACATAATAAGACGGTCTAGTCTTTTACACGAAACATGATTTAATCTAGTCTTTTACCCTAAACATGATTTAGTGATGCAAATCATTCATTCAATCTGCCAATGTTTCATATTTGAGCCGTATTATCTTAAAGGGCTGACACTAAGATGATTACAGTCTAGTGAAAATGGTGGAAACAAGGTGATAAGTGTGTGTTTGCACAAAGAGTTGTTAGCTTGCGCTGTGTGATACAGAATGAACCCATGGTTATAAAAATTTATTTGACATAGCATGATCCTTTACTAGTCTTCACTGTTTAAATCCAGCAATTTAACAGCACGTTGTTGGATAGCTACTAGCTTACAGTAGCATTAAGAGCAGTAGAGAAGGTGTCATAGAGTATGGATTTTATAACAATACTATATACAGGCAGTGAAATAGAGAGTATAATTGCTGCTGTTGATTAAGCTAAACACTATATAGGAGAACAAGGCTACTAGTTAATTACAAGCTGAGGCATCATCTCATCATCTAACAGCAAAGATGTATTGATGTCGTTGGCACTAAAATAAGTCGCCAATTGTTGACTTCATCAGTTGATCGTCTTTGCTTGGACTGTCAGAATCATTGTCACCACCCTTCAAGCACAAGTCCAAATCCAAATTACCTGTGTTCGAATCCTGTAATGCAAAGAGATATAGGTTTTCTAATATTGTGAACAATTATAACTCTAAACATGTTATTGTTGGTCAGCTTTTAACTACCAAATGAAACAAAATCACTCCCCCACTGCCATATGATCATATTTCAAAGCTGCATTTTTCATCCCTCAACCTCTCCAATCAATCTATAGGCCTATTGAAATTCTCTGGCAATAAAATTTGAGCGCAAGGATGCCTTAGAGATCAGGAATAACTTTTCCCACTCTTCTACTGTTTTTTTTTCCCTACAATTAGTAGATCATCTTACCTTGCAAGCTCCTACGTAGAGAATTCAAGGTTATAGACCACTACAGAGATGTTACTCGTTGTTACTTCCATACTCAAAATGATAACACCACCACCATGAGCACACACTTTTTTAGTTACAACTGGTCTAGCCATCTTCATAAAGGTCACAAATGTTATACAGAGTCTGTTATATTTCACCCTTTTTTTGTTTTACTATTATGTGTCTTAATAATTACCATCCTATTCCTATACTATGTTACATGTAATTTTAAATTGATTTTAATCAACTGGTCTCTACGAAGTTGCCAATATCCGATATAACGATTTCTTTGTATGGCTGTTATCCTCAGTTATCACATATCACAGATCATACTCTGATTACATAATATATACTGGAGATAGAAGTATAACATGATTGAAAGATCAAAATATTATTTAACTGCAATAACCACAATTCCACCAAGACATTTCCTGTTTAAAGGACAGATTATACTAGTTCTCTGAATGCCACTCAATATAAAAATGCTAAGACTCCAAAATAAGTTTCTTTTTTTTTTTTCTTTTTTTTCAAAGGAACCAAGCTTCTTATCATGCAATCAATTTCAGAAATCAACTTGCATTGACTAAATATCGCAAATGGTTAGAAATACGATCAGGAAAAGAACTTCCCTAAAATATCTGGACAGTCAACTTAAACCTTATCAGAAGCAGATAAATAACAATTACAAATTTTTAGCAAATGAGAGCGTTATCAGGCAACAGTAAACTCCACTATCTATACAGTTAATTGAGAAATATTTTCTACTTTGAAACACAAGCAGAGAGATCAGTGATCCGAATTCTATTTTAGAATACAAGACCAACACACAAAACCACAGTGAAGTAGAAGAGAATGCATGCCACTGACAATTTATATTTTACAAAACTATATCATTTGAACAAATAAACGATATGGCTAACCAGGAAACTTCAAACGTCTTACCTGAGTTTCTCTTTTCAAAGCTGTTTCGCTGATCATCTCATTGGACTTGGAAGCCGACGTGTCTGTAAAAAGACTGGTCTCGCTTTCTCTAGCTTCAACCTCCACCTTTTCTTCCAGAGCAGCCTTCTTTCGCTCCTCAAGAACAGCAATCTGCACACAACCAAAAGGGATCAACTATGCATAAGTTAACGCATTTAAATCATAACTCAGAAAAATCAACGCGCCGACTTGAAGAAAACAGAAGTAACAAATTAAACCCTATAATGTAAACAACAATTCCTTCACTAAACCGTGCAATTCTCACAATAGTAACCCAGAAGAACCTCTTGCATGCAAGTGATACTACTCAAGCATAAACCAAAGTTCCTGCCTCCATATCACAAAATCTTCTACACCAACTTAATCAAATTATAAGCGCAAAAGAGCAGACCCAAAAACTAAACCAACCACAATGCAAAAAACTCACCATTCACCACAAAAACCCACTTAAATCAACAAAACATGTGAAATCAAAACTTTAAGCAACAAACTAGAAACCCATCTAAAACAAACAACTAAACTCACACAAAGGAACAAACTTTCCCAAACCCTAACAAAACCACCCTAAAACACCCAAGAAGCAGAAACTCTTTAGAAACCAACCTACACAAAAGTAGATAGATGAACTCACAGGAGTGTAACGGAACCTCCTTTTGGGCGGCGGCGGCTCCTCCGGGGATGCGCCGGAGGAGGAGGAGGGGAGTGGGGTCCACTTGCAGAGAAGAAGAGGGGAGCCGTTGGTGGTGTTATTGTGACCGTTGGATTGAGAGAGAGCAGTAGCAGAAGATGAAGAAGAAGAAGAAGAAGAAGAGATGTGGACCCACTTCTTCTTCCACTTGCGGACAGGACCGTTGAACACCGTCTGAGTCGGGCCGTAACGGGCCGAGGCCCGGCCCAGTCGGGACCCTACCCCTTCCATGCTCTCTCTCTCTCTCTCTCTCTCTCTTCAAGATGTCAACTTTACAGGTTCTGGCTTGGTGATGGTGACTCACTGAGTCCTGACTCGCGATAGTGGTGAGTGAGTCGGCGAAGGATTCTGGTGCTACAATTATTAATAGAATCTCACTCCCACGACGTCGTTTTCATGAGTGTTGACTGGTTTCTATTTTCTTATTTTTATATTATTTATTTAATTTTAATTATCATTTATATATAATTTAAGGATTATTTATTTTTTTCACTTAAAACTTGATAATAATATCAATTTAGTTATTTTAAATTTTTTTTAAAAATGATCAAACTACTTAAAACTATAAAAAAATAACTGAAAAAATTAAATAAAAATTTTTAATTTTTCACTTAATTATAATTCACACATTTAAAATCTTTATTTCAAATTTATCCTCCCGAAAATAATATAATTTTAAACTTATCCTAATTTTATATTACTATTATTAGTATGTATATAAAAAGTATTTTAAAATTTATTAAATTATTTATTTTTATATATTTAAATTAAATTAATTAAAATTATATAACAACAAATAATTAAAAGGATATAAATATCAGATTACTAGTTTTCAGATAATTTTAACTTTGACAAACAAATAAGTTTATAATATATTCAGATATAAGAAAAAATAAATAAATACATTATTCAGGTTTCAGGTTTTAGTCATTATTTAGTCTTCAGTTTTTAACAATACTATTTAATCTTTAGATAAAAATGATAAACGAGCCCTTAGATCATATATGCATTAATAATGATGTGTTGCAAGGAAAAAATGCATAGGCTTAATAATTTTTTTTTGTCTAGATATAGGAAGTTAGGTATTGTATTGATTGCGTTGAAAGAAGAAATATAAATTATTTAATTGGGATTTGAATTTTAGATTATTAAGATGTGTCAATAGGTCTAATACTAATTAATTGTTTCAAGTTTTGTTCAAAATTGTTTTTTTTTTTTAAATATTATTATTATCATTATTATTTTTGCAGGATGAAAAAATATATATTATTTATCATGGCACAATTCAAATATATATGAGAAAATGAATATTTTTATAATTAAACTATATTGACGTGATTTAAAATCCATTAATTTAAACAATGTGATAAAGAATTTATCTTTGTCATATTTGTATATTGTTTTATAACCTTTAAGATAATTTTTTCAAAAAAAGGAAAAAAGAAAAAAGAAAAAAAAAATAATTATAGTTTCAATTCCTTAAAATATTTTGATGTAAAAAAATTTTTTCTTTTACTTTTTGATATTAGGTTCAATTACCATCGAATAAGTTGAAATAAGATTTAACAGTATGACCCCGGCCCGAATGGACTATCTACATAAAGATAGAAAAATTATCTTATACCACTTAGTTAGAAGTGTGTGATAAATGAGTAAAATCTCACCATTAGACCAAACCACTTCGATTATAATAATTTTTCTTGCTTTTAATTTTTGAAATTTGACGTAACAAATTTTTAATTGAATAAAAAAGCAGGTGATTCTAACTTATCCAGAGGGTAAGAGAATAAGTGAATAACAAGTTTTCTTTTTGTTCATACGATACTTTATGCCTTGACATAATTTAACTTCAATTTTTAACATAAAAATGCAAAACGCAGCGTTTTGATAGAAGAAATTACATATTAAACAATGATATCTCTCATCCATGTCTTCTAAAACACTATCTTCTTCACCAACTCAACACAAAAATGGACCTTTGCATCACCACCACCTCCTCCAAGCTCCTCACTTCACCCAACCCTTCAATCAAAAATCTCCTTTTGAACCCTTTTAGCAACTCCACTCCCCATCTCAGGAACCGTGTCTCCTTCCATTCTCTCCACCTCTCACCCTCCTTTTCCCGCCAAATTCACTTGTATCTCCAACACCCTCCTCCTCTTCTTCGACATACGTCGCAGCTTGTATCCGCTTCTTCGGCTTATTCTTCTTCTTCTTCCACAGCTCTTGGTCTTGACAAGGACCGGCTTCCGGCTGATATCACGGTCACTGAGACTGAAGAACCCAATTCAAGAGTGAGCTTTTTTATGTATAATGATGTTGAAAGATTATATCTTTTCACATTTTTGTTACTTGCATTGGAAGTTTCAAGTTTGTTTTGACTTTTAGTCGTTTTATGCTAGTGGGGTTTTGTTTTTGTTTGATTTGAAGCTGGTGTCGTTGTTTTTATGTTATTAGTTTTGATGATATGTTGTTGGTTATATCATTTTGTTGAAATTTACTGTTTTTGATTGCTATCTATAATGCATTGTTGTTGTATATGTGATTATTGAAAATTTATTGAAGTTTGAAAGTTGTATCATTGTCAAAATTTACTATGTTTTATTGCTATTTATAATGCATTGTTATACTTAGATTGAAAAGAGGTGTATTTGAACTTTGAAAGTTACATTATTGTCTAGAATGAATGCATTTTTATATGTATGCAGGAGATTGAAAACAGGTGAACAAAATTTTTCCTTTTTTATAAGTATGTTTGTTTATGCAGGTAAGGTTGAGTGTAGAAGTTCCAGAAGTGGTATGTGAGGATTGCTATAGTAGGGTCATTAATGAGTTTATAAAGCAAGCCAAGGTGATTCTGATTTACATTTTCGATTATTGTTTATATGTGTAGTTGTTAGCTTCGGATTACAGGAGATAGATTGTTTATATGAAGGCGTTTTGTGCGTACAGATCCCTGGATTTCGTCCTGGAAAGGTTCCGGAGAGTGTTATTTTAAGTTATGTTGGGAAGCAAAATGTTCAGAAGGCTACTGTTGAATCTATCCTGAAAAGGACCCTTCCTCATGCCATGTCTTCAGTACGTTAATGTGAAGTTTCCTGTTCTTGTTTTTTCAGAACGTATCCCAATTTATGCACTTGAGATGGGAAATTCTATTTGCATTTCTCTTTAGGTGACTGGAAGGGCCTTGAGAGACTCAGTTCGCATTGCTACCAAGTTTTCTGAGATGGAGAAGAACTATTCTTCGCGCAACTCTCTCAGGTTTGTCACTAACAGATCCTGCAAGCAATTCTTGCTGCATGCTTTCTGTCATTTATGAAAAAAAAAAAAAAAAATTCATATTTTACCTCTCTGTATCTTGTCATGGTGTAGTATAACACAAGGGCGCTTACATAGGAAACTTGATATTTTACTAGCAATAACAAAGATTCTCCCCGCTGAATTGATTTGTGATACCAGTTATGATGTCCTTGTTGATATGGCACCTGAAGTCAAATGGGTTCCTGAGGATGGGTACAAAAATTTGAAGATTGTTGTCGAAATAGACAATGACATAGATGCTCAAAGAGCTTCTGAACAAGAACTAAGACGCCGTCACAAGTCCCTGGGGTCACTGAAAATCATTACTGACAGAGGACTTCAGGTAACTAGAGTTTATTTCCCTCTAGTACTTACTTTCATGGTTAAATGTTTTTTGTATGTAATTTATTCTGAGATTAATATAGGTAGCAGTAGTTAGTATAACCCAAAAAGGCTGTAAGGATCAGCATGAATTGCTTTTTCTTACCACTGTGTTAAATATAGTTATTAGTTTTATGGTAAATGCTTGCATTTTGATTCCTATTGTATTCAACATAGACTATCTTCATCTTTAATGTAAATGTACTCTCGTATTTCTTTGACTTCAGTGGAGTTTGTAGATATTTAAACAACTTTGAAGAGAGATACAGTGCATTTGAAACCTACTGCAATTGTAATGAGGGTTTGTAAGTTGTAAGATCTTGAAACTTTACAGATTGGTGATGTTGCAGTCCTTGATATATCAGCAACAACAATAGCTGAAGATGAATCAAATGTCCAGAAGATTCCAGATGCTGAGAGTAAAGGTTTGCCAATCTGTGCTTGAGTTCCTCTATCTGTACTTTCACCAGAATGAGAATTTACTTATTCAGCTGTATGTTTATTTGCTTTCTTGTTGACCTCAGAATATTGGTCATTGTCATTGGCATGTCTACTATAGAATTGATGCTCAGAAACAATTACACATATAATTGCGAATGTTGATCAAAAGTTTGACTAACATGTTTTCTAAGCCTCAAAAAGTAACCTTAAATATTTTATGTTTAGAGCATACTTGAAATACTAAACCTATTAGAGTAGGGTACATCTAACGGTAGGAGGAATTTACCAATTGATGACTTGATGGACTATTGCTGTATGACTACGATGTAGAAAAAGAGTACAGTGGCATAGTTTTTTTTTTTTTTTTCAACTCACAATACTGATAAGAACTTGTGTATCTACCAGATATGACAATAAGCTACAAGTTTGATTGTTTGAAAAACATGACTTACAGATACAAAACATGAGTCTGGCGAGGCTGCTTTTGCTTCTAGTTAGCCTGCTTTGTATAAGCTCTCTTCTTTACTCGTTGCTGTATGTTGAAACTATCATGAACAAATTTGGGCTGCGCTACTAATCCTGACACAGTTTTCAAAGTCCAAGTCTCTCTTATGCATCCAGAGAGCTTATCATTACATACAAAATATATTAAAGATCGTCAGTGTTGACAATCAAACACTATTCATCATGGAGTGTGACTCATTCCTTGCCTTCTGTTTTCAGGTTTTCATTTTGATACAGAAGATGGGGATAAAGTACTTCCTGGATTTCTTGATGCATTAATTGGAATGCAACGAGGTGAAACAAAGTCCTTTCCTCTTACATTTCCCGAATCATGGAAACAAGAAAATCTTCGCTGTGTTCATGCTCAATTTACTGTGAGTCCAGTTCTGTTTCTGAGTTTTACCATAATTTTTGATGGATTTTCATAGATTTTTATGATCAACCGCAGAAAGCCACGTTAACAGTTAGATGAGGATGTTAGAGAGCCTTTTATCATCAGTTGACTCTTTCCTATCAACTCAAGCGTTTTAAGTCCAATGGTTACTAGCATCATATCAGAGGTTGATTTGTCTTGAAAGTTCTAGATTCAATTCCCCTAATGTGATTATAGTTGAATTTGTTGCGTGTTTGTATATTGACTGAGTCCATGTGCCTAGGCAGTTGGTCTAACAAGTTAGGAGTTATGTTAGAGAGCTCTGTATCATTAATTGGACTCTAATCTATCGGCTTTAAACTTTTGTTTCTAGATAACTTGGAAGGTCAATATGCATGCAGCATTCAGTTTTTTATTAGTGATTACAACATGAAAAGTGGGGTCATTAATTTGGAAATGGAAACATATCAGTGGAATGTTCTTTTTTTTTTTTTTTTTTTCAACTGTTTTCAAGTGCGATATTTGCTTCAACAGACAATTGAAGCTTTCCTTCTTCACTTCCTTTCAGGTTGAATGCAAAGAACTGTTTTATAGAGATCTACCAGAATTGAATGACTCCCTAGCTGATAAGCTTCTTCCTGGATGCACAACCTTGGAACAGGTAAACATTACAAATAAACTCTTTTAAAGTAGTTCGGTTTAAGTCTGTCATGTGTTTTCTGCTGCATGAGTATGCAGGTCAAGGAAATGTTACTGCAAAAATGTCTAGAAGTGGAACAAACTGCTAGAGAACAAGCAACAGACAATGCAATTTTAGATCAGCTTCGCAAGGTAATTATACATTCTTTAATAGCCACATTTAGATTGCATCTATTCCTTAAGCTTCCTGATCGGGGCTCCCCTTATCAAAATTGGCTTTGTACGGCTAGTATGGCTATTGTCCATACATACGCATGGAAAGTTTATCAGATGAGAAAAGACACACTTAAGGTTGTATTTTAATGCCATCAGTTACCAGAAACTTTTAACTACTACCTTATAACATCTACGATTTCAGATGGTGGAAATTGACATACCTCAATCCTTGTTCGAGGAACAAGGTAGGCAGTTTTATGGAGCCCAACTTTTGCAGATACAGGTTAGTACTCCTGATTACTCTATGATACTTAAGTGGCATTATGTGCACAATTCGGTGCTATGACATCTATATGCCTATATGCTTTAGCGCGTACTATTTTTCACTCAACCATTTTGCTGCAGGCAAATATGAAATTGAATGAAGAACAGTTAGCTACTCTATCAAGTCCAAAAGCAGTAAATGAGTATCTAGAAAACCAAAGAGAGAATATAACAAATGCAATAAAACAGAATCTGGCAGTTGGAGATGTCTTCAAACGTGAAAATCTACAGGTATGCAATCGAAATATCCCAAATATCTCCTGGAGTCGCATGAGATGCATTCAACCCTCATTCATTCAACCCATTGCACCGCCTATACATAAATACTAACTCTTGATGCATTATACGACTAAAACTAAACATGTTGGGACTCTGATGCAGTTTTCAACTGAGGATTTAGTCAAAGAGGTTGAGAATTCGATTGCCGAATTCAAACGTCATAAACAGGAATACGATGAGGAACGCATAAAAGATCAGGTCGGTATCAACTTGATTCTTTTCCATGCACTGCACAAACCTTGTGCTTATATCTAGTCATTACTAACATGATAAAATCAGAAGCACCAAAATATCTTAAGTCTGAATTCTCTCAAATTAGGGCGCATTGATATTTATATCTACATTCAAACTACATAATACAACTGATATGGTTTTGTGGTTTCCTGGAACGTTTTTATAGGTGCAAGAGGTACTAGAAGGAGCTAAAGTTCTTGAATGGTTGAGAGAACTTGCAGAAATTCAGTATATAACCAGATAAAAGTGAGAAAGAGAGCCCTCTATATATGACTTGCAGGAGGAGGAGAGAGCATACCATGTTGCAGAGGCACTGCTACCAAAGCATTTTTATGTTTCTTCAGTTGAGATTATAAGAGCTAGTCATTTTTTTATTTTGAAATAATAAGAGCTAGCCATTTGTATAGCATTGTTGTAGAAAAATGTAGGAGACTAAAAATTATAATTGTACTATGATAAATAGTGTTTATTCTCAATCTTGCAAATTAGAGATCAATGTCTCTTAACAGACAATCCATTGAGAAGTTGTGTGGACGGCAAAAATTGATGATTAAATAGGAAATGCTTTCAAGAAAAATATTGAATGAATCTGATAGATTATAGAACAAAACTATACAGAAATCTCTTACATCAAAAAATGTTTGCCCTACTAGAAACATGTTATTTGTCAAACATGGCCAATAAACTATATGATCCAGTTTCAAGACAAACCAAACTGCCTCTGATGCAATATCTGCCCGAGCTTAATGTGCAGAGCTTGCTGTTGGTCTAAATTAAGGCTCCTCATAATCTACAGCACCAAAAAAATATCCAAGTTTGAATGGTATGAAAAACGAAAGTTCTGAGATGCGCACTGAAACAAAGAGCTTACCTCGTCCATAATCATCTCAACTGAATAGCTTTGGGGGACAATGAAGGACTGATGGTATATGTAAGCGAAAACAGCCATTACCATCTGGCAGTCATTTCTATCTGTCACGCCACCATGTCCAGGTATGCTATCGCCAAAATCCTGTATTGATTGTCAGATATGGAGAAGTGAGGGAAATGATCGATTACTAGTAAGGTCGGCAATTTTATGTATACTTCAAAGATGCTATAACAAATACAAAATGCACCTTGATTTTGAAGGCTCTCTTGAAACCACTGGCGAAAAAACCTCCAAATGGCGCTATGATTGATGCGAATAAACCAAGGCACAAAGCATGCCACTGCACTGCCAAAATTGTTGTCCCTTTCCACGGAAACTGCACAGTATATTTTTTGCATGAGAAAATACACGAACAGGGAAGAATCCAAATAATACCATTAGATAAAGGAATACATATCATGAATTTTTTAGCATCTATGTAAAAACATTGTGAAATGACTTTTGATATCATTCTTCCTCACTGATTTTAATGATAAAAGCATTTCTGAATTCTTCACTCACCCATTCAGGAATCCATCCTGGGAAGGAATAAAAATCGGGCTTAAAAAGCGGACCAGGATCACATTGGAGCCAACCAGTAGATAAATCCTGCTTGCATTTATCGATATTAGAGTTATACAAACTACCAGTCAAGTGTTTTGTGACACTTGAATAACCGTTGTCTGTTAAGAGTTACCTTCCTTGGACAAGTCAGCCACTGGAAACGGCCCAAGATGTTTGCAAACTGCATAAAAGATGACACAAATAGATACTGATGAAACTCATACTTAGCAAAACCCTTCTGAAATGATAATAAAAAAAAGCCGCCAATGTTCATTTTTGTTCAACTTTCAAGTTATCATGGTATCGGAGCTTTTCTAGATAAACTTTCAAGTTAGCAAGTTGGGTTGGGCTGAGTTCGTCAATTTGTGCCTCCCATCAATGCTGGCTCTGAGTTCGTCAATTTTTCCTCTTCTCCGTATCACTAAGAGGACGGATTGAGACCATCGGAGAAAATTTTTGCCATCCAGTTTGTGGCTGGTAATCTACAACAATGATTGCATCATAGGTTGCAAGGTTGGATCAGTTTCTGATGCTAGTGTTGGTTACAAAACCGAAACAATAGTGTTTGATGATGATGATCACTCCTTCTCCACACCTGACATCCTTTCTGTCTTGACGGCAATAAGGAGAGGCTATCAAGCGTATGCCTCTGATACTATAGAAGTTTAGAAGGATAGGTAGAGAATATTTTTCTGATATACAATGATCTCAAAGGTTTACAAAATATATATACACCTAAGGATACAACTGTACCATTCATAAATAAGGAAACAATTAATGTAATTCCAAAACTATAGTAACCCACAAAGTCAGGGAATTAATTCCAAAAAATCAAAATATAATTACTACCAATTACTCCTTAAAATATCTTCAGAAATTACATTATATTTTATTGAACTAAGGGTATAAGTATATACAGTACTAAACCTAGAGTAGGAGAGGTAACTGAATCATTTTCAATTACTTCTGAATCATTCTACAATTACTTCTCTGTCACTCTTAATCAATCTCAATCAATTAAAAGCTAATTGATAGTTTATTTCAATAGTAAGCTAGAAAAACAATACTGAATCTGATCAAATTAGTTTAGTGGCAACATGCACCTTAAATAAAGAGTTGGCAGGCTTCTGCATAAAATGTAATGCTTCCAGAAAATAAAGACAAGAAAATTCAATGAGCTTTGCAACAGTGAGACCATAGTGAACCAGAATAAATGGTGCTTACCAAAAATGCCGAGATTATAGTTACAACCGATGCTCCAATAAAACCCTCCCATGTTTTCTTTGGAGATAGCTTGATCAAAGGTGTTTTCCCAAAAAAGAAACCAAAGAAATATGCAGTAACATCATTGACAGCAATAAGTGTCGCAGGGAGAAGAAACCTGTGAAACATTGATATGTCGGCTTCAACACTGAAATAGATTTAAAGGCAAGCAAGAAAAGAACTCAACAGAACAATCAAACGTTGGTACACATAAATGTTGTCGAAGTCTTATTACCAGAAAATTCCTTGGAAGATATTGGCTACGATGAATGAAGATTGGGTGAAGACAACAATAAGAATCATGTGCGTCCATGCGAACTGGCTAAATTGATACTTGTACATCTTCTTCTTTAATGAAAGAATAAACCACACGAAACCTGAATCACAACACAAAAAAACCATTTTACATTGACACCAAGCCAACATTATCTCAAAGGAAACACAGAAAAACATTTCAAAATCAAGCTTTCGTGGGATTGGAAACATTTAAAAGGAGAAAGAAAGAAAACCTGCATTGTACAAGAAGTAACAAATAACCATTCGATACTTCATGAAGGCACTCGAAAGCCTGTAGAGGAATCTATCCGAATTCATTGTATTCACTAGCTGTTGACTGAGAATGCGACCATACACAAACAGCACTGCTGTGAAGTAAAAATGCCTGCAGCCACATATATCATCTGAATTTATCAGTCTCTTCAAATGTTACACTGAGACACCGAAAAGGATGTGTAGAATGTCAACAAAAGAACTTAAATGTGATTGGTTATCTTAATTACCAGTTCAGAAGCCTAAAGCCGGGCAGAAGTCTATCTTCGTGAACTCTTCGGAGGAGATTGAAAAGCTCCTTTGCCATGAATATTTGAATAACAACCACCATTGCCCAGATGTAAAGATGTCCCAAGTAAAGAGTATACAAAAACCCCAAAAGCATCCACAGAGCAGAGTGTGCACGGATCCACATTGATCTATACTTATTTTGGTCATGGACGAGTAAGGATTTTCCATTTAATTTGGAGACCACAAGAGCTGGCTGGAAGCGGAACCAACAAACAAAATCTAAATCTCAAACATCTTCAACTAAAAATACAAGGACGCACAACCAAAACTCGAAAATTGTCATCTCATCGACTAAGTTAACCACATCGATACACAAACTATATCACTAATAGACAGATTAGCAGTATTAACCCCACATATGATGTAACGATATTCCATTCCAACAGATATTATATAAAAAACAGAACAAGTTTAAAATGAACCATAAATAGAATTTCATGTTCGCTAGCATGAGACACATAGCTTATATCTATATGCTACATATTATTAGTTTATTACCTCACTTGCACGTCTCCTGTGCCGAACTCTGCTGCTAGGTGATGGAGGTATGTCATTATAATGACCCTTCTGCATTGCTCCTAGTCTCTTACAATTACTTCATCATTCAACACAAAAATTATCAGATAGAATGTTCACAAATTAAAGATGACGAAAAAGATGTTAACCAATATGAAACAAAAACTCGTGCTATCGAAAACACATTCAAATTTTTATCAAGCATTGCCTAAAATATACCATGAAACTAAGCTAAACTTATCATAGATGTATTGAGGCTGTAGAGACAATTACGCTGCACTTGCATCGTAAACGTTTGATAAAATCAACACACATGTGCAACAATCAATAAGCAACTAGTATCGCTTAATTTTTTATTAAAAACGGTCTCTCATAGGCAGACGTCCATACTTTGTTTACTGTTTTCACTATTTCAATGAAAAAAAATGAAACTGCATTGAATCACAATTAGAGAAACAAATTAATTTAGAGACAAAACTCATTGAATAAAAATTTAATTCCTAGAAACTCTGAACGTTAAAGAATATACTGCAAGAAACATATACAATAACAAATATACATGCTTATTTAGCTCACTCTAGATGATTTTGTGTCACATGTAACAACATCATTTGGTCATAACATAACATAAACAACATTGGTACAACATTTTTCAATTTCCCAGGACTCAAACAATGATCACATCACATGCAAAATGTCAATCAATGTTCAAATACAATAGCAGAAAATTTTGAGAGACGAAAAAAAGGGAATTGGAGAGCGTTCTGACACTTGAATGTGGGATGTTGGTGGCGTCTTTGGTTGCAAAATCTGCAGTGAAGAGGATCAGTTTGAAACTTTCATGAATCCAATCAACTTTTTCACTTTTGTTTCGGTTCTTTTTGTTTCAGTTGTGTCATGTCACCCATTACAATGGCCGCACATGACTTGGCAGCTCTAACTCGTGACACGTGGAATACAGAATTTGGACATGTGTGTACTACTAAAAGGTACACGTGGCTTGTCAATGAAACGTGGAAGAGAGAACTTTATTGGGCCAAGAGCTTTTTATTGGGCTTCTGAGTAGTAGGGCCCCTAGCCTGTATTAGACATTTTGTATAATATTTTAAAATTGTTTATGTTACGCATTTTTTTTCTTTTTATTCATTCATACTAAACACTAAATCAGATAATTATCGAGATCTAATTGAAATAAGACTCTAACTCATAATCCAAAATGCTACTGTTAAAAGACGGAAGAGGTTTATCCATATTAAATAAACAAAAGTTGCCCACAGGAGCTCAAATATTATCCCTTAATTGTTGAAAAACTGAAAAAATAGATTGATGTCATTGCACTAACGTAATTGGAGCATGTTACGCATCCTATTACTATGAAGATTCAGTAATGTTATGGAACAATTGTATTCAATAGATTGAAAAATGTTGTCATATTGAAACTTTAAATGAACAATTGTGATGCAACTATATTAATCATGTCTTGTTGTAAATTTTACCAAATTTTTGTCTAAATCAAATATGATTTTCACAATAGCAGAGACATTTCTAACATTAACTAATCGTTAAGATATGAGTGTCAGTACACAAACAACTCAACTTAAAATATTAGGTTTGCGGTAGCAAAATATTTTTTTATACTTTTAAAGTATTATAAATTGAAGGTTTAAAATGAGAAACGTGACTTTAATTTACAATCTCAGAGTAAAAATGGAAGCTTGGGATTTAACTTTGTTGAGAGGCGTAATTATCCAGAGATTAATTTTTAAATCATGTATTATTCAAAGCTTATCTTGAAGTCACTTTTTGATGATTGAAATTATATATAATTATATGAACCTAATAGTCAAAAGGATCACGTTAGGGTCAAACATCGTATTATGGAGACCATGATAACATAGGTCTAGAAACAGTAAACAAAACCATTCTCCTTGTATGTTTTTTTTTGGCTATGAGCACTAAACTAATAATTCAACACATAAGGGGACAAGCAGCATGTGAGGTGGAGGTTGGCTGATTCAATGCACCCAAACACATCCCATACATTCTCTGTCTATTTCACATGAAGCAAACCCTACAAACTTGCTCCTTATTGGCCACTTTGAATCCTGATTTTGTGCAAACTTTCTCTTGTTGATATTACTAGTACATTTACCATGATAGAGACCACATGATATGACTCTATGGTACCATCTGTATCGCAACTTTATTTATCACTGCCTCCAATAGGACGAAAAGAGTGATTATGATGTAGTTGGATCTCAATTCTATTTATCACTACTCTAGACGAAAAAAAAAGTGATTTACAGGTAACTGTCTATCAACAAAGGGATTTATTAAGAATTTATTTATATACATATGAGTTAGAATGTAATTACCTAATTTTGTGGCGGATTTATTAAGAATTTATTTATATACATATGAGTTAGGGACAAAGATTCTCTGTCAATGTTGACATGGTGCTAATCTTTTTATGAGAACAATTTAAGTTTGAGTGATGTATGAGAGAGAAAAAATCTAACAATCTTGATCATTAATTTTTTTAAATACTGATGTGTCACTAGATTATCAAAAGATTAACAAAAAAAAGGATGGTAGAGAATCCTTACTCATGAGTTAGAATGTAATTACCTAATGAGTAAGAATGTAATTACCTAATTTTGTGGCTAAGGGTATTCCAACCCTGCCATTGACTTGGGAAGATGCAAGCAGCGTGGGAGTGGTCTCATTGCACCACTGAGAGCGATTTTTGTGCAAACTTGTTCTCGTCTATTCTCTCTCCATGAAACCCATCAACGTTGGTCATACTTGATATCAATAGTCAAATTTCATTTGGGTCACTTTTGAATTTATTATTGTTAAGGAATCAATTAAAAATGTTAAGTAATCCACCAACTTTCCTGGGAATAAAACGCCGACCACTAGTTTCTCCAATTCCAATTTAAATTATATACTATGTGTGTTCTATTTTTTTAATATATAATTACAATATGAACTATAACAATGATTAGAGATTTATCAAGGTTTTATGGTATTAGAGACTACTTATATGATTTAAAGAAACTCACATAACATCAAAAGATAACTATTTCTATAGTAAGGGATGAAAATTTTTAAACAAACTAACAAATACATATGGTGGAACTTGAACAATAGTCATTAATACTGAGGAAAAATTTATTAACCACTTGAGCTATAAGTTGATATGTATATAAAAAGTGTAATGTTGTTTGCTTTTTATAGATATCTAATTTGTAAAAGTATTTGACACATGTATGAGTTATTGGTTCAAAGAGTTTTTCTAATCCTAAAAATGTTTTTTTTTTTTTTTTTATGTTGTTTAATTCGTACTCTAATAGAGTTTTTGAACGATTAAAAAGATTATTTTAGGAATAAAAGCTTAACAAACCTGTTCAATTATAATTCTCATATGTTTTTAATGAATTAACTGTATAAAAACTATTCTAAAATTTAACAATTAAACAATTATTAATTTTTTTTTTCAAAAACTCAACTTTTGAAAAATCCATTACTAAAGAAGCTCTGTCTAACATACTCTTATCTTATTATTAAACAGGTGATTGATGTTTTTTTTTTTTTTTTTTTTTCCATAAAGATATTTTAGATTAAAAAAAAAATGTATTAGTGAAAACTATAAAAGCGACAATATTATTTATATTATGATGAGCGATGTGGTGTTGTAAAAACTATGATTATGAATACGATGTGCATCATAACATATGATTGTGTAATTTTAATATTTCATGTGTTGAGCTAAGGGTGCAATGGTGGGGCTAAACCATACAAAGAAGAAACATGATAATAATAATAATAAGAATTATAATCAATATGGGGCAAAATCTTGAGAGGGCACCCAAACCACCAAATAATAAAATATCTAAGATGACAAAAGTTTGATTACTACATATAATAAAAAGACTTAATTATAATACTTTGGTGAGGTCTCTCTCCTAAAACTATCATACTCACTTTGCATGCTCATCATTATAAATTAAAGACAAAAACCCTTTGATTCCTCTTGACATCTGGCCATGACAATGACATTTGCCCTCAGTATCCCACTACCACATCTCCTTTTGCTATCATATCGTGACCCTTTTGTAAGTCTCTCTTTTTTATGCCCCTATGTTCAATTCTTAACCACAAAATTGCCATTTTATCAAGTAATGATGCATATATGTGTGTATATATATATATATATATATATATATATATATTAAATGGAAGAAAAATTGAGTATACCTCACAAAATTCATTTGCATAAAAGTGTACAAAGAAAATATCATGGCATATATTCATTCATATTTCAAGTAATTTGTGCATTTTCCTTCTCACAATACATATATACCTTGTATTTACGATATGTTGAAATAAAACATTATATGTATATCTAAAAAGAAAAATGGTTTTTCATTTTTTTTTTCAAATTTATATTCAAATTATCTAACATATGAGTTGTCATGTTGATGAATTTAGGCAATAGAATTACTTATCTAAAAAGAATAATGTTAGATTTTTCAAATTATTTATCCAAATGATATGACATGTAAGTTGTTAATATCATAATAATTATTACATCGTCTATGATTTATAAGATGTTGATAACTCATATATCATATCATTTTAACATTGATTTAAGTAAAAATTTTGGGAAGTCTACTCATTGAAAAAGAGTAAGGCTAGGTTTTCTAAATTTTTTGTCAAAATTCATATCCAAATCATATGACATGTCAATTGTTAATATTATATTTATGATTTAGACAAAAAATTTTGAAAGTTTATCATTCGTAATCATTTTAAATATATATGGTGAAATTCGAACATTTATCATATGAGGTAATGTTATAGTACTATCCAAATATTTATCAAATAACGTGATAAATTTATGTGTAATTACCATATCATTAATATATCATTATAAAATTAATATAGTAGCTACAAACACTTTGCTACAATATTTAAATAAATTTTTGGGAATTATAGCATTATTTTTACCATATAAGTGTAGAAAAATTACACTAACCATTTCAACATTTCTTTTCTTCCTTTATAAATTATGTATATGAGCGTGTCTAGTGAACTATTATATAGGATTGATTGATTTTTGGTTCTTTTCTAGTCAAAACATATCATAGATAAAATTAAACTATAAAAACACATAATACAAAATTTGGACTTGTGCTTCTTAGTGTAGTTCCCAATGGAATACAACTCAAATACATTACTAAACGAGCAAGAATATTCTATTATTGTTGACATGATACTAATCATTTTATGAGAGAAATTTAAGTTGGAGTGATGTATGAAAGAGAAAAAATCTAATAATTTTGATTATTTATTTTCTTAAATATTGATATATTACTAGATTATTAAAATATTAATAAAAAAAAAAAAGGAGGAGAATCCTCACTCCTAACCGAACACAACTTTATTTACCAGCTTTGGGCAATCTCATTAATTGTTGTGATGGTTGAAACAATTTAATGGTTCTTTCACCAATTTGAGTAATGTGTTTGTTCAGTCCTATTAATGTTGCCCCCACAAAATTAACATCTTTAATATTGCATTATTTATAACCCTTTTTTATATCAAGCCAAAAAAAAAAAAAAAAATCATATATGATATATGATTAACAGTAATACATATGATAATTGATTTAAAGATAATTAAAAATATAATCAAATTCATTTAACCTTATGAAATTATTAAGAGTTCTTTTCTCTTTTCATGGTGCATGTTTATAAATTAGGAAAAATTAGAAAGAAAATGAAACTTAATTTCTATTTTATGATTCCAGTATTAATACAAAATATTATCAATCGAAGTACGCGTACCTCATACAAAATTAGGAATTAAGGGCACTCTTACTGCTTATGAAAGCAAGTCAAAGGGAATTAAATTCCATAGAAAAGGAAATCAAGAAAAAAAATAACTTAATTCTTTTGATGGAGGGGTCATTCATGTTTCCTTTCCAAGAGGTATTTAATTGTTTCTTTAAGTGTGAGATTTACATAATCGAATTTTTTATGATTTAGTAAATAATGGAATAATTAATCAAAAATTAAATTCTCTTTTTCTCTTAATGACTTTTTATTAATAAATTTGCCATGAGTTTCTTTTGAAAAAAAAAAAACTTAATTCCTTCCTCCCACTCTCATGGAATCAAGTTTCATTTCTCGATTATTGTTCTAATTGAACATATGAGAAAAATGCTTGTATAAGTGGGGCTTTTGGTAAAATTAAACCCCATGGGTGGGGTTGTGAATTTACCACCGTACCACAGCCTCATTCTCCCTGATCCAATTGATACCAAATAAGAAAAGTCATTGCATACATTTTTCTTGTTTTGAAGTACAAAGCATGCAAATTTCAACCCATTCACATTAACCAGTCAAAACAAACACGAATGTAGTCGACAAAAGAGGGACAGAAAGGTAATTTCAACCCCCGAACAGTGACATTCCTGTAAATAACTCAAAAACCAAGGGCAAAACAACAAGAAAAAAATATGCTTCAGGACAAATCAGATAATTGTAATATAATATAATATATCCATAAGGGCCCCATATACATCTTTCTTTCTCTCTCTTCTCTCTCAGTCTCTCAGTTTCATTTACTCCTGTCTTCTGTTAACACACATGCTCTCTCTCTCTCTCTCACTGAAACCAAAAAAACAAGAAGGAAAATCGAAGCTTTAGATCTGAAACCACAGACAGAGACACATCCACCAGAGCTTCTGCTTCAAAGTACTCATCTTGGTAAACTTTAACTTTGTTCTTGTTGTTTTTCACTTGCAAAATGTGATCGTTTTTTCCTCATGTTTTTGTGTTTTGTGTTTTGCGGGGTGTTGATGATTTTTTGTGTTTCTGGGGTTGGAAGTGAGATCTGGGTTTTTTGAGTTTAGATTGTTGGGTGCACTTTTGTGTGGAAATGAGGGTCCTTGAATGGTGTTTGAAGTTCGTGAGACTGGGATGAGATCTTGTGGTTGTTGGTTGGTGTTTGGTTGCCGAGAAAATGTGAGTTAAAGCAGTTAAATTTTTTGGTTTCTTTCTTTGTGTTGAATGAGTGATTTGTTTGTGATGCTTAATTTTTATGGTTGGATAGTTTGATATTTTGAGTGAAACAAGGTTTGATTGGTTTGTATATAATAATGTGGAAAAAAAAAGTAAAAAAAAAAAAACTTACTTGATGTTTGGTTGATGAGAAATGTGGGATCACAGAGGTTTTGTTGTTGAATGATTGAAGATCATGTCAGTCAAGTCAATTCTTGCTTCAGGGTAGATTGAAAATGGCTTTTTCTTGTTGCCTGAATGACAAGTTATTGAAGATTCCATACTTTGATATTTTATTTTATTTATTTCTTTTGTTTGTAATATTTTGATACCGGTTTAAGTTGTTTTGCTATTAGTAACTTGCAACAACAGTTTTGTGTTCCTTTCAACAAAAAAAAAGAAAAAAGAAAACAGTTTTGTGTTTGTATGTTCTTCGGTAATGTGATATGATCGGTGATGCGTATGAGTGAATTCCATTTGATTGCTGAAGTGTAGTTTGGATTAAGGAAAATTTGTTGGCAGTTGCTAACTTGCTCAGCGGTTGCAGTTTTTAAAACTTGGTAAATTGGAATGTTAGTTTGGTGGATGTGTCAAGCTTATATCATGTCTTCATTGATATAACTTAAATGTTTTAGAAAATGAATGGATTCGGATTTTCAATTTTCAATCTGTGGCGTATCCACTTTGTGTTTCGGAAGTCAGCTCGTTGTAATGTTATATGATTATTCTGCCTTGAACTGTCTATGAATTTTTTATTAATGGTAACTAGTCTGGCAGGTTTTTATGTTTTACTTGTCTGGTAAACTGCTGTTTCTCACTGGTCAATAAGGTTTATAGAATTTTTTTGCCGTTGGTTGCTTGTGCTGGGTATTTTTGAAGACTATGTCTTGTTTTGCATGGATAATGATTTTCTTTGAATGTAGATTGTAGCGGCTGCGTGAATGGCGGTGACAGATACTCAGAATCCTCTTCTTGGAGAAACCACCTGCAGTTCTTTGCTGCAGAAACTCCAGGTAGTTTGTGTTCCTGTTTTCGGTATTTGTTCATTGTTTTTGTCTATGGCATGATTAAAAAAATAGCTAGTAAACTGATCCAAAACTGATTTTACAGCAAATATGGGATGAAGTTGGTGAGAGTGATGAAGAACGGGACAAAATGCTTCTTCAGATAGAGAAGGAGTGCTTAGATGTGTACAAGAGGAAGGTGGAGCAGGCTGCAAAGTCAAGGGCACAGCTTCTTCAGGCCTTGTCAGATTCCAAAGTTGAACTTTCTAGTCTTTCATCTGCCCTTGGAGAGAAAAGCTTTGTTGAGATTGTGAGTAGTCACCAAATTTCGACTCATGCATTGGTTGTTTTGTATGGATATGGTTAACTGAGTTGCTTATGGATTTCTGTGGTTGCATTGCAGCCTGAGAAGACATCTGGAACAATTAAAGAACAACTGGCGGCTATAGCACCAGCGCTTGACCAGTTGTGGAAACAGAAAGAGGAGAGAGTGAAGGAGTTTTCTGATGTACAGTCTCAAATTCAGAAAATATGTGGAGAAATTGCCGGAAGCTTAAACCTAAGTGATCTGGCTCCTGCAGTCGATGAGACTGACTTATCCTTGAAGAAGTTAGACGAATATCAAGCCCATCTCCAAGAACTTCAAAAGGAGAAGGTAAGAATAAATATTATGAACTATGGTTTCACTTGTTATCATTTCTTTGGCATCTAAAACTTTGCATATATGGAGTTAATTTTAACTAATTGCTTACTTGAACTCGCAGAGTGATAGGCTGCACAAGGTCCTTGAATTTGTGAGCACTGTGCATGATCTCTGTGCTGTCCTTGGGATGGACTTCTTCAGTACCGTAACTGAAGTTCATCCAAGCTTAAATGACTCTACTGGTGTTCAATCCAAAAGCATAAGCAATGATACCCTCTCTAGGCTGGCTAAGACGGTTTTAGTGCTAAAAGAAGATAAGAAGCAGAGGCTTCATAAGGTAAAATCAAGTATTTTGGTTCATGGTCCTGAAATACTTCTTATATCACTTTGCATCATGGACATGGTATGCTGCTATTAATAGTTTGACATAGGCATATTCTACTGGGGGTTAAATTTTCGAAGTTGTTTCTCCTCTTCTATTGATCTATGTTAATATAAATCAAAGCGTATACTATTATGTTAACAGGAGGAATGCTTGGCAAAAATAAATAAATCAATAAATAGAAGTGGTGGTTTGGCCATGTGATTGAAATTTGAACGGCTTAAGAAAAAGAAGCATATCATCTGCTGGATCTTCTGTTTTTGGGAGTTTGAGACCTTATCCTTCTTCTTTATCGAGACTTATTAGAAAGCGTTTGCATAATTCTCCAAGAAAACTTGAAACATGACAGAAGACTTCTAAGAGAAAGTGAAAATCTTGCTTTCAACTTTCCGCTAGAGTTAAGTTTGTTTGATATGTTAGTTTAAATTGCTTTTCATTGTTTTTCATTGATCATTGTGTATGTTTCACTAGTGTTTTCTGCATTACATCTAAGTTAAGGTACAGGTGTTGCAACACTAATGCAACATTTCAAATTCTCTCGAAGTGAGCCCCTATGTTAATTTTCCATATGCAGAAGAAGTTTTATTTGCTTTGTGGTGTTTATCATGTTCCCCGTCTTGTCTGTTCCAATAATTTATATTAAGCCTTTGACACTCCTTTTTACAGCTTCAAGAATTAGCAACTCAGCTAATTGACCTGTGGAATCTGATGGATACACCCGCAGAAGAGCGAAGATTGTTTGACCATGTTACCTGTAACATATCGGCTTCTGTAGATGAAGTGACAGTCCCTGGTGCTCTTGCTTTAGATCTGATCGAGCAGGTATTTATATATGATAATGTCCAACGAACGGTGTTCTAGATGAACTATTGCAGCTGGTTACTAACTTTCATGTTATTTTTAAATAAGGCTGAAGTAGAAGTTGAAAGGCTTGATCAATTAAAAGCCAGCAGAATGAAGGAAATTGCTTTTAAAAAGCAAGCTGAGCTTGAAGAGATATTTGCTCGTGCTCATATAGAAATAGATCCAGCGGCTGCACGAGAAAAAATTATGGCATTGATTGATTCTGGGGACATCGAGCCTGCCGAGTTGTTGGCTGACATGGACAATCAGATTGCAAAAGCCAAAGACGAAGCTCTCAGTAGGAAAGATATTTTGGACAAGGTTGAGAAGTGGATGTCGGCCTGTGAGGAAGAGAGCTGGCTTGAAGACTACAATCGGGTACTTATAATCTCTACTTGTGGTGCCTGGGTGTGTGTGTGAATGATAGAGGGCATCAGCAAAGTGTGTGATTATTTGTTAAGCATGGTCCTGGTACTGATACCTTTGCGACACATCATATTACCATGACTTCCATGCACCAACACAATGGAAAGATTGGATGAAGAAGAGATGGTTTACTTGGGCTTTCCTTCTATGTTTAATGTTTCAAGCTTATTTAGTTTGCAGCTGATTCTTTTGGTGTGTTGGCTTTCAACATCACTGACGTGACATTGTTGAAACAGGATGAAAATAGGTATAATGCAAGCAGAGGTGCACACTTAAATCTGAAGCGAGCTGAGAAAGCCCGGATACTGGTCAGCAAGATTCCAGGTAGAACTTTGGTCATGAAAATAGTATATTTTAGCATTTAGATCTGTAGCTGATGAATGTTTTGATCTAAATCATTGCTGTAATCTTAAGAAATCACAAAGCTTTGTTTGGTTCATATCATTGTTGTATTAATTGGTTTTGTTGGCCTTCAAGCTTTGGTTGACACCTTGGTTGCCAAAACTCGTGCCTGGGAAGAAGATCGTGGCATATCGTTCACTTATGATGGTGTCCCTCTTCTTGCAATGCTAGATGAATATGCCATGCTCAGGCAGGAAAGGGAAGAAGAAAAGCGGAGGATGAGGGTAAGTTTAACAGTCGATTAAGTTAAGTCATGCACCTGAAGTTCAACCAGATGGACTTATATGCTCTCAAACAAGCGTGACATACTGTTATCAGTTATTCCCCTACTAAGGCTATTGCTCACATGCTTTGTAGGAATCAAAGAAGTACCATGAACAGCAAAACACGGAACAAGAAACCATATTTGGTTCAAGGCCTAGCCCTGCTCGTCCTTCTGGAACAAAGAAGGTTGTTGGTCCACGTGCAAATGGTGGAGCCAATGGAACCCCAAGTAGACGGCTATCTCTTAATCAAAACGGCAGCAGGTCTGCAGCCAAAGATGGTAGGAGGGATAGCAACGTCAGGCCAGCTGCCCCTGTCAACTACGTTGCCATATCGAAAGAGGACACTGCCTCCCACGTTTCGGGTACTGACCCAGTTCCAGCATCACCCTGATATAATAAAAGAGAAGAAAAGTTGTAGGTTTTACGTTCTTTTATATCACTATTGTCATTATTAGGTCTTGTTTGTAGGAATAGGGTCTGTTAAAAACACACTGAGAAGTGACTGGAGAGTAAACTGCTGCTATTTAGATGTGTTATCTGTTTATAAATTGGCTTTTTGCTAGTTGTTTTTAACTTATGGTTTGCATTTTGCACGATGGCACCATCCATCCAAGTATGATATCAGTTTCTGGTTTCATAAATAAGCAGGGAAGTATCCAGGAAGCATATATTGATGCTGACACCCCTATATATTTCAGATGGTTTTCACTATTGTTTTAGATGGTCTTCATATTTTGGAGTGATTGATACTGAAATTGTTTTTGAATATTTTCAATATTGAAAAGAAAAATGGTATGATCATTACTATTTCAATCGGTACATTCATAAATTTGAATCGATGTTTTTCCTGAAATTGATATTACTTTGTGAATGAGCAACAAAACCCCCTTGGCACCGCATTTTGAACAGTCCTCCCAAGTTTAAGCTTTGTATGAGAATGTTTTTTAATTGTAATTTTTTAAAGTTTATAATTGATTGTTAATAAAACTAAGAAAGCAAATAGAGACACAAGCAATTAAAACCATCTGTAATACTTTATTTCTTATAATTTTATTGGCATTTGCTTAACCCTTTTGCTAAAACATAAACGTTTTCAGATATGCCACTTTAAATTTGACCGTCATTGTGTGTTAAGCTAAATTATACATAATTTTAATATTTAAAACAGGATCTCAATATCCATCCATTCAATTTAACTCAATCTAACGATGAAAAAAATGAATGAGTTGAAGATACATAATAACTTAGATTGAATGAAAATGGATATATATATGTTAAAATCACTTTTTTAAATTAAAATCTTAAGTTAATTTAGTCTAAACCTAGTTTATATATTTGAATAATTAGGTTGTACCTATAACTTTTACTGTTACTTTATTTATTTATTTATTTATTTTTACAAAGTAAAGATTTTGAAAATATTAATTTTTCTTTTTTACAAGGTAAAGTTTGTGAAAATAATCCAATGACCACATGCTAGTTAGTTCTCTTTTTCTTGGCCTTTTTTTTTTTTTTTTTAAATAAAAAAAAAAGAATGAATGTGAGATCTACTTCTACATGAATACTATTAATTTCTTTCATTCCTTTTAGGCAAAATTTCAAAATTAATCACTTAATTATAACAGTTTTTATATTTGTACAAACTTAATAATAATATTTTTTTAATCAAACTTTGGCTTTGATGGGCACAAATACCCTTAAATATATATTTTTTAAAAACTAAAATATACTACAGTATCTAACTTAAACTTCGTTTCATACCATTTATTCAAGTAAATATTTTAGAAGTAAATAGTTTGAAAATATATTTTTTATAAGCAAAACTTTTAAAAAGAAGTTGTTAACTGTTTAATAATCAATTAAAAAATATATTTTAAGTTATAGATTGTTTGGTTATATTATTTTAAAAGTAAGAAATCTACCGAGTAGTAGTGTACCTCAATTGTCCTCTTGGAATGCTCCCACCTGTAGTGTCATACCTCCCCATGGCTCCCACTACATTGTCTCACATATCAGTTGCGCTCGAAATCGGAATTGACACTGTGTTACCTGCTGCAGATTTGCCAACAAGATTAGTCACTGTAACAATAACTGCTTCAGGCTTCAAAAAGTAAAAATTGATGCATATATATGAAGCAAAAAAGAATGCTCCTCGTCATGTGGTTGCTGGCGCGCGCCAGCAATCACCCATCTCTCCTTTGTCAGAGACATGGTTCGACACTCATTTCCCTAATATCCAAATATAATATATTATATCATAATGATTATATTAAATATTCAGTCTCTTCCACGACCATTATGTGTAGGCTAATTTTTCACCTGCGTATGGGTTTTTTTTTCCGTTTTTGAGTAAATAGATCCCTCCCAATTGAGAGTTATCATCCGGATCGTATTCAGTATTCTATTTTAATTGATTTCGGTCATCCTCTGAGTCTGTATCTAAGATAGTTTATATATATATATATATTTTTTAAAAAGAATGCTCCTCTGTACTTGCTCGAGTACATTAAAATATGCATTGACAAGTTCATGATGCTTTCATTCGGTACTTCTTGTAGGGACAATCAACATTGTTTTATTTCTAAGTCCAAGTTCTGTTGATATGGATACAGTATCCATTCTTTAGTATGTGACCGTTTGCTGGCGATTTAGTGGCCAAGATAAAAGTCAGTGTCTTGGTAGGATTTCTCCAGGATATTTGGTGTAATATTGGGCTCATGCTTTGCTTGTGGCCGCTAGCTATGCCATTAATTAACATTGTTGCATGCCCAGACTTGAGAGTAGATCTAATTTACGGCTCTTGACCTGCCAGAAATGGTTTAGCTGTTATGCCAAACTGGAAAAGGAATAGAACTGGTAATATATGTGCATAATAGGCATTATAATGCTTTTTAGGGACCTTGCTTTGAGTGGAAGACTTGTGATGCATGAAGTGCAAGATTTGTGTTAATGAAGCTTCCAGACCTCAAAATATGAAAATGATGTATGGAGGATCAGGAACGTAGCCAGGATTTGCTACCAGGGTGAGCTAGAATAATTTTTTTAAATAAACTCTAACAGTATAAAAATATTTTATAAATTAAAAAATATAGACATGTTTAGGTAAAAGAGATATAATAAGTCTCTTAGAATTCATATTATAAATAAATATGTTAACAAAAATAAAAGTTAAAAGATTAAACAAAATATTTAAATAATAAAATTTATCAAATATGAACTATAGTTAATGTTATGACATCAATAATATTTCTTTAATCATAAATCATTTAAATTCATAATTACTATCACACTTTAAATTAAAGAGTATGTTGGGAAAAATACTAAAGATATTAAATTTTACTAATATATTATGCAACTTATAATTAAAAAATATAAATTATGAAAAACTTAAATAAAATTTCATATTCAATATATGAAATAAAGTTATTACATATATAATATTTGAATAGAAATATAAATATAAATAAGAAAATATATTCAATAGGTTTCGAATAAATATATATTTTTATATCACAATAATTAATAAATAAAAAATATATATATACATATATATATGTTATAAATTAGAAAAAGTAAAAGTATAAAATACAAAAACATAGAAAAATAAGGAGATCAATTATATTCATTATGCTAGTGGGAATGACATGAGAAATAAACTGTAAATTAAAGAAGAGAAAAAAGGCGTAAAGAATGAGGGAGGCTAGAACCAAGGCAACACAACCATGTTTTCAGTCAATGACTTGAATAACAACAGAAGACAAATGTATACACCATGTTAAGTTGGCTAAAGACTGGTTGGCTAAACTATTATCGTTACTTTATTTCTTTTGGAAACAGATATCATCATTACTTGTCAATCCCATGTCCAACAAGAATTGGCTACATTTGGGCCAATCACAATTTAATTTTTTAATAAAATAATGGTGAAAATCCAATTGTCTGATAACAATATATGAAATTTAAAACAAATATAACATAATTGGTGGATGAAACATATCGTTGCATTTCTCTTTTTTTTTTTTTTTTTGTCATTAATTGTGGAGTCTGCGTCTGTGTGCTTGATAGACCATCTTATGTCTCCATGTGTTCTTTGTCTTTTTATTATATTAATTTGTTATGATGGAATATAATATTTTTGAGCTATTCTTTTTGTTTGTAGGTAGCTATTCTGTTTGTTTACAGGCAGCTTTCAGCAGGTCAAAAACTCAGAGTTAAAAGTTTAGCTTCGAATGGGTCCAGTGCATAAAAATATTAATAAAATAAAATAAAAATATATTATATATTTTTAATCTTTTAAAAAACCTCAAAAATATCTACCTAAAAAATTTAAAATATGAACTTTTTTAAACAGATATTTTTCAGTTTTTATAATTATCCAAAAACTCAATTAGAATGATAATCCAACGGTGATAAAAAATTAATTAGAGTTTTAAGCATTAAAAAATATCTTTAACCAGTAAGAAAAAAAAGTTGTAAAAAATAGAAAGTGACCGATGTTTATCAAACTAAAAAATAAAAGAATTTTGGTTAAGAGGATGATGCGAGACGGGGTCAACTGTAGGTGGAGATAAATTCAGTTGTTAAATACTAAAATATAATACATCATCTGATTTGGATTTGGATGTGGATAGAATTAGAAACCTGAAAACAAACAGAAAGTAACTGATGTTAATTATTAAACTGAAAAGTAAAAGAATTTTAGTCAAAGGCGGATCAAGAGAGTCACGGGCTGGTGGAGTGATGGAGATGAGTAAAAACAAACAACGAGTACTTGCAAAAAATGATGTCGAAGTGCCATAAATGCTTCAGACATGAGTTTTTAGTCGTGAGACGACCAATAACGCAGTTCAATCTGGGTTTGTTATATACAATTCACATGGGATTATTTTGGTATTTGGGACTGCTAATCCCATCTCATTGCATAATACCAAACACCAGATAAGAACTAAGATAGTCCAATCACATGTTTATCTTATCCGTGTGCCAAACATGCTGTGTTTTTGCTTTCGATCGCTGAGACAAAAAAAGGTGCGCTAACGTATCGAGTCAAGGAGTTGAAATTGGGGTAGATGGGAGATATGGCGTTGTTGTAGGAGTTCTGTTTGGATGATATGACTAAAAGGTGAAAAACAAATTTTTTTTTAATGTTTTTTACTGTTTTCAAAACCAATAATTATTTTTTCATTCAAAAAATTATTTTATTCATTCTCAAAAACAAACATTAAACCAGAGACCGTGGTTAGGATTCTATATTGAGATGTGTTAGAATAAAATTTTTATTAGGCATATATGATAAAATAAATTTTACTCCTCGGAATTCATATTATAAATAAATATTTAAATAAAAATAAAAATAAAAAAACTGATCAAAAAAAATCAAATAATCAAATTTATTAAATATAAATTATAATTAATACTATGATATCAATAATTTTACTTTAAACATAAACGGTCTACATTTTGATAATCATAATTTATAATTACTATTATACCTCAAATTAAAGAATATATTTAGAGAAACATCAAAGATATTAAATTTAAATAATATATTATGCAATAAAATATGAAAAATTTAAATAAAATTTCATATTTAATGTATGAAATAAAGTTATTATATATAATATTTAAATATAAATATAAATATAAATAAGAAAATACATGTAATAAGTTTAGAATAAATGTATTTTTTATATCACTAATAAATGAAATATATATGTATATATATATTTATAAAATTTAAAATTGATGAATCTGCTGCATATTTCAGAAGAATTTCAGATGTGCTGAAAAAAAATAATAGCTTGTGGTCTAAAATTCAACAGAAGAATCAGGAGAGTGAAAGTAGTAAAAATATATATATATATACATATACCAAAATTGAAGCTAATAGAAGCTTCGTGAACCATGAAGTTGGTTCAAAATTACCCACTTGACCGGGTACAAACAAGGGTGTATGATTGTAAAATGCCAAGCAAAAAAACCGGCAATAAACTTGTCTCCTGCAGACTGTTGTAATAACAATTTATTTTCTACCACCCCAGCAGTCAACCATCCCTAGTCAACGTATCACCTATCAACCAACTCTATTAACCATTATTTTATCCTCCTTATCTACACACAAAAACACTCGGTGAAGAAGCTGTGCCCTTGAGTTTGCAGCCTGCTCCACCTTCCTATTGTACACATCCAAGCACTCCTCTATCTGAAGAGGCATTTTGTCCTGTTCTTCATCGCTTTCACCAACTTCATCCCATATTTGCTGTAAAATCAGTTTTGGATCAGTTTATTAGCTACTTGTTTAATCATGCCATAGACAAAAACAATGAACAAATACCGAAAACAGGAACACAAACTACCTGGAGTTTCTGCAGCAAAGATCTCCAGGAGGTTTCTCCAAGAAGAGGATTTTGGGTATCTGTAACTGCCATTAACGCAGCCACCACAATCTACTCAGAATTCAAACAGAATCATTATCCACACAAAACAAGACATAGACTACAGAACTACCTAGCACAAGCAACAAACGACAAAAAAAATCTATACACCTTATAGACCAGTGAGAAACAGCAGTTTACCAGACAAGTAAAACATAAAAACCTGCCAGACTGGTTACCATTTGAAAAAAAAAAATCAATAGACGGTTCAAGGCAGAATAATCATATAACATTACAACAAGCTGACTTCCAAAACACAAAGTGGATACGCCACAGATTGAAAATTGAAACTCCAAATCCATTCAGTTTCTAAAACATTTAAGTTATAACGATAAAAACATGATATAAGCTTGACATATCCACCAAACCAACACTCCAATTCGACAAGTTTTAAAAACCGCAACTGCTGAGTAACTGCCAGCAAATTTTCTTTGATCCAAAACTACACTTCAGCAATCAAATGGAGTTCACTCATATACATTATTGACCGTATCACATTATCGAAGACCATACAAACACAAAAGAGCCAGAAGGCTGCAGCGTAGTGAATCGAGATGGGAGTTGTATGACCCAACAAACACAACTGTTATAGTACACAGTAAAAAGTAGACAAAATAAAGGATTCTGGCAACGTTTGTGTAAAACAATCCAGCAGGAGAAGCATAGGTTTCCACATGATATTGACTTATTTTCCTCCAAAAAGTAAGTTGATTGTTCATCATGAATTTGGATCTATCTCCTAATCTCAGTACACATAAATATTACGTTTTTTACATTTACTTTTTTAACCATCAATCACATACTTCAAAAAAATTAGGAAAAATCTCGAATAAGGAGAGGATCTGGATCCGGATCCCTCGGTTATAATTGTTTCCTAGATACAAGAATAATTATTAAAAAGAAATAATTATATTGTGAAAATTTTGTTACCTCCATGTTACTCGGATCCTGATTAGGCACTTCATGCTGGGGTTCTTGATGACCCGTAGATGAATGAGGAGGTTCCCTTTCGGAAGGAAGACGAAGTTGATTAGGATCAGAGGCTCTCCTCCGCTAAGGTGCTGGGGAGTCCAAATCCAGCGAATCGGACTGTTTTCCTCTCTGTTCGTGTGCTTGCATAAGAGTAAAAATAGTTTGTAGAATCGGATATGGTCAAGCGTAAAAATTCAGTTTGTTCATAAGAGTAACACTAGTGCATAAGTATTGCATTTTAGAACATGTATCTTCATTATTAGAGATGTGCGTCTTGACTGTGGGGGGTGCACCATCTTTGTAGTGCATTCTAGCACACCCAAACACACACACATGCAAATGGAACAGTCAACAGCAAATATAAAAGCAAGCACTCGTGCTTGCTCGGCCACGCAAAGTTATAAAAGAAGTGCAGTCCTGACTCTGCTCAACCTTTGCCAACGACATGACCCATGTGATTCTACTTTGTTATTTACTACTTTATTTGCTCTCTTACTCAGGACAAGCCCACGGACAGAGAGGAAAACGATCGGATTCACTGGAAAACAATATTAGACCAACACAACCATCCAAACCTATAAACTCGACCAACACAACCACATGCAGAGAAAGAGAGTGAGGGAGACAGAGAGGGAAAGGGAAGGGAAGAGAGAGCACCGACAGGGTGAGGAGAAGACCACTGGTGCTGGATCTCTTTCCAGCGACACAATCTCCTCTGTTGGAAGGAGATCTAACCATCGATTTGAGCCGATGATGGTGAGAGAGAAAATGAACCGGTTGAGTTAGATAAGAGAGGAGGTGTGTTGGTGGGGAGAAAATGAACCAGAGGGGTTGATGAGAGAGGAAGTGAAATGATAGGGACTTTTTGTTTTTATAATTTTATTCGTATTTAACATTAAGTTGAAAATTAATTTTAGACAGTTGTCTCACATGTATAAAACATCCATACATTTACCCATTTACCCACCTATTATTCACCCAGAAACCCTAAAAGGCTAAAACACACCAAAATCAACAAAATCAATCTCATGTGCGCATTACTTATTAGGGTGAATTTTGATCAAAATCGATTTCCGGTTTTAAAACAAAATGTAAAAAATCTAAAGTCCAATTTAATGAATTGAGAAGAGAACAAAATTAAGAAAGAGAAGAAAATCTCAAGAAGATGCTAGCGGCATAAAATGTTTTTGCAGTGTTCCTGTAACAAGCTCAAATAGTTAGTGAACCGTTTGCAGATAAAATGAACTGCGTAAGACATGAGAATCAAGAAAGAGCAGAATTTCACTCACACAAATTTAAAGTCTGACGGAGATGGCTTAAACCAGTCAATATAAGAAATGGCTTATGTAGAACCCATGTCATATGCCTCACATTAACACCATTTATTTTATTTTATTTTTTTAATTCTCTATTACATTAACACCAGTTTGAAATGTGCATTTACATTGCACCTAAGTTGCACGAATCATAATTAAATACCTATCAACAGTTCCCACAAGCCATCATATTTGTGACTTTTATGGTGCATTTACTTTACTTGAAGGAATCGAAATGGAAATCGGAATGATTAAGAATCGGAATGACTTGGAATCGGAATGAAGTATCGGAATCAGAATAAGTTGTTTACTTCAACTACAGAAATCAGAATCGGAATCAGCAATATTCCCATTGAGCTGTTTACTTACTTTGGAATCGGAATGGATTAATTATAAGTTACAAAAATACCCTTAATTAAAATTATAGATAATGAAACAAATAATTGATGTCAACAAATAAAAAACTACAATGGTGTTAACAAATATACAAATAAATAAATAATTTAACATTCCACTATCCCACTTGCAGTTTTTTTATCTTTAATATCAAATAAAAAATTTTAAAAAACTAGTGTGAACAAAGAAACAAAAAACTATATAATTTTAGATTTCATGCAGTGGTGTAGTTTTTTAATATCAAATAAAAGACTACTAGTCAACGTAGAAACATGCAATATCAGATGATTTTATATTGCAATATCAAATAAAAGACTATCACTAATCAAATAAAAGACATAAAATCGGCTGCCATAACATGCTGATTTTTTCAATAAAATCGGTAATCAACAGCAGCTTTTTGCCATAACATGCAGATATTTTCAATAAAATCTGTTGATTATCATAACATGCAGATTTTTAATGCAGATTTTTTCAATAAAATCGGTAATCAACAGCAGCTTTTTATCATAACATGCAGATTTTTAATGCAGATTTTTTCAATAAAATCAGTAATCAACAGCAGCCTCTTGCCATAACGTGCAGATTTTTAATGCAGATTTTTTCAATAAAATCGGTGTGATGAAAAGAGCAAACAAACAGTCTTCAATAAAAAAAAAGAAACAAACCTGCAGTAGTGATGAAAGACCAAGAGAGTAGTGATGAAAGACCAAGAGACTGTTGATGAGAGGAGAGTTGTGAACGGTAACATCAACTCAAACTTGTCAAAATAGGGTTTTTTTTTTTTTTTTTTTTTAAAAAAAAGATATAAAAGACTTTCTATCATGAATTAGGGAATGAGAATGAGATTCCCAAGTAGGTTGGGGGGAATGGGATTCCCATTCCACAATCCCAAATTGATGTGGGGCCTACAATTTCATTCCCATTACGGAATGAATTTTAAGCAGGTAAACAATATCAATCAATCTCATTCCCCATTCCCATTCCCTAATCTGTGAAGTAAACGTATCATTAATCTCAGAACCATATATGTAGAAAGGATTTAGCTACTATACATGATGTATATAGTTACAAGGATGGTTATACGAGAAATCAATTATCTCTTTATTTTAAAACTTTAAATTTTGGTGAACAATTGGATTAGAATCCAATGATTAGTAATTAGTCCTGTAACCATTCAGAACCTATAAAGTAGCTTGATCCATGTTAAAAATGGAACTTCCAACTTGCAAGACACAAGGCTTGTTCCATGATTGCCTCCCTCCGAGACAAGCAGACATCAAGGAATGTATGCATGTGTTTAAGGTTACAGCTACAAGTGAGTTGTCAGATATATGGTCCAGAAGATCACCATATGATCTAGATGATCACCATGTATATTTTTTATAAGCTGTTTGTCCTAGTGGGTTTTGCCTAGCAAAATTCAAATACTTCAAAATACTAAAAATCCAAGGGAGAGTGTTACAACAAGTGGCTTTTAATGTGGCTTTCCACCACACATTCTTTGTTTTATTTGTTAGCAACAAGTGTCATCTTTTTGTTACATGCAATATCATTGCATGGCTATATATGTGTAAATTTCATTTCTAACATAGTTTTCTGGATGGCCCTTTTGCTGAGTGATATCAACAAAAAGCCTCTCTCTCATTCTCTTTCAATTCTCTTGTTTCTAGTTTTGCTGTACTTTACTTTATGTTGCTTATACTTCTCCATCTGATAACGTATTGTAAATAATATAGAAATAGGATGGAGAAATAGATAACCAAATAAACTGCAACAAAGAAATGAGAGAAAAGTAGAGATAGCTTTTTCATTGATAAGCGGTCAAGAGCTTATTTAATTTGAAAGAACATCTCTCATATATACTAGTTGCATGAGAGCTTGAGGTGGCATAATATCCAGTAGAACAATAACATGTCAAGATGCATGTAATATAAATCTTCACAAGTTATTTTTATGTTGGATGCTACGCCAACTCAAGCTCTCATGCAACTAGTATATATGAGAGACGTTCTTTGTAATTAAATAGGCTTTTGACCAAGTATCAATGGAAAAGCTATACTACATCTCTCATTTCTTCCCCTGCTTTTCTTTGTTTCAAAAGTGAAATGGTATTTACAATAAGGAAAAAAAAAATACCATACAAGTCTGCTCGTCCAGCGTGATCTTGCTTGTCTGCCTTTGCAAAACATTCAGAACAAAGCCCTGTAGGTGTAAATTGTCTTCAGGTCCCAACTGCAGGGACTTCTTATCCTGTAAAAAACCAATAAATTAGACAATTATACATTAATCTGGAGATAAACATAATGGTCAAGAAAGCAATGAGTCAAAAAGAAAATATAGGTTGAAAAATGAAGATTCCCTGCTTACAGCCTTCAGCTATAAGCCTATAACTACTCAACTAATTATTTCCCTGCTGCATATGTAACATCCACTCAAAAAGCTATCACTTCTATCAATCTGACACAACATTTTGATAGCAGAACCTCCAAAAGAGCAGAGTGAAATAACACAGGTAGAGTGAGAGAACATAATTGTCTTGTGTGACTCCACCTCTGAGCAAAAAAAGTCAGATAAGACTTCATCTTTAAGAATGGCCCACTAGTCTGATTCTGGTTGTGAGATAGCATTGAATTCAAACTCTGCAATCCTAGAAAGCGCATGAGCTTCTCTATTTTCTGCTCCTTTTTTGTACTGGATGGTGTAATCATATCCCATTATTTTAGGTAGCCAACGCAGCTATGTAGGAGTTGAAATCCTTTATTCCAAAAGATATTTCAAACTCCTCTTATCAGTACGCACCACAAAAGGCTTACCAAGCAAATAAGGCCTCCATTTGCAGATAACCTTTACAATTGCCACCATTTCTTTGTCGTATGTGGACAATGAGAGAGCTGCTCCTTTCAAAGCTTCACTGAAATAAGCGATGGGTCGGTCTTCCTGAATCAGAATTACACCAATCCCAGTTCTACAAGCATCGCATTCAACTACAAACGGTTTGAAAAAATCTGGGAGATTAAGTACAGAAGCTGATGTGAGGGCTGTTTTGAGCTGGTTGACAGCTAATTCTGCCTTGTTATTCCATTGAAAACTTGCCTTGGAAGTCAAAAGAGTGAGTGGTGCCACTATAGCTCCAAACCCGTGGATAAACTTCTTGTAATACCCTGCAAGACCAAGAAATGCTCGTACACTCCGAACTGAAGTTGGTACAGCCCATTCTTGCCCGACTTTAATTTTGTTAGGATCCACAGATATTCCATTAGCATTAATGAGGTGGCCAAAACGGCACTTGGATGGCTTGACTGTTAACTGATTGTTAGACAATATTGATAAAACTTCCTCCAAATGTTGTAGGTGTTCCGTCCAGGTCCTGTTATATACCAATATATCATAAAAAAAAATAAAAATGAATTTACGTAAGAATGGTCGAAACAGGTCATTCATAAGGCCTTGGAAGGTCGCAGGAGCATCGATTAAGTCAAAGGGCATAACAACGAACTCATAGTGCCCAATTATGTGTGCGAAAGGCAGTCTTATGAATGTCTTCTTCTTTGACCCTTATTTGATGATATCTAGAGCGAAGGTCAATTTCTGAAAAGAATTGTGCTCCAAATAATTCATCCAGAAGTTCATCTATGACTGGGATTGGATATTTGTCCTTAATGGTGGCGTTGTTGAGTGCACGATAGTCCGCATAGAACCTCCAGGTGCCATCTGCCTTTTTTACTAATAGTACCGGAGAGGAGAACGGGCTACTACTAGGCTTGATAATTCCATATTCTAGAAATTCATGTACCATTCTTTCGATTTCGGCTTTTTGGTACTACGGGTATCTACAAGGCCGCACACTAATGGGTTCTTGATCATGCTTCAAAGGAATTCGATGGTCTTGAATTCGGGTTAGGGGTAGCTTCATGTTTTATTCAAATACTTATGGAAATCTTCCAAGAAGGCGCTCCAAGTCTATGGCTTGCGTTGCAGTATTAGTCTGTTGAGTGTGATCGCCCATTTTAGTAGGAGCTGACAACTGAAGATAGAAGCCCAAGCCTGACAATTGCTGTAGCTCACTAGTGTCTAGAGGCTTAATGTTGGCTCGACGCACTCCCTGTAAGTGATATCGCTGTCCCTCTCACATGAAGGTCATGGTGAGCTTGCGATAATCTGTCTCCACTAGTCCTAAAGTCTCTAACTATTGTACCCCTAGGACCACTTGACATGCTACCACTGGTAAAACATAAAAGTCGGCCTTGATCATATGAGTTTGGATTTCCAAAGTAAGGTTCAAACATCGGCCCGAGCACTCGATTTTCTCACAATTTCCTACCATAACCTGAAATAACCTATCATGCACCACTGGCAGTAAGAGCCTCTGGATAGTAGCTTGATCAATAAAATTATGGGTGCTCCCCCCATCAATAAGAACCGTTACCTCTTTTTGTTTAATTTTGCCTATCATCCGTAAAGTTTGGGGATGAACTATACCTGTCATGGCATGAAATGATATTTCCGAAATCGGTTCTGTGTTTGGAATTTCGCCCTTGACTGACAATTCTTCACTTTCTGGCTTAATGGAACAGTCCTTGATCATGAACAATTAGAGTCGCTGACACCTATGACCTGGAACATACTTCTCATCGTAATAGAAGCAGAGATCTATCTCACGCCTTTCTTTTACCTTTGGATAGACGCCTGAAAATGGGAGTAGCCGCTGCTGGGTTCTTTGGTTGTGGTGGTGGCCTAAGAAAGCCTGCTAATGAGCTCGGTTGAGGCCGTTGGTTAGAAGTGATATTTGTTCTGAAATGGGTGCTGCTACTGGTCTTCTTAAGCAGTGAATTCTGCTCTTCAATCAATCTTGCCACCCCAATAGCTTCGAATAAGATTTTTGGCTGTTTAACTTTGACGTCTAGTCGGATGTCGTCACGTAGGCCTGCAATAAAACACCCAACAAGGAAAGATTTAGAAAGGTTGTCCACCCTGTGAGAGAGCTTCTCAAAGGTCTCTTGATAAGACTCCACGGTAGAAGTTTGCTTGAGACAGGTGAGAGCTTCAGAAGGATCCTCATAATCGGTGGGTCCGAACCTTAAATGGATGGCTTTAATGAATTCTGCCCAAGTTAGAGGCCCTCTAAACTTCACGAGCCATCTGTGCCATTGTAAAGCAATCCCTTCTAAATGAAATGATGCCAACTGGACTTACTGCTTAGGTGCAATGTTCTTAAATTCGAAGAATTGTTCGACCTTATATATGCACCCCGTTGGATCCTCCCCATTGAAGTTTGGGAAGATGAGCTTCAGGTAATGGTTCTTGTCAGAATTAGTATTATTATGAGTAGTGGCAGTTAGGTTAGCTTGGTGAGATGATTCAGCTGGTGCAAATGGGTTGGTGTCTATTTGGGTTTGGTTTGAGTTTGCATTTTGGTTTATTCGAATGGATTGGAGTTTAGTGAGTATTCTTTCTAAAGTGGCATTCACTTGTCTGAAGTTCGACTCATGACGAGCTAGAGTTTCGTTGACATCATTGCGAAACTCCGCGTTGGATTTACCTTGTGTGTCCATGGAAAGAAACCGCGCTCTGATACCACTGATAACAGAACCTCCAAAAGAGCAAAGTGAGATAACATAGGTAGAGAAGAAGGATTGGAGAGAAGAATGAATTTCTTATATTCTATCCCTCACAACGTCACTCTGCTGATTATATATATCAGCTGAAACTTGAAACAATAAAATATGTACTACTCCTACAATTCAGATAACAAGCTAATAACCTGATCCTAACCACCCACCAAACCATTCCTAATTTATTTCCTACTAATACTAAAATCAAATAACAACAAAAGACTTGATCCACTAGAATGAACAAAGAAAAAATAATCAAGACACCCAAACACTCCCATGCAAAGGTACCCTGGCTCACGTTCACCATGCATGCAGTGCACGTTCTACATGTATCACATTTTGGAGCTTAACATCTTATTTTTGTCAATCACAACCGTGGAAAAACTATTCTACAGCTTTAACCATAATTTCAGACAAGAATCCAAAGAGAAAAATCAATAAGAAAATTAGAAAATCTACTATGTTTGTTCACATAATTAGCAAACAAACTCAATGCTACAATCCATCAATAACAAATACACAGAAGCAATTTCCGCCAAAATGTTACAATTAACAGTAAGCTCCAGAGTTCAAAACAACATAAAACAATAATTCGAACAGATAAAGCAGAACCAAATAAACAAAAGCAGTCAATATTGTGACAACATTACAGGCAACAAAAACACACGATAACCATCAAGCCGCAAATCACATCCCAAACTATCATTTCCACGCATTCATATCATACAAACCCATCAACTCAACAACTCAAACCCTCAGTACTAGTACAATGCAACATAAAATTACCAACTCAAACAAACTCTACATTCTACTAAATGCAAAAACAACAATTCGACAACTTCCACTCACACTTTCATTGCGCTCAATCTTTCTCAAAAACCAAACAGACCCAGCTGGCAAAACTCATCAACAATCAATACCCACATCTCAAAATCAAATTTTCACCAAGATATCCACCTAATAACAAATAAACCTAAAAATAAAAAATAAAATAAAAAAAATAACTAAGAGAAAAAAACAACCTTTTTAAGCTGGTTCATGAGAGAGATGAGAAGAGAGTCGGTGGTCTTGGTTTGGTCACTCTGCGGAATCCTCAAGCCTCTCTCCATCGCATACAATCGACCTGCAACAACAACACAAGACATCAAAGAGAGCTTTGAAACATATCTACAAGTCCAAAAAAATATTTGAAACAAAATGTGAAATTTACAATAGTAATTAAGCGACGAGAGGCTCATGTATTTGTAACTCATCGGCTCGTTGAAGGTACTGGAGGAGGAGCTTCGCGGGCTTGTTCTCGGTCTACATGACTTGATGGGTTTAGGTTTTGCTTTCGATCACATAGAGAGAAGATAGAGAGGTAGCGTATCGAGTCAAGGAGTTGAAATTGAGGAGGTCAGGAAGATGGAAGATACGGTGAGTGTACGTCAGCTAAACAGAGAATACATGTGTGTATAATTGGGGAGTGATCTTCATTGGATATTGGAGTGTATTCGTGGGCGTTTTCGGGTTCAGGTTGGGTTGGGTTGAAAATCTCTCAATCCAATATAGGTTGGGTTAAAAGTTTTTCAACCTAATCCAACTCAATAAATTCTTCAACCCAACCCAATAATAATCGGGTTGATTTATGTTAAATTAATCAGGTTTGATTTAATCCACTATGAAGACATAAAAAGTTTAATTAATAATTCTTATAATCTTAGCAATTTGATTACAAATAAAATGGATATAAATAAATATTCAATGATTAAAAATAAAAGATTTAGTCCACCACATAGACTATTCTTGATCTTCATCTCTAGCAAATGTACTTTAAAAAAAAAAAAAAAAACTTGGATTTAAAATTAGGGATGGACATTTGTCAGGTTGGGTTGGGTTAGGTTAAAAAATTTTCAACCCAACCCAACCCAGTCTAATTTTGAACTCAATCCAGCCCAACTCATCTCAATTTTTTTAAAGATATAACTCAATCCAACTCGATAAAAAGTGGTTAGGTTTGGGTTGGGTTGGTCGGGTTGGATTAGAGATGTCCACCCCTATTGGAGTGTACGTCGGCTAGATAAGGATAGCTTTTATAATCAACTATACGGTATTTCAAAACCACCTAAAATCAATCAATCAAATTCTTCTATTTTATTTTTTTAAAATAATTTTTATTTTTTATTTAATTTAAATATAATATATAAATTTAATTGATTTATCATTATATTTTAAAATCAGATATATCTGATTATAAAAACATTATATATATGAACGAATTGCACAAACCCAATGATACATCTAAAGTCAAAAAACACATTTACTCTTTTATTATACAACATTCTTACTTTGTTAGTTAAATTCTATTGAAGTTAGTCAAATTAATTTTTGAAACAATGATCATATCACATGATGAACGGTTGGTATTAATTTAAAAATAAAATTTAATGTTTATAATTTTTTTAAGAAAATTAATTTTATAAAATTTTCTTAAAAATACAAATAATAGATTTTCGGTATTTTAAAGATGGACAGTAAGAATAAAAGAAATTAAAAAAGAATCTAAAAAAGAAGAAAATAAGTTTTTTTTTTTTTTTAAAGAAAGAAAAAAATTGTTGAAATCCAATCTCAAATTGTTTATATTCATTTGGATTCCAATTGAATCTAGGTGAATAATGGTGAGGATTGTTGATGATATGGGTTGTTGGGTTGATGATGGTGACGTTGAGGTTAAGGTCGATGACGAATTGACGATGGATTGGTGATAGATTGGTGGGTTCTTGGGTTAAGGTCAGTGATGATGATGATGGTGGGATTGGGGTTGATGATGATGATGGGTTGCTACATTGAGATTGATGATGATATATGGATGAAGATCTAATCCTAAATTGGATTTTCATTAATTGTTTAAAAACTTTCTTTTAAGATTTTTTTTAAAATTTTTATTTCTACCATCCATTATAAATATAGATTATGGAGATCTATTTTTTATTTAATAAAAAAAATAAAAATTAATTTTTAAAAAAATTATAAATATTAAATTTGACTGCCGAACCAGCCTTCGTTGTGTTTACTAGTTGCTACCATATGCTTATATATTTACATTCTAACCGCCACTCGCAGTCTCTCTCTTAAAAAAATAATAGTAGTAATCACCGCTTGTCTCTGTCTCTCATTACTATGCCATTTTTCTTTTCAAATTTTTCAATGTTGTCTCATTCATCATTCAAGCACCTCGCTTCTGCTTTTTAATTTAAAAAACCGGTCCACTAAAATTGATGGATATGTCCACTTACTAATGTGTTTATTTCCCATAACTCTCTCGGTCACAAGTTAAAGAAAAAAAAAAGAGTTCTCTCACCATCACGCCAAATATCTGTCTCTTCCTTCTTGACATATTTGCTTTTTTTTTTGGTTGTAAATTATTTTTTATTTTTTATTTTTATTTTTGAAGTAGATATATTTGCTTTTGATTGCATGTTAACCACATAACTTGATCCTTTAAGCATACGGCACCCACCTATTCTCTTTCTTATAAAAGAAATGGTCCTCTTCTCTTTCTCCCACTTGACTGCTGTTTTGATTTCTAAGGGGTTGTTTGTTTTTTGTACTTAACACTTAATAGTGCTTAATTTGATTAATTAAGAGATTTTTGTTTGTTTTTTTAAGTGATCAAATCACTTAAAATCACCCAAAAACCACTTAAAAAAAAAAAGTAACATTTTTTGACTTATCACTTAATACAAAATCACTTAATGATTTATAAATATATTATTCCAAGTTTATCATTCTTAAAATAATATGTTTTCAAGTTTGTTTTAGTTTTATATTATAAAAATTTCTTTTAATACTTTAATAAATAACATTGAAAAATAAAAACCCTAAAATCTTAACATCAATTTTTTTTTTTATAGCTGGATTACTATATTTCTCTAATTAAATTCTGGTAAGAATTTTTATTGATAAAATGTTTATGCAATAACTCAGAGACCAAATTACAAATCAATTTGTTTAAGTATTTGATTATTTTTATTTAATTATATCAGAAAATATATATTACTTTACAATTTTAATTTTCGTTGTAATAGTAATTTAATTTAAAATCATTTTATTTATTTTTATTTGAATATATAAATTTAATTGACTCTACTATTTTAATTAATCTTATTTTAATTATGAATAAAAATACTATATATATAAGTTACAATTTCAACTTTTGTTATAATAGTAATTCAATTTAAGATTATTTTGTTTATTTTTATTTGAACATATAAACTTAATTGATTCTACTATAATAATTAATCTTATTTTAATTATGAATAAAAATATTATATATAAATTTTTTAATATTTGTTAAATAATTTATTACAATTGTTTGTATCATATTAAATAAAATTACACAACAACTAATAGTAAAAGGATATAAATGTCAAATTATTTAAAAAACAAACAAAATTATTATACATTCAGAGATAAGAAAAGAAAAAACAAACATGTCATTCAGATTTCAGATTTCAGATTTCAGTCACTATTTAGCTTTCAGTCTTCAGCAGTACTGTTCAGTCTTCAGATAAAAAAACAAACGACCCCTAACTTTCATCGTGCAATAGTCCACTAAAAATAAGTGGATATGCCACATATACTACTATTTTTTATTTTATTTTGTAACTCTTGGACTGTAATTAGACTTGCAACCCACCTTGAAAATCAATTGGGGCATATTAAAACAACAGCGATAATAATTGGACTAGCACTTAAATTAAGCTCATTTTTTGATTTCATTTAGTCTCAATTTATTTGTTGGGTCCATTTGAATTCGCGTCTTACACGTTAAATTGATAGAACTGTACATTTATTGAATCAGTAAAACTATATATCATTAAGTTGACATAATATGACTTATTTAGGTCGATAAAGCCAGACTTATTAGAATAGTTATATTAATAAATATAAGCAGTAAGTAATTAACTTATTATGAAATTTTATTTACTTACCTGAATTATGATAACGTATTGCAAAATAATCGAAGAAGTATACTAATAAAGATTAAGAACAGGTGAATAAAGAACATGGAAAGCAAACGCAAAGAGTAGGGAAGCAGGCAGTGAACAGAGTAAATCCTTATATTTATGCAGTAAACTAAACACAGAATAGGTGTATATAGTTAGGGAGGTCGGATAAAGCTGATCTTGCTTGGAGTGGATGGTTGGCTAAAAAATTCAAGCCAACCATCAGAATTGTCACCATTTGGGTCAACTGGTTTTTTATTTTTTATTTTTAGAAACTGGGCCTATTGTATTTCAAATAGAGTAAATTAATGGTGGAAATTCACTGCTAATTCACAACAAAAATTAACTTTTTCTTATGAAATATTACTAACAGGTCGCCGGTTTTAGCCCAGTAATTGAGAGCTTTTCAATTTCGGTGCTTCATCAAAGAAAAAATAAGTTTTAGTATCATTTTTTATAAAAAAAAAATTTGGACCTCTCAAACAAACTAATTATTATCTATACCCAAATTATCCCTAAATATTTTTCAATTTAAATTTTCTTTTATAACCTTACCTGAAATTACTAAATTACCCTTCTTCTTCTTCTTCCATTTTCTCCACCATTTTCTCTACCAAATTCTCACCTCTCCATCCTCTACAAATTTTTTTCTCATTCATTCATATCCATTTGTACACCCATTAAAAGTTGTTTGACTCCTAAGAACACACATTCAATCAATATTCTTTGTCTCTAACAAACTCCACATTGAAGTTTTTGTTCAAGTTTTGAGGTATGTGATTGTTATTGGTTGATTTTCAATTTATTTTATTCACAATGCTTAGTTTCGGGCCATAAGAGTGATTTTTGGTTGTAAGTTAAATTTATGTGAGTGAGATCCACGTTTTCTGCAATTCATCGGATTATGTGAGTATATGTAATCTGATTTGGGTTATGTTGATATATGTAATCCGATTCGGTTATATGAGTATACATAAGCCGAATCAGGTTACGTATACTCATAAACACCGACTCACGTTATATAGACTCACAAAAACTGATGCGGGTTATGTATACCTACAAAACCCGATTTAGGTTACGTATGAGTGACATAAACCGAGAAGGATTTTTATTTTATTTTTTATTTATGATTCCTTCTGTTGTGTATGTTTGATATTTATTAGATGTGATTTTATTAGATTTTTATGAATTTGGCAATATCAAATAAATATTAAATATAAGTCCAATATGTGTTAGACTAATTTATTTATACTTTAAATTTTATAGGAATGGGTGAAGTGTCAATAATAGTTAAATGTAACGGAGAGTGGAATGTGAATAACTATATTGGAGGTGAGACATTCATGATGGGGACCCCTAAGAATGTCAAGTTTTCTCGATTAATGGAATTTGTTTACACAGTTACTAGTATTGATAGAAGAATATGGGATATTCGTTTGCATTATTTACTCCGAACTAAAGGAATGCCCCTAATCAAGATAGCTATCACCATAGATCTCAGTGTCTAGGGTGTGATTTCAGACAAAAAAGCAGATTATAGACAGATTTATGTTGATAAGTTTGTGAAAATTCTGAAGGTATTAACTCTACTATCCCTCAATTTATATTAGCTGAGGTCCATCTATATTAGCCTATGAGCTATTCTGTGTGACCTACCTGGATGTATATCTTGGCCGATGAATGCCTCATCACCAGATTTGATGTGCTAGTTGGGGTCTATCCATGTTGGCTTATGAGTCATTCTGTGCGACCTATCTAGACATATAATCTAGTCAAAAAATCTAACACATTAAGCCCATCTAAGTTGACTAACATTCAATTCTGTCCGATCTACATATCATCGTTCGCAATACATCACGTTATGTCAATGAGCTCCAACTTGTTACACATAGCTTATAATAATCACGCTGTGCCATCAAGTCACGACGTACTGGACATAACTCCAAAGATTTGAAGTTATAATCTGCGAGCTACATCACATCATGCTTCAGGTATTATTATCCCTAATTTATACAAGGGTTATCTTATTTCTTCAGTCGTAGGAATTTAAAAGACAAAGAAAGCAAAATTGATGCACAACGCGAAACTATATTAAATCAAAGACAAATTCAAAAGAAACCTCGAAGCGAGATCAAAATGTCTAAGTACAACAAAAAAGCACTAGAAAACAAGAGGAGCTTAATCTATCTCGACAAGGTTATCCTGAGAAGGAGCTAGAGCTTGAGAGGTAGAATTCTGATGAGCTGATTCTTGGGACGCTTCTTTAGCACCTTCTTTTAGCAGGACTTCCTAGACTTGATCTAGCGTCTCACCCTGCGTTCTTTCAGCGTTCACAGCAAAAAACTTCACCTTCTTGACTCCCTCTTCACCAAAAATGAAGAAGTCCAGATTCGGGTATATTGTCCACAGAGTATACAGAAACCCAACTTCGGTTTTTGACTTTGCGTCCTCGCGCTCCTTAGCAATCCAAGCCTTACGGATACCATATATATATCACAACCAAATCATTCTTAAAAGTCTTTAGTTTGCAATTTGAACAAAACAATCTAAAAACCAACCAACACAAACACATGCATTACCTTCAAAACTCAAATTACTTGAAATGGAAGAAAAAACTTTAAAACCTTCAAATTTCAATGGATAAAACTTGAATGGATCAAAAACTTCAATGAATCCCTTGCTAGGAGGTTTGTTTTTCGGTGACAATGGTGAATGGAAAAAACAAAAATCATGAATTGGAGAGAAAAGAGATTTGGTGGAGAAAGAGAAAAGAGATTTGATGTTCATAGAAAAAAAAAAAAAGGTTGTTTTGATAATTTGGAGTTAGTGTAATTGAATGATTTTAACTTAAGGGTATTTTAGTAATTTTGGATATAGAATAAAAATAATTTGTTTGAGATGTCAAAAACAATTTTTTTTTTTTTTTAAAAAAAAAAATATTAGGTAAAAACAAAGATTTTCTTTTTGTTTAGATAAAAACAACAAATGTCCCATATTATTATTGTTCACCGACATTAATTCCAAACCATAAAATTCAACAAATATATACTATCAATCGTATAAACTTGTATATACTTATTAATTCCAAAACATATATAAGACTGATTACAAGAGCATTTTTATTGAAGAGAACTGAAGCCATCGAAATAGACTTTTGAGTCATAATAGATGGACGTTCCGTCATTATCCTCTTTGGGGACCTTGACTGGTACCATATGAGTATTGAATGCTAATTCTCCTTGAATTAAATTGAAGTACTATAGAATTATTTATAGGTACTGGAAACTAATTCGATACTAATGAAAAACTAAAGTGATTAATCTAATAACTAAGATAAGGCTAATCTCTAATTTGTAGGCTCATTTATTTAACTTTACTTGGTTTGATTTATCAAACAGTTCGTGAAAAATTTTATAAATGTAAATCCAACTTTAACAAATTTCAAGCTTCATATAATTTGACCATAAACTTTAAGAAATGTATCATTAACCGAACAAATAACTTCTAACTTCGTAAATACATATTCATCTTTAAACCAATGCCAATCATAACTTAACTCCATGAATCCAAAACTTTAACAATAATGTCTGATTATTCGAATTAGTAACGACTAACAAGATAAGTTCATAAAACATACTACGATTAACAAAGTATATTTACAACACTTAGGTGTGAAATTAATTCATTACTCCACAACAAGCACAAACAAAGCAAAACAGACAAGCATACACAGCCAAACAAAGAAATTTACAGCAGAACAGCTACGTGGTCCAGTTTTTCCCTACTGGAAGTCAAACCTTTACAAGTTCTTATTCACACACACAACGTGTACTTGTTTTTCTTTTTTTAATTTAATGGGATAGGTGTGAATAGTTAATTTTTTTTTTTTTTTTTGGATGGAGATAGGAGTGAGTATTTTGTTACATTAAGAAATCCACGTCCCAGTAATTAGAAAAGAATAAAAAGCAAGAAATGTGTTGGCCGCTAAAAGATCCTTGTCAAACTCCACCAAATCTCTAAGCACCACGTGTGCTTAAATTTTTTGTAAAGGACTCGAAGAGTCTATTTTAATCATATTGTCAGAGTTGTTGGAATCAGTGTTCTAGAATCTATTATAATCATATTTTTTGCGAAGGACTGGGAAGCTATTGGTCCAAGCACCTGTCACTCAAATTCAAATCTGGAAAGTGGACCCTCCAAGACCAAGGTTGTTATATACTTTATTAAAATATCAAAACATAACAGAATTTAATAATAATGAGAAAAATTATTTTAATCCTTAATTTTTAAAAAAATATCAAATTTTTAACTATATTTTTTAAAAGGATTGAATGAACCTTAATTTTTAGAAAAAATATCAAATTAGTCCATCTCATTAGTCAACTAACGGTCAAACCTAATGAAAAACATGAAAAGATTAATTTAATCCTGGACGCTATTAAAACAGATAAAAAGATAATTATATCCTCAAATAAAATAAAATACTATAATAATATATAATTATCAAAATACCCTTAATGAGTTATATATAATTTTCATAAAGTTACAGTTTTACCCTTAGAAAATTTTTTTCTGGACGTAGTTTTGTTTGAGAATTTTATGTATATTTATTAATTGTAAAATTACCGTTTTACCTTTACAATTAAAATTTTTATTAAATCTTTATTCATGGGTGGGATTTTTTTATTTTTATTTTTTTAATTTCTACTTTAACTTGTAATTTTTGTTTTTTTTTTTTCAAAATTTCTGCTCTAACTTTTAATATTTTTACAATTTCTGCTCTTGCTCTTGCTCTATCTGTTTAATATTTTTGTTACATCTATTAATTTTTTTCAGTCTATAATATTATATATTTAAGATCTATATATTTATGGTATAATTGGTATATGCTTTGAGATGATATTCATATTTAACAAAATGATTTTTTTTTAATAATTTTTTTTGAATTTTTTTCCTCATTTGTTTTAAATGATTTTTTTTCCTTATTTTATCTTTCTTTTACATCTTCTTTTATTATAATTGAAAATATCAAATTTACCCTCATTTAGTATGCTATCAATTAAATTTGACCGTTAGTTGACTGATGAAAGAGATTAATTTGACACTTTTCTAAAAAATTAAGGTTCATTTCATCTTTTTAAAAAATATAGTTAAAAAATTAAAACTTTCTCAAAAGTTAGGAATTAAAATAATTTTTTTTCTAATAATAAATAAATATGATTTAAAAATTAATTTTCAAGAGTTGATACTTTTAAAATAATATTAAAAAACATTTTTAGTTTTGTCGCATCCATGTCCTACCTCCTAGAACAGTAACTATTTTGTAACTTGCTTGTCACACCCAAGTCCTACCTTCTAGATAGAGAGTGTACGTTGTAGTATGATTGTAGTCGTCAAATTATCAGAAGTTAACGGAAAACGGAAGGATTACGCCGATAACGATTACTCACGTTGTACTGTCGTGACAATTTCAAGTCCACGTCGGTATCTTATCCATGACCTAAAAAAGGAAAATTAAGGAGATGAGACATGCGCAGATCCGAAGACAATGTCAATGAAAAGGACTACTCAGTTGAGAGACTGTCACATCCACAGTTCACATCAGTTCAATAGCAATGAGATTGACAGCCAACTCCACATTATCTCGTCGATCTGCGGCCAATCCTGTCTATAAATAAGAGCTCGGGGGCTTAGACTCGTTCCTCACACCTGCCTCACAAATAGCAGCAAAGAGGAAACCAACCATGGCCGTTTTCCCCTTTGATCTTAATGAACCGGCTCCTTCAGAGAGTGATGCGGTTGCTTCGGCTGATCTGCCATGGTGGAATATGGAGGTAAAACATTTACCACCCATAATAAAAAAGTTGTATATATATATATATATATATTGCAAAATGTTGTCTCATTTATATATATAAAATTCTCTCTCTCCAGTACAATCTCTCTCAACGGAAAAAAGAGTTGTCCTAGGTTTCTTCCATTCATCGCCACTCTGGTGCATCCAACACACCTTCCTCTTCGTTTTATTCTTCCACAACTTGTCCAGTTCACTTCTAATTCTTCCGAACCCGCCCCGGTCCACTCTCGCCGACCTCCGGCCTCTCCGATCTTTTCTGTCGCTTGTTGTGGTCTTGTGTCAAAAAAAATTATGGACTTGAGTGAGACCTATGTTTTCTCCATCGATATAAACTTCAACACCAGCCATACTCGCTGCGAAGTCAAACAACTCTCTAAATATTTAAAGAAAAAGAGATTTGGACTTCAGTTTCTTCATATGAGGCAGCTAACGCAGTGAGTGTTTGGTTTCTTGAAATCGGTTTCGAAGTCTGTTTTGATTTCTTTTGTTTTGTGTAATTTGTTTGGTTGCAATCTTGTAGATCTGTTGTAGATCTAATTGGATTTTGATTGGAATTTTGTGGGTTTTGGTGTTTGTAGATCTAATTCGATTGGGTTTTGACTGGATTTGTTTGATTGGAATTTGTTTGGTGTTTGATTGGAAAACCGACCTACACCGATCCAACCGAACTGACGCGATTCTAATGGGTTCATATCGATTTTGCTATTCTGATGGGGTCGAGGTTGGTTTTCAAAATGGAAAACCGACCATAGTGGGTTGTTTTATTTTGTTTGCTTTCAACTGCGCACCTTAACAGTTTTGTTGCGTTTATGTATTCATTCGACTTCGCAGCCTTCCCGCTGTGACGGTCGACCACCGCCGCGGCCGCCACCACAGCATGCTGCTGCACCAGAGGCCGCATCCCTATCAGTAGAACTAAGACTGGCGCCACCACGACATCAGAGTATTGTTTCTGTTCTCTTAGTGTTTATAATAAACTCAATAGTGGCTGTTATGTTTTTAATAAACTCGGTAGTTTCTCTATTACTCAGGACAAGCTGACGGAAGGAGAGGAAAACGATCTGATTCACAGGATTTGGACTCTCCAGCGCCTCAGCGGAGAAGAGTCTTTGGTTTTATTCAACCTCATCCTCATTCCAAAAGGAGACCTCCTCGTTCACCTAGTAGTGAGGGTTCGAATACTATGGAGGTAACTAACTTTCACAATATAATAATTTCTTTTATATATCTAGGAAACAATTGAAGTATGTGATTGATGGTTGAAAAATTAAATTCTAAACATTTAATACTTATGCTAAAAAGCTGAGATTACGTATCTTAGCAAAAAGCTGAGATTAGGAGATAGATCCAAATTCATGATGAACAATCAACCTTCTTTTTGGAGGAAAATAAGTCAATATCATGTGGAAACCTTTACTTCTCCTAGTGGATTGTTTTACACCAACGCTGCTGTTTTGTCTACTTTTTACTGTGTACTATCACAATTTTTGTTGTGCTTGTAGAGTCGTACACCTCCGCTGCACCCTTCTGGCTCTGGTGCAATTGAATTCACCTGCAGCTGTGGCGCCAAGTCCAGACCCACCATTGAGCCAATAGCAAACGGTGAATTAAAAGATGAATTAAAAGATGAAGCGGATGTTGAGTGTCACTGCGGGAAGAAGTACATTATCAAACTCATGTCCGAAAAGCAAAATGATGATGAGTAGTCACCAGGGGTTGCTACAAATTGAAGTGTTAATTTGGTGGACTTGTGATGTGTGCAGACCACGTAGTGAGTGGAGTAGTGGGTCAAGTAAAAGGCCATGCTATGACTTGGCCAATGTTGTTGTGACTTGGTCCATCTTGTTAGTTTACGTTGAATAAGCCATGTAGCTGTTCTGTGGCAGTTGTTTTGGCATTATTTTCTTTCAGTTGTTAGTGTTGTTTTCTTATGCGTTAGATGTAAGGCTCTGAGGTTATTAATAGGGTCCTCAAACTCTTAATAAAGACATGACAGAAACTATTACTCAAATATCCTTCTCTGAACTCTTCTCTTCCAATCCCAAATTCTTACATATCAACTTGTTAAGCTTATAGCATGTCATCATTCGACTTGTAATTTATGTTTTCATTGGCGCTCATTGCAATGTTGTATGATTATACTGGAGGACAACTTTGGTCATGACAAATAAGATATTTTGTCATTTGGATTTGTAGCTGATGAATACATTAATCTAGATTGCAAAGCTTTGCATGGTTCTATTGATCTCTTCTTTGTATGAATTGGTTTTGTTGGCCTTCCAGCTTTGGTTGACACCTTGGTTGCTGAGACTCGTGCATGCCTGGGAAGAAGATCATGGCATATCGTTTACGTATGATGGTGTCCCTTCTCTTGCAATGCTAAATGACTATGCCGTCCTCAGGCTAGAAAGGGAAGAAGAAAAGAGGAGGATGAGGGTAAGTTTAATGTCCCGACTGAATCAAATCATGCTGCTGCATTTTGAGCCTAAGAGTTTTACTATTTTTGGGATTGTAACTTTTAATGTCTTGATTGGTTGTTAATAAAGTTGTGACCGGAAATAAAAAGTATGGTTAATTAGAACTATCTATCTATAATTCTTTTTAATAATTTTATTGGCATAACTAGTCATTACAAGCTAATATGACACTAACAATAAAGGTCTATTTAGACTAAGAGTAATGCTTCTTCAGATAGAGGAGTGCTTGGATGTGTACAAGAGGAAGGTGGAGCAGACTGCAAAGTCAAGGGCGCAACTTCTTCAGGCCTTGTCAGATTCCAAAGTTGAACTTTCAAGTCTTTCATCTGCCCTTGGAGACAGAAGCTTTGTTGAGATTGTGAATAGTCACCAAATTTCGACTCATGCGTTTGGTTGTTTTATATGGATATGGTTAACTGAGCTGCTCATGGATTTCTCTGGTTGCATTACAGCCTGAGGGACATCTGGAACAATTAAAGAACAACTTGTGGCTATAGCACCAGCACTTGAACAGTTGTGGAAACAGGAGGAGGAGAAAATGAAGGAGTTTACTGATGTACAGTCACAAATTCAGAAAATATGTGGAGAAATTGCTGGAAGCTTAAAACTAAGTGATCTGGCTCCTGCAGTCGATGGGACTGACTTATCCTTGAAGAAGTTAGACGAATATCAAGCCCATCTAAGAGAACTTCAAAAGGAGGAGGTAAGATTTAAGCATTATGAACTGTCGTTTCTCTTGTTATCATTTCTCTGGCATGTAAAATTTTGCATATATGGAGTTGATTTGAACTGATTGCTTACTTCAACTTGCAGAGTGATAGGCTGCACAGGGTCCTTGAATTTGTGAGCACTGTGCATGATCTCTGTGTTGTCCTAGGGATGGACTTCTTCAGTACCGTAACTGAAGTTCATCCAAGCTTAAGTGATTTACTGGTGTTCAATCCAAAAGCATAAGCAATGATAACCTCTCTAGGCTGGCTGACACAGTGTTAGTGCTAAAAGAAGATAAGAAGCCGATGCTTCATTAGGTAAAATTAAGTATTTTTGTTCATGGTCCTGAAATACTTCTTATATCACTTTGCGTCATGGACATGGTATGCTGCTGTTAATAGTTTGACTTAGGCATATTCTACTGGGGGTTAAATTTTTCGAAGTTGTTTCTCATCTTCTGTTGATCTATGCTAATATAAATCAAAGCATATACTATTATGTTGACAGCGGGAATGCTTGGCTAAAATAAATAAATCAATAAACAGAAATAGTGGTTTTGCCAGATGATTGAAATTTGAATGGTTTAAGAAAAAGAAGCATATCAACTGCTGGATCTTCTGTTTTTGGGAGTTGAGACCTTATCCTTTTTCTTTATCAAGACTTAGTAGAAAGTGTTTGCATAATACTCCAAGAAAACTTGAAACATGGCAGAAGACTTCCTAAGAGAATGTGAAAATCTGGCTTTCAACTTTCCGCCCGAGTTAAGTTTGTTTGATATGTTAGTTTTCATTGCTTTTCATTGTTTTTCATTGATCATTGTGTATGTTTCACTGGTGTTTTCTGCATTACATCTAAGTTAACGTACAGATGTTGCAAGTTTCTTGGAGTTGAGACCATATCCTTCTTCTTTATCAAGACTTATTAGAAAGTTTTTGGATAATACTTTGAGAAAACTTGAAACATGACAGAAGACTTCTAAGAGAATGTGAAAATCTTGCGTTTAACTTTCCACAAGAGTTAAGTTTGTTTGATATGTTTGTTTTCATTGCTTTTCATTGTTTTTCATTGATCATTGTATATGTTTCACTGGTGTTTTCTGCATTACATCTAAGTTAAGGTACAGGTGTTGCAAGTTTCTGGGAGTTGAGACCTTATCCTTCTTCTTTATCAAGACTTATTAGAAAGTGTTTGCATAGTACTCCAAGAAAACTTGAAACATGACAGAAGACTTCTAAGAGAATGTGAAAATCTTGCTTTCAACCTTCCGCAGGAGTTAAGTTTGTTTGATATGTTAGTTTTCATTGCTTTTTATTGTTTTTCATTGATCATTGTGTACATTTTGCTAGTATTCTCTGCATTACATCTAAGTTAAGGTACTGGTGTTGGGACAGCAATGCAACATTTCAAATCCTTTCTCTAAGTGAGCCCCTATGTTAATTTTCTATATGCAGAAGAAGTTTTATTTGTTTTGTGGTGTTTATCATATTCCGTGTCCTGTCTCTTCCAACAATTTATATTAAGCGTTTGGCACTCCTTTTTACAGCTTCAAGAATTAGCAACTCAGCTGATTGACCTGTGGAATCTGATGGATACCCCCCCAGAAGAGCAAAGATTGTTTGACCATGTTACCTGTAACATATCGGCTTCTGTAGATGGAAGAGACAGTCCTTGTTGCTCTTGATTTAGATCTGATCGAGCAGGTATTTATATATGATAATGTCCAAGAAACTGTGTTCTAGATGAATTATTGCAGCTGGTTACTAACTTCCATGTTATTTTTAAATAAGGCTGAAGTCGAAATTGAAAGGCTTGATCAATTAAAAGCCAGCAGAATGAAGAAAAGTGCTTTTAAAGTCAGCAGATATTTTCTCATGCTCATATAGAGAAATAGATCCGGCGGCTGTATGAGAAAAAATTATGGCATTGATAGATTCTGGAACGTTGAGCCCGCCGCATTGTTGGCTGAGATGGACTATCAGATTGCAAAAGCCAAAGACAACGAAGCTCTCAGCAGGAAAGATATTTTGGACAAGGTTGAGAAGTGGATGTTAGCCTGTGAGGAAGAGAGTTGGCTTGGAGACTACAATCAGGTACTTATAATCTCTACTTGTGGTGCCTGGGTGTGTGTGTGTGAGTGAGAGAGAGCATCAGCAAAGAGTGTAATTATTTGTTAAGCTCTGTCCTGGTACTGACAGCTTTGCGGCACATCATATTACCATGACTTCCATGCATGAACACAATGGAAAGTTTGGATGAAGAAGAGCAGATGGTTTACTGCTGGGGCTTTCCTTCCATGTTTAATGTTTTAAGCTTATTTAGTTCACAGCTGATTTTTAATTTTTTGGTGTGTCGGTTTTCAACATCACTGACATGACCTTGTTGAAACAGGATGAAAATAGGTACAATGCAAGCAGTGGTGCACGCTTAAATCTCAAGCGAGCTGAGAATGCCTGGATACTGGTCAACAAGATTCCAGATGCAACTCTGGTTGTGACAATAAGATATGTTATCATTTAGATTCGTAGCTGATGAATGTATCGATCTAAATCATTGCTGTAATCTTAAGAAATCACAAAGATTTGCATGGTTCATTTCTTTGTTGTGTTAATTGGTTTTGTTGGCCTTCCAGCTTTGGTTGACACCTTGGTTGCTGGGAAGAAGATCGTGGCATATCGTTCACTTATGATGGTGTCCCTCTTCTTGCAATGCTAGATGAATATGCCATGCTCAGGCAGGAAAGGGAAGAAGAAAAGTGGGGGATGAGGGTAAGTTTAACATTCGATTGAGTTAAATCATGCACCTGAAGTTCAACCAGATGGACTTATATGATCTCAAACAAGCGTGACATACTGTTATCAATTATTACCCTACTAAGGCTATTGCTTACATGCTTTGTAGGAATCAAAGAAGTACCACGAACAGCAAAACACAGAACAAGAAACCATATTTGGTTCAAGGCCTAGCCCTGCTCGTCCTTCTGGAACAAAGAAGGTTGTTGGTCCACGTGCAAATGGTGGAGCCAATGGAACTCCAAGTAGACGGCTATCTCTTAATCAAAACGGCAGCAGGTCTGCAGCCAAAGATGGTAGGAGGGATAGCAACATCAGGCCAGCTGCCCCTGTCAACTACGTTGCCATATCGAAAGAGGACACTGCCTCCCACGTTTCGGGTACCGACCCAGTTCCAGCATCACCCTGATATAATAAAAGAGAAGAAAAGTTGTAGGTTTTACGTTCTTTTATATCACTATTGTCATTATTAGGTCTTGTTTGTAGGAATAGGGTCTGTTAAAAACACACTGAGAAGTGACTGGAGAGTAAACTGCTGCTATTTAGATGTGTTATCTGTTTATAAATTGGCTTTTTGCTAGTTGTTTTTAACTTATGGTTTGCATTTTGCACGATGGCACCATCCATCCAAGTATGATACCAGTTTCTGGTTTCATAAATAAGCAGGGAAGTATCCAGGAAGCATATATTGATGCTGACACCCCTATATATTTCAGATGGTTTTCACTATTGTTTTAGATGGTCTTCATATTTTGGAGTGTTTTTGAATATTTTCAATATTGAAAAGAAAAATGGTATGATCATTACTATTTCAATCGGTACATTCATAAATTTGAATCGACGTTTTTCCTGAAATTGATATTTACTTTGTGAATGAGCAACAAAACCCCCTTGGCACCGCATTTTGAACAGTCCTCCCAAGTTTAAGCTTTGTATGAGAATGTTTTTTAATTGTAATTTTTTAAAGTTTATAATTGATTGTTAATAAAAACTAAGAAAGCAAACAGAGACACAAGCAATTAAAACCATCTGTAATTCTTTATTTCTTATAATTTTATTGGCATTTGCTTAACCCTTTTGCTAAAACATTAACGTTTTCAGATATGCCACTTTAAATTTGACCGTCATTGTGTGTTAAGCTAAATTATACATAATTTTAATTTTTAAAACAGGATCTCAATATCCATCCATTCAATTTAACTCAATCTAACGATGAAAAAAATGAATGATTTGAAGATACATAATAACTTAGATTGAATGAAAATGGATATATATATATATATATATATATATGTTAAAATCACTTTTTTAAATTAAAATCTGAAGTTAATTTAGTCTAAACCTAGTTTATATATTTGAATTAGGTTGTACCTATATCTTTTACTGTTACTTTATTTATTTATTTATTAAACAAAGTACAGATTTTGAAAATATTAATTTTTCTTTTTTACAAGGTAAAGTTTGTGAAAATAATCCAATGACCACATGCTAGTTAGTTCTCTTTTTCTTGGCCTTTTTTTTTTTTTAATAAAAAAAAGAATGAAAGTGAGATCTACTTCTACATGAATACTATTAATTTCTTTCATTCCTTTTAGGCAAAATTTCAAAATTAATCACTTAATTATAACAGTTTTTATATTTGTACAAACTTAAAATAATATTTTTTTAATCAAACTTTGGCTTTGATGGGCACAAATACCCTTAAATATATATTTTTTAAAAACTAAAATATACTACATTATCTGACTTAACCTTCATTTCATACAATTTGTTCAAGCAAAAATTTTAGAAGTAAATATTTTGAAAGTATATTTTTTATAAGCAAAACTTTTAAAAAGAAGTTGTTAGCTGTTTAGTAATCAATTAAAAAATATCTTTTAAATTATAGATTGTTTTGTTATATTATTTTAAAAGTAAGAAATCTACCAAAAACGATAAAAATATTATTTTAAAAATAAGAAATATACTGAGTAGTAGTGTACCTCAATTGTCCTCTTGGAGTGCTCCCACTGCTAGTGTCATACCTCCGCATGGCTCCCACTACGTTGTCTCACATATCAGTTGCGCTCAAAATCGGAATTGGCACTGTGTTACCCGCTGCAGATTTGCCAACAAGATTAGTCACTGCAACAATAACTGCTTCAGGCTTCAAAAAGTAAAAATTGATGCATATATATGAAGCCAAAAAGAATGCTCCTCGTAACTTGGTTGCTGGCGCCGTTGGTTAGCGCAAGCAACCAACCCATGCCTCGACACCCATTTCCCTAATATCCAAATATAATATAATATTATAATGATTATATTAAATATTCGGTCTCTTTTTATTATGTGTGGATTGATTTTTCATCTTCGTGTGGGTGTTCTTCCCCTTTTTTGGTGAGTAGAGCCCTCCCAATTGAAAATTGTCATCCGGATCGTGTCCCAATATCCTATCTTGATTGATTTTGGTCATCCTCTGATACTATCTGAGATAGTTTATGTACTTAAAAAAAAAAAAGAATGCTCCTCTGTACTTGCTCGAGTACATTAATATATGCATTGACAAGTTCATGATGCTTTCATTCGGTACTTCCGGTAGGGACAATCAACATTGTTTTATTTCTAAGTCCAAGTTCTGTTGATATGGATACAGTATCCATTCTTTAGTATGTGACCGTTTGCTGGCTATTTAGTGGCAAGATAAAAGTCAGTGTCTTGGTAGGATTTCTCTTGGATATTTGGTGTAATATTGAGCTCATGCTTTGCTTGTGGCCGCTAGCTATGCCATTAATTAACATTGTTGCATGCCCAGACTTAAGAGTAGATCTAATTTACGGCTCTTGACCTGCCAGAAATGGTTTAGCTGTTATGCCAAACTGGAAAAGGAATAGAACTGGTAATATATGTGCATAATAGGCATTATAATGCTTTTTAGGGACCTTGCTTTGAGCGGAAGACTTGTGATGCATGAATTGCAAGATTTGTGTTAATGAAGCTGCCAGATCTCAAAAAATGAAAATGATGTATGGAGGATCAGGATGGTAGTTAGGATTTGCTATGAGGGTGGGCTAGAATAATTTTTTAAAATACTTTATAAATTAAAAAATGTAGACATGTTTAGTTAAAAGAGATATAATAAGTTTTATCTCTCATAATTCTTATTATAAATAAACATTTTAAGAAAAATAAAAGTAAAAAGATTTAACAATATATTTAAATAATAAAATTTATCAAATATGAATTATAATAAATACTGTGACATCAATAATATTTCTTTAAATATAAACAATTTTAATTCATAATTACTATCACGCTTCAAATTAAAGAGTATGTTAGGAAAAATATCAAAGATATTAAATTTAAATAATATATTATGCAACTTATGATTAAAAAGAAATGTAAAGTATGGAAAACTTAAATAAAATTTCATATTTAATGTATGAAATAAAGTTATTACATATATAATATTTGAATAGAAATAGAAATATAAATAAGAAAATTTATTCAATAGGTTTGAAATAAATATATATATTTTTGTATCACAATAATTAACAAATAAAAATATATACATGCATATATACATGTTATAAATTAGAAGAAGTAAAAGTATAAAAATACAAAAACATAGAAAGATAAGGAGATCAATTATATTCATTATGCTAGTGGGAATGACATGAGAAATAAATTGTAAATTAAGGAAAAGAAAAAGGTGTAGAGAATGAGAGAGGCTTGAACCAAAGCAGTACAAGCATGTTTTCATTCAATGACTTGAATCACAGGAAACATACGTATACACCATCTTAAGTCGGCTAAACAGTGGTTGACTATGCCATATCATTCCTTTTTTTTATTTTTTGGAAACAGATATCATCATTACTTGATAATCCCATCTCCAACAAGAAGTGGCTACATTTGGACCAATCACAATTTAATTTTAATAACAATATATAAAATTTAAAACAAATATAACATAGTTGATGAAACATATCGTTGCATTTTTTTTTGTCATTAATTGTGGAGTCTGGATTTGTATGCTTGATAGACCATCTTATGTGTACATGTTTTCTTTCTCTTTTTATTATATTAATTTGTTACGATGGAATATAATATTTTTTAGCTATTCTTTTTGTGTATAGGTAGAGTTCAGTCTGTCATAAAGTCAGGTTTAAAAGTTTCGCCTTGAACGAGTCAAGAGCATAAGGATATTAATAAAATAAAATAAAAATATATTAAAATTTTTTAATCTTTTAAAAAATAGATAATTTTTAGTAAGTTGTAAAAAGATGGCCGTAAATTATTAAACTAAAAAATAAAAGACTTTTGGTTAGGAGCGCTTGAAGAGAGGGGGTTCAAGGGCAGGTGGGGATCGCTTCAGAAGTTAATTACTAAAATATAATACATCATCTGATTTGGATGTGGACAGACTTAGAAAGTTGAAAACAAATAGAAAGTGACCGATGTTAATTATTAAACTGAAAAATAAAATAATTTTGGTTAAGAGCGGATGAAGAGAAACGGGTCACGGGGAGGCGAAGTGGTGGGACAAAAAAATTCTAAAAATGATGTCGAAGTGCCATTTGAGTTTTTAGTCGTGGGACAGCTGACAACGCGGTCCGATTTGGGTTTGTTATCTCCAACTCACATGGGATTATTTGGGTATCCGGGATCGCTAATTCTATCTAATGTTGAAAATATCGATATCGACGGAAATTTACGTAAAATTTACGGAAAGTATGAAAATTTAGTTAAAAACATAATATTTTTTAATGAAACTTTTGGTAATGTTAAAATAATCATGTCTACAACCAAAAATCATATTATATTTAAAAAAAATCATATTATATCTAAAAAATAACAACTAAAAGGTATAAATATGGATATAATATATAGAGGAGATATATGAAAATATAAAAAGCTTCCATTAAAACTTTTCAATTAATTTGCATCATATAAATCATGCAAATTTTAATACCAAAATGAAGTCCTAAGTGATTCATACATGGTATAGCTAGCATTTAGATTTATACAATACTGATACCATGACATATAATTTGAATGGTTTTGAATATAATCACGAACATGTCATGAATAAGTTTCTTGATTTCTTTCTACCATCTGTCTATATATAAGAAATTATGTGTAAAGATCATTGGAGATCCCAGAACTTCTATGGCTATCATCACTAGATCTTAAACTCATAAATTCAAAAGTAGTTGAAATGTTATCTTTATTGGATGGTAACATCCTTAACTGCATTTAATGGATTCTCCTTGTGTAATCCTTACCAATAGCCTCTATGTCTAGACCCGCAGCTCTACACTCATAGTTTTCATCTTCTGTGCAATGAGTGTATTGTTCTTCATAAGTAAATGGGCTAAATGACAAACCTGTATCAGTATCATTTCTTTGAGTAAAAACATAATTATTTCCTCCATTGTCATCATCATCGTCATCATTGTCGTCGTCATCATTGTCATCATCATCATCATCACTATTATCACCATCATCAGCACCATTGTTTTCATATGAATTTCATCAATAGCAATGATTTAGAAGTTTTTGTTTTTAAAATATAATAGCAATTATGAGATGTTTGAGCTTGACTACAAAATAGAATATAATAATGAGATTCCTGATGAAAATGAGATTATTCACGTGGGTTGAAAACTTATTTTATTTAGGATTTTGTAGAAAACTAACCCATTTTTTATTATCCATTTGAAAAATAACCTTTATTTTTTAAATCTTTACACAATGTTCTTTTTTGGACGAAAATGTCATTGATCCATCTTTTTTGTTGGTCACTCTTTCTACCAAATGATCTAGTTGAGAATCCCAACCTCTCCCAACCTTAAGATTGGAAATTCTCAACCTCGAAGTTGAGATCCCAACCTACATCCTAACTTCGAAGTTGAAAATCTCTACCTCGAGATAGAGAATCTTAACTTTGATAAAACATTAGATCCCAACCTACATCCCAACTTCGAAGTTGAAAATCTCAACCTCGAGATAGAGAATCTTAACTTTGATAAAACATTCAAGTTCACATTCTCAATCTTTAGGTTGGGAATCCCAACTTCTAGATTGAGAGTCATAATCTTGATTCAAATCCACATTTGGAATCTCAACTTTAAGGTTGAGATTCTGAACCTGGATGTTAAATCAAGATTGGGAATTCCAACCCTAAGGTTGAGGCTTCCACTATAGAGGTTGAGATTCCCAACTTTAAGGTTGAGAATCCTAACGGTGATTTAAATTACTATCATTTTATTAATGATATTTTTATCCATCCAATGTCTTTTTTATAACAATAAAACAAGAAATGTTATTTTTGAGTTTATCCTTACCAAATGAGTTTTTTTTTGTAATTATTTCTTTTATTTATTTGATAAAAGCTTAATAAATTCTTATTTGAAAAGCTTAAATTTTACTTTTATTTTATGAAAATTTAACCGATATTTTCAGGATATTTCACGGATATTCTACGGATATTTCCGAAAATTTCCTTAATATTTTATAAAATTTATACTACAAGCTCACGGAAAGAATATTTTACAGAAATATCGTTGATATTTTAGGATATTTCCAGGATATTTTGACGGATAGGAGATTACACCCCCTATCGATATCGATACCCTTGATTTACTGAAATATCGCGAAAATCACGGATATTTTAAACTATGATCCTATCTCATTGCATAACACCCGACACGCCAGGTGAGGACTAAGATAGTCCAGTCACATGTTTTCTTATCCGTGTGCTAAACGTGCTGTGTTTTTGCTTTCGATCACTGAGAGAAAAAGTGGACGCTAACGTATCGAGTCAAGGAGTTGAAATTGGGGAGGATGAGAGATACGGTGTCATTTTATGGGAGTTCTGTTTGGATTTTTTGAAAATGATTTTTCATTTTTATAAACAAAAAATAAGAGAAACTTGTTTGGTTACATGTTTTTAAAAATATGTTTCTGAAAATGGAAAGATACTCTTTTTAAAATAATAACTAAAAGGTGAAAAACTTTTTTTTTTTAATGTTTTTCATCATTTTCAAAACATATTTTTAAAATCAATCATTATTTTTCCCTTCAAACAACTATTTTATTTATTTTAAAAAACAATACCAAACCGGGAATGTAGTTATGATTTTATATTGGGTTGAACTACAATAAATTTTTTAAATAAACTCCAATGATACAAAAACATTTTATAAAGTAAAAAATGTAGGCATATTTGATATTATAATATTTATCCCTCAAATTTCATATTATAAATAAATATTTTAACAAAAATAAAAATAAAAAGACTGAATAAAATGTTTAAATAATCAAATTTATCAAATGTTATCGTGGATATATTTGGGACTATATAAGTGAGTTGGTAAAAGTCTAATGAATTGATTTAATGGACCGATCCAACAGACAAAAGCCCAGTTCATCAATGTCCAGCTCGTATGAACGAGCTATCGATTCACTATTACTTATTACAGTTCCCCAGTCGCTGGTTGACCATGATCAAGACTATTTTATGCTCGGCTCTAAGTCGCCCAGAGCACGATATAGCTCGCAGCTTGAAGTGCTCGTTAAAAGAAAATTTTCTAGATTTGAAGTAGCCTAATTTGAGAGAGAGTCAACTACCAGAGTTGGAAATAAAATCAAGTTCCTATTTCGGCGGGATTTATCTCTTAATTGATAGACACCAGTTGTGGAAGTATAATTAATGTATGATTTTTTCTCATTCATATTGTACTCAAATTATAACACCATTCTATAAATAGAGGTTGAAAATTCATTGTAAATGGATGATCAGAAGAAACACTTAATAATATACTGCGACTATGTCAAAATAACTAGAGAAACAGTCATGGACGTAGACATCTTTTTGGACCGAACCACATAAAAATCTCTTTTGCTTTCACTGTTCTTCCTCTTCACTTTCTTCTGTTTTTTGCTTTTGTTTCATTATATTTGTAGTATTGAGTTGAGAACTTGGGTCAATCAAATTCAAACGTTGACAAATATGAATTATAATTGATGTTATACATCAATAATCTTTTTTTTAATATAGATATTCTACATTTTGACAATCATAATTCATAAAGAATATATTTGGAGAAACACAAAAGATATTAAATTTAAATAATATATTATGAAAAAAAAATAAAAAATAAATTTTTATATTTAATGTATAAAATAAAGTTATTATATATGTAATATTAAATAGAAATATAAATATAAATAAGAAAATACACATGGTAAGTTTGGAATAAATATGTATTTTTCATATCACTAATAAATGAAATATATATATTTATAAAATTTAAAATTGATGAAGGTTTGCACATTCCAAGAGAATTTCAGATGTGCTGGAGAAGAGAAAAAAAAAAAAACCTTGTGGTGTAAAATTCAACAGAAGAATGAGGAGAGTGCAAATTGTAAAAAAATAAATTAAAATAAAATAATACCAAAAATTGAAGGTGATAGAAGCTTCATAAATCATGAAGTTGGTTCAAAATAACCCACTTCACTAGCTACAAATAAGGGTGTGTGATTGTAAAACGCTAAGTCCCAAAAAACTAGCAACAAACTTGTCTCCTGCAGGTCTTTGGTTGCTGACGTCGTTGGTTGGCGGCAACAACCCCTATGCCTCCCTTTGTAAGAGGCATGGGTTCGACATCCCATCCCCTAAAATCCAAATTTCTATATAATATAATAATATTTATAATAATTATAATAAAAATAATAATATTAGGTTTTCCACTATTTTGTGTGGATTGATCTCACATCCTCATATAAGTTTCCTCCCCACCTCCGTGTGAGTGGATCCCTCCCAAATGAAAGTAGTTATCTGGACCGTACCACTAATATCCTATCTTGATTGATCCCGATAATCCTCTTGACTCGTCCCAATTATAGTTCATGTAGTCAAAAAAAAAAAAAAAAACAACTTGTCTCTTGCAGAATTTTGTAATAACAATTTATTTTTGACCATCCTACTCATCAATCATCTCTTGTCAACCTATCACCTATCTACCAACTCTATTAACCATTATTCTATCCTCCTTATCTACACACACAAATACTCCTCTCGATTTATATGTAATCATCTACCCAACAAAGCCTACCCTAGCCCTCATTAGGCTCCGTCCCTTTATCAAACATAGGTACGTAATTTTTTATTTTCGAAAATAACTTCTGAAAATTGATATCAAATATACTATATTTTCAAAAACATCATTTTAAAACATGTTTTACATTTTTAAAAATAATTCTCAAAAACATCATTTCAAAAACGATTCCAATCGCACCCTAAGACTTTGTTTTTATTTTTACTTTTATATTTTTGGAGATTTTGATTAAGAATTTTTTTTTTTTGTTTATTATAAATTTATTTATAAGTTTGTTGTTAGATTAGCTGGCTTTTGGTGTCAAATTCCAGTAGGTTTCTAATAAATAAAACTGGTTAAGAATCATATCTCATTCATCCCTATCCATCTTAATGGTGGGGTTCATATCCCACAAGACATATTTCACAAACTTTTCGTCGGTAGTTTACTCCTCTTATTAAATGAGCATTTTTCGCCCATTATAGAATTAGACATCCAAATCCTATAAGTTGTAATCTATCCCTAGGGATGTAATTAGAATTATCTGTTAGGATGAGCCAGAATAAGTTTTTAAGTTGAACTTCAACTATACAATATATATATATATATATATATATAAATTGAAACATATATGTATACTTAGATGGTAATAATGAGTTTTACCATTTTGAAATTCATATTGTAAATAAATATATTAATTGAAAAAGAAAAGTAAAAAAAAAAAAAAGTCAACAAAGTAGGAAACAAATATAAAATGCAAGTAAAATCAAACATCAATAAAGTTGAATATAATGACATTTAAATTTTCAAATTCACCAATTATAGTATCAATAATATAGACGATCTATATTTTAATAATTTTAATAACTATAATACTTTAAATTAAAGAGTACATAGGAAAGACACCAAAATTGAAGATATTAAATTAAGGTAATCTAATATGCAACTAACATTATATAGTAAATAAATCAAATGAAATTTCATGTTTAAAATATTTTACAAAGTTTTTATAAATACAATATCTAAATAAAAAAGTAAATCTAAACAAAGAAATATGCAATTGACTGAAAAATAAATAAATAAATATATATATGTCGCTTGTGCTTTGTCTTAATGGTAGATAGCACACCCAAGTTCTTTGTGAACATGGGTTCAATACCCAAATAATGTAGCCACTATGACGTTGCCTTCCTACCTTGTGTGGGCCACCCTTCTATCATTGTGTGGGTTGATATCTCTTGTATGGTAGCTGTTCTCTATGTTGCGCTATCAGTGTCCCATTCTGTATAGTTCCGGTAATCCTCTAAGTTAATTCTAATGATAAAAATAAATAAATAATAATATATGTATATGTATGTATGTGTGTGTATATATATATGTATGTATGTATTTTGATATGAAAATATTTAATAACTAAAAAATATATAAATAAGTTTTACTATATAGTATTGTATGTGTAATTTTTTGTTTTTCAAGATGGGCTAGGGTAGGCTTGAACCCACCCTAGCCTATGAAGAGCTCCATCCTTAAATATTCTGGCTTGTTTTACATCTATATATGTAGATGACATAAGTAGCAATTTAATTATATTTAGATCGTGTAAGTAATGATTAATTTCAGTAAGTCGTAGAAGACTTCAATCAAATACTCGGGTTGCACAAGTAGTGATTTATACGATAAATCTTGATTATGATTTTCTAATTTAGGTCATACAAATAGTGATTATCAAGATAGACCTCAATTTCAGTAGACTTCTATTAAAAATATTTAAGTTACGCAAGTAATGATTTATTTTGAAAGTTTTAAGAACAATTCTAACTTAAATACACGTATATTGTCATATAATTAAAACTATAAAAGTACTCATTCACATTCATAATAGAAATTTAAGTCCCACTATAAATATTTATAAATATGAATAAAGAGCTTTCTATCTTATGAAAGTAGTCATAGATTTAATGTTTAAACTAAGAGTAATGCTAAACTTCTTAAATTTTTTATCAAAATTCATGTTCAAATGATATAATATCTGAATTGTCAATATCTTATTAATTATTATATCATTTTATAATTTATAAGATATTATCAACTCATATGACACATCATTTTGAATATGAATTTAAATAAAATATTTGAAAAATTTATCGTTACTCATAATCTAAATATGTCCCAATAGATTCTTTATGGTTAGTGTCATATTAGCTTATAATGACAAGACATGCCAAAAAAATTATTAAAAAATTAACCATACTTTTGTTTCCCGTCACAACTTCATTAACAACAGATATTAAAACCCTCATTTACCTGTACACGCTTCCAAGTCACGAAATATGTGGTAATGGAGGGCATATTTGTCTTCTAAAGTGAGTCACACGTCCGCACGAACCTGTCTAATTTAAGGAGCCATAGATTGTTGCAAGTCCACGTCATCATGTCTAATTTAAGGAGGGAGTCTAAAGCGTCCCGCGGGATGTTTTACGCGGGCAAGTGTTTTGTATAAAATAGCGTACATAGGCACCGAGTGTTTTGCATAAAATAGCGGCAGCCCCACCCTCGACACTCACATCTTAGGTTCTCAGTGTAGTTTTCCTCACCTCCTTTGGTAAAAGTGAGATTTTCTTTCATATTTATCTGTTGTCTTCCATTTAAGTATAGGTAATTTTTAATCAGATGAGAGTCATTTATCCAAATAGTATCATTAGTGTTCTGTATATATACATATATATGAAAAAATAAAAATGATCACCATATTCTATATTTGTCGGTTGTCTTTCATCCAAGTGTGGGGGGTGACTTCCAACTAAATAGGAGTCACTTATTCAGATAGTACCATCAATGTTTTATATATATACATATATATATGAAAAAACAAAAATGATCACCATATTTTTATTTGAGAAAAAATATAATATTATGAAATTTTTGTTTAAAAACAATAAAAAAAAAGTTATAATGTGATTTCATATGTTATAAATAGTTTGAAATTCATTAACATTAACAAATAAAAAGTAAAATATAGTTATAAAATATGTTTACATTAATATTGTTAAGATTTTTTTTTTTTGTTATGACGTATAAAATATTGTTAATCAAGGACTTTTTTATAATCCATAATTAATATATTCTGATTCCAAAGCTAAGTAATACTTAATGAGAATATTATTTATTCCGATTCCGATTCCTACAATTAAAGTAAATAATTTATTCTAATTTCTATATATCAATCTGATTTCAAATCATTCTGATTCTCATCCCGATTTATACAATTGAAATAAATGTACCATCAGTGTATTCTACCGACTAGTCCTTAGAAGGCTAAGTTCCATTGACTTCATTAACCGTGGCCCGCATAAGTTCTTCTTTCTCTATTATCCTTTTCCTTTTCCATTAACTAAATTGTAAGGAAAATGAAAATTGTCTCAAAACTTTTTGGCAAGTACTGAGGGCAAATTCTTCTGTATTAAACCACTCATCACCTAATCTTCTAAAGTGGGATAAGGCTCATATTGATTTGATTCTGGCTTTAAAATTAGTTATTTTAAATGATGAAGTACAAGTAAATAAGTCATCTGTTGACTGAGTAAATAAGACTGAAAGTGTGTGGAAGCCTATATATATTTAAATTCATATAGTATATAATACACTATATGAAGAAGAGCCATTACTATATTGATTTCATTTTTTTTTACATATATATTTTTCATTTTTTTTGGGGGTGTAAATTAAGGATCAATTTTAATTTTTAATGTTAGTTTTGGTTTAATTTTTGTTGACGATTGGAATCGACCAACACCCGAAACGAATTGTGCAGGGCCAGCTCGGAGACCGTTGAACCCTCTTTGTCCCCCGGAAGGGCGCGTCTGGAGTCGAACCCTCAACCTTATAGATATATTGGGTGTAAGACTTCTACCCACTGGGCTAGCCTTGCACAATTCGTTTCGGGTGTTGGTCGATTCCGATTGTCAACAATTTTGATTGTGACATGTTTCTTGTAAAATTTTGCTAGAATAATTATGGAATGGATTATGTGATATCTAAAATTAGTTTAATTTGATTTAGTAAAAAAATTGATTTTTTTTTAAAAAGAAAATTGGGTTGAAATTTTGGACCCATTGAAATTCTTAGCCCATAAAGATTTTATGAGAAAATTTTCAATTTTTTTAAAAAGAAAAAATGAAAATTGGGTTGAAATTTTGGACCCATTAAATTTCTTAGCCCATAAAGATTTTATGAGAAAATTTTGATTTTTTAAAAAGTCGGGTCAACCCGAATTTGATTGGGTCAACCTGGTTAAAATCGAGTTTGATCCGGTCAAAACCGGCTGTGGTGCAAGTCTGGATAGATCCTTCAAATATTCAGATCGGGTCGGGTCTTGATCCGGACCCTCAATTTAATTGAATGGTCTAATAACACTTTGGACCCTAAAAAAAAAAAAGAGTGTCCAATACTGGTTTGGGTTTGGACTTGGTACGGTCCAGACCTGTATTTTGCCAAGCCTTAAGTAACTATAAGTCCACAATCAGTAAATAAACTTGTGAACACATCAGCAACAAAACCTGTGGACGCTTGTGGAGTCCACGAGTTTATATGCTGATGTGTATTATAAACTTATAAAATGTGGGCTCTGGATATGATCGGAAAGTTAACTGCAAACTCATTTACACAAACTTGTAAGGTCATCACAAATTTACAATGACAAGTGTACTGATTGGAAAACTTGTGACATCTGACCTATGTGGATCTATTATAAGTTGACACGTGGAAGTGACGCGTGTGACAACCACGTATGGGTTTCATATTCAAATAAAAGGTATAAGTCACACAACTTATTATTTCCCTAGATAGCACACTTGACAAGTGGACAACTTATTATCCACAGTAGGTGAGTCATTACCAGATATTCCATACTTATGAGTGGACTGCCAAATCTAAATCAGGTGGCTACTGGCATTGTGATAGATATCTAAAATAATTGTGCCGTGCACAGATTTTTCATCTTTGTGACAGGGACTTGCAAGTCCATATGTCCGTGATAAGATGACAGGCCTCATCGACCCAGCAGACGATCGTAATACTTAACAGAGTTGAGGGTATTTTAATCATTGCACTGAAACGGTTGGTTAACTGTCAAAGTAAATAAAAATTGATTAATAGTGTGGGAGCTCGATGTGATAAAAAAATAAATATATTTTCATATAATTTGAGATATATCTTAGGAAAGTATTGTGTAATTCATTATTATTATTATTTTGTATAAGGTTATTAGTTAAAGCAAATTTTTTGTTATAGCTCTTCTCACTCTATTGTCTCTATCAACGTCCTCTTTTTTTTTCGTTCTCTCTCCCCTATCCTTCTCTTTTTTAGCGTCTCTCTCTTACTTTTTCAATGCATCATCTGGGTTTTTAAGTTTGATTGATCATGTTGGGTTTTGATATTGGTTAGTCTGAATGTGTTTGAGAATGTTGTTTGGGGTTTTTTATAGATTATGTGTTTAAAGAAGATGTTTAGGATTTTGATTGATGCCGTTGGTATGATGATTGGTTGGGTTTTTGGGGGGGGGGTGTGTTGTGGGGGTTGGGATTTTGATTGATGCCGTTGGTATGATGATTGGTTGGGTTTTTTTTTTTTAACTTGGTTGGGGGGGGGGGGGGGGGGGGGTTTGTTGTGGGGGTTGGGGGTGGAATTTTGGGTTCGATCCCCTTTCAAAAAAACAAACAAATAAACAAATGAATACTAGGTTCAATCAACCCAAAACATGAGTTTGATTGAATCTAGAACATGATTTTAGGGGGTTCTGTATATTTACTTCAAATAAAGAATTGCAATAGATGGTAGGAAAAGCCATATCTTTTAGTAATAAAGTTAATTACACTCTACCCTTTGAGGTAAGACATTAAACAGGCTGATACAATTTCATTTTTTTTAATAGAAAACCTTCATACTGTTAGTGAGTATTAGTCAACATTAGTTTGATGAAGGGCGTTTGTGTTATTTTATTTTCAAAAAGAAAACTAAAAACTTAAAAATAAAAAATAAATTTAGAAAATAATTAAAAATGGGATAAATAAAAAAATTAATATTTATTGAAAAAAAAAATGGATCATCACTATCAATTTTTAAGATGGAATGTAGAGATCAACTGATGTAAAAAAAACAAAAAAAAAAAAAAAAAAAAAAAAAAAAAAAAAAAAAGAAAAAGAAGCCAATCTCTTTCTTCTTCTTCCATCATTCACCGTTTCTGTCTCTCTCTCTCTCTCTACCTTATTCCTTTAACCCTCTCTCTCCCTTTCTCTCTCTCTTTCAATGCATCATCTGGAATGAACTCAAATGAATAGGTTCATCCTAGATAGCCTGGGTTCCAATTAAACTCATATCATTTGAGTTCGATTGGAACCTAGATCCATGATTAATGATTGATGATGTTGTTTGATGATTGATAATGTTAGGTTTTGATGATTGATAATGTTGAGTTTTATTTTTGGGGTTTAATAATTGATGATATTGGGTTTTTAGTAAAAACCAAGATTTTGGATTTCCAGTAAAAAATGATAGAGAGAGAGAGAGAGAGAGATGAAGATGATAGGTGAATTTATGTTTATGATGGTGGATTGATGTTGATGATGGTGGTGATGATGATAGCAGATGATGATGATGGAAGGATTTTTGTCGACAGTAGGTGGGGATTTAATTTTCTTAATTTTTTAATTTTTCATATCCTTATTTCATTAATGGTAGAGATTTATTGTTTTTTAATTAATATTTATTATTTAAAATTTCAAAGGAGAATTAATTTAAACACAAGGACATTTTTATCCTTGCCCTTCCAACCAAAGTCAGCCGTCGGATTTAACATCCTTTGACGGTTAACATGAGGATTTTTTGTTACAAAAATGAAATTTCATATACGTTTGTTTAACGCCTTACCTCAAGGGGTTGGGTGTGCCTAGCTCTTATTAATATAAAGAAAAACCATGGAGTCACATGTCGCAATTCTAAGCTATAAAGATTTAGTAATGATAAATATTTAAATAACAAATTATATATATAAATGTATATTATTATGGCTTTTAAATTTTCATAACAATCAAAATTTCTTAATTTTATATTAGTGGTTTCATTAATATATATTATTAGGATTTTTAAATTTTTTAACACCAAAAAGTTTGCAACACCCAAAAGCTCCTCAAAATTTATAACATCTAAAAGTTCTTAATTGTGTATTATTGGTTTTATTAATACGTAATATCATGGCTTTTAATTTTTGTCACACCCAAAAACTTTCAATTTCATATTGATGTATAACACCCTATTTAAATTATCAAAAACATTCATTATATATATATATATATAGTCCTCTCAAATCAAAACCATGCACGCCAAATTTTTCTCTTCTTGTTTTGTTCATTTTTTATGTGGTTGACCACTTCACTCTGTTGCAATCATTAATTACGATAAAGAAAACCAAGCCCACCAAGTATAAAGTTGTTCGTTCCATCAAGTCTCTTCTAAATGACTTGCTCACAGATATTCTTGCTCGTGTGGCCCACCTCAGATTCGATCACGTCCTTTTCAACGTGGAACTATATTATAAAGATCTTTACAGTTTACAGTTTACCCATGCGCCAATTCAAGAACATGCAAGTGTTGGAACACTCTAGAGAGAGGGTGGGAAGAAGATTATTACGGTGACATGTGCTTTGAAGCTTGCTTTTAGGATACGAAGTAGCTCTGTTGATCTATTTAGGAGACCAATTCTCAGATGTATGATATGTTTTGTATTGATACTTTGTGATCTTTGTGTTAAGTGATAGTTTTACATTTTAACATAATGCCTTTAAGTTATATATATATATATATATATATATATATATATTGTTTTTCAATTATCACTCAAATTTATATTTCTTGGAATGACATATATTACATATAAATTGATATTCTTGGAAATTGGAATACAAGATAAAAATGGTGCATGTGTAGCTAGCCACTGAATAAGAGAAACATGTTCATAGATTTTTGAGTGTTATAAAACTTTAAAAGTCATAATAATTTACATTAATGTATTGATATTTAAGATGACCATAAATAATATAATAAAATATATCATGAAAAGATGAAGGCTATTATCATGAATTATAAAATTTGGAAAGCCCTAATATTAATTCATCAATTTTGTTGTTTTGATAATAATAATAATTTATATTTTGGGTGTTATAAAAATTTAAAAGCCATAATGTTGGGAATTACAAAAATTTTTAAATAAATTAATATAGTTACTATAATAATGTAAATACTTTTTAAGATTATTATTATTTAATTTTTATCATTACTAAAAGAGTTAATATGTGGGTATTCAGTAATAAAAGATTTAAAAGCAATAATATAAAATTGAAAGCTTTTCATTGGAAAAAAAAAAAATGAAAGCTTTTAGGTGTTACAAACTTTTGGGTGTTATACAACTTTAAAGTAAACAAATATACATTAATATATTGTTATTTGATTTTATATTATTACAAAAAGAATTTGTGGGTATTTAGTAATAAAATAGTTGTTGACGTATGAAATCAGTCAACTAAATTCTTCCAAACTCAACAGTGCATAAACAACAAATATAGCATACAGGACAAATAATAAGAGTAAAAGAGACAAAGGTAGAATATTGGACAAAGAAGTGTTTAAGTGGTTCGACTAACTTTGTCTACATCCACTGTTAGTTCTCTCAGTATTTGGATAAAGTAACAGCCAATTTTTCTAAGTGTTTTCACTCTTAGGTTACAATACAGAGGCTTCCCCTATTTATAGAAAGAGAAGAGCTACAGCGATGTATAATGAGTTAAAACAAAATAATTACAATAATTAATGCACCTGACTTAATTTTAATGCAGCCGGATTACATTAAATATAAGGGACAGGTGGAAGATTTCTATGACTAACCCACATGGATTAGGTGTGGTTTTCTATAATCAGAACAGTAATCTTTGACAGGTTTGACGTGCAAGGCAAGTCATGTTGTGACTTGGCACAATCTTGGGCGAAGTGGAGATTCTGGGAATTCTGGGCGGACTGAAGTGCGTGAAAAGGGAGTAGATAATGATTAACAGCCTTAGTCACGTAATAACAAAGTATGGGAAGACTGAGTGAGATTTCTCTTGACGAGGTGCGTTATGCGAACTCCACGTCGCGCCTAATAGTGGACGGACTCCACTCCACTTCTAGTTTTGAACAGACCTTAGGCTGTGAACTTTACGTCACATGAAACCCACTTTGCACCAGCTTCTGAACGTACTCCGAGCTGCGATGTCTATAGGGAACGACTATACACGTCCTCCGATGGGCAGGCTGAAATTGGGCCAGAGACTTGGGCTTTTATCAGTCCCATAAGATATCTCAGAAAATACCCACAACAATAGTTAAAACCAATAATATAAAATTGAAATCTTTTAGATGTTATAAAACTTTAAAAGTCATAATAATATATTATTATTTAAGATTATCATAAATAATATAATAAAATATATTATGATGGAGCTAATGAGAAGATGAACTATAATAATATCAATTAATATATTTGTTGTATGTATTTTTGGATTACGCCAAATGGGCTAGTAAAAACCCAAAAGCCTACTAAAACTGGCCCAACGAATAAGGGCTCAGCGTCAGTATAGCTAACTAAAGCAACCCAACAGATTTAATAAACAGCTTACATATATCCTACTTGCAGTAGCGAGCTCGCATAGGATAAACCGTCCATTATTGCATGCTCCAGCTTACTAGCGACCAGCTCACTAATATAAGAGACTTCAGCCCAGCTTACTGATAAGGTCGCACTAGTAACCAGTAAAGAACTATCAGGTCACTAACTACTCAGCACCTAACGAGCTCTAGCTCGCCTAAAGCAGAATTAGCTCGTGCAATGGCGTTACGTGTACGGCCAGCCTTCCCAATCTGTGACAACTTGACTTTCTCAACCATTACAGCATGGATGGTGTCAGAAACCCATGCTTTTGGTAGAAGACTTTGACAAATTGTAATCAACACATTTAATGCTTTTTCATTACTATAGTACCTCCCCATCTCTATAAATAGCAGCAAAAACATTGTAAATTGGGACTTTTTTTGTGGGTTTCAGATTCTCTTCTCCTTCTCACAGTAACTTAAACCAAAAACATAATAACAGTGACTGTCCCTCTTCACCGGAGTCGGCACCGTGGAGGTAGACTATTCCTAAGGTCGAACCACGTAAAACCTATCTCTTTTTCTTCCTCTTTACCTCTCATTTCTTTCATCTGCTTTGTTGTGTTTAAACTGCAGGCTTGGGCCAAGACAATCCTTAGTCGACCATTATTTTACAACGACAATATTATTACTTAAAATGATCATAAATAATAGGATAAAATATATTATAAAAAGATGAAGACTAGTATTGTCACGACCCAAGGCCTTGCTTCCCATTTACACTTAACCCCTAGGTCATGGGTTCAAAAGATGTGGGAGGTGACAGTACCTGCCATTCATGTGGCTAGGTCGGATTGGTCGATCGGGTGTGAAATGATCGGGCTATCACCTAACTGGGCCGGCTGGGTCGAACGAGGATGGGTTAGTCCATTACAAGTATCATGAATTGTAAGACTTGAAAAATGATAATATTATTTTATCAATTTTATAACAATAACAATAATAATAATAATAATAATACATATTTTGAGTGTTATAAAAATTTAAAAGTCACAATATTAGAATCTATAAAAGTTTTTAAATACATTGATATGGTTGTTATAATAATATTCAAAAACTTTATTAAGGTTATTGTTATTTAATCTTATATAATTAAAACAGAGTTATTATGTGGGTATTTATTTAGTAAACATTTAAATCAATAATATACAATTAAAATATGGAGGTAAAATATTTATCATAACATAATAATATTTAGATAGAATTATGTGGGTTTTTCTTTTTTAATAATATAGTTCAAGTAAGTCAAGGAAACTTAATATTGAAACAATGTTCCATTTGTCCTCGTATTTTTCTTATTTTGAGGTGATTTTTATATATTAATGATAATTTGAAAATATTTTAATTGATATTTTAATAAGTTTAAAACATCTGTAATTTCATCAAAATAGAAGCTCAATTTTTTTTTGTTAAATCTGTATTTATTGAAAGTTTTGAAACCAACATAAAATTATTATTATTTTTATTATTTGATGAGTAAAGGGTCATTTGTTTTTATAACTTTTTATTTAATGAGTATGAAATATACCTTTTATTTTATTAATTTTTTTAAGTAGTTAAACCACTTAAAATCATCCAAAAATTAGTGAAAATAAAAAGTTACAATTTTTTATTTCCCATTTAATATCAAATCACTTAATAGTTTTTTTTTTAAAATATATTATTCTAAATCTATCATTCTCAATATAACCTATTTTCAAATTCGTTTTAATTTTAAATTATACAGATTTCATTTAAATGTAATTAATGAAATATTGCGATGACTAAAATATATGTTACTTTATAATTTAAGCTTTTTTTGTAATAGTGATTCAACTTAAAAATATTTTGTTTATTTTTATTTAAATATATAAATTAAATTTACTTTACTATAATAATCTATTTATGTATATATAGTTTTAAAAAATACTTTATTATAATAATTAATTATATTTTAATTATGAATAAAAATATTATTAATATGTATATAAAGTGTTTTAGTATTTGTTAAATAATTTATGATAATTATTTGTATCATATTAAATGAAGTTACATAACAATTAAAAATAAAATAATATAAATTTTAAATTATTAATTTTTAAATAATTTTAACTTTAAAAAATAAACAACATTACTATACATTCAAAAATAGGAAAAAAATGAATATGTTATTTAGCTTTTAAATTTTAATTATCAATAAGTCTTCAATAATACTGCTCAGCCTTCAAATGAAAAAATAAACTATAGCCTTCAAATAAAAAAATAAACTATCTCTACTCGATCGTTTTGCCTTTTCTCTTTATGGATAGTTTATTTTTAACTTTTTTTTCTGACAAATTTTTTACTTATTTGGATTAATCACTCTTAAAAACTTATCGAAGTATTAGTATCAATGACTCTGATTGCCCTAATTCTCTTTTCAAAATGAGATTTACTAATCAGGAGGTTAGACTCTTTCCATTTCCATATAAATCCCCTTTTTTTTTTTTTAAGAGAGAAGCCCTATTCTTACCTGTTAGAATTGGCAAATTCTAAACCGTCGGCGTCTTTTGAAATTGACATGCCTGCCCGCCTCCTTAACAACTCTCAGTAAAATATGATAAATGACTATATCCAACAACATATTAAATAATTAGTTGCGTAAGATTTTACAGTGCTTTTAATGAAATGACTTAAAATTTAATAGAGTGGAATTTATTGATGAGAAATATATTAAATTAAAATTATTAAAAATAAATAATTTAATGAAAAGAAAAAAAAATGTTCAATAAAATTGTGAATGGCTGACAGAGTTTGTATGGCCCACCAAAAGTAGAAGTAAATAGTGAGAACACGCACTTGACTAAAGAGGAAAATTGTAAAATAAAATCTTTAATTAATTAGGAGTTGGAGAGATACTAGGAGAATGAAAGGTAGTATAAGAAAAATAATAAAAAAAATAATAATATTAAAATTGAAATAATAAATAAGAGTTTTACAAAAATAGTAAATAATAAAATAAAACTATTTGAGACATTTGAGGGGAGGTATGCATTAAAAAGCTGTTATAAACAAAATAATAAATAATAAATAATAACAGAGAAAATCTCTGGACGTGTTGATACGTTGGCGGCCAAACCCCTTGTGCACTCATGAGTTCGACACCCATGTCACCAAAAGAAAAGATGGCTTGTTTTATTTTACTTTTGTGTGTAGTTTGTTTTTCGAGTTGTATCGTTAGTGTATCATATCACATGATTTCAAATGTATTTTGGGTATTTTTAGCAGAAGTGGGGAACTCACGTGACTGTGATGGTCCGCCCTGAATTCCAATGACTTCATAAATCGTGGGCCGCGCAACATCTTCTTTCTTTATCATTCTCCTTTTCCTTCCTTTCCCAAAGAGAAAATTTTCTTTTTAATTTTTTGGCAATTATGAGGAAAAATGCTTCCTTTAAAACCACTCATCATCTAATAAACTAAAGTGGTCAAAAAGTATTATATTAGGGTGGCAGCGCCCTGTATGAGTGTTCTAAGAGCTTTCGTCACTTAAGTATGGACTGCTTTTTTATACTGATGCGGATCGTTTTTTTTTAATTTATAGGTTGATCGTTCTCTCTCAAATAAATATTATTTTTCGAACGTCATCATAATTATCTGATTTCATTTGATCTGATTATTTTTCGATTAATTTTAATAATAATAATAATAAAATCTTCTAGAATGAGATAAGGTTTCGTTGATTTGATTCTGACTTTAAAATTAGTTATTTTAAATGGAGAAGTATAAGTGAATGAATCATTTACTGACTGAGTAAATAAGATTGAAAGTGATTGAAAGCCTACATGAATACGTGTAAACTAGGTGTGAGTTCTTTTGTATGGCCAACAACTCAATAAAAAATAAAGTTACTACGTAATTTTTAAGCCAGAATCAAAATCAGTATAGTTATTGTAAATAAGTAAATAATTTATATCTCAAAATAAGAAAAAATGTAAATAATTTATGAGTGAGTCTCGAAGTGGACGTAGGCTGCGAAGTTACTGTCAACATGTCTAATTTATTAATTTGAATCTAGTAGATTCACAGCTTAGACCATCTGCAGCGAATACACCAAAATGGTAACCATTTTGATGTATTTTTACACTCCAATATGTAAATCAAAATATCAATTTCGAGGCATTTTTTTTGTATTAATGAATAGTATAACATCAAATTTGGTGTTATACTATTCATAACATCAAATATATTTTTGATTTATAAATTAATTTAACTAAAAATATATATTAAATTATTATAAGAAAATATATCATTTAAAATATTTTACTAAGATCTTTAAAATAAGTATAATATTAAATATATTTTAAAATTTTTAATATGTATTAATTAAAAATTTATACATAGAATTTGATATAATCATTAAAATTGTGTAAAATGTGTTGAAAACGCAATTTGATGCAATTTGATTAAAACGCGTAGACAGACATAACTTGACACGTTGATGTGGACGGCATGTTCTTTACATGCAAGTCACATCCGTGGGTGCGGTCAAAATTCAATTCACCGTACATGAGCAAGTCACATCCATGTCCACTAAGATACGATTGTTTAGATGATTAGCATATTATATACATGTGTGTGTCTGCCGGGCACTTGCCTACACAAAACATTCCATCAGACAGTACTTTAGATCCACTCCTGACTCACCCAAGCAGCAAACCATGGCCTTAGAAGCATTCGGCCCCAATCAACCGGCTGCTTGCTCCGATGAAGCGGATGCTAAAGCTGAACAGCTATCGTCCTCCCGTTCTAGGGTGAATCGGAATGCGAAGGTAAAACATTCACCACAACGTAATAATATATATAGATAGAATTATGTGGATTTTTTATTTGATGAGTAATCGATGGTTTTGCCTTTTCTGTTCACCGTCAGTTTATTTTTAACTCTTAACAAAAAAGGCAAGAGGATCTGCTACGTGAACGGATAAAGTAGATGGTAGATACAGGAATTTTTTCCGTTTCTTGTTGTGTGAGAGCCTGAGAGGTCCAATTCTGACATTTTAGAATTGGACATGTACGGTGTTTGGTTTGATTTGTCTGCGGGCGGCTGACTTGATCTGTCAGCGTATAATTGCATCTTTTTTATTTTTTCAATAAATAAATATAAATATATATATGTATAAAATTTTCTCTCTCTCTCCAGAAGAGCCTCTCTCAACAAAAAAAAGGGAAATTTTTTTTGTATTTGTTCGTGTTATTTGTTCAGTGATTAATAGATGTGTCTGGTTGTTATTTTTTCTTTTGTTGTATTATTATTAATAGATGTGTTTGATCTCTTAAATATGAACAGCCCATGGCTCATAAATATTGAAATCCTGTCAGAAAAAAGTACGCTTAATTATTGAATTCGCTAATTTAACCCAAGTTTTTGTTGGTTTATAGTTTATTAAATTCCTTATTTAGACTCAGATTTACCTTTATTAACATTACAAACAAAATGATCAATTGTTTTACTGCTGCTTGATTCAGTGATGTGAATAATGATAAATTCTCATTAAATTATTTAACGGAAAAATTTTAATTTAGTCCCTAACTTTTGATAAAATATTATTTTTTTTATTAATATTCGTATTTTTAATTCTCATCATCCCTAATGTTTTGAAAATATATCAATTTAGTTATTTTGTTAGTTAAATATTAGTTAACCTTAATAGGGAGATGATTAATTTGATAATTTTAACTTGAATATATTTATATACTTTTAATATATATATTTAATATAATATATATTTTTATATTTTTAATTTAATATATACAAATATTTTTAAGTAACTGGTCTCCATGGCCGGATTGGAGACCAGGTCGGAGACTTGGTCTCTAGCTTGGTCTCCATGATCTCCAGCGGGAAGAACAACACTGGTCTTTATCATCGAAGATCAAATCTAGGTTTCATCATAGGAGACCAGATTTGGTCTCCGACGATGGAGACTGATTGCCGACGATGGAGACTGATTGCCATCTCCAATTTTTTTTTTTTTAAAATTTACATAAATTATCTTTTAATTTGTATAAACCTTTTTTTTTAAAAAAAAAAGATTTGGAAGATATTTGGTATGATGTTAGATGTTTAATTTGGATGATGTGGGTTTGATGAAAATAATGGAAATGATGATTTTGATGAATGTAGAAGATGAAATTGAAGGTGAGAAAGATGATGAGAGATAGAAGATGAAAAAGAATTTTTTTATTATTTTATATTTAAAATATTTTTTAATTAAAATATTTATTAACAATAAATTAAATTAAAAAAATTGATTCAACGACATGTCACAATTTAATTGGAAAGTGGCCAATAACAATTTTGTAATAATAAGAATGATTATTTTACAATTATCAATTTTTAGAAGGGTAATTATATCATTTTAATTATTTTAAATTATATCAAAAGTAAATCCGTATTTTTGTCCTGTCTGTCATGTTTGATTGTTATTTTTTTGGTCAGAGGGACTAAATTGATATATTTTCGAAATGTTAGGGATAACGATAATTCAATATACAATGTTAATTAAAAAATAATATTTTATCAAACGTTAAGGGGCTAAATTAAAATTTCCAACATAAACAGTTGGAAAATGTTGACATTCATGAAGTCTGTTTTTCTGGTTTTCATTACTATCTTGTTTTCGTTACTATATACATACATATATATATATATATATATGTGTGTGTGTGTGTGTGTAAAGATTAGTACGTACTTGATAGTTCATTAATTAGAATCCATATTATGAACCTTTGATCAATGACATAAAAGGAAAGTGGTGGGTGGCAGAGGAATGAAATTCTTCACCAATTAATGGAAGGGAACCTAAAAATCTGTTACAAATGTCTGCAGATATCTATACCATAAAAATAAAACATTTGAATATGATTAAAGTAACCGATACTTCTGCAACTGGATTGTTTTACTAAAATGTTGGTGGAATGCTGCTTTATTTTGTCTACTTTCAACTGCGTACCTTAACAGTTTTGTTCTGGTTATGTAGGGTCATCATTCGAATTCATTTACATTCACTCCACCTGTGCCTTCCCGCTCTGCTGCTCCACCACCACCACTGCCTTCCAGCTATGATGCTCCACCACCACCGCTGCCTTCCAGCTATGCTGCTCCACCACCACCGCTGCCTTCCAGCTATGCTGCTCCACCACCACCGCAGCCTTCCAGCTATGATGCTCCACCACCACCGCTGCCTTCCAGCTATGCTGCTCCACCACCACCGCAGCCTTCCAGCTATGCTGCTTCACTACCACCTCGACATCAGAGTATAGTTTCTGTTCTCTTAATGTTTTTAATAAACCTCAGTAGTGGCTGTTCATAAGAGTAACAATAGTTCATAATTATTGCATTCTAGAACATGTCTCTTCATTATTTGCCATATTTGTGGTGCATTTTAGCACACCCAACCCCCCTTTAAAGATTGTTCACTTTACCACACTCACGCATGCGAATGGACCAGTCCACTGCAAATATAAAAGCAAGCGCTCGTGTTTGATCGGCCACGCAGAGTTACAAAAGAAGGCGGCAGTCCTGACTCTGCTTAACCTTTGCCAACAACATGACCCATGCGTTTCCACTTTGTTATTTACTGCTTCTGTTTGCTCTCTTACTCAGGACAAGCCCACGCACAAAGAGGAAGGCCGTCCGATTCACTGGATTTAGACTCCCCAGCACCTAAGCAAAGGAGACTCTTCAATCCTAATCAACCTCATCCTCCTTCCGAAAGGAGACGTCCTCATTCATTTTCGGGTCGTCAAGAACCCCAGCATGAAGTGCCTAGTGAGGATCCGAATAACATGGAGGTAACAAAATTTTCACAATATAATAATTTCTTTTTTTATAACTATTATCATATCCAGGAAACAATTATAGTCAATGGATCCAGATTTTCTCCTGAATTGAGCTTTTTTCTAAACTTTTTAAAGTATGTGATTGACGGTAAAAAAAGTAGATGTTAAAAACATAATATTTATGTATGCTGAGACTAGGTTATTGCAGTAAAAAGTTGAGATTAAGAGAAAGTAAAAATATTAGGAGAAAGTAAATATACTAGTGGTTGATTTTTGAAAAAAATATATATACTACTGGTTGTGTTTACCATTTATCACGAAAATAGTGATTTTACATAGAAGGTAGAGGGTAGCAGAGGAAACAAATTCTTCACCAATTAAAGGAAGGGAACCTAAGAATCTGTTACAAATGTCTGCAAATATCTGTAGCATAAAACATGTGAATATGATAAAAGTAACCGAATACTTCTGCAATTGGATTGTTTTACTGAAATGTTGGTGGAATGCTGCTTTATTTTGTTACTTTCAACCGCCTACCTTAACAGTTTTGTTGTGTTTATGTAGGGTCAGCATTCGACTTCATCTCCACCGCAGCCTTCCCACTCTGACGCTCTACCACCACCACCACAGCCTTCAATCTATGTTGGTCCACCACCACCAACTCCACCTCAGATCCCACGACTAGCACTAGCACAAGCACCATCACCACAGCCTTCCAACTATGCTACTCTACAACCACCACCACCTCTGCGACAACCTTCTAGCTATGCTGATCCACCACCACCATCTCCACCTCAGACCCCACCACCATCACTTGAACTAACACTAGCACAGCCACCACAGCCTTCTAGGTATGCTAATTCACCACCACCTCAGAGCCTACCACTATCACTTGAACTAACACTGACATCACCACCACAGCCTCCCAGCTATGCTGCATCACCACCACTAGAACCGGCACCACCATCTCCATTACCACAGCCTTCCAGCTATGCTGCTCCACCACCATCACCTCGACCTCAGACCCCACCATTATTGCTTGAACTAACACTAGCACCACTACCACAGCTTTCTAGCTATGTTGCTCTACCACCACCGCCTCCACCACTATCGTTTGAACTAACACTAGCACCACCACCACAACCTTCTAGCTATGCTGCTCCACCACCACCGCCTCAACCTCAGACCCCACCACTATCACCTGAACTAACACTAGCACCACCACCACAGCCTTCCAGTTATGCTCCACCACCACCACCGCCTTCACCTCGAACCCCACCATTATCGCTTGAACTAACACTAGCACCACCACCACAGCCTTCCAGTTATGCTCCGCCACCACCACCGCCTTCACCTCGAACCCCACCATTATCGCTTGAACTAACACTAGCACCACCACCACAGCCTTCCAGCTATGCTGCTCCACCACCACCGCCTTCACCTCGCACCCCACCACCATCGCTTGAACTAACACTAGCACCACCACCGCATCTTTCCAACTATGCTGCTTCACCACCACCGCCTCCACCTCGAACCCCACCACCATCGCTTGAACTAACACTAGCACCACCACCGCATCTTTCCAACTATGCTGCTTCACCACCACCGCCTCCACCTCGAACCCCACCACCATCGCTTGAACTAACACTAGCACCACCACTACAGCCTTCCAGCTATGTTGCTCCAACATCATTGCCTCTACCTCGAACCTCACCACTATCACTTGAACTAACACTAGCACCGCCACCACAGCTTTCCAGCTATGTTGCTCTACCACTACCGCCTTCCAACTATGTTACTCTACCACCATCGCCTCCATCTTGGACCTCACTACTATCACTTGAACTAACACTAGCACCACCACCACAGCTTTCCAGCTATATTGCTCTACCACTACCGCCTCGACCTCAGACCCCATCACTATCGCTTGAACTAACACTAGCACCACCATTACAGCCTTCCAGCTATGCTGTGCCACCAACACTGCCTCCACCTTGGACCCCACCACTATCGCTTGAACTAACACAAGCACTACCACCACAGCCTTCCAACTATATTGCTCTACCACAACCGCCTCCACGTCCACCTTGGACCCCACTACTATCTCTTGAACTAACACTAGCACCACCACTACAGCCTTCTAGCTATGCTGTTTTACCACCACCACTACCTCTACCTTGGACCTCACCACCACTACTAGAACTAGCACTAGCACCAACACCACCATCACCATCACCATTACCACCACCACCACAGCCTTTCAGCTATGCTGCTCCACAACCACCATCTCCACCTCAGACCTTACCACTATCATTAGAATTAACATTTGCACCACCACCACAGCCTTCCAGCTATACTGCTCCACCACCACCACCTTCACCTTTACCTGAAACCCCACCACTATCACTTGAACTAGCACTAGCACCACCACCACAACCTTCCAGCTATGATGCTTCACTACCATCACCTCCACCTCAGACCCAGCAACCACCACTAGAACTAGCACTAGCACCACCATCACCACCACCACAGTCTTCCAGTTATGCTGCTCCACCAATGCCACCTCCACCTCCACCTCGTACTGTTAGGCCCCCAATCATTGCTACTTACCATAAACGGAAGAAGAACTCAAGGAGTTGAAAGTTCATAAACGAAAAGTCAAAACAATTAATGAGAATGGAGCATGATTGGAAAGTTAAACAAATTAATAGGAGTGATTGTTTGATTGTGCTCTGGATTGCGTTTTGAAAATGTTATCGTATCAATAAGATCAATCAATCATTATTGTAATATATTTTCATTACCATTATTATAATATATTATTCTAATTTCCATTTCTGTAATATAACTCTTAGCCTATAAATTGGCTCCACATTGTATATTGAAAAACATAATGAAATATATATTATTACCTCATAATCTATATGGTATCAAAGGGTAGGGTTTAGATTTTTTTTTTTTTTTTTCTAACCTTCATTTATTGTCATCAACCATCACCTAGGACACCATCACTCATCGACCAACCACTGTCACCCAAAACCATCGTCACCAAAACACCATCATCACCAAAACACCATCAATCGCTCATCATCGTGGCTCACGATCCAGTTTGCTTTTGCAGCAGGCGTATTTTCGTCGCAACTGGTCTATTCCGGCGCTGTTCCATCGCCTCTCTTCCGCTACCGGCGCATCTGGTTACTGCCGCCACCAGTCTATTTTGGTCTCATCGCACCTAGTTACTCATGTCGATCTGTTCTAGTCTATTTCCGTCGCCTCTGTCTTGCTGCCGACGCTGTTCTACTTCCGTCGCATCTGGTTTTCTGGTTTTCTAGTCTGTTCCGCATCTGACTTTGCTCTCTCTTTCTGGTTTTCTTATCTGTTCTGTCGCACCACCAGTCTTTCTTCTATCATCACCAATCAATCTGGTTTTCATCTACTTCTGCATCGTTGCGGCTCAAATCAAGTCACCCGCTGTCTCAATCTGCCGTTGTCTCCTTCGGTTCTACTGAGCTTCATCCTCTTACATTTTTGCACAGTTTTCACGTGATTTCTCTAGTATTGCTGGTTTGGCCTTTCTCTAGTTTGTGTATTTTGGTTGCTGCCATTTTATTGGTTTGTGTTCAGCTCCTATTAAGTTTATTTTTGTTTTGTTTTGTTTTTATTTTTTTGTAGGGGGGAAGGCTTAATTCTTATTGGATTAGTTATTGGACTACTTATTGAGCTTCATTTTTTTATTGGTGTGGATTATTTATTTGGGCTTAATCACGAAGAATACATTAAATTAGATGTATCTCAATCCATTCAAATTATTTTGGATGACCCTAACTATATTTTATTAGCCCAAACAATGTCTAGTTTTATCAAAGGTAAAAAATTATGACGGTACATTATTGATGATCATAAAAAGTCACAAAACTTGAAAATGAGACTGATGAGAAATATAATGAACAACTTTATGATTGAGACAATAAAAATATCAAATCATCATTTGGATTCGTAACACTTCGATTTCGTCAATCAATCTTCAATATGATTGTTTTGACACTATTAAATCTCTCGAGACTTTCTTGGCTCACAAGTATTATACCTCCTATCTCTCTCATCAGTATCATTTAATACATAATATACATCAATTACAACATAAACTTGGTCAGTCAATTGCTGATTTTCACTCAAAGATGTAATTTTTTTGGGATAAACTAGCACTTTTCGAGCCCCACTTGAACTGATAATAAAGATACTAAAAATTTCAATACTTACAGAGATCACTAGCGCTCGATATAATTCCTTATGGTTCCCACTAATACTTTTGAGCCCACTCATTTATCTTTTCTTCATCGTCATCCTCTACCAACTCTTGAGCAGACTATCTCTGAACTCATTTCTGAAGAGACCTGTCTTACCATATTACAACCTCCTCGTACAGACACCGTGCTTACCACTCATTCTAAGCAGTTTGAGATCAAGAAACCTTATTGTCATTATTGCAAGCTACCAAGACTTGACGTTCTTTATTATCCTATTCGACGCTGTAAATATTGCCACGAATATAGATCAAGACAATCTTGCTAATGGAGGGTCTTCAACTAAATCTAATGATGTTTCTCTCAAACATTTCAAAAATAATAAGCAATTTTCTACTACTATAGCTAATGACGTATATGGTATTGCTGGTTATTCTTCTTTTTCTACTGATGACCTTGAATCCTTTCCAAATCTAGTAACTCTTCCATCTTTGCTTCCTCTGTGTCGACAGGTAATTCCTTTTGGTATTTTGATTCAACTTGTCATAATCAATTGATCGCTAATCTTACAAATTTTTCTGTCTATTCATGATCTTCCCCTTTACTTGTCATTTTTATAGCTAATGACTCATCCATGTCTGTCTAGCATGTAGGTCATATATTATAAATAATTTATCTTCACAAAATACATTTTTCATTCCTAAACATACTTTAAATCTTATCTTTGTGGGTCAATTGTGTGAACTTGGTTTTGATGTACACTTTACTTCTTTTGATTGTCGTGTGTAAGATCCATAAACGTATATAAAGCAAAATATAACACCCTTCGATAGTTAACATAGGGATTTTTTGTTACAAATATAAAGCAAAAATCATGGTGTCATATGTCGCAATTCTAAGCTATATAAATTTAGTAATGCTTAATATTTAAATAACAAATTATATGTATATATATTATATATTTTTTTTAACGTATATTATTATGGCTTTTAAATTTTTGTAACACCTAAAATTTTGTAACAACCAAAAGTTCTTAATTTTATATTATTGGTTTTATTAATGTATATTATTATGACTTCTAAATTTTTGTAATACCAAAACGTTTCTAACACCTCAAGCTCAAAATTTTGTAACATCTAAAAGTTCTTAAATTGTATATTTTTGGTTTTATATTATCATGGCTTTTAATTTTTGCAACACCCAAAAACTTTCAATTTCATATTGATTTATAACACCCAACATCTAAATTATCAAAACAATCCATTATATATATAGTTCTCTCAAATCAAAATCATGCATACCAATTTTTCTCTTCAATTTTCTTTTGTGTTCATTTTTTTACGTGGTTGACCACTTCATTCCAGTCATTAAGAGAACCAAACGTACCAACCACAAAATTGGCCCTTCCATCAAGTCTCTTTCAAATGACTTACTCACTGACATTCTTGCTCGCGTGGCCTTTGATTCCATCACTAACTTTTTCAATGTGGAACTATGTTGTAAACATCTTTACACATGCACCAATTCAAGAACAAGCAAGTGTTGGAACAGATGGGGGAGAGGGTGGGAAGAAGATGATTAGGTGACGCGTGGCCTAAAGCTTGCTTCTGGGATCCCAAAGTAGCTTTTTTTATCTATTCAAAAGACAAATTCCTAGACATGTGATATATTTTGTGTTGACACTTTGCGATCTTTGTGTTTAGTGATAGATTTACTTTTTAACATAATGCCTTTAAGTTAATATTTTTTGTTTTCTTTTTTTGTCTAATTATCTCCCGAAATTATATTTCATGAAATACTATATTTGAATTTATATATGTATATATATATTTCAGCCTATTCAAATATGGTATTTATAAAAATTTTAATTTGATGCATTAAATGTTAAATTTCATTTAATTTCTCCACTACATAATGTTAGTTTCATAGATTGCCTAAATCTAGTATCTTTTACTTTTGGTATCTTTCCTAATGCATACTTTAATCTAAAGTATAATAGTAAATTATAATTATTGAAATGTATATTGTCTATATTATTGATGCTATAATTGATAAGTTTGATCAATTAGATATCGTTAAATCCTGCTTGATTGATATTTGATTGTACTTATATTTCATATTTCTTTTATAATTTGTTTGGAGTTTTTACTCTATTTTTAGTTAATAATAATAATTCATATTTTGAGTGTTATAAAATTTAAAAGACATAAAATTAGGAGTTACAAAAGTTTTTAAATACATTGACATAGGAGTTATAATAATATTTTAAATAAACTTCATTAAGGTTATTGTTACTTAATTTTATATCATTAAAAAAGAGTTACAAGGTGGGTAATTATTTAGTAATAAAACATTTAAAACCAATAATATAAAATTAAAAGCTTTTGGGTGTTATAAATTTTTGGGTGCTTTAAAACTTTAAATGTCTTAATATATACATTGATTTATTGTTATTTAATTTTATATCATTATAAGAAGAGTTAATATGTGGGTAATTAGTGATAAAAATTTAAAACCGATCGTATAAAATTGAAAGGTTGTGGGTGTTACAAACTTTAGGAGTTATAAAAATTTTTAACTACATTAATATATTTGTTATAATAATATTTAAAAAAACTTTATTAAGGTAAATATTATAAAATAAAAAAATGAGGGAAATTGGAGTATTGTTTCGATATTAAATTCTCTAGATTTACTTAAACTATATTTAAAAAAAAAAAAATCCACAGAGTTCTATCTAAATATTAATATATTGTGGTACCTCCATATTTTCAAAATATCAATAAGATATAAAGATCACCTCAAAATAAGAAAAATACAAGGAAACATGGACTATTGTATCGATATTAAGTTCCCTGAATTAACTTAAACTAAATTATAAAAAAAAAAAATCACATAATTCTATCAAAATATTATTATGTTGTGGTAAATGTTTTTACTATACCTCCATATTCCAATTAACACTAGAACTGAAGGACGAAAGCCGGTTAGCTGTAGCAACTGCTTCATTTTCAAAAGGAGTCGGTTGATTGACGTCGGAGGCTTCTAAGTAAACAGCCATGATTTATTATTTGTGAGCACACAATTTATTATAAACATGCGTATTCGCAACTTATTATTCACAATTTAATGTGAATATGCATGACAAGATCATATAGAATTAATTCATGTCTCATATGAATAATTTGTCTATAAATTAATTCTATATGATCTTGTCATATTCACAATAAATTGCGAATAATAAGTTTTACAAGTATATATGTCTATAATAAGTTGTGTCTATATGATCAATTCTTACTCACCTAGCTCACAAATAACAAACCATGGCCCTTTTTTTAGGGGCCTTCGACCTCAATCAACAGGCTCCTTCTGAGATGAAGTGGTTGCTACAGCTAATCGGCTTTAGTCCTCCAGTTCTAGTATGAATTGGAATATGAAGGGAAAACATTCACCACAACAGAACAATATTTAGATACAATTATGTGGATTTTTGTTTTATAATTTAGTTTAAGTAAATCCATGGAACTTAATATGAAATAACATTTCATGTTTCCTCTTTTTTTATTATTATTATTATTTTATTTTTTATTTTGAGGTGATCTTTATGTATCATTGATATTTTGAAAATAATTTTTTTATTATTTTTAATAATTTTATCGATATTTTAATAAGTTTAAAACATCCGTAATCACATCAAAATAGATATTCGATTTTTTTAGTTAAATCTGTAATTATTGAAAATTTGAAATCAACATAAAATTATATTTTTTATTTGATGAGTAATTGATGGTTTTGCCTTTTCCCTCTAATGTCAGTTTATATTTAACTGTTAACCAATAAGGGCTACAGGGTAGTTTATGTTGATAAATTAGATAGTAGATATGGAAATTTTCCCAGTTTCTTTTGTGTGAGAGGCCCAATTCTTACCTGTTAGAATTGGACATGTAAGATGTTTGGTTTGATTTGTGCTACTGAGTCCTGGGTACTGACTTATCTCTTAAAAATGTGTCAAAAATACTGAAATCCTGTAAGATGTTCGGTACATGCGAAAGTTAATGAATACGTTGAGGTCAAGGGTGAATGACTAATTGCAGCCTTGGTGGCAGCTAGAGAGCAGCAAGAGATATTTTTTGGTTGCGGAAAATATACGAGTGGTTGTGTCTACCATTTATAACGAAAATAGTTTTTGTTTTTGTTTGGTTGTTGAGAAAGTTGCGAGAAAATGGAGTTGAATTTTGAGCATAGTGATTAATACATGTGATTTTTTGCTGATTTCTTTTATTTCCTTTAAATTTTGTTTTTGGTTATTTGTTTGTGTTTGCTTGATGAGAAAGTTGTTTGTGTTATTTGGTCTATGTTATTTGTGTTAAATTTTTAATTTTTTTTTTGTATCTGTTTGTGTTATTTGTTTAGTGATTAATAGATGTGTTTGGTTGCTGGTTAATACATGTGTGTGGTTGTTATTTATTTATTTATTTTTGTTGTATATGTGTTTGATCTCTTAAATGTGAACCCATGTCTCAAAAATATTTGAAATCTTGTCAGACAAAGACGCCCTTAATCATTTAATTCAAGTTGTTGTTGTATTATAAATTCCCTAATTTAACCCAAACACTACAAGAAATTCAGGCTACAGCAACATTCAAAAGGCAACGCGCATCAGGTTTACGTTGCCATAGGTCATCTACGGCAACGTGCAAAAGCTGCACGTTGCCAAAGAGATATGCGGCAACATGCAAACGCATGTTGCCAAAAGTAAGGGACATATTGCAGCATGCAAAACCATGCAAGTTGCCAAAAACCCCTCTTTTGGCAACTTGCATAGATACAAGTTACCAAAACCCCATCTTTTGGCAACATATAGCCTTGCACGTTGCCAAAAACCCAACTTTTGGCAACGTGCAGGGCTTCACGTTGCCAAAAGCCCATCCTTTAGCAACATGCAAGGTTGCACGTTGCCAAAAACCTACGTTTTGGCAACGTGTATTTCTATACGTTGCCAAAAGCCCATCTTTTAGCAACTTTCATGGTTGCACGTTGCTAAAAACCCATAATTTAGCAACGTGCATGACTGCATGTTGCTAAAAACCGATATTTTAAATTAGTATAAATAAATTTAATTTTGAAATTTATTTTATTTAATATCATAATGACTAATTACATACCACTTCAAACATAAAAAGATAATTATTATTTGATTTAAATACAAATTATCTACCTAAGGTATGCCTTAATTAAAACAAACAGAGCTAACTTTTTAATTTGCTTATATTTAATGCCACATTGTTACAGTAATAATGATCAAATATAAAGGAAATGGTTGAATTGTCCAGTTTAGTGAAATTACATTATGGCGCTCTTATAAATTATTGAGTGTTGATTTTGTCAAGTTGTAAGAAACCTCAACTTTGAAAATAATGAAAAAAATTGTTTAAGATTTTATAACCAAAAAAGAAAGAATTTGTTTATGTTAAAAAATGTTCATAAATTCTACAAAATATTTAATCCAAAATAAAATATAGTGATTATCATCATTACTACAAAAATGTACAAAGATATCACTAGCAATATATCGGTTTTTTAAAACTGATTTAAAAATAAATTAAAAAATCCGTTATTTAAAATACGATGTCTTAAAAATCAAGACATTATGAATACATCGGTTAATTTATTAACTAATGTAGATGTATTTAATTTAACACATCGTTTTTTCTCAAAACAAATTTTTTAAGTAACTAGAAATCTTAACACATTTCTTTAGAAGTAAATCGATTTTTTTTTTGTTTCTTATTTATTAAATCATTTAAAAATAAATGATGACTTTATTATAATTAATTTTAAAATAAATAATTTTTAAAAAATTGTAAATTAATATTGCAATTTATTAAAACTAAAAATAAATAATTAAAATGCATTAATTTAATCATATTTTGTTAGGAAGAAATATTGTTAATTTCTTATAAATTAAGTTATTTTAAATTTGTAACTTATTTTTTAAAAATAATGTTTATGTATAAACAAGGATTAAAAAAATAATAATCAAACTCTCGTTTCATTCAAAGTCCAAGTTGCACTTCTCTCTTATTCACCCTTCTTCATGCCTAAAAGTTTCTTCTTCCTTTAATCTAACAACACAAGCAAAAATCTCCAATAAAAAAAGTCCATCATTATTCCTCTTAGGTCAAGTAGTTTTAGGTTGATTGGATTCCATTCAAAATGTTTTTTATGTGTAATTTATTTTGTGAGTTACTTATTAAAGAAATACAAGTCATAGGATATTATGGTAAGTTGCTCTCCACCTCATAAAGGCTTTACGATCATACACACATACGAAATTACATATTTATATGATATGCATCTGTTAGGGGTATACATGAAAAGTTTTTAACTATTGGGGGCATAAATGAAAACGTATTGAACTTTAATGATAAAATTGTGATTTTTAATATTTGAGGGACTGAAATATAATTTTTGTCTGCACTATAAAAATCTGTTTTTCTCTCATTCCTCACCGTGCAGCAGCCATTTCTTTTAACAAACACCCGTAGCAGCTCCTCTTAGTCTTCTTTCTAACTCTAAAACACCCAAATCACTTCCAATCTCTCATTAATGGTCATGGAATCCTAAAATCATCAAGGTATTGATTTAATATCTTGATTTTTATTTGAATATGCCTTGATTATTCTAGTATGATGTATTTGTTGTAGATTTATTGTGTTCTTGAGTTGGGTTTTTATTGAATCACCATGTTTGTTATGATTATGTGTTTTATGGTTCATAAAATTTGTTAATTGATTCTTAGATTAAACTTTGGCATGATTTAGAAGTGTATTTTCATGTTGTATGTATTTAATTTCTAGGTCACCCATTTTATATGGTAAAATCAATTTCTAGGGTTTCAAAAAGGGGATTTATGTGTTGTAATTCATAGTTGGTGTTCTTGTTGCACATTATATATATTCATTTGATTAAAATAGGTTGTATATGTGTTGAGTGAGTTTATTACATGATTATGTGTATTGTGGTTGAGATAAATATATATTTAGTTATGATTGTGAATGTGCCAAGTGATTACATTATTTTGTGTTATTATTCTTGCTTTTTAAATTTGGTTTGTGTATTTTTGTTATATAATTGTCTTTTTTAATATTTTGCACATGTCCACCAAGTGTTTGTTGAAATGTTTCATGGAAACTTTGCGAAAATGATTTCATAGTTACTTTCTTAGAATTTCATATATTATTTATAAAATGATTTATATTCTTGTATTATAATGTAGTTTTGTAATTAGATTTCAATATTAAGTTTCTTTCTATGAGACAAAATGCTATTTATTGTTGTCAAATTGAAGATGAATTTGATAATTTATACTCTTGATAGTTATTTTTTTTGTTTCATATTAACTATAAGATAAACTTCAAAATCTTAAGTCGCACATATGGACATGTCTATATATTATAAATATTATGTTATATAGTTTTGATAAGAAGATCATATATGGGTTCATTTGACGAACTTCGTTATTCTAACTAATTATCTTTTCATTTTTCTTTCTTATCAAATACCTAGCCATTTGATCTTTAATCTTTTGTCCTTACCATAATTGTTTCGTCGCCGTTGTCGTTAACGTTTTCATAGTTACATCTCACATAATGTCATTTTTGAAGCGACCTTTTTTGGAAGTGGCTTTAAAATCGCTCTCGATCACAAGACATAACAATTATGTTGGTATATCTATGGAATTGGTTTTTTGTATTACTTTCAATATGACTTTATTAATTCCTTAATTTGTGTTATATTTTTGTAACTTTTCAAGTTACTTGTAGGTTGTTCACTATTTTCAACTTCTTTGCTTGGTATAAAATGATTTTCTTTCAACCAATTTTGCTTCAATTAGGAGGTAAGATATTTATTTATTTATTTATCTATTTTTCAATTTTTTAGTTCTATTACTATTAACTTACTTTGTTTATGTGTAAAAATCTTTTAGTTTGTCAAATTTATTATAGGAAGCAAATTGTTAAACTACTTATATGTACACACTAGCTACTTGATGAAATGATTGATTGAAAATTTGTGAATTGAAACTTGGTGAATTTAAATTATAAATTTCAATTGCTTGTTTGATGGGTTCATAACATTGTTAATTTGGTGTTTGGTTTAAGGACACATGTATTAGTTCTAACCTTTTGTTCGGTTCATTAAATTTTAATGCAAGACAACTAACATTTTGTTGAGTTAATTTGATTAGTTATTGTGAATTTAAGAACACATTTTCTACTTGATAAAATGCTTGTTTGAGGTAATTGTTCTCTCTAGTTTAGTATCCTTTGTATTTGGTTGTGAATTTTGTTTACTATATGGAATTTATTTGGAGAATTTATAAGTTTTGCTAGTAAACATGCTTCCGTGTGTATTTTGCATAAGAGATTTGTTTTACTAACTTTTTGTTGAGTGAATTTGATTAGTTCTTGTGAATTTAAGGACACAAGTATTAATTTTAAGCATTATGTTGATTGTATTTTTTTATGAAGGTTTATTTTATTTTATTTTTATCTAGTGCACATGTTCATCAAGTGTTTCTTAAAATTTTTATTAAGATAAGATTATTCCATTTCATAATTGTGTTACTTTTTTAGATTTGGTAATCTAATATTTGTTTTAGACTTCCAAATTCCAATGAGGTTATATATAACATAAATTATTATGTTTTATATTTTTTATTATTGGATAGTGCTTATTTATTAGTGCATTTAATTAACATATTTGATTATGCGGATTTAGATGACATTTATGATTATTTGATAATATTTTATAATTATGATAATGATTTATAATTGTTTTCAATACAGGTGATAGTTGCGCAATCCTGAGGGCAATGAAAAAGTGGATAGCGAATGAGTTTGATAGATTGATTAATTTTTGTAGTTTATAAATATATGTTAATTTCATATTGTATTGTCACTTGTGTTGGAGAAATAATTGTATATACTAGGCCATTTGGGAATTATGAAATGATTTTATTGTTGGATATATATAATTATATTAATAGAAAATATTCATTGTTATTAGATGAGTCTATATATTAGAATAATTATTATTAGAAAATAACCAAATAAGATATTATAATAACTATTAACTAAGATATATAAGTGATCAATGGTAACGCGCAGACAATGTTGTCTTAAGATCAATAGCAACGTGCATTTAATGTTGTTGTAACTGACCAATGGCAACGTGTAAATAATGTTGCCTTAATAATCAATATCAACTTGCGTATCATGTTGCCTTCCAATCTATGGCAACGTGCAGTCACTGTTGTCGTAAACGTCTATAATAACATTAATTGCACGTTGCTGTAACCTACAGCAACATGTAGTGCGCGTTGCCATAAAACCTAAGACAACACGCGCCGCACGTTGCCAAACCGTTCAATACTAAGGCAACAGGCTTATCAGCAACTTGCTCCTGCACGTTGCAAAAGGCTACGGCAACGTATTTTGCACGTTGCCGTAGGCCAAATTTCAATTCCCTAAAGTTTTTGTTGGTTGATATAGTTTATTAGATTCCATATTTAGACTTCAATTTAAGTAAAGATTCTCTATTAATTTTTTTGTTTGTATTAAATTTTTTTGTGAGAGGAATTTAAATTTGAGTAATATATGAAAGAAAAAAAAAATGCAATCTTGATCTTCCACTATTTTTTATGTTGATACATCGCTATATTAAAACTTAGCAAAAATAACGATGACAAATAATCTATACTCCTTAGATTTACCTACATTAACATTACAAATAATCTTGATCTTCCACTATCTTTTATGTTGATACATCGTTATATTAAAACTTAGCAAAAATAACGATGACAAATAATTTATACTCCTTAGATTTACCTACATTAACATTACAAACAAAATGATCAACCGGTTTACTACTGCTTGATTCAGTTATGTGAACAATGATAAATTCTCATTAAATTATTTGATTACTCAAAATGTTGGAACAATGGCAGGTTATGACATTCATGAAGTCTCTTTTTCTTGATTCATTACTATAAATATTAGTTTTTTTTTTTCGAAACTAGATTAGTACTTACTTACTAGTTCATTAATTAGATTTCATATTAAGAATCTTTGATCAATGACATAAAAGGAAAGTAGGGGGTAGCAGAGGAAACAAATTCTTTACTAATTAAAGGACGGGAAACTAAGAACCTGTTACAAATGTTTGCAAATATCTGTACCATAAAAATAACATCTGAATACGATTAAAGTAACCGAAAACTTCTGCAATTGGATTGTTTTACTGAAATGTTGGTGGAATGCTGCTTTATTAGGGACCATTCGGGTATTAGCTGTTGCTGAGCCTTGGCAGGGTGTTTTCTCTCCTGAGGTTGGCGAACTTTTAGCCCTTAGAGAAGGGCTTAGGTCTGCTCTCTCTACTGGTCTGAAAGTAGATCTAGTGGAGGAGGATTCGGTCAATGTAGCCTCTGTTCTTAGCTCTTCTAGTTTCTATAAGGGGCTTCTGCTTGTATTGTTGAAGACATTAAAGCTTTATGTGAGGAGTTGAACATTTATTAGTGTCAGGCTATCCCTCCTAATGGGAACTGTTTGGCTTTTATGCTCGCTTTATTTGGCTTGTCCTCTTCGAAGGATATTTGTCGGCATAATGTCAATTCCAAGTGTATTTTCCCTTGGAGGGTTGATTTATAATAGTTTGTATTTCCAAAAAAAAAAAAAAAAAAAACTGCATACCTTAACAGTTTTGTTGAGTTTATGTAGGGTCATTAGTCGCTTCGCAGCCTTCCCGCTCTGACGCTCTACCACCACCACCACCTCCACCTCAGGCTCCATCACTATCACTAGAACTAACACCAGCACCAGCACCACCACAGCCATCCAGCTATGCTGCTCCACCACCATCTCCATCTCAAATCACTCCGCTGCAGCCTTCTGACTCTGGTACTGGGGCCTCCACGGTCTTTTCGACTGAATTCAGTTGCAGCTGTGGCGCCAAGGCCAAACACACCATTAAGCCATAACAAACCGTGAATTAAAAGATGAAAGGGAAGTTAAGTGTCGCTGCAGGAAGAAGTACATCATCAAACTCATGTCCGAAAAGCAAATTGATGATGACTTGGTCCATTTTGTTTGTTTCCGTCGGCAATATATTCTTTCAGTTGTTATTGTTGTTTTCTTTTACTTTAAATGTAAGATTATGTCGACGCTTATTAATAGGGACCTTAAACTCTGAATAAAAGGCATGACAGAAACTACTACTCAAATGTCCTCCTCTAAACTCTTCTCTTCCAATCCCAAATTCTTACATATATACCAACTGGTTACGCTTATATCATTTTATCATTGGACTTGTAATTTATGTTTTTATTGGCGCTCATTGCAATGTTATATGATTATCCTGGTTTGAACAGGAGGGCAACTTTGGTCATGACAAATAAGATATGTTATCATTTGGATTTGTGGCTGATGAATGTATTAATTATCTAGATTGCAAAGCTTTGCACGGTTCTATTGATCTCTTCTTTGTATGAATTGGTTTTGTTGGCCTTCCAGCTTTGGTTGACACCTTGGTTGCCAAGACTCGTGCATGCATGCCCGGGAAGAAGATCGTGGCATATCGTTTACGTATGATGGTGTCCCTCCTCTTGCAATGCTAGATGATAATGCCATGCTCAGGCTGGAAAGGGAAGAAGAAAAGAGGAGGATATATGAGGGTAAGTTTAACGTTCAATTGAATCAAACCGTGTACATGAAGTTTAATTAATTAGGTGGACTTATATGATCTCAAACAACCATGATCACCGGCGTGCCAATCTTTCAATTCCGTAACTAGATTTAATAACGGTTTACTGTAATCGATTAGTCATTTCTTGCACTAAGGCTATCACACGTGGGCTTCGTAGGAATCGAAGAAGTACCATGAGCAGCAAAAAGGTCAGAAAAGATGGCAGTTTATAGGTCTGATGACATCTGCAAATTATAAAAATGTGTGGCACAGGTCTGCTGAGTTGTGCTCTGCTTTGTAAGACTTTGATGACACTAGGATATTTTAGAAGTGTGTGGCTGAGATTCAGATACATTTTCACTCTTCGATTAGGAAAACGTTGTTTTTCACTTTCACTATATTAGGGAACATTTCAAATCATTTTTAAAATAATGTTTTAAAAATAGTATTTTAAAAAATGTAACGTGTTTGATAAAATTTTTTTAAAATAAAAAATAATATAAATATGTTTGATATTATTTTTAAAAATGAGTAAAAATTTAATTGTTTGGAGGAAAAGAAATGATTTATTTTGAAAATAGTGAAAAAAACATAAGAAAGTTGTTTTTCACTTTTTAACTATCATTTTCAATGAAGTGCTTTCCATTTTCTAAAACACATTTTCAAAAACAATTTACCAAACAACTTTATCTCATATTTTGCTTTTAAAAATGAAAAATCATTTTCAAAAATGCATTCAAACACCATCACATTTTCATTTTTTTCTAAAAACATGTTTTTAAAAACAGGTTACCAAACACATTTTTATCTATTTTTTATTTTTAAAAATGAAAAATCATTTTTGAAAATGGAACCAAACACCACCTTAGATTTTAAATATCTTTTTAGTTAATCCATCCATCCATCCATCGTTATCCTCCAAAGTATTCCAATTTCAATGACATGAATACAAACTGATAAAACTATTTAAAACGCATGGATATGGTACCACTCCGGGTCATGAATGAGAATCAAAGCTCTCCTGCCACTGCATTTTCAGCCTACCTATGAAGTTTTCCTCTTTTTGGGATTGTAAATTGTAACGAATTGGTTGTTAATAAAGTTGTGACCGGAAATAAAAGTATGCTTAAGTAGAACTATCTCTCTATAATTCTTTTTAATAATTTCATCGGCATTTCTAGTCATTACGAGCTAATATGAAACTAACAATAAAGGATCCATTAGGACCAGTTTAGATAGGGTAATGGGAGGCTTCATACCTTTTTTTATTTAAATTCATACTCAAATATTGTGGCATGTAAGCATCTGAGTTGTCAATATCTTATAAATAACGAGATGATGTGATTATTAAATGATGTTGACAACTCACATTTCATATCATCTGAATATAAATTTTGACAAAAAATTTGAAAAGCCTAACATTATTCTTAGATTAAATACTAAATCCGTGACTCGAAAATCTACGTTCATAAAATAATAAACTCTTCCTTCGCACTTATAAATATTTATAGTGAGACTTAAATTTCAATCATGAATGTGAAATAGTACTTTTAAAGTTTTAATTATGTAACAACATAAATGCATTTGGGTTAGAGCCATCCTCCGAACTATCAAAATAAATCACTACTTGAAAGACTAAAATATTTCTAATAAAAGTCTATCGAAATTGAGGTGCATCTAGATAATCACTACTCGTGTGACATAAATTAAAAATGGTTAAACAACAGGTTAATGTCTGTGTTGGTTAAAGCACACTGACCTCATATTTTAGTGCATATAATTATATGGGTTACTTTTTCACCTTGTGCGAGCTTCCCTTCCATCTATATATGGGGTGCTATCTCCTATATGGAAGCTATTTTCCGCCCCCAAGTTAAATCCCATTTTACCCTGGTTGATCTTTGAATTTGTACCAATTATTAAAAAAAAAAAATCACTATTAAGATTTGTCATGATAAATCATTTCTAGCACCCAAGTATTTGATGGAAGTCTTCTAAGACATGTTAAAATTTATCACTACTTACATAATCCAAACATAATTAAATTACTACTTATGTTATCTAGATATCTAGATGTTTGTTAACAGTAGCCACAATATTTTAGGACGGAGCTCTTCATGGGCTAGGGTAGCCTACCCTTGCCCATTTTGAAAAGAAAAAAATTAGGTACAATAATTTATAGTAAAACTTACTTATATATCTTTTGGTTATTAATTTTTTGGGTACCAAAATATATATATTTTTTCAATCAATTGCATATTTCTTATTTATATTTACATTTTTATTCAAATATTGTATTTGTAAAAACTTTGATTAAATACATTAAATATGAAATTTCATATTATTTCTTTACTATAGATCGTTAGTTGCATATTATATATATTACCTAAATTTAATATCTTTTGCTTTTGGTGTCTTTTCTATGTACTCTTTAATTGAAAGTATGGTAGTAATTATAATTATAAAAAAGTATGTAGATTGTCTATATTATTAATGCAATAATGATAAATTTAATAATTTAAATATCTTCATATCCAACTTTATTGATGTTTAATTGTACTTGCACTTTATTCTTCTTTCATACTTTGTTTGGTTTTTTTACTTTTCTTTTTTAGTTAATATATTTATTTATAATATGAATTTTAAAGGGCAAAACTTATTACCATCTAAGTATTCATATATATATATATATATATATATATCAATTTATTTAGTTATTTGTATAGTTGAAGTTTATCAAAAAAACTTATTCTAGCCCATCTAACAAATAATCCTGGTTATATCCCTATGAATAGATTATTACTTCCTGGATTTGGATGCCCAATTCTATAATGGGAGACAAGTACTCATATGATAATAGGAAAAAAATTCCAACACAAAATTTGTTATACATGTCTTGTGAGATATGAACTCCTACCCAATTTTATTTATCATAAATCCACTAGAATTTTATACCAAACGCCAACTAATCCAACAACGGACTTATAAATAAATTTATAATAAACAAAAAAAAAAATTCTTAATTAAAATCACCAAAAATATAAAGATAAAAACAAAGCAAAACCTAACTTTATTTCAGCCCGGAGGTTCGAAAAATATTAATTTTTTACAATATTTTTAAAAATAACTCTTTTTATCCCTAACTTTCTAAAATTTTTCGAAATAGTTCAAATCGTCAATTAGTTAACCGTCAAACTAAACAGAGAAATTAAAAAGATTCAAATACTCTTATAACCCAAAATGACCATTTTACCCCTAATAAAATCAAAATATTATATATCATTTGGCCAACAAAAAGTTGACAGATGCACAATAATATGATTATTTTTTTAAATGATTATTGTTTTCTTTTAAATTAAACAATAATTTTTTTTAAAAAAAAAACCTAAAAAAATAAAAAAATATTTGAAGAGCATCAGTAAAACTCAACTTTCACATATCATTCTCTCTCACACTCTTCATCTCTTTTTTTCTCGATGTCTCCTTCTAGTGCCACCTCCATCACCATCGATGAGCCCAATAACCGCCATCGAGAACCCATCAGCAGCAACAACCTCCATCTTTCTCTTTCTCTCTCATCTCCTTCATTTTTTTTTTTATTGATATTGTGGTCTAAGTTAGATCGAATCCAAAACCTTTATCTCTCTTTGATTCTGGGTTCAATCGAAGCTAAAATTTTCATTTGGGTTTGTCAAACCTAGATGGAGGTCAATCAGGTTTGTTGAACCAAATAGCTCCTTTGTTTTATTTATTTATTTATTTTGAAATAGTTTTGATTTTTTTTTTTTATAAACCATTGGTTCTTAATGTTATTGATGATGTCTTTGTTAAGGAAAACAATGATGTTGAAAATTGTGGGAGATGATATTAATGAACTAGGTTGAAACTGACTTGATACGTTGAAGATGATAGAGATTTATCGGACTGGATGGATGGACAGTAGAGATCTGTTATGAGTGTTTTTCGGACTCCTCAAATGGGCTGGTAGAAGCCCATAAAGATAGTGGCCCAAGCCGCCAAGACCAAGTGTGAAGCCCGGCATATCAGCTCGCAAGCTTGGTCTAAAGGCTAACGAGGTCAAGCTCGTTTGAAGAATAACGAAGTCGAGGTCGCAGATCTGCCATTATGGCCATAACGACGTTAAGATCGCTGAGCCAGTGCGAAGTCAAGATCGCCCATGTCAATGTTCCAGTCCGTTTTTCACCTCAGTTCGCCCAGTATCAGTTCAGAACAGTAAGATAGCGTATCTTATACGATAAGCAAGATTACTTCACCTAATGACAGCATAATTCCGGGAAATCTCACCAAAACAGTATGGGCTAGCATCCTGCCCACGTGTTGCCAGGGTTGACCTGGCGAAAGTCAGAAGCATTAAATGCATTCCAGCAGCATTAATTATAATAGATTTAGACATTTTTGTCTGATTGTTCTCTTTGTAACCCCCTTTTCTCTATAAATAGAGGGGAACATTTATTGTGAGAGAGAGAGCGAAACACTTTTGAGAGAGATTATATTGCCGGAAATAACAAAGACAGTGGACGTAGACAGCTTCCAAGGACCGAATCACTTTAAAAATTGTGTTGCTTGTTTCTCTTTCTTCTCTTCTCTTTTGCCATTATCTGGTTTATCCGTTGCAGGTCTTCTTATCGTTGCGGCATTGGGCTCAAGAATCTGGTTGACTGGTTTCCCACGTCAACAAGATCCAATATCTCCATTTTTTTTATTTTTTTTAATAAAATTGATTTTAAGTATATAATAAATCATTTTAATTATTATTATTTTTTTAATGTTTGAAATCCTAATCATCCACATGTTATGATCTTAATTTTTCACATAAAAAGACCATCTTACCCTTCCTATCCAAATAATCTGTCACTGTTGATAATTAATTGACTGGTAATTTAAACTATTTTAAAAAAATTTGAAAAAATTAGGTATGAAAATGGTTATTTGCAAAACTTAAAAAATGATATTTTTCCAAACATTAAGAGTTAAAATGAAGTTTTCTCACGTAAAAACAAAAACAAAACCTAGCGTCTAAGGTTCAATTACCCATAAAACGACACCGTATCTCTCATCTTCCCCAATTTCAATGTCCTTGACTCGATACGCTACCTCTCCCTCTTCTCCCTCTGTGATCGAAAGCAAAAATCCATCAAGTGATGTCGACCGAGAACGAGCCCGCGAAGCTCCTCCTCCCCTATCTTCAACGAGCCGATGAGTTACAAAAACACGAGCCTCTCGTCGCTTACTATTGTAAAGTTTCCATTTTTTTTCCTTTTTTTTTTTTTGTTGGACTTGTAGATATGCTTCAAAGCTCTGTTTGATGTCGTGTTGTTCGTTGCAGGTCGATTGTATGCGATGGAGAGAGGCTTGAGGATTCCGCAGACTGACCGGACCAAGACCACCAACTCTCTTCTCATCTCTCTCATGAACCAGCTTGAAAAGGTTTTTTTTTTTTTTTTAATATGTTAATTTGTTGTTAGGTGGATTTTTTTGGTGAAAAGTTTTTGATTTTGAGATGTGGGTTTTAATCGTTGATGAGTTTTGTCAACTGGGTCTGTTTAGTTTTTGAGAAAGATTGAGCGGAAGTGAAAGGGTGTGTGGAAGTTGTCAAATTGTTGTTTTTGCATTAGTAGACTGTGTAGTTTGTTTGAGTTGGTAATTTTATGTTGCATTGTACTAGTACCGAGGGTTTGAGTTGTTGCTGAGTTGATTGGTTTGTATGATTTTTGAATGTGTGGAAATGATGGTTGGCATGTGATTTGCAGCTTGATGGTTATCATGTGTTTTTGATGCCTGTAATGTTGTCGCAATATTGACTGCTTTTGTTTGTTTGGTTCTGCTCTGTCTGTTCTAAGTACTGTTTTACGTTGTTTTGAACTCTGGAGCTTACTATTAATTGTACACATTTTGGCGGATGTGTATTTGTGAGTGATGGATTGTAACATTGAGTTAGTTGGTAATCATGTGAACAAACATGATAGATTTTTTAATTTTCATGTAAATTTTTTTCTTTCAGTTCTTGTCTGAAATTATGGTGAAAGCTGTAGAATAAATTCTTCCAAGGTTGTAATTGAAAGCTCTAAAATGTTGTGTGAGATTAATAGAAGTGGTAGCTTTTTGAGCAAATGTTATATATGCAGCAGGAAAATAATTAGTGAGTAGTTATAGATGAAGGCTGTAAGTAGTGAGTCTTTATTTTTCAACCTATATTCTCTTTTTGACTCTTTGCTTTCTTGGTCGTCATGTTTAACTCCAGATTGATGTGTAATCGTCTAATTTATTGGTATTTTACAGGATAAGAAGTCCCTCCAGTTGGGACCTGAAGACAATTTACACCTAGAGGGCTTTGCTCTGAATGTTTTTGCAAAGGCAGACAAGCAAGATCGTGCTGGACGAGCAGACTTGTATGGCCATTTTTTTTTTCTTATTCTAAATACCATTTCACTTTTGAAACAAAGAAAAATGGGATAAGAAATGAGAGATGTAGGATAGCTTATTCATTGATACTCAGCCAAAAGCCTATTTAATTACAAAGAACATCTCTCATATATACTAGTTGCATGAGAGCTTAAGTTGGCATAGCCATAGCATCTGATATAAAAATAACATGTGAAGATTATATTACATGCATCTTGACATGTTATTGTTCTATTGGATATTATGCCTCCTCAAGCTCTCATGCAACTAATATATATGAGAGATGTTCTTTGTAATTAAATAGGCTCTTGACCACTTATCAATGAAAAAGATATCTCTACTTTTCTCTCATTCTTCTTTCACTTTTCTTTGTTGCAGTTTATGTGCTTTTCTATTTCTCCATCCGATTTCCATATTATTTACAATATGTTATCAGATGGTGAAGTAGAAGCAACATAAATTAAAGTAAAGCCTAACTAGAAACAAGAGAAGAGAGAATTGAAAGAGAATGAGAGAGAGGCTTTTTATTGATATCACTCGGCCAAAGGGCTATCTAGAAAGCTATGTTAGAAATGAAATTTACACATATATAGCTATGCAATGATTTCGCATGTAACAAAAAGATGACACTTGTTGCTAACAGATAAAACAAAAGAATGTGTGGTGGAAAGCCACATTAAAAGCCCTTGTCATGACACTCTCTCTTGGATTTTCATTATTTTAAAGTATTGGAATTTTGCTAGGAAAAACCCAGTGGGACAAAAACCTTGTAAAAAGTATACATGGTGATCGTCTAGATCATACAGATGATCTTCTGGACCATATATCTGACAACTCACTTGTAGCCATGACCTCATGCATACATTTCCTGATGTCTGCTTGTCTTCGAGGGAGGCAATCATGGAACAAGCCTTATGTCTTGGAAGTTCCATTTTTGGCATGGATCATAATATTATAAGTTCTGAATGGTTAGAGGACTAATTACTAATCGTTGGATTACTCGTATAACCATCCCTGTAACTATATATATCATGTATAGTAGCTAAATCATTTCTATGTGTGTGGTTCTTAGATTAGAAGTTACAAATATGATGGCTTGTGGGGACTGTTGATTGGTATTTAATTATGATTCGTGCAATTTAGGTGCAATGTAAATGTACATTTCAAACTGGTGTTAATGTAATAGAGAACTAAAAATCAAATAAATGGTGTTAGTGTCAGTTATATGACATGGGTTCTACATAAGCCATTTCTTATATTGAGTGGTTTAAGCCATCTCCGTCAGACTACAAATTTGTATGAGTGAAATCTGCTCTTTCTTTATTATCATGTCTTAAGTAGTTCATTTGATCTGCAAACGGTTCACAGACTAAATCTTTTGAGCTTGTTACAGGAACACTGCAAAAACGTTTTATGCCGCCAGCATCTTCTTTGAGATTTTAAACCAGTTTGGCGCACTTCTTCCTGATGTGAGTTGTGATCATTCTAGTGCAAACAGAGTTTTTAGGTTTAGAGCATCAGAAAGTTGGAATGATTTAGGCATTGATACTCGATATATTTTGTATCTGTGATTGGCATTACTGTGTAGTGATACTATTATGTAAATCTTTCACAGCTTGAGCAAAAGCAGAAGTATGCAGCTTGGAAAGCTGCTGATATAAGAAAAGCCTTGAAGGAAGGAAGGAAGCCGGTCCCAGGCCCACCTAGTGGGGGTGAAGATCTATCAATTCCTCCAAGTACACCCGGTGGTTCATATGTACGCTTCTATACTCAATAGCAAAGTAGTCTTTACATTGAATCAAACAAAACATTTAATTCATGATGGCCAGAACTAAGTACAGAGAATAAGGATAATAGTCTTGATGAATAAATACGTATAATAAATTGAAAAAATTAAGCTCATAGGTGCATTTACATGATGATGACGAAATACATGTTCCTGTCAGTGGAAAAGAACCATCTCAATATCTTCTGTAAGAGACAGATTTAATTTATTGCTGGCTCAAGTTTGATGATGGTTGAAATGCTTATCGTATCACTATTGCCTTATCAGATTCCAAAGTTTTTTAAGTTGAATCTTTCCATATGAGAATTGTTGATATAATCTTTATTCTAACAGAAGTTAGTGATATTCTTAATTAATTAAAACACATAACCTCTATAAATTAAAAATGTTGGGATCATATAGAATTTTATTGATTAAACAAGATATTAATTAGTCAATAAATTAATACCTTACTATTTATAAGAGATGTTGAATGTGTATTATTTTATTTAAATTTAAAAAAAAAAATGCTTTTTACTTATTTAATTGATGGAGATTCAGTACATACTTTTAACTGACTAAAGATTTGTTGTGATCTAGAACCTAATGAATCTTTAGTCAGTTAAATGTGTCTATGGAATCTCAATTGATTAAATGAATAAAATGCATATCTGAAATTAAAGAAAATAATATATATTTTATACCTTCATAGATTACTAAGTATTAATTATTGAGTAGTTGATATTTCAATTTATAGATTTTATATGGTTACAATGTTGTTAATTTACAGAGGATATACTTTGTTTGATAAATTGACTTATTTTGCAGTGAAGTGACTGTCTGAAATGTCAAAGTATTTCAAATTCTTTTTCTGCTAGCAAAATTTCATTTAACTAAAGTCAAGAAGTTCTTGATGAGTTATCACGTTACTTTTTGCAGGATGTTGGAACTAGTGCAACCACAGTTTCTGGGCCTGGACCAGATTCCGATCCATCATCTAGGTTCCCTGATAATGTTAAACACTATCCTACAAATGTTCAGCCGACACATCAGTTCCACGACGATGTGAATGAACAGCATTCTGCTGACATTCCACCGCCTCCTCCACCTCACCCTGATTTTCATCCACCTCCTTTAGTACACAGATCAGAGAGTTTTACACAATCTCAACCTAGTGCCGGTTATCCTTCTCATGATTTTCCTCCACCTCCACCACCGAACAGATCAGAGAGTTCTGCCTATTCTCAGCCATACCACCATCAGTCCTTCTCCCAAGAACCCCAACAACAGTTGCCTCATAATTATCTCATTAATGATACAAATTACAATTACCCCAATTTCCAGTCTTATCCAAGTTTTACCGAGAGTAGTCTTCCATCAGTGCCTACTCATTATCCTTCTTATTATCAAGGCTCTGAGACTTCCTATTCTTCTGTGACAGCTCCTCCTCCTCCCGCAACAAGCTATCCATCAACTTCTCAGTACACCTCAAGCAACAGAAATGGGGCTACCTCAGAACCTGCTCTGATATCAGTTGAAAAATACCATTATGACAGCAATTACCAACCCCCACCTGAGAAAATTGCCGAGGCACACAAGGCTGCGAGATTTGCAGTTGGAGCCTTGGCATTTGACGATGTATCAGTTGCAGTGGAACACTTGAAAAAATCACTTGAATTGCTGACAAATCCATCGGCTGCTGCTGGTCATTAGATTTTGTCTCGTTTACCTGTGCCAAATTCCAATGGCTTTTCTGCCTTTGTTTACTAGTATGTCTGGTTTGATTTGTAAATGCCATTTATCACTTGGAACAAAAAGAGTTCTTACTTACTGCCTTGACACATTGATGTCAATGAAAGCTATTGAATATTATACCTAAATTCTTTGCAGTTTCTGACTAGATTTTGAGAAATTAGTTGCCTTTTAGTTGATTTTGTCAGAGATACTTGATGAAATGTGTCTGCTTGTGATCATTCTGACCAAAGCCATTTCCCTGATGATTTTTTACACGTGCTTGTGCATGATATTTCCATTTTTTCTCTTATCAGTGAAAGGACGGTAAACATCACTTTAGTACATTTTGGCCCTTAATATATTCACAGCCATATTTTACATGATATTTCTGGAAGTCTGGTGCTAAAAGCCAATCTATCATTGTACGATGAAGTTGATTTAGTGCTATGCTTATCTCGTTTATGTCAATGTGACTGAGGAATTGAGTCATGTTCGTTTTTTTCCAATTTCTTTCTTGTTATATTTTAAATGATGTCAATCTAGAACATATACGGTATATATATCATATGCATGTCATACCAACAAAGACAATTGTCAATACGCAAGTCAGGTCAAGTTGATAATTGAGTGATCGCCAACAAGGAAAAAAAGAAGAAAAAACAGGGTTTTGTTTAAAAACAGGTTTTGTTTTTTTGAAGTACTAAAAACAAGTTTTATGATATCAAAAGTATTCTAAAACTTACTAATAGCCAAACAATGAGCATCAAGTTCCCAAGTTCATAGTGTCAGCAACATGTTGAAAACAGGCTGTTTAGTCTAGTTACAGTTGATGTTGATAACAACTAAGCTCTCTCTTTCAATAAAATTCTAGTCATCTTGGAAAATCAGTCAAAATCATACTAGATAATCTCAATGTGCACACAATAACCATATATCAACATGGTCATTTTTCATTCTTGATCAACTTCAAAATTTGAAGGGAAAGAATGGGAGAATTCTTCTCATGCTTGAGGAATATTTGGAGGCCTCAAAGGTTGCCTAAGGAGGACCCGGATGATCAGAAAGTCGGTTTTGCGACATGTAATATCAAAGCAATGAAGCCTAGATGTTTTTGTGCACTTAAAGAAGAGAAGCAGAAGCAGAAGCAGTTGCACGCACCACAACTCAAAGAACGTACTTTGGAGGAGTGGCTTTTGGCTTCATCAGATTGTGTAGTTAATAGTTCCTCTTATGATGAAGATTATGACACTGCAGAATCCATTGCTATAGTAATGAAGAAACTGTTAGAATTTGATAGTGACAGCGTTGAAGAAGGAGATCAAAAGAGGAGAGGGAGGATAAAGAAAAGTGTGAGCTTCAAACTTCCAGAAGAGACTGATGTATTTATATTTTATTCATCTGATTCTGAGTAATATTTATTTAGACCTTGAATTTTCAATTGCAAATTAAAATATTTGATAAAACTTTAAATAAAGTTGATAGAAAGGTAAAATTAAATATAGAGCTTTGATATCCAAACTAATAAAAGCAACTTAACGTCCGCACTAGAAAATGATTATTTTTGTTGGGATCCTTTGTGTTGTAAATGAGCAAAAATCATGTGCCTTGGTTGTTTATTAACTTATAATAAGATGTTCTTGTATTGATTTTCTTCTTTCTCACTAACAATGCATCATTATTATTAACTTATGATAAGATGTTCTTGTGTTGATTTTCTTCTTTCTCATTAACAATGCATCATTATTAGAAGACAATTTGACAATTGAGGGAATTAACAAATTTGATTAGAAATATTAGATTAATAGCATTGTTTGAAAACATTGTTTAGATGGTCAACCGGAAAAGAAATGACCCCACAAATGGTCTAAAGTACTTTTGAAAAAGAATAAAATCTTTCCACATAGTCATAACTGAAATAACTACCATATTGTGCCCTACCTCCTTGACTTTAAATTAAAAAAAAAAAACAAACAAACAAAAGCACTTGGAGGAAGAACATTGAAAGCAACTAAATTCAATATTGGTACCAAAAGCAAACCCTTTTATTCATATATAAAAGTTACACATTTTTTCAGACTACAAGAACAGTAATAATAATAGGTTGCTAAAAGGGTTTACTAGCTTTATTTACTTGGATTTTGGATTCAAGGGAACGCAAAGTCTCAAAAGTATAGCCCCACACAAAAACAAAACAAAACAAAAAAACACATTATATGGTCACTTCTTTCATGTGCATGGCCTGCTCCTTTTTCTCTTCTTTTAGGCAAAAGAGAGGGATGCAACTATATGGTAGAATTGTATTTGTTCTAGTGTCTCTTTCGCATGGTTGGTGCCGCGGCGTTCTACCCGCGAAAACAGCTCCTCGCTCAGCTGCTCGCCAATGTGGGCGTCCACGAGGACCCCGGCCACACTCCGGCAGGTGTTGACGAGGGCTCGGCCCACCTCGGTCGCATCATCTGGCTGATTGACCACCAGAGGGCTCCCTCCTTTGAACAACTCTAGCTTGTTGATTGTAAAGGAACCGTCAGCCTCAACCACCTCCCTGAAATCTTGTAAGCTAGATGCATACACTGGTATGTTGAACGTGTCACGTTTTTCACTGGTGATTAGGCCCTGTTATGTGTACCATTGAAAAAGCGTTGGAAATTAGAAAAAATTTTGTGGCCCAACTCAGGCCATCAAATGGGCTTAAAAGTTTGATTTGTAGCCCAATACATATTACTTGTATGCATACAAAGTAAAGTGCCAAAAGAAAAAAAAGAAACCATGAATACCTTATCATGGACCAATGTGATTAGAGTGGATGATTAGGGGACATGATCATATGGTAAATGTACTCTTTAACACTACATATGTTTTTGGGTCCACAATTTTTAACCTCATCCGATTAATGATGATCTGATCTATCCAAAATGATTTTGTAGTAGTTGTTTGTAAAATATGATTGTGTAGTGCAAGCAAACATCAATAATCTATTGATAAAATAGCATGCCAACCCTACTTGGCAGAAAACTGATCATGTTGCCGACACGATGACGGACAAGCGGATGGCTAGATCCTGTTCTAGGAGAGCATCTAACGGCTGAGATCGATGGGGTTAATCATGACCAGTGACAACCCATTATAAGGCTTCATATAAGCCCAAACAACTAATCATTTCTACCCTTTTTGCACGGTCTTCGCTTGCTTTTTGGTCTGCCAAATTGCAAAACATGACTCAAATCTTAAAGGAGAAAAACTCCCGAGTCAATGATGTTACGTCACGCAATGTAAATATATCACAAGATATAATATTAATAAGTAAAATATTAATAATAGAGTTATTCTAAAATTTTTTTAGAAATAGATAGAGTTATATTAACCTATTGATATAGAGGCAAGCATATGTTGGACGGATACAATCATAGTCTATATCAACAGCATGAAAACATATGAACTGGACGTATACGCTTAACGCACTAAAGAACCTATCGAGGGATAGACCTTCACTAATAGTGGCATGTTCAGGTATGCATAAGCACATGCAAATTAAGATCATGATGTTAGTGACTATGATGATCATGATTACCTCTAGGACAAGATCATTCCAAGCATCCTGAAAGTGGGTCCCGAAGAGAAGGCCAGGCCCACTTTGGTCAATGGGATCCACTGAGGTCCTCCCCAAGCAGACAAGAAACATGGACCCTCCACTTCTCATTTCTTGTGATCTAAATCGAAGAAAAGAAGCCAAGTCTGATTGGAACTGTTTCTTGTATGCGGCAAGTGTCTGCTCACCGGCACCATGAATGAACACCCTCCCTTTGTTGTAGGCAGTTGAACTTTTGTCCGTCACGCTCTCTGGTACCTGAGGTGCATATGCCCCATACAGAATATTTATTGGTGTAAGTGTTATACACCTAACATGCCTAAGATTATATTTCAAGACTATATATATTGATCTTACGCGTAACACGTTTTACACTGATGCATATATCAATCAATCCTAAAAAAAATTCAGATTTTATGATCAACTTCACTAAAGAATTACATACGTATATATGTATGTATATGTATGTATGTATGTATATAATGCTCGTATATTCAAGAGATAAAACAAAATGAGTCGAAATATATCGTTGTCAATTGTCTAAAAAGTTGGAGCTCTAGGGTTTATTTTTGGTACTGCCAAAAAGTGTTTTTGATAACCAAAAAGTAATGTTGCTTTTGACTTTTACTTTGTGAAATGTTAGACAAAACCATGTTTTTACCAGGGCTTTGAATTTAGATGGTGTTTGAATTCTCTAAAAACTTTCTTTAACAATTCATCTCTATTTAACCTAAATTATGGGAGAGATTAGACGACTTTTTTTCTTAGAAATTTATGTTAAAAAGCGCTTTCAACTTTTTAAGTGGATGCAGATAAGGATGAATATATGCATGCTACCTCTACACCTATAATGTATCTTTTTTCAACTTTTATTTTATTTTTATGTTTTTGGACTAGACATGTATTGTCTTGTCTCAATATCTCATGACTTTAGGACATCAGTGTGTATATATATTTTGAAAATCAATGCCAAGAAGACAATATTGATAATGCATTAACCTTTTGACCTTCAAAAAGCCGGCAAAAAATCATAAGCCTAAGATATCATTCATTTGATTCTCAATCTAATATTTATCACAATAATTTTATTTTTTTTTAATTTTTTTTTTTATTATCATGTTTCACACCCCAAAAGTCGCCCTAGGGAATGAAATAAATATTAAACTTTATTAGACCGAAAAAATGTTACACATGCGCCTAAGTGGTCAAGAGAAAATTACCTGAGATAGCCAATGCAAAGAGAAAGCAGAGTGGAAAAAATTGATTGATCTGGTCGGAAAGAGTCGCCGGTAAAATGATCCGGGTACAGCAGCCGCAAAATATGAGCGGTGGTTATCAGTGGAGAGGCATTCTTCCATGCTATTCATGGCTAGGGGTGGTAAGAGTTGGAAGAGAGTGTTGAAGTCATTGCTAGGGAGGTCCGAAAAGTAGGCTGTAAACTCCGGGAGCACGTACCCCAAGGACTCATGTCGCTTGATCATGTGTTGGATGATGACGTTGACGGTGTAGAGGGTGTTGGTGCCACTTGAGCAACCTAAATCAGCCACCGTGAAGGGGGTGTCCGGTGGTGATGGCTTGAGTTGGACAGTGTCTAGGGTTTCTTTGAGTAGATGGAGCATGGATCTAGCATGTTTTGCCTGCATGAAGAAGTAGTAAAACTTTATTATTAGTTTAAATTATTTGAAAAAAAAAATAAAGCAAAGAGTTAGAGAGAATTAGAAATTAATCAGAAAACAAAACCATAACCAAACAATTTGGTTTCGTGTGTGTATATATATATATATAAAGAATTAATTTACTTTGTAATGATGAATGATAGTTTATGTGAATATAATGAACGTTATGATAATTAATTCATTAAAAAAATGGGAATAATTTAATTATTAATTTCTAGATGAACAAGTACAAGATCGTAGATTTTGGCTTGGTCAGGTTAAAAAAACAGAAGAGGTAACGTTAAAAAACAACTTAAAATAATAAAAACACTTTCTAATTAAAACTTTTTGAACATCAGATTGACATAGAAACAAAAACCAAGCAAATTAAAAAAATAATAATAACAAGCAAACCCAGAAAGACTAAACATTTTATTTTATTTTTTTGGAAACAAAACTAAACATTTAATTAGCAGGAAATGTATGAGTATATTATATATATAAGAAATATAGCGATTGTGTGTGTGTGTATGTAAGATATAAATTAATAAAAATGAAAAATGAAAAAATAATAGAAAAGCAACCTGAGCTTGAGAATTATTGGCATAGCTAGCTTCTCCTTTGCCTCCTTTCATGCTAAAAATCATCTCAAGCTTCCTTTCAGAAACAATGATTTCATCTCCACTTGGTGCCATTGTAAATCTCAGCTGATTAATTAAATAAGAAGATCAAGACAATGAGAATTTATATATAAGAGTGTTTTGTATACTTTTGAAGAGGCTGCTGCGCACTGGTTGTGAATATGAGAAGAGAGAAGCGCGCACACATATATATATATAGAGAGAGAGAGAGAAAGAGAGAGAGAGAGAGTTTCTAGACAGTGTTTGTTGGTTTTGCCTGTCCTCACCCTGGTGGCTTGGTTGGTTGGTCGGGTTGGTTTTGGTTGCATATATAAGAGCCAAAGATAAAGCACACATATATGTACATATCTTTTACATAGAGAAACCAAGTCAAAATGAGTAAAAAATGGTTTTATCAACTTATATACAGTTCACATGATATAGATATATATATATATATTTATATATCTTCTTCTAATAAACACTACTAAATTAGAAAGCACTTTTAACCAATTCAACTCAATATACTAACAAAAATACTATAGCAAAAGCACTCTCAAACACAAATGAACATTTATCCAATTATATATCATGATTGTTCTTAAACACATAATTAATAAAAACATATATATATATATACACACATATATATGTATTGTTTTTTGTCTATTTTGAGACATATTAAGTGTTGTCACACTATATATTTTTGCTTGAACACAACCACTAATTTAAGAATAAATATATTAATTTAATTAAGCTGTTATATATTATATTATGGACTCTATTCTAGTTTTTTATTTGTATTCTTTGCAATAAAAGAATTAATTAAAACAATGACTGAAGATATAAATTAGATTGAATTACATGTAAAGTTCACAATTGTGGCCCCAACCTAACGTAAAATAACCCAACAACAATCCTGATTATGCAATACAATAATCAAGTATCTTTCAGTCACAAAAGACAATATTGCAGTCAGCTGGAATGTATATGGTCAAAAGAAAATTTTTTGTACAAATTAAATTCATCTATTGCATTTGAATTAAATAGGAGAAAGAATTTGTTTTAGGAAAAATAATACAATTGATGAATTTAATTGATTCGTTTTAACTTTTTAAAATTAGGAAACACTGACTATATAAATTATATATATAATATATTTATATATAATAAATTACTAAACTCCCTTAAGGTTTGATAAAATTACATCAATGTGAGAAATTTGATCATAATAACAAAAACCTCTCTCTCTCTCCCTCTCTTATGTTTAATGTTAAAATTAAAACATTTTCCATAAGACATATCTACTATTAGTTATTGAAACTAACAAAAAAATCTAATAATGATAAGTAAAAATAAATAAAAACTAATGAAAAAAGAAAAGAAAAGGCTAAATCATTAGAATTTAGAATAGTAATACCTACAAAGTGATGAATAAGTGTATTGTGACTAGAGAATGAAGATATATGTCTCGAAAGAGTTTGATTCAATAAAATTTTTACGATTTTATTTCTACATGCACACAAGTGAGGCTAAACAATTGATTCATCTATATGGTAAATGGTATTATTCGAAGACAAAGAAACAAGCTTACTAAAAAAATTTTATTTAAAAAAAAATCGTAAAAATTTATCAAACCGTTTAATAGAGCTATATATGTATGCATGTATGTATGTATGCATATATATAAGTTGTATGTCTTTTCTTTCTAAAAGGAAAAGTTGTGTACTTCAACTCGAAAAAGACTTGGTATAAAATCATATCCAACAACAATTAAATTGAACATGTTTGGCTTCACTATTAATTACAATTGTTTCGGCGCAAAAAGGTATTTGGATTATTTCTGTTCTGGTCCAACTAATTCTACAAACTAATATATAATAATATCATGAGCATAAACAGAATTCAAGATCCAACTAGGTACTTTTGCATCATTTGAATCCCATTTTGTCATTGTTGTACTGTCAATACCAATTTAAGTGACAAGATGAAGTTGATTGGATGATATGTTTCTCACACATACATCCAAAAGGTTGTGAGTTCGAATCGTCGTCTCTTTTCAAAACTAAATTATTATATTGAAATGCCCCAAAAATCTTTTCTTTTGACAAACATGCAAAATTAATTACTTAGAAAATTTCATTTTCGATTCAATTTCATAGACAAGATTTCTAATTAGAAATTTTTGTTTTCCATTCACTTTAATAGACAAGATTTCTAATTTCTGTGATGTGCTAAATACTGAACTTCAGACAGGTACACAGCCTTGTTATGATGTAATAAAGCCTTGTTACGATAGAATAATAAGTTAAAGTTAATCAAGATCTTTCTCTCTCGAATACATTAATTAGGCTGTGGTATAATATTGACAAATAACGTCTAAAAGAAACTTTGTACAAGAAAATGCTTGTGAGTGGTGCAGATGGCACCACTTTCCTTGTCTCCGCTTAAAAAACAAGGCTTGAGCAGCATTCCCATCTATATATGGACTGTGTTTGAGGTATCTTCTTGCTTGTGTGTGATCTTTTTCTCAGTTTATAGGAGTTTATTTTCGACTGTGGCTTAGAATGTATATTAAGAGACTCTGGAAGTAATCAATATTTGTAATATATACTTAAAAAGAAAAAAAAAAAAAAGTGCAGCACTACAATCGGGTTGTTACAATATTGCAGAGCCTATCAAATTATAAAAATTGTGCAATCAAATTAGTCCTGCAAATCAAACTGACATAATGAGACCGATTAAAATATATATATATATATTAACTTTGACAGTAACTAGTATTATAATTAATAATAAAACAATTAAAGAGAATTATTATCTAATAATCTCATATTACTTATACGTATTAGTAAGTACAAAAACAAACCAATAAGAAAAAGATGACAATTATTATGTTTTTAAAAGAGCTACTAATTAATTAATTGATGTTTCTTTGATCAAATTATGGTGGCTCAAGTGAATGATTAGTGGGAGTTGTTACTACAGTTTAAATCAAAATCTCTAAAGTTAATTGATTTTTTGTTTTTTGTTTTTATTAATTATGAGTATGAGAGAGAAGACTTTAATTATGATATAATTGAGATTAGAGAAGTGTTTGTTTATGATTATTATTATGTATTGTGATTTAATTAATAGATTATTAAATGATCAATTCCAGAAATCAAGGTTGAGTTTGTAACCTAGCTTTCTTAACTACTAACTAGACTACTAGTCTTTGTTGGATTTGTGTTGGTACTTAGACAAAACAGTCAACCCTCCACCACTTGCATTTTTCACTGCGTGGGTGTCACACCCTCCATGAATAATCTTGATTAATTTACCTCAAGATTACAAAGGATCTTATGTTAACTGTGCCGTAAAGACGTGGAGAGGGTATTTGATGTATTAAATCAGATAAAATAAAATTTTGAGGTTTTTTGACCTATAGTAAAATCAAATTTTGATGTTTTATTGGTACGGTTTTTTATTAATTTTTTTTAGACATTTCGTAACATTTAATATTTACTAAAAACAAACACACCAACTCTCAATTAAATAGATTGTGTATCCAGATTTGAATTTCATTTTATTAAGAGAAAAAACATGAATAGATTTCTTCTCAGATATATAAGTAGTTATATATTTAAATATGTTAAATCTATTAGGTTTCGATACAATCTATAAGTCTCATTGTGTGTAAAATGATATTTTTTCGATCATGGGAGTAACTATATAAGCACACTCAATCTTATAGGTTTCAATAACACCTCAATCTGATCCGTGTCACATATTTATTAAGAAAAGCGACATTAGTATATCATTATTTCCCAGTTAACTATGGCCACGCACTCTACAAAGGAGGTGAAAGAAGCGAAGAATTCAAACAGAAAAATAAACAAAAGTTAACCCACTTTGAAAACATGTAAAATTTCAAAGAGCATGAATCTTGTTGGATCTGCAAATTTTTTGGCATGCATGCACCAGTCTCAATGTCTCACAGTGGCCGTGATAGTCGCCGGTGCACGTGATACTAGGCCGGACCAATTTCTTCAAATCTTCAAACTTCAATCAACCTTTTTCGGCTCTCTTTTTATGCCAATTAACTTCCAAACTACCCTACATCTATAAAACCTTTTAATATACACATATACATTTTCTATATTATGTATAGCTTTTTGCTTCTACTTTACTTTGTGTGCTCCAAACCATGCAAAATTTAATCATGACCACGTTTCTATACTTTTTTTTTATTTATTCTTTTCGTGCCTGCCGACTTTGGCCGGTTGAATTCGTCAGCTATTAGCCATTGGATTCTTCTAATTAACCGATAGCTTTTTAGTTTAATTAACGGCTTACAAACCTAACAATGACTTTAATATAATGTTATTACACACTAAAATGAACTACTATAATAATGTAGCAATAATGTAAGTTTTATTGTTTTACATATCTTTTCAAGATGTTAACATATCATAATCTTAAATATTAAATACAATAGTTGAATAATTTTCTATTAATTTAAGTTTTTAAATATGATGATAACTAATTTAATATCAGAATATGATAATCGTTGGTTTAAACTCTTTAAATCCCTTTTATTTAAAATTATGATATATAAGTAAATTTCATCGGTTTATCTTTTTTCATATAGTTGTAGATTAAATAAATTTTAGTAAATTATGTCAAATGATTTAAGAGTTTTTTTATGAGTTTCTTAAACTATACGACCTGACCTCTCTTTTAAAGCAATCATATCATAAGAGAGGTTAATAATGGATTTCAACCGAATAAAGTATTCGATGATAAATTGGAAATTCCTTTCATACATATCCAAAATGAATTGAATATGTCTATATTTTAGTAAAAGTTAAGGACAAAAAGGAGAGTTGGCCAATCCACAAGCTCTTTGCTTGTTCAAAAACTGGAAAAAAGAAAGAGCTTTAGTGTTGGCGGTGCAGATTGGTCGTGTATGGTACAATTAGGCATGATTTATTATTACAGTGATTCTGGACAAAGAGTGGAAAAAAGGTTTTCAAGTAGTAGTTTAAAGGACAGGAGCAATGGTGGAATGGTCAAAAAAGATGGTAAGAGAGAGTAATTGTGTCATGAGTTTTGGACCACTTTGATTTGGACTTGGCTATGATCAATTCATGTAATGCTGCAACAAAGAAAATGAAGAAAAAACTGAAGCATTTGAAGTACATGTTTTTTCTAAGCAGAATTTGGACCAATGGGTAGACTGGAATGCATTGGGATAAGAGCCAGTGAAAAACCATTTACATTTTCATTTGGTTAATATATGAACGGATTCCCACATCACCTCTTATAAGTTACTGTATATCTCCCATTACTATGTGGCAGGAATTCAATTTCTCTTTTATATTTTGATTATGATTATATAAATAATAATTACTTTTAACAGATTTTTATAGATTTTTAATTCGTTTGATGTTAATTTTTTTAAAAAAAATTAATATGATTTATCCTTTCATTAATGATCCAATAAAAATAATCGGAGAAAACTTTTATAATAAATTTGAGAATAGTACGTAATAAAGGTTTTTTTATAAAACATATGGAATCTTTTAGTGCCTTAAAAACTATATATTTGTAATATACAGTTCTTTTCCCTTTAGTCCGTCCTACTTTGAACCGACATCCATCACTTTTATTAAAATTTTGACGGTCTTGGAAAGATGAACAAAACTACTAAGACTCAACAAAAGCAATCAAGATTGTACGAAAGGTAATTAAGACAAAACCGATTTAAAAAAAATGAAAATTATTCTAATAAAATGATTCGATGATTTTTTTTTAAATAAGAAAAAAATTAAATTTAAATAAAACTATCAATATCTTATATTTTAAAATAACTATGAGAATATTATCTAATAACAAAATTACGTGGGTTAACTACAGTAGACAAAAATGTTTTTCAAAAGCAGGGAAAGCATTTCTTTAAAAAAACAATTTTTTTTTGAAGAAAATACAATTTTACTTTTACTCTCTAAAACCGAAGTGAATCATTTGAGAAGTACATGATGTTGACAATGGATCAAATAAAACACTAAAAAATTCAAAGTTGAAATTAAACATTATCCAAAGCATGGTTTTGCAACACTAAAAAGGAACAGAGTTCCTGTAATTAATCAAACTCAGTTAATGGTTTGGTTTTGGATTTATCAGGCATTGCGCCAATATAGGTAGGGTTCATAGAAGACAAAGACTAGGTCAAATGAACTATTAAAATGCAACAATAGAAAGAAAATATATTTACTAGGCTGTTAACTCTACTAATAGCTTGATTATATTATTGAAAATTTTAATACAATCTGCCTTATTAAGCAGCAAATTGAATGTTCATGTCCCTATAAATGGTTTTTCCTACAAGTGAGTGCCAATAACACAAGCAACCATAAAAAAATTGCACCCCAAAAGATTGAAGATTTTAACTGAAGTGGGATTCAATTTGAAGCAAAGAAAATATTATTAAAAAAAAATGATATGTCTATTGGCTTCCTAGATGTGTGTCAATTGTGGTTTTGAAGTATATTGGGAATTGGAGATTTTTGCATAGAATTTTGGGTTTCAAACACTTAATAAATGCTTGTTATGAGTTTGAGGGCATCTATTACATTTCATTTATAGTACGATTTATTAACACCGAAAAAATACATATAGATTGGTTGATATTGATTTTGAAATTCACCCCCTTTTATTGTTCTTATAAATAAGATCAATTAACTCAAGTAATATGATTCTAGATGGCTCAATCCATCATTTGACACCTTTATGTCATGTGTAGTTTAACTAATGAAAACATTTTAAGATAAAATGAAATCAATTCAATAACATGTTCCTTACATGTACGTGAAATCGTGGATTTGAATCATATCCCCAAATAAAAATTTAGCAAGATTTCTATTTAGTGATTATACTTGATTAAAAAGAGATCATGAATGAACTTACAATCATAATTCTTAGAAGGATTGCTAAGACCATAATTTTGTTTTTGTTTTCATTATTTTGTCATTGTTATGGCTGCTGTTTTGGAACAAATTTCATGAAAATATAATGTTTAACAAAAATAACAAATCAGTTGTCTCTATAATTAAATCAAACAACATGCACAAAAGTAAAATAAGATACAAATGAGAGCAGGTGGTCACAAAATATAAGCACTGTTGCGCTGGATTCTATGAGGATCCCTTCTCTCCTGCAAGAGCAGAGTCTTCTGCAAATGAATTCTATCACATCTGCAGCAACTATAGCAAGCAATATGCTCCATTGCAATGAATGCCAACAGATACAGTTAGTCAGACCAGGTTGGGTTAATCGTTGGCTAAACTTTTTACACCAGCAGATTTCCAGATTCCTGAACAAAAATGAGCTGTGATGGAGTTGATATGTCATGTCAACTATTTGAACATGTTAACCGGAAACAGGCCGGAAGACTCCTTTGACTTCATCATAGAACCACCTGCAGCACAGAAATGTTTTTCTACCATTAGAAGATCCCCAAAGACAAGTAAATTCTTTCGCTACTGAAACCAATACAAAGCAAACAGTGGGTAATTGAGCATCTTCAAAACGACAAGAACCAGCATGAACAAGTTGACAAATTCAATTAGCTAATATGTTTAGGCTCCTAGTAAGCAACTAGGGAATTTGTGACAACATTCTGAGACATTGGTGCCCCCAATTAGCGTGTACATAAAGTTTCGAAAATTAAGTCATTTTGACTGTTTCAACAATCATAACATCCAGGAACTCAATTCTAGAAAAAGAGTTTCAAGAGTATTTCCTTGGTCATGTAAATGTAGACGCAAAATATTTCCATCATGTAGATTTAAGGTCTTCCCAGATAATATCAGTAGAGCTATCAGTAAAGCTATTGATCTTAAATGTGTTCTTCAAATACTACAGTGGCTTATCAATACAACTCAAAAGGTAAAACTGTTAACATCTTAATAGACTAATTTAAAAAGGAAAATCATCACGTTAGACACCAACTTGCTAGAAACATACCAACTCGCTTGAAAATCTGTAAGTCAAAGTGATAGTTTGTATGAAATGAATGAATTAAAGATACGTACTTGCACAAGAACACCGGCCGTCTTTCTTTATTAGCCTCAGCTCCTAACTGACTTCGTCTTTCACTCTCTTCCCTAAACTTGGCAGACGGAAGAATTTCACACAGACCTCGAATCAATCCAGCCATTACAGTGCTTTCATTGTTTGACTCATAGAGCTGTAACATTGCAATAGCTTACAAACTAACATTTATAAGAAAATGTGAATTACATATTTCCATTTGAATTCCTACTGAAGATCAGGGAGAGGAAGATATTGATGAGACAAACAGAAGGCCATAAAATGAAATATAACCTCATCAAGTTTCTAATCTTCGACGCAATCTTACCAATCTCAAATAAACCATTAACCACCAGAATGTATTTTGGCATAATAAAATCTTATATAACTAAAAACACACATAAATGAACACATTTACAAAAAACAACTCACCTCACTGCTTTCAGGGGCACATGGGCAGCCAACAGCCTCAGGCAAGTCACCAGGAAAGAAACATCTATTGACCATAACCCACTTGGACCCAGTTCTAGTATCCTCCCACATGGCCTGCAATTGATAAACCAAAACTTCTCCACATTAAAAACTTAAAAGGAAAATCATTTCTAAAAGAGATTTACAGGTATAGAAATTCAGGGAATCTTGATCCTGTACTTGCCTGAAGCTTAGATGGTATCAATCTGTCAGGGCTGTATTGCAGAAGAGCATTATCCAGCAGTTTATATGTGTCTCCACTGATGCAACAAGACTGGTAAAAATTTTTCCCGTCCACAATTTGAAGCACATCACCTCTCCATTCCACATTGTGTAAGACAGCAGACAACCCAGAACTTCCAACATGATCTGGCTGCACATCATTTTTGTCATCTTGCTTAACTGTACAATTGTTTCTTTGACTATCCTGTAACGAAACTTCAGCACTATTTGGTGGGTCTGAGTTGACAACCAGTGTATTCACTGTATTGTATGAAGGTTGGGAACTATCAGAATTATTACTAACTGTCTCTGAAATTACAGGAGGTTGTGGTTTTGATTCAGACAGCTCTTTATCTTCATGCACAGATGATTCAATCACTTGGTTGGGCAGAGCAAATTTTCCACTGGACAAATCAACAGAAGGTGAATCAGAAACGGCCCCCAAAGTTGGGTTATTCAGGTGAGTTCCTGATGAGGTTTCCTGATCTTTTGCATTTTGAATCTTTGAATCAGATGCCAACTCAGTGGCATTGCTGCTTACATTACCAGGGCCAGCAGAGCTTCCATTTTCTGTTATCTTCTGCTGACTAATCTTTGAATCTATAGCACCTACTTTCTTATCTGAAGATGACTGAAACATTAATGTGTTAGAAGGCATTTTTGGTGTACTCATGCTTCTCATGACACGACCGTATTTAGGAGGCAGAGGTTTTCCACCACTTAACTTCAAGCAACTAATGCAGTGCCACTCACCACTTCTAGGAATACCTTTCTGATTATTCAATTGAAGACACTTCAAGTGAAATCCTTTCTCACAAGCATCACAAAGAACTATAGTTTCCACCTCATTGACTGTATGTTTGCATATTTGGCAAGTCAATGCCTTATTCATATATTCCCTTGAAGGAGGGGTCCATGTGGGATGCTCAGGAAGCTTTGGATGCAATACCCTCTGAACAAATTTAGCAATTTCACTATGATTGTTGCCAATCTGTGGAGCTTGACCAAGATTCGTTCCTTGTGAAGCCTGATGCATGACAGGCAAATTTCCAGATGCAGGTTGCGTGATGATTGGTCTAAAGGTCTGGGGAGCCACTTGAGGGGCTGTCCGGACCATAGCAGCAGTTCCCTCAACTTTGGCAGGATTCTGACTAGGAAACCGGTTTTCTGCACCAGCTTTAGCTGATGAGGCAGAATGAGTTTGTACAGACCAAATTGGAGCATTCACCAGTGAGTGATTTGATGAAGAATTCACCAACTGATGATTTATAGAAGAATTCACTGCAAACAGATAATATTAGCAAGAATACAATAACCATGACATATAACTCAGTAACAAAATTCAGTAACAATTAAGGAAAATAAAATGAACAGTTTCATGAGGTGGTACAACAAAAAGTGGTCAGTTTTCACTATCTAAACCACTCCATTTAACAAAAAAGTACTTTTTTTTTTCCTTTCTCTCAATTAAGCAGAATATAATTTACAAAGAGACTTTATATATATTGTTAGCAGCATCCGCTAATCTCCAATTGAGCGAGCAATATATAAGTAATATATCTCCAGCTTTTTGCCATAATAAATAGTCTCAAATTTTTCATAAATAAACAAAGCCTGGAAGCTAACAAAATTACATCTGCAAAACGAAGTAAGATCTTCAACCATTAATTGTAACCACAGAAAGAGGAGAGGGAGATTATACCTTGTGATACATAAGAAGATGCATTTGTTCCTCCATCCAATTTTATTGGTCCTCTGTCAACCCTAGGCAGAGGTAATGAAGACGAATCTCTTCCTAAATGGCTGCCGGGCAACCCAGTGGAAACGGTTGGCCCTCTTACTTCATTGTTAGGCAATGGACGTGGTAACGATGTAGGAGTAGCAGCAGAAACATGAACAGATGGCGACGCAGCCGGGAAGCCACCAGAGGATATAGCAGGAGAAGGACTCGTTTTATCTGACGGAAACATGCGAACTGTATGTGGTGTCCCACGGTTTTCTGCTGCTGCGCCAAAATTTGTTTGCAATCCATGAGAAGCATATGAAGTAGGCTGCGTGGCAAATTTCTTGGAGTCTTCCATCTGGACAATGGAACACAAAGAAAATCTCTAATTTACCATATCACACGTCACTAAATAGCATGTTAAAGAAGCAATTATTTCAAAAATACTCATTCAAAATCCAGAAAAACAATTTATCAGCTACAGGATACCCAAAACTTGCTGCAAATGATTCTCACCAATCTATTTTAGCAGAAAAAATAATTGAAGACTAATTCCCTCATTGCTTACACTATTTCCTATAACTTATAAAAACTGCAAAAGACATCTCCTATAATGCGGTTAGATAGGCCAAGCGTCCAATAGCGTAATTCGTTATGTGCAAACAGTAATATCTTTACAACAAATAATTTAAATGAGAACAACATTTCAAGATAACTCGACACCCAAAATTACACCCATAAGCATAAAACATAAAACTAGATTATCCAACAATAGTTCATTAAATGACACTAAACCGAAACCTTCCCACGATTTCGAATTCCATAAATACCCTAAAGCAAAAACCCTAATCCTTTTACAAGCTCACTATAAGTTCTCTCAATTTTCTCAAATTACACCTATAAACATTAAATATAAATCAAATGACACAACATCAAAAACTGTCCCACGATTTTGAATTCCATAAATATACACAAACCAAAACTGCTAATCCTTTCACAACCTAGAACCTAAATTCAATTCAATTCCACTTAAACCAAACCCAACCCATGATTTCAAATTCCATAAAAACCCACAAAGCAAAACCCTTTTACAAGCCATAACCCTAAATTCAATTCAACTAAAACCACACCCGACCAACAATTTCGAATTCCATAAAAACCCTAATAGCAAAAAACCCTAATGCAAACACAAGCTCACTGCTAACTAAAACCCTAAATTCAATAATTGATCCAATTCAATTCAATTCCAATAAAATCAAACCCGACACACCATTTGTAAACACAAACCAAACAAGATCAACACAAACCCAGAACCAAAAAAAGAAAAAACACAAAAACCCTGATTCGAACACAAGCTCACCACAAACTAAAACCCTAAAGTCAATCCATCCAATTCAATTCAAACAAAACCAAACCCCACCCACCATTGCTAAACACAAACCAAACAAAATCAACACAAACCCAGAACAAAAAAACACAACAGTCCTAATCCAAACACAAGCTGACCACAAACTAAAACCCTAAATTCAATCCAATTTGATTCAATTCCAGCAAAACCAAACCTGACCCACCATTTCTAAACACAAAACCCAGAACAAAAATACAAAAAAAGAAGCAATCTTGATCACCTTCCTCTTAGTCAGCTCCAGCTTCTCCTTGATACTCAACCTATGCCCACGAAACCCTAACCTCTGCTCCTTGACTCTTCCATTCAAACCCAAATCCTCAATCAGCCTCTCCACTCGCTCCCTCGGCACAATGTCCTTCGGCGCCAGCTTCACGCACATCTCCACCAGCTTCTCTCTTGCCTCCGCCATCAGCTCCGCCTCCGCCTCTGTCGGCGCCATCTCTCCGCCTCTCATCCTCCACATCGCAGACAAAACCAGCACTATCTCCGCCACCCTCCTCGCCGCCTCCACCCCACATCCTTCGCTCCTCCGCGGCCTCTTGTTGTTCTCTGACTCGTTTAAATTTCCGTTGTCCGCCGCCCTCTTCTCGCCGGAGACTGCGTTTTCTGGGTTTTCCGTCATCGTTGTTGGAAGGTCTGGTGGGTTTGGAGGAGGATCCATGGTGGTTTTAGTTTTTCAGTTTTTTTGCAGAGGTGTTAAAACGCAAGGAAACGGTGTCGTTTTGGTGTAAAGCTTTTTGCAAGAACCTTTTTTTATATTTTATTTTGAACTGTGAGAGAGAGAGAGAGAGAGATATAGAGAGAGAAGGGTTTTTTCTTTTTGGGGTCGGGGTGGGGGCGGTGGGTTGGACCGGGTCTACTAGGGAAAAATTGAAATTGATTGTGAGTGTCTATGTTTAATTTGGGCTTTAGTGGATTTTTTTTTTGTTTGAAAGAGAGAATAATAAACAAAATTTCCAAATAGAGAAAATTTGTTTTTGGTAAAAAAAAAAATTAAAAAGAGTTTGATCATTTTTAGCTGCAAATAAAATTTCATCCGTTTTTATTTTGCAAATCATTTTAAGTAAGTGAAAACTTGGGGTAAAAAGGAAAAGAAATTTTTTGTTTGGACGAAAAAATGAATTGGTCCTTTCCAACGATTACAATGTTGGTTTGATATAGTTATCAGAGAAATGAATGTTCATTGGATTTTGTATGTCCTTTTTAGTATAGGTGAGTGTGTAAAGAAATTTCTTTCTAGAGTTAAAGGATTAGATATCTAAATTGTACATATAATCATCGATCTTCTTAAGCCCCTGAAAATATCTAATTTTTCTATCATAGATTTTGAATAATAATAATAATAGTTTATGTATTCACAATAGTTGTATAGCTATTAAAACAATGAATGTTCATTGGATTTTGATTATTAGGACCGGTTCAGAAAATCACTGAGATCAAATGAAATCAAACACTAATTGTGTAGCCCAAAGAACGACTCACATTCGAAAGGAAACAATTTACATATAAATGGGGAAAAGACCCACATAAGGGTAAGAGATAACTCACACATAAATAGGACAGATAGCCACAATTTGTGGCACTGGGCATCAAACCTGGGACTAAGAGAGTTCCCAAGCTGTGCACTGCCATTGCACCAAGACACAAGCGACAGGATTTTATAAAGTCACTAGAACTTGGATGTTGATAAACCAGTCTAGATCAAGTGAGCGTGTGGAGAAATTTCACTTTCGAAGTTATAGAATTCCCTATCATGCTCTCCAAGATTTTACCCCTTATTCATTGTGTTTCCTCTTCAACTGTTTCTCTAATGCAATTTTTGCGTTCTTTTGTTAACAAACCACATTATCTTTAGCCTTTAGGTGCACGCACCTTTAACAGACCACATTATCGCCTTTTGGTGCATGCTCCCTTAACAGAGACCACATTATCACCTTCTGTGCATGCTCCCTTACCAAGCCACATTATCACCGTCTATGTTCAAGATGGTCCAGCAACTTTCACTAAAATTACATGCGAGAGTCCAATTCTAACATTAGAGAACCATGATCGCATACATAACTAAATCAAGAATCTCAGATCTTAAATGCTTTTACCCAATTGAGCTGGACAGTCGAATACAGTCAGGCAATATTTGTGAAGCCTGGCCTGGATCACGAGTCTGGGCAAGTACAAAAGCCAAGCTCAGGCCAGTCAGTTTCACACCTCCATCTTCATACTAGAAAGTATTCATATTGAAGTTCAACCCATTCAAATGAGGTATGAAAGTACTCATGTTTGTGGACACGAAGAAAAAAAAAAAAATTCCCTCTTTTTGATAAGTAGAATTTCTGGTGATCATGATCTAGATAAACTGCTGTTGTATACAGTTTCAATTCATACGGTGAACAAGAAACCCGATCAACAAAGAAACTACATGAAAAAAGCTTTTCTTATAAGAATCATAACCTAACAATATCTTCTCTCCACTGTTCCTAATTGAATCCCTAAGACCCCGACCCACTTCTCATTCGCTCAAATCTCTCCCCTGACCTCTGGAGAATGAAAGTATAGTGTTTTTGTATTTTGTGAGATTCACTGGCCACATAAATGTACTCAATACTACACACTAATACTGCTACAAGCAAAAACATCATACGATGGTAGATGCAGACAAAACCCAACAATTCGAACCGATCAACAACAGGGAATTATAATTTTGCTGGTCAGTTTTAGAGGCAGAGATCATTGAGTAGTACCCTATTGTTGATTTCTTCTTGTACTGTGAGATCCTCGTCAAGAGAATGCAATCTCCTTGTTTATCAATACAAGTACAATGAATTGTGGAACACATATAAAACTTCAACCTTCAGAGAAAGTAATCTGGCGCAGGTTTTTTCGCAGGCGTCCCTCTAGATTCCTGCATTCGATTATTTAATATTTTAATAAATAAAGAAGTGCTTAAGAAGGCATAACTACATACGTCGGACATTCTGTGACTGTGAGTGAAGACTAGGTTTTGTACAAATTCTAAACCATAACTAAGGAATATACATGGACTAATTAATAATATCTCTATGGCGCAAATATTAAGACCATAACTAAAAATGGTTGGTTACTTCGTCCATAGTCTTTTTGGAAGAGGTAAAAAGATATTTGGACGTTTCGGTCACTGAATGTAGACAACCCTATCTGAGAAGCATACGACAAAGTAATTGCCTATGGAATATAATTGTATAAAAGAATTAACTGATAAAGGATAATATGTACAAACCTGTGGGGCAGCATCAAAAACGCGAAATTGCTTGTTTAGATTCTCATCCAGCTCAAGAATTGCAGCCACGTTACCGCATCTGTGTCAAATCCAAGAAAATCATTTTATGTGGAAAATACAGAAGGAGAAAATTTCAAGCGGCTAACTGTTTTACCTATAACAATAATTTGGAGCCGACCAGACCGTCACTATCTGGTTATTGAACATCCACTTATATCCTTCCATTACCAACTGATGTGCACGACATATATAGTCAATGTTGTTTGAGTGGTTGAAAGACGTGACAACACTACCACCAAATAGGAAACCAGCACCACGGGGACTCAAACCCCAACCATCCACGATATCTTCAGGATCTGACCATAGAAGGTCGCACATGGCACCATCGTGAGGTACTTCTTGTTTTCGATCAATTGTTCGGATCTGGAAAAAGGTTCATGTCAGTAGCAAGCCATATTCAAACAAATTTTAATAACTTGATAACTTTTTTAACCTGATCTAATGTTGATATGGCAGGAGAGAGACCACCATGAACGCTAAAAATCTTGTTCTCTATAAGAGCTGACAGACTGCAATAAAACAGTCAAAATTATAAACATATAAAAAGCACTGAATTTAGGTTGGCAAGGCAGCAAATTGACACTCACAATGGCCACTTAATTACCATCTCTCCGAAAATTTAACAAAGGTAAATACAAAGTAACGTATTCACTTCTCATAATTTTCTCAACAGTAGAACTTATTACAATCATGACACATGAGGTACAGAACTATAGGAAAAAAATTTTAAAACAAATATTTAGACCTCACTCCAAGCACACCATGATATACAGTGTTAGTAACCATCATACCCAAAGACCAAACGTTCAAGCTAATAGAAAAGGGTTCAAAAATAATATATATAAAGTATTGAGGAAGAAAGTTGTGTATATTGCAGTATTTGAAACATTACAACAGTAGGGTTTAAATACTGTCAAATACCTACCTACTCTCTCTAGGAGTAATTACAATTATTTACATAAATACTTCCTATAATCAAGCTATTTATATTCTAAGAATATACAGGCTAAAAAATAGAGATTGATTCCTATAAACTCTCATTAACTAAATTAGACAGATTTGGTCAACACTTTCCAACACTCCCCCTCAAGCTGGTCTAAATATATCTTCCATACCCAGCTTGCCTACAAGTTTGTCAAATTGCTTCTTAGGTAAACTTTTAGTGAAAAGGTCTGCAACTTGCTCAACTGTAGGTAGATAAGGCATGCAGATGTCTCCGCTGTCAACCTTTTCCTTGATAAAATGCTTGTCTATCTCCACATGTTTTGTTCTATCATGTAGAACGGGATTATGAGCAATAGCAATGGCTGACTTATTATCACAATAAAGTCTCATAGATGCTGAAACCTTTATCTGTAGATCTTCCAGTAGTTTCTTCACCCAAATCACTTCACAAATTCCCAAGGCAGCAGCTCTATACTCAGCTTCTGCACTACTTCTGGCTACTACTCCTTGTTTCTTGCTTCTCCAAGTAACCAAATTACCTCCAACAAACGTTGTATAACCAGAAGTTGATCTTCAATCAGTTGTGCTCCTTGCCCAATCTGCGTCTGTATATATTTCCACATTCAAGTGACCATTATTTCCAAACAATAGACCTTTACCCGGAGTTCCCTTCAAATATCTTAAAATTCTAAACACGACATCATGATGTTCTTGGCTAGGAGAGTGCATGAATTGGCTTACAAGGCTGACAGCAAAAGCTATGTCAGGCCGAGTATGGGACAAATAAATTAATTTGCCTACAATCTTCTGATACAACTCTCTATCTACAATTTTTTCTGGTCTTGCAGCTTCTAGTTTCATATTCGGTTCAATAGGTGTTTCAGCAGGTCTGCACCCCATTAATCCTACCACTCCTAACAAGTCCAAAACATATTTTCTTTGTGAAACAAAAATACCAGCCTTGGATCTAGCAAACTCCATGCCTAAAAAATACTTTAGTTCTCCGAGATCCTTAATTTCAAACTCATCAGCAAGGAATTTCTTAAGTTTTCTCAATTCTAGTTCATTATCTCCCGTTAGAATAATATCGTCAACATAGACGATCAAGATTGCTTTCCTCCCTTCACTAGAATGTTTGTAGAATAGAGTATGATCTCCCTGACTCTGTCTATATCCAAACTTCCTCATAACCTTCCCAAACCTCTCAAACCATGCCCTACGGGACTGCTTAAGTCCATAGAGAGATTTCTCTAGCTTACAGACTTTATTTTTGCCCATTTCATCTTCAAAACCAGGGAGTAAGTCCATGAATACTTCTTTTTCAAGATTGCCATTCAAGAAGACATTCTTCACATCAAGTTGATGTAAAGACCACCCAAAAAATACTGCTACTGACAGTAATACCCTTATAGAATTTACCTTGACCATAGGAGCAAAAGTTTTCATATAATCCAGCCCATAGGTTTGAGTAAAATCTTTTGCCACAAGTCTAGCCTTATTTCTTTCCACCGAACCATCAGCCATGTATTTAACTGTAAATACTCATTTACAACCTACAGTTTTTTTCCCATTTGGCAGGTCAACAACTCTCCAAGTTTGATTTTTATTTAATGCCCTCATTTCTTCTAAAACTGCTGGTTTCCAGTCGGATCGTTTAGGGCTTCTGTTATGTTTCTAGGAATGAAAAGATGTAAAATTTTTGAGGTAAAGACTTTAAAATTGCTAGATAATCTGCGGTAGGACAAAAATTTAGCTATACGGTGATTAGTGCATGATCGGACCCCCTTTCTAATGGCTATAGGTATGTCAAGATCTATATCAAATAAAGGAGAAGGATTAGAGGCATTACCTGGAGGAATAGCTACTGGTTTAGGATCAGACCCTTGGACAGATGGTTGATCTTGTGCTAAACGGGTTAGCTCTCTATTTTGATTTGGAAAACGCCTTGTATAAACCTGCAGTTCTATTATAGGTTGATTGCCTCCTCTGTTATATTCTCCCCCTAAATTAGAACCAGTAGACATAGGTGCAGTTTCAGTGTCTTCAGTTTCTGCTAAAGGCTGATTTGGTTCAATTGCTATTGCTAAGGGCTGGTCAGGATTCCTAGTAAGACTCTCTAGGACTTCTAAAGGTTGGTCTACAGGCTAATCAGGTTTAGAACAACTTGAAAAATCAGAATTTGGTAGGACAACATCCGTTTCCCAAGAAATTCCTACCTCATCTTCCTTGTTTCTCTCCCCCTGAAGATGAGACTCAAAGAAAGGTCTATGTTCAATGAAAGACACATCCATACTGACATGTATTTTTCTAGTAAGCGGGTTAAAACATTTGTATCCCTTCTGCCCGGTAGCATAACCAATAAAAACACACTGTTCAGCCCTAGCATCCAATTTTGATCTAAATTGGACTGGTATATGCACAAACACAGTACATCCAAAAACTTTTAGAGGTAGAGAAGGTATCAACCTATTGTTAGGATAAAGTTTTTTTAAACAATTTAAGGGAGTGCTATGTTTTAACACTCTCGAAGGAACCCTATTAACAAGATAAGCAATCGTGAGAACAGCTTCTCCCCATAGGTATTTAGGTACATTCATTGACAACATTAGTGCTCGACTCACTTCTAAGAGGTGACGGTTTTTTCTCTCGACAACCCCATTTTGTTGGGGTGTATATCTACACGTAGAGTGGTGTTGGATTCCCTTTTCAACGAGAAAACTCTTAAGATGTTTGTTGAAATATTCAATTCCATTATTGGTGCGTAAAATACAAATTTTAGATTGAAATTGATTTTCAACAAATGTATAAAAATCCTTAAATAGCTTTTCAACCTCATTTTTATTACTCATTAAGTAAATCCAACACAATCTCGTATGATCATCAATAAATGTAACAAACCACCTTTTATTAGTTAAAGTAGGCACTTTACAAGGTCCCCAAACATCACTATGAATAAGATAAAATGGTTTGGTTGCTCTATAGGGTTTTGAAGCATAGGGACTTTTATTACTTTTAGAAAAGAGACATACATCACAATGTAATTCTTGGGGAGATATCTTATTAAATAAGCTAGGAAATAAATGTTTTAGATAAGCAAAACTAGGATGACCTAATCTTTGATGCCAAATCAGAATTTGATCTTTCATAGGTAGAGAATTCACATTACTATTAGGACCAAGTGCAGGTTTATTCAACGCAGAATTTTCTTCAAAATAGTAGAGCCCGTTCCGCATATCAACACTACCAATCATCATACCTGAGGTCTTGTCCTCAAACTCACGGCACAATGGGTCAAACTTAGCAACACAATTTGAGTCTTGACACAATTTATTGATAAATAACAGGTTGCATGACAGATTAGGAACATGTAGTACGTTTTTTAAAGTAATTTTATCAAAAATCTGGACAGAACTTTTCCCAGCAATAGAGGATAGACTGCCATCTGCAATTTTGACCTTTTGACTATCAAAAACTGGTGTATAAGTTGAGAAAAGTGAACCTAAACTGGTCATGTGATCCGAAGCACCTGAATCTATGATCCAAGATGATGTTTGTGTTTGACTAATAAAACCAGTAGAGAAGATACCTGTTTGGGCAATTAAACCACTAGGAGAAATTGAATCCGAGCCAGAATTGAGTTTTAAAACTGCAGTAGTTGTTCCACTTGTTCTCTAGTAATTTTAGGCTGTTCAGCTGCATTACCTGCAGCATTATTACCTCTCTCTTTAGGCTTCCAGTTTGCTGGCTTTCCATGTATCTTCCAGCATGTTTCTCGAGTATGTTATGGCTTGTTACAATAATCACACCACACTTGAGGTTTGTCTTCATTTTTCCGGGCTTAAACCTTAAGAGCAGTAGCATCTTGTGAGACCAAGGCAGAAGCTTCAACTAGGCTGTTTTCAGGTTTCTTTCCAATCATTACACCTCTCCTGCTTTCTTCTCTTCTAACTTCTGCAAATACATCATTAAGAGAGGGCAGAGGCTGTCTTCCAATGATCCTGCCTCTAACTTCATCAAACTCAATATTCAGACCAGCCAGAAATTTATAAACTCTATTGTTTTCGATTACCTTTTGAAAATAAGTGTCATCCTCTGGATCCTTCCACTTGTGATCACAAAACATGTCAAGATCTTGCCACAACCTTTTGAGAGCAGAAAAGTACTTTGTGACAGAATCTGATCCTTGTTTTGTTTCACCAATCTTTAATTTAATCTCATAGATTTGAGATTGATTTCCTAGGTCTAAATACATTTTCTTTAAGCTATCCCACATGTCTTTTGCGGTGGAATAACTTAAGTAATTCGCACTAATATCTTCTTCCATTGAATTTACCAACCACGTCATCACCATCGAATTTTCAGCATCCCATGTGGCAAACTCCAGATCTGAAGCTGCAGGTTTTGTCTTCTCACCAGTCAAATATCCTATTTTCCCTCTACCACAAATATACATCTGGACCGAAAGTGACCATCGTAAAAAATTATCACCATTAAGTTTGATATTGGTGATTCAGATAGTATGATGATCAGAATGAGAGTTAAGTGGTGGAGGAGATATATTCTGATTTTCTGTAGGAGTAGGACGAGGGGAATTAGAGGTGGATGAGTTGTTTGACATGTTAAAAGATTAAGCTGTTGTCTAAAGGGTTTTAGGCTGCCTAGGTTTCAGATCTGAACCAGGCTCTGATACCATAAAGTATTGAGGAAGAAAGTTGTGTATATTGCAGTATTTGAAACATTACAACAGTAGGGTTTAAATACTGTCAAATACCTACCTAATCTCTAGGAGTAATTACAATTATTTACATAAATACTTCCTACAATCAAGCTATTTATATTCTAAGAATATACAGGCTAAAAAATAGAGATTGATTCCTATAAACTCTCATTAACTAAATTAGGCAGATTTGGTCAACACTTTCCAACAATATAAGCTCTCTAACACACACCCGTTCACATGCAAGGCCTATAGGCTTGCCACATGGCTCAAACCCAAACACAAACACATAACAAATTTATATAACAAATGGACATAGACAAAACCTCTAAGATACAAACACAAACAGCAGGTAATTAACATTGTAATAACATAAGAGAAAGGCACAGTTTCCCAAGATGCCCTAAAGTCATATATTGCTCCACTTGAGACTCTCTTAGCAAAACTGCACAAGTACCAATCCCAATCCGACAATTATCAACAGTTTAACTAAATCAAACATCAAGTTATTGCAACAGGAAACAATGTAAAACCAGCCCTATATATGCAATAAAAATGAGACTCCATATCCCTCAATACTCCCTTACTATCTAACATATTCGTGCTCTGTGTTTCTTCCTAAAGGAAATTCACATACCTTAAATAATCAAAGATATCAGTGCAATATCTCCAGACATTCACAGAGCCATATTTACGTAGGCATTCGTCATAGAATCCATATACCTGTTAAGAAAAGAGTAACCATAAAATTCAAAACCGATCTAGAGTCGAAATTGACATATCAATTAAAGATGCTTAACCTGTGTGATCTGACGACTTTCATGGTTCCCTCTGATGAGTGTTATTCGATCTGGATATCTCACCTGGTTGTACACATATTATTAGCAAAATTTCTAGGAAATTAAAATATAGAAACATTAAAGGGTTGATAAATATAATTTATATGCATAGGTCAACATATAGATGCTATCAAATAGATAAATAAAAATTGCTTCCATAAAAAATATTGACATGCTTTAAAAGTACAAGATGTGGCATTGGCATAAACAATTATGAGAAAGAGAATGTATAAACTTCAAAGTTATTAGAACATCAATTACCCTTTTAAAAAGTTTGGACAACAAATATGAGATCCAGTCCCTGTCCATCAGACAAAACCCCAGCTTAAATATCTAGAAATAAGTATGTACGTATTATTATTACTACCTTTAGGGCAAGTAGAAGCAGAAACGTCTCAACGGAGTAAAATCCTCTATCAACAAAATCGCCCAGAAACAAATAATTTGTCTTCGGGCAGTCTCCTCCTACTTTGAAAAGCTCTTTCATGTCATAAAACTGACCATGAATGTCACCACAAATCTGCATTAAAGAACAACCGGTTAACATTAGTTATCCCAATTTACAAACATTGATAGAATACCGAATATATAAGAGCAGTATCTTTCAAATAAGAAATCCACTTGCCACTTTGACAAACATTCCAAGCAAAAGCAATCTTCCTATGTGCTACATCCATCCATAATATTTTATAAACATCCCAACCATTCTTCTCTTGACTGGTCCAATTAAACAAAAAACTTTCTTCAATTAATCCAGCAGTTTCATGAGACTACAGCTTAAATTTGGGTCAACTAACTGATAACAAGATTTGGCCAGAGGTTCAACTAAACCTGCCAAATACCCAACACACAACTATCTTACACCAATCAACTTCCCAACCTAAAACCACCAAGACAAACCCCCATGTCTCTCACAAACTACGTAAGTTCCAAAACCCACATCAATACATACTAGCCCACCATCTTGCAAAACTCACACCACAATCCACTCAACATTCGAAACCCCCTAATCCAACCACAAAACCTAGTTTGGTCACTTACACAGAGTACTCACCAACAAGACAAACCCCATGTCTTTCTCAAACCACTACCCAACTTCCAAAACCCAAAGTAACAACACATACTAGCCCACTAACTCAAAACTCCATCCATCCACTGTATATTCAAAAATCCCTAATCCCACCACGAAACCTAACTTACTCACTTACACAGCTTCCACACAGCAGTGTTCCACTCAATCATCTCAGTACCATCAAACTTCACTCAAAACCTCGAAAATCTCTCTGTTTTCTATCGAAATCAAATCCAACCATGTCATTAAATTCATATTCACAATCAACTATTTCACTATCGAGAGACACACTCTAGGTTACAAAATTTTATCATCAATTAACAAAACGAATACTCAAAATATAAAAAATCAAAAATCAAAAAATCAAAATCAAATCCACAACCACCTCAAACACTACAGTTTTATTCTCGTAAAACCTAAATTCATAGATACATAAAAGTAAAAAATAAATAAAAAATAAAATAAGCGAAGCTGAGAGGTTACAGTGACGGGAGCGTCGACGCGTTGGACGTTGCTTTCTTCGACGAGGATCTCCATCGCTTTGAGGCAGAGAGCTTTGACTTCCGACTCTTTCAGTGGCTCGCATTTCTTCAGTTGCTCTATCTGCCTGTCCAAATCCGACATCTCTCTTCCTCCTCTTCCGCCGCCGCCGCCGCCGCCGCCTCCGTCCTTGTCGGAGTCGAAGGCGCCTTTCTGCTTCTAGTTTGACCTAACTCGACGAAGCTTCCAGATTCTCTCTCTCTCTCTCTCACTTTCTTTGTAGCTCTGTGATCTCTCTCTCTCTCTCTCTCTCTCTCCGTCTCTGCGTTTGCATCTACAGCTTCTGTTTACCACTACTGTGTTTTTGTTTTATCGACGGTTTTTTGCACAAGGACCACTCCATTTTTCTGTTATTGTGTTTTCGTCCGCCTTCTTTTTCAACTTTCCAATACTGGCGCCATCTTCTTTTTTTTTTTTTTAATTTTAATTTTAAATTAAAGTTTAATTTATATACACACACACCCCTTCGGATTTGATGAAAGGACGTCACTTCCATTCATATTTTTTATGTACAACTGGTGTCTTATATACAATTTACAGGAAAAGCTATTCTAAGAAGGCTATAACAATACATAAATCTGATCTAAAACAATGATAAATCAAATAATAATTTAAACTTCCTAATTTAATATTCCTTATAATTTTTCCAACAAATCTTCTATCAACAACTCACGCCAACATCCCCCACTCAAATTGATACATAGATATCTCTAATTCCCAACTTGATTAATGAGTTACGAAATGTTTTGCCTGAGACAACCTTTATAAGGATATCTGCCAACTGATCTTCTAATTTTACAAAAGAAAAATGAACTATTTTAGCCTCAAGCTTTTCCTGATAATATGTCAGTCCACTTCAACATGTTTTGTTTGATCATGTTGGATCAGATTTTGTGCAATCTCTATGGTTGATTTATTATCACAAAACAAATTCATTACAAAACCAGAAGAATAGTCAATTTCTTCCGGTAACCTCTTGAGCCAAAGAAGTTCATAAGGTCTTTAGTCATACTCTTGAACTCAGTCTCTACACTAGATAGTGCAACCATTTTTTGTTTTTTGCTTCTCGAAGTGGCTAGATTTCCACCTACGAAAGTGAAATAACCTGATGTAGATTTTTTATCAGTAATACATCTAGTCCAGTTTGCATCAGTATAACCATTAATGTTTAAATGCTTATGATTCTTGAACATAAGTCATTTTCATAGGGAAGACTTCAAGTACCTTAAATTCGAAGCACAGCATTCATGTGATCCTCACTAAAATTATACATGAATTGACTTACCAAACTCACAGCATAAGCAATATCTAGTCGAGTATGGGACAAATAAATTAATTCTCCCACAAGTCTTTGATATCTTTCTTTATTTGTTAGTATTTGGTTAAGGTGTTATCCCAATTGATGATTTTGAACCATTGACAAACAATTACTAGTATGACCCAAATATCTATAGATTAACCATCATTTGCATAATTCGAATATTTACACTGCTAATTGAAAAATAATAACCCCTACATTATAGAAGAAAACTATCCACATGAGCATTTTACCACTTACATAAAATGATAAAAAGAAAATTACTCATATAATATCGGGAATTTGTATCCTACATTTTAGTGACATCTCTACATAAGTGAAAAAACTATCTATACACACTTGTAAAATACACAACCCCTATCATGATTAATGGAGATACATAATCACTTATGATAAATAGTGATATTCTATAAAAGTTGTATGATTAAAAAATAAAAACTAAAATTAAATTATAATTTTTAGTTAAGGGTTAATAGTAACAAATCACGTTTATCCATATCTCAAAATTCATATCATGATGAAGATTTAAGAGTCTTAGTATACATTTTTACTGTAAAAACACATGTCCTCGTATTATTGGAATATATATAAATAGGAAAAATCATAAAAAATTCACTGACTTTTGATAGATTATCCATTTTCTCTAATCTAGTTTCATTTTTATCAAAATTACTCATTCTATTATAAAGTTAATAAAAAACTAAAACAATTAATAAAAAGATAATTTTACCCTTCAAAATTTTATTTAAAATATGAAATAATTATAAAATAATATTTTAAAATAAAAATTGTAAACTAATAAAAAATAAAATTTTGATTAAAAAAAAGGAAAAATAAATAATATTTTAAAATTAAAAAAATTATATACTAATTAGAATTATCTCCATTGTCCATCAATGAGATGGACGTAGGGGATCACCCCATTGGATCTAAAAATTAAAAACAAAAAATTAATAATTTTTTTTTTTAAAAAAAAAATAGAGATTCAAATTGGACCTTCACCGTACACCCAATTTGGATCTCCACTAGCTATTACTCTAACATCATCGACCTTCAACATTTATCAACCCAAATTTCCTATCATCTATCTCCTACAATAATCAATCATCAGCACACTCCATCAAAATAAAAAACTTAATCAACAACAATTAATAACCTAAAAAATAACAATTAAACAACTGGAAAAAAAAAAAAAAAAAAAAAAAAACCACATTAATCAATAACCCTTAAAAAATAATAAATAATAAAAAAAAAAACACTGGATGACGAACAATAGCAACAACAATGGAGGGGAACTGGGTCGCCCGTAATGGAGACCCAACATCGTGGAGACTTGGATTGGAGACCTGATCCAGGTCTCTACCAATAGAGACCCAAACTGGGTTTCCAACGATGAAGATTCAGTTCGAGCCTCGGGTCTCCACCATGGGAGAATGTCTCCCATGATAGAGACCCCATATGGGTCTCTTATCTACATGATGGAGATCCGAACTGGGTCTCCATCGTCGAAAATGTAAAACTTAGATCTCTACTATTTTGTCGTCGTTGAACGCACCATGCCGCTATTGTCCATCCACCTGCAAATCCCAATGGAGATAGAAAAATAAAAGAGGAGAGAGAGAGCAAGAAAGAGAGAGTAGTTATAGATTTTTTTTTTATTATTTTTATATAAGTTTATATTTAATAGTATTTATTTGGATTTTTTATATTTTAATCAATATTTTCATTGAATTTTCTTTTTTGTCCCTGGAGTCAAATGATTAATTATATCAAGTTAATTGAATATGTGATTGTCAGGAGCATTATCGTCTTTTCATATATTTTCAGGGAATGTTTTGAGGGCTTGTTTGGGATGAGCTTAGAAGAGTTTTTTTGGGCTTTTAGAAGGCATAAGCCATTATTTAGGGTGTTTGGGTGTTCCCCAAAAATGGCTTTTTGATTTTCGAAAGAGATTTTGGACGAAGCCACAATTATCAGTTTCTTCCAAAAGAGCTTCCAAAGGAAAAAAGGGGAAGCCATTTTGTTTAATGAATCTTTCATAATACTAATTTTGCCCTTCAAAGAATAAATACCAAAATAAAATTTCCACTTACATCATTTCTTGTTTGATCTTTTGCTACTCCTCCTTGCCCGATCTTTTATTCTCCTCTCTTGCCAGATCTCACCAGGGAAATCATGGGGGTTCACTTGAATGGATTTGCTTCCAGTTTCGTTTTGGATCTTTTGATTGATTGGTTGGTTGTCATGAGATTGTTGTGTTTTGACAGTGGTGGCATCGGATAGGTTGGTCCAAACCCTTCTCCTCCTATCTACATTCGCTACTTGGGTATTTTTGATTTTTAATTTTAGTTTATATTTTGCAGTAAAATATGCAAAACAAGCAATCTTTCATGGAGAGTTGGTTGGGTTTTATTAGTACAGTTAGTAAAACCATCCGTCATGCTTCCCTAGTTTTGCCCTTGCTTGATGCCATCCTAACATTTCTTTTCATCCTTCGAAATATATCAATGTAATTCTTCATTTTTATCTCAATTTAATATATTGGTTGAAGTTTATTTAAACATTGTTGCTTGTTAGTTTAAATAAATTATTTCTGTTAGCTCTTAAATGGTGATTTAGATTTGTTTAGGCCATAAAACATGCCCATTGATTCTATTAGGCTTTATTAAATTAGAGGGGGGAAAAAAATATCTATGATGTTTAGTTTATAACAAATGTGTGCTTACCATGTGTTTGATTAAATGACAAAGTAAAGATGAAAAGTCATGACGTCACTTGTAGTTTAGATAGTTTTGATTTGGTTTTACGTTAGGTTCATGTTGTATAATACATTTGTAGAAAGTTTGAAATATGCATATGCTAACAATTTCGAATAGGTTAGATAGTTAGACAATATGTTAGATATACTTTGATCGTTTCTACTTTAAATGTTTAGCTCCATCCTTGGATGGGGGAGTGCTTCGAACCCATCAGCGAGTCTGCTTCAAACATCTAGTACCCCATCCAGCTATTCTAACTCCTAGATAAAGGTTGTGTACAGATAAAGCTTGAATCCTAAATTGAAAGTTCATGGGCTTTCCCGTGACAGATATATGAAGTTTCAAGGGTGTTTGAGTAGCTAGTAACTTTGGGTGTCAAACCTAATGCAATGTCATATTCAAGATAAGGTTGTGGGATGTTGAATTTGGTTGTAATACACTTGTGAATTTTATAACTGTTCGACTACAAACTAGCAAAACCATTCAGTTAGCAATGAGTCAGGATCCAACTCTTGTTTTTGTTCCATGCATGACAACTATTAAAGTAAAACATATCTCTCCATGTGATATTTCTCTTTCGGAATTGTATATTATTACGTGTACATGGGATGCAAGTCTTCTCTGCTAGTAAACTTAAGTTGTCTCTTTTTAGGCATTTGATATCTGGTCCGATATTTCTTGGGCATTACGAATATGTCGATTGTTGCTAGTTTAGTTCATAGGGCCAGTTAAAACTTTATTCCCCAACGTCTTGTAAAAATTTAATTAATCACGATAGTATAAACTAGACAAGGGTGCGAATGGTCAATTTATTCATTGAGCCATGTCATCAATTGTGATTAGGAACATGCATTCTATTAAATTTGCAAAATCAGATCTATGAACCTCATACATGAGATGTTTTCACCTTATGAGCTATACAATATTTACTCCCCCATTTAATTATGTTAAATTCTATAGAGGTACTTGATTAGGATATTAGGGTTTCAGTGAGGTAAATAACAGAAATTGGAGAAAGATACGGAATTATCTTTCAGACAACTTTTATTTGGAGAACGAGAGTTTGCTCATAAATGGCTCCTCCTGCCTTATAGAATAGATCTGACAGTTTTAATTTTTTCGTAGAAGATTGGTTTTTCGTTGCACATTATGTTATATTTGTATGAGCTGGTCAGTTGACCGATTGTCAATTGTTGTAGGAACTATACTTAGGAGGAAGTGATAAAAAAATTCTTATCCGATCCCCTCCTAGAATGATCACTCATGAATTGATAAACTGTTTGGTTACTGTTGCATTTTATTTCTACTTTTGGGATCAAGTTCTACATGTGTGCTCTAAAACTGTAATGTATGAAGCTTTAATTGTCAAATAGCTTGTATCATTTTTAACTGGGTTGGACATGTAGGATGAAGGATCCATGAAGGATCAGGATAACTGGAGTGATTGATTGAAATTGTTGTATGCGTCTTTTCCAGCTATCACAGCCACAATCACCTACTTTATATGCAGAAGAATGTTTTCAAGAATGTATGGTTACCATAGTTGTATATATACTGAGTTTTTTTGTTAGATTGACAACATTTTTTGGCCAGTGTAGTTTTTGGTTGCAAGTACATGTTACAGTTTTACTGTATAAAGTCTCTTTTTACTGAATAAATAAATATGCTTTCTTCAATTAGTTTGAGTAATGAATTGAATTGCTCAATCGCATGACAATGGCGTTTTGGGCTTCTCTTATGAACCGACTGAATGTTTTTCTACAAGTAAAATGATTGAATCTATTAATTTAAACTACAACTGTCAAGCAATTGATCTGGAAACTTTTGTGCTTCAGTTATTTTAGTTAATCCAAGAGCTAGGATATTGTTTACCCAAATAAGGGAAAAAAAATAGGGACAAGAGGGGAGGAAAAAGAGAAACAACAAAGACAGTAAAGGATCAATTTTATTTTATGTAAAATTATTGACACAATTTGTGTGTATTATTATGTATAAATGTATGTGTAATTTTAATATAATTTTTAGTATTTAATTTATTTTACTAATCAAAGTTTGTGTAAGTATAATTGAAAAAATAAATTACATGTATGTTTGTCTAGTAAATTGTTTAAAAAGAACATATATGTAATATGTAAGTGATAATTAGAATTATTTCAACCAAACACATTCAAAAAATTTTCTAGAAGGGTATAAAAATCATATTATCATCAAAAAAGATTTTAATAATATTATAATCAAACAGTCACAAAAACTCTTATGAATCTAAAAACTCTTCTGAAATATATAATCCAAATAAAATCTGAAAAGTTTAGACTTTTAATCATATTATTCTACTGTCAAAAGTTAAAAGTAAAAGTTATCTCAAACGAGTCTATTTATTTAAAAGTCGGGTGGTATTTTAGATAAAAACGAAATTATATAGAAAAAAAAAATGAATAGCATATCAAAGTGAGGGCGGTTCATAAGCATTATTTTGAAAGGGCGGTTCACTTTAATAATCATAAAAAGAAGAGTCCCTTATCTGAAAGAAAAAAAAAAAAAATCCCATAACACGACGTCGTATCTAGATAACGACTCGTCGGATTTTTGCTTTTATTTTTATTATAATAATGAGTCTTTAATTGCATCAATCCGTAAATAAATAAAAACAAATTCCAGCAAAAGCGTAGACGACGACGGAGCCGGACAAGCAGTGCCGTGTTGACGCCTTGGGGTAGGTCCCGCACGCAGCTTCCTAGAAAACGACGTCGTTTTTGTTCCATATAGCGAACCCTTGAAGTACTTTTAATTGTTTCTGTTAAAAGCCTGAATTTTGAAATCGAGAACTTAATTCAGGTACGCGGTTGTCGGATTTTCGATGGTTTGATATAATTGGATGATGATTGTGGTGTTTCCCTGTGGAATTGTATTGCGATTGTGCGAATTTTGGTGTTTTTTTAGGGTTTGATCTGTAGGAAAGATTGGGTTTTGATTGTCGTGGTTGTTTGGGTTTTGATTTTGGGTTGAATTGTGGTTTTTGAGTGTGTGAATTTTATATGAATGTGTGTGTTTTAAGGGTTTGATTGATGGGAAAGTTAGGATTTTGATTGTCAAGGTTTTAGCTTTTGTTTGTTTTTGGTTTTGACTTTGGGTTTAATTGTGGTTTTAAAGTGTGTGAATTTTAGATGAATGCGGGGTTTTGAGGGTTTGATTGATGGGAAAGTTTGGATTTTGATTGTTTTGGTTTCCATTTTGGGTTGAATTGTGCTTTTGAGTGTGTGATTTTTAGATAAATGTGTTTTATTTTTGTTGTTTTGTGGTTTATAAGAGGGGAAAAAGTTGTGACATAGTGAGATTTTGTTGATATGTTTATAGAGGTTGTCTTATTTAGACATGTTAGATACTGTTATGTGTAATTAGAGGTTGTCTTACTTATACAGGTTTTTGACCGTCAAGGTTTTGGCTTTTGTTCGTTTTGGTTTGAGTTGTGGTTTTGAGTGTGTAATTTTTGATGAATGCATGTGAGCTTTCTAGGTGTTGTTGGGTTATTAAATTATGATCTATGTATTTGTTTTAGCTGAATGGCGTCTGCTTCGGATTCATGGATGAAGGAATACAATGAAGCAATAAAACTTGCGGATGATATTAATGGCATGATATTGGAGCGGAGTTCAATGCAAGCGTTGGGACCTGAATCCCAGCGTCATGCATCTGCAATACGGAGGAAGATTACAATATTGGGGACTAGGCTTGACAGCTTACAGTCCCTTTTGTCTAAGCTTCCCGGGAAGCAACCAATGTAAGTCTTTATGTTTGAGTTGCATATTGTTGTTATACCAATAGAGGAATACGATTTAGCTGTGTTGCGGATTTTTTTTTTTTTTTTAAATTCTGTGATATATTATTTTTATGTACACTTGTGAACTTGATTCTGCATTTCGGTTTGTCTAATGTTCAAATAGATTTGTCGCCCTTTTGTGATTTTAGGTGTATTAGCATTTCATGTGCAACTGCTTTCATCTTTGTGTTTTGCAGATTCCATATCACTGGAATTGAGGTCATTTCTTGAAGCCATTATTTTAGGGTAGTAAGTGTGGACTTTTAGTTTGGATGATCGTTATAACTCCAGTCTGTTATTTTTTGTTTCATAAGCACTTGTGTGAGTACTTGGGTGAGATAAAAAGAGAAGTCAGAAGTGTGTAGAAATCAAACAATTAATTGGAGTTTGAACTCACTAGTAATTGAGAAACTTAATGTCTTGACAGCTTCATGATCATTGTTGTAAAACTTAGTGTCTTGAAAGCTTCAGGTCCAACTGCAAATCTTGAGGTGGGTTTAGTGTTCCGACCTATGGTTTCCCATCAAGTTGTCAAGTTTTTAAATCCTATTAAGGCCAACTGCTAATTATTGTTGTTAGTAACTCATTAGTATTTGAGAAACTTAATGTCTTGACTGTTTGATGTTCATTGTTGTAAAATTTAATGTCTTGACAGCTTCAGGTCCAACTGCTAATCTTGGGGTGGGTTTGGTGTTAAGACCTATGGTTTCTCACCTTGTTGTCAAGTTTTGAAATCCTATTAGGGCCACTTATGTGGGTAATCATATTCATATTTTTCCTGGAAATCAAGGTTGTAGGATTTGACAGTAGTCCAAATTTAAAATGCAGTGACTAGAGAAAGCTTGGAAGATTTTGGGTATAATAGGAAACATAAATTTAGAGAAGTCCAACAGCATTGTGATTGTGTCCAGATTTACAATTATCATTGTCAAGGCCATCATTCAAACCATTCTTGGGTGTGATGAACCGAGGAATTGTAGGTAGGAGGGATAAATTCAATCTATTATTAAGTTTCATTGAGACTGTGGAAAGTTTATGTGCTATTATTGTGTGTGCAGAAAGAAAGGTAACCCATGTGTTGGAACCGGTGGTTTTTCCAATTTTGTACAATATCCATTCGACTGCTAGTTTCTTCTCTCTCTCTCTTTTCTCCCTATTGGGATTTTACTGAAGACTTAACAAATAGGATTACTGAGTTCTACAGTCTCAGTATCAACAATGTTAAGTTTCTTTAGTATTGTTAGAGTTATCAGTTCATCAGTTGTGTGGCATTCACTTATTACAGAAACCATCATATATACTTGACAAGTTTATAGACAGATCCACTGTATAAATATTAGGCATATTGAACCTGTTTTATGATTTTGCTTTCTAATAAAGACGTGATGCTGGGTAATTGTGTTTATCTGAAACTTCTGATTTTAATGGCTGTGATGCACAGGTCAGAGAAAGAGATGAATCGTCGCAAGGATATGCTTACTAATTTGAGATCAAAAGTGACTCAGATGGCTTCCACGTTGAACATGTCGAACTTTGCTAACAGGGACAGCTTGCTTGGTCCAGAAATAAAGCCTGCTGATATTGCGAGCAGAACATCAGGCTTGGACAACCATGGCCTTGTTGGTTTTCAACGACAAATGATGAAAGGCATATTACTCTTCTAACTTAGATATGACCTTAATTTAATATGTTGTACTATGGCTTATGTATTTATTATGTGGATATTTATTTGAGCATCTCTTGGAAGCAGAGCAAGATGAAGGGCTTGAGAAACTAGAGGAGACAGTAGTTAGTACAAAACATATTGCGTTGGCAGTCAATGAAGAACTTGACCTGCACACTAGACTTATTGTATGGTTTACATTCATCAAAGCTGTTATTTTTCTCTTTCAATTTTTATGATTTTACTGGATGAATTTTAAATTATTGGTCACATTTCCTTGCTATTATTCCCTTGTGCAGGATGACTTGGATCAGCATGTGGATGTTACTGACTCTCGCTTACGGGTAATGTTCTATTCGAGTGACTATTAACTTGTGCAAAATATTTATATCAGTGGAATTTAATCATCTTTACCCTTGAGTAGCAAAATTTACCTGCTGCTGTTAAAACTTTTTTAGCATTTTGGTATAATACTTCAAAGCATGGTAAGTGGTATTTTATAAGTTATTTTGTGTGTTGGAAGTAATCATGAGTCTCTTGGATAAAGTTAGGTGGTGTTGGAGTAGTTTGAGACATATTGAACTGGAAACTATGTGAATGATTTATGAGCTACTGAGCTTTATGAAATTGCAAGGGAGTTCATTTGCTTTATTCAGCTACAATCTACGTGGATATAGTTTGTCAAATGCATATGAAGAACCATGATCTTGTTTTTCCAGACTTGAAGAACTATTGCATTGATCATACGGGATACATACATCTCATTTGCTTGTTTTTCCTTATGTATTCAACATCCTATGCTAATGCAGTGTAATTGTCTTGCTTTTGTTCTTTTGACAACAGCGAGTGCAGAAGAACCTGGCGATCTTGAATAAGCGCACAAAGGGTGGTTGCTCCTGTATGTGCATGCTTTTAGCAGTAATCGGGATTGTTGTTCTGGTTGTGGTCATATATCTCTTGATCAAATTCTTGTAATACCACCATCCATTCACTACAGCCTATTTATGTCTCACTCCAATGTGTGTCTTCTCCTGCTCTGGTGTGCTGGCTTTCTTTCTCTCACTCTCTATTGTCATGTGTGAAACATTTTGTGTGAACTTGAAATGTTTTCTTTTGGTGCTTTATGATGAGTTGAGTATAAAATGTTGAGGCAATCAACAACTCTTTGTACATCACACTAGTAATTGTATCTGCCTTCTGCGTTGGCTTGAATCTCCTTATCAACAGCTAACAAGGCTGCTGCCAAACATATAGCCCCTCTCTATTGGATTTCAAACTTTTAACAAGAGATTTTCTTGAAACTAGTTCAATTCAAGATTTTCTTAAGTTTTAAGTTTAGTAACTGTTTTTTAAATCATGCATCAAAATTATTTTAAAAAAGAGATAATGGGTGGGATTATGCCCTCGAAAAGAGAAAAGCCTGTCATGTATGAATAGGGATGATGATTGCTGGTATGATATAATGACAATTAACACAATACAAACAAGACATAAAAATTAGTAGATTTGGGTTAGAATGCATTAGTTAAATCACTATCGGATTAGCATGTTAAATCGGCAAATGGATCATGTTTGGGTTATATCTCTTCTAACTCCTGAACCCATGTAACACAATTGATCATTTAAAACGGATTTAGTGAATTGAATTATGTAATAATATAAAAAGAGCTTAAATTGCTTCAAAGTCTAAATACACAAGTGGATTGTCTTTTCTTATATAATTGACGTGGACTAAAATTAAGGTTAAGCAAGTTTAATTCAACAATCACTAATTTAATTGGTTGTGTTTGGCTTAAGATCAATAACACAATAAGTTTAACGTACCATATTTGGATTGATCAAAAAATTAATTAATGTGTTTCAGTTTTGGGGTTTGACTGTTTTACTAGTTGGATAAGATTTTCTATCAATAATAGCCATTGAATTGTTATTGATAATCATCTTTATAACCAATTTAATGGTTATTATTAATGGATAATTTTATCCAACCAGTACGATAATATTCCGTTAAATAAAAGCACGATAAGACAATCAAAATCTCTCCCCCTATATTGTGAGTCCAATTGCATCGCTATTTAATCAATGAAAAAAAAGGATACCTGTTCTTCGCCGAAGTTGAGAGTCGAGTAGACCAAGCAACCGGACGATGGTAGGTGGAGGTCTGCGATTGGTGAGATACGACAGTTAGGAGGTGCGACTGTCAAACAAAAAAGTTATCTAGTCAGATAGTTAACGCTGGTGGTTAGAGGTCTGATGATGAGGTTCGAGTTCAGTGACGAGTTTGGTGAGATTCCTAGAGAGAGAATGAGAGTAAAAAGTTGAGAATTGAGAGATTTTCAAGTTTGGTAGGGAGAGAGAGCCACCATCAAATACACAAAATGATTAGGCAGGGGTATTTTTGTCCAAAAAATGACAACCTCCCTAAATTGAAAAAAAAAAGGATAGTTTTGTGATGGGTCATTTTTCAATAGGGTTTAATTGAAATCTAACCCCTTTTTGATAACCCATTTGAAAAATAACCCTTTTTTTTAAATCACAACCTCAAGGTAGAGAATCTCAACCACTAGGTTCAGAATCTCAACTTCCAGGTTGTGAGTCATAGTATTAATTTAATTCAATCTCAACTTCAGGGTTGAGATTTTTTTAACCTAAAAAAAAAATGTTAGTTTTCAAATAGACTCTCAAAAAGGGGTTAGTTTATGTATTTTCTCTTTTCAATAAAACCCTTTAATCAATTGGGCCGGCGGCCCAGAACCAAAAATGCCCACTGAACAGTCTCGTCAACCCGTTCTCCTACATTCTTTTGCAGTGAACCCTAAAATCTCAATCTCCATTTTTCACGTCTTCAAATTTCTCAGGTTTCGTGCTCCAAATCAGCAATTCAATCTCTCTTTCTTATACGTAATCACTTCCATCAATCAATTACCCAAAAAATTGAAAAAAAAAAAAGATGAGGAGCGTCCCAAAAGAAGCCATAGAAGTGGTGGCACAGAGCATGGGAATTACCAATTTGTCCTCCGACGTGGCCCTCGCTCTCGCTCCCGATGTCGAGTACCGCGTCCGTGAAATCATGCAGGTGTATAAAGAAGACTCCTTTTTGATTGAGAATTGAAGTTAAATTTATTGGCTGTGTTTGGTTTTCAAGTGGTTGAATTGGGGATTTTGTACTGCAGGAGGCGGTTAAGTGCATGCGTCACGCGCGGAGGACTATTTTGACCGCTGAGGATGTGGATAGTGCATTGAAGTTGAGGAATGTGGAGGTGAGAGATGAGATGTGGTGGTTTTGTTGTTGTTTGGGAAAGATTTGATTTTTAATGGGTGTGTGTGGGTTTGATTGGTTTTGTGTTGTTGAAGTGTTTGGATTTGGTTTAGAAGAATTATAGACGTCGTTTTCTTTGCTGGGTATTTTTTTTTTTTATTTAATTTTTTTTTTTCATTTTGAGTTTTAGGATTTGGAGCTTGTTTTGTTAATGTGCTTGATTGTGGAACTATGTTGTATGTGTGTTCTTGTGTTTGAGGAATGTGGAGGTGAGATTGGGTGGTTGTTTATCGTTTGGGAGAGGTTTTGTATTTGATGGATATGGGTTTGATTGGTTTTGTGTTATTCAAGTGTTTGGATCTGGTTTAGGAGAATTGTAGGTGTGGTTTTCTTAGTTGGGTAGTTTTTGTTTGATTTTGAGTTTTAGAATTTAGAGCTTGTTTTGTGTGTTTTGATTGTTTGTATTTTAATGTATGCGGTTTTGTTTGCTTGCGTGCAATCAAGTGTTTGGATTTTGTTTAGAAGAATTGTAGATGTGTTTTTCTTTGTTGGGTAGTTTTCATTAATTTTGTAAATATTAATGTTTGGAATTTGGAGCTTGTGTTGTTTGTCTTGATGGTTTAGATTTTAATGTTGATGTGCTTGGTTGTGGAACTATGTTCTATGCTTTTTCTTCTGTTTGAAGAATGTGGGGGTTAGATGATTCTTCATTGTTTGCGAAAGATTTCGTTTTTTATGGCGTATGTGTGAGTTCGCTTGCTTTCATGCCATTGAAGTGTGTGGATTTGGTGTATAAGAATTGTAGATATGTTTCTTGAATGTTTAGAATTTAATGTTAATGTGCTCAATTATGGAACCATGTTCTAGAAGTCTTATTGTGTTTGAGGATTGATTGGAAAATGTGTTAGGAGATGGAGTTTCTGAATTGATTTGAAATGTTAATTTTTCAGTTGTACGCATGGTTTTTGATTGGTTTGGTTCGTTTTTCTCTTGTGCCTTAGCCTATATATGGATTTGCTGGTGGTGATTCTTTGCAATTCAAAAGAGCAGCTGGGCATAAGGATTTGTATTACGTTGATGACAAGAGTGTAGAATTTAAAGATGTAAGAATTATTGACGCCCTTTTATAACAGGTATCGTAACTTTTAAGAGCTGTCTTTTTACTTTTTGTCTTGCTCTTTTCTGGTGTGTGCAGGTCATTGATGCGCCTTTACCAGCAGCACCACTTGATACATCGATCACTACTCGCTGGCTAGCAATTGAAGGTGTTCAACCTGCAATTCCAGAAAATGTTCCTCTTGAAGGTATTATTGCAAACTGGAATGTAGTATTTAGTGGAACAAGAGAATGATTTTTTGTAAATAATTTTTTAACTTTGGACTAGAAATTATTGATGCTTTAATTTCTTGTCTTGTGTTTCATGTATGTTTAATTCTACTTGGAAATTGTTTGCAGCTGAGCATTAGCATGTCCCTCTTGGATGGTGACGTGGACTGCTCCAGTTTCATGTTCTAGTGATAATTTATATGTATACATCACAATTTGAATATATTTGACTGAGTTAATCAATAGAGCCTTATGTTTTTTGATGATTTATCTATAGTGGGTATTTAGATTAGTATTCTGCTTTGTTTGCAGCACTTGCGGCTGCCTCTGATGGAAGAAAATCTGAATACAGGGAAGATGGACATTCTGTTGACGTTAAGTTACCTGCTAAACATGTGCTTTCTAGAGAGCTTCAGGTCAATTTTACAACCTCTACCATATGCATTTTTTTTTTTTTTTTTTTTTTAAATTAATTAATTTTGAAGAATATTTTTTGACAATGCTTTCCATAACTGCCCGTGCAGCTTTATTTTGACAAAATAACGGAACTTACTGTGACCAGATCTAACTCTGTCCTCTTTAAACAAGCATTAGCAAGCTTGGCAACAGACTCAGGCCTTCATCCATTAGTTCCGTACTTCACATACTTCATTGCCGATGAGGTAGTCTCAACTCTCAAGGGTCTTAAAATTTGCCTTTTCTCAAATGCTGATGTTTATTGGAGAAGCAGACTTTTTACTTCTTGTCAAAGAGAGCTGATCCTTTCTTGTGTTTTACTCAGGTTACGAGAAGTTTGCATAATTTTACTCTCTTGTTTGCTTTGATGCGTGTTGCCCGAAGCCTTCTTCAAAATCCACACATACACATAGAACCTTATGTAAGTGTATTGATTATTCTTTTTGTCCAACTGATAATGCCTCATAATCTTGTTGAATACAGCAAACTATGAATAAGGATTTCATTTTTCAGTCCCATGTCTCAGCGAACATCTATAGAGTAGTTTTAAAAAAATGATAGCATGCTGCAATATGAGCTTTGTTTTATACTGTTCTTTGAATAGGGTTACTATCTGAACAATGGTTTATGGAAATGCCTTTGTCATTACTGAATATATATACATATATATATTTATAAAGATAAGAAGAAAATGGCTTTTTGGAAGTTTAACTTTTAACAATTGTTACATTATTGGGATCTGTCAGGTCCTAAGTTTTGGGCTTGGTATCGCAAATGCTAATCAACAGTATTGGTGTTAATTTTCTTCAGCTACACCAATTGATGCCGTCTATTATTACCTGCCTTGTTTCAAAAAGATTGGGAAATAGATTTACAGACAATCACTGGGACCTTAGAAACTTCACAGCAAACCTGGTTGCTTCAATATGTAAAAGGTGATGACTTAATATCCATTGATTTTACATATGTTTGAAGTCCATTGTAATATTATTTCTCAAGTCAAATCTGCTTTGAAACAAAATATGAATCCAACCCTATGTACAAATGTGGTGAATTTCAGTTATGGAAAATTCACTTCAAAGTGTTATGTTTTTTTACCTCCAAATTATTGCAAATTGCCTTGGTAGTCACTAGTCAGTCTTATATTCTGAGTTACTCAGCAACATGGAGGATGGTCATGCTTGTATAGCACGAATTATGTGGATATTGTGGTGTAATTGTGCTAGTGTATTCATGTCCATATTTGAGTCATAGTGATTATTCAATTTAGAGGTGTCCAATGTAGTTGACAGATTGCAACTCATTTGTAATCATGAGAGAACATTGTATTCCCTCTAATATTCCCTCTCATATTCAGATACTATCTATATTCACAACGGTCAAACTGTTTGCAGATTTGGGCGTGTTTATCACAATATCCATCCACGTGTGACAAGGACTCTAGTTCATGCTTTTATGGACCCAACAAAATCATTGTCTCAACAATATGGTGCAATCCAAGGGCTAGCAGCCTTTGGACCCAGTGTGGTAATTTTCAATTCTCCAAGTTTCTTTTTCTGGTAAATGTAGTAGACAATTTTATCTCTTTTTGGGTTGCTGGTGCAGATGGTAAGCGTAATTTGAGATGCAACAGTCATACTTAAATTGTTTTGGTGTTGCTAGTTGTTGCTATTTGCTAATGTGTGTGTTTAGTATGCTTGTCTTAATCAATTTGTCATTGTTTTTGGATTCTGGTAGGTTAGCCTTCTCATCCTCCCAAATCTTGAGCTGTATCTACAACTCCTTGAACCAGAAATGCTTCTTGAGAAACAAAAGAACGAGATGAAGAGGCATGAAGCTTGGCGTGTTTATGGGGCCTTGCAGGTTTTTTTATATTTCAACTAGTTATATTTTTCGGTATGTAATGCTACTAACATGGCCACCTTTCCAGTGTGCTGCTGGTCTATGTGTATATGATCGGCTAAAGAAGTTCCATCGTTTGTTAAGCCCTCCAACTCGTTTCTACTGGAAGAGCAATGGAAAACTCATGATTACGCCACCAAGTAATATTTCGTTGAACTTGTCTCTTTGGTACATACACGCATAGTGGCATGCCACCTGTAATTTCATGCATCTAGTTTCTTGAATGTGCATAGGCCAAATCTCAAACACTACATGAGAACAAAAGATGTGTGCACGCTTCCTTCGTAATGATCTAACATGTGTTATAAATTTGGAGTAGTTGATGTTTATCTTTCTGTTCTTCCGTTCTCAATTTTCTTGCTCCTTCATTGCTTTCCATTATATCAAGATAAACGCAAAGCAAGCATGGACAACTTAATGCAGCAACCACCGCTCAAAAAAATGGCAACAAATGGCACTATGGGTGTTTTGCCCATGAACTCCATGCATGTTAACATGCAACGACCAACTGGTGGATATCCCACTGTCCTGGGGGGTTCCAGCATTGGTGTACCAGCAATGCGCCGGCAATTACCAAACGAAAAAATGTTGGCAAGGAAGAGCATTGGTCAAGCGTTGAAGACTTCAACCGTTCTAGCTCAGGCTTGGAAACCAGACATGGAAGGAGGGCACTTGCTGGCATCATTGTTTGAACTTTTTGGCGAAAGCATGTTCTGTTTTACCCCAAAACCTGAACTATCCTTCTTTTTGTGATTACTAGAAATCAGGAAAAACAGTCACTAGAAATTCTGTAAATAATCTTTATAGTAGGTTATAGATGTTTGTAAGCTATTTGTTGATCAATGAATCATCATATATCCAAAAGCTTAGAAGCCCTGTGTACGATTGCATGGGATGTACTAATGTTTACAAATTACTGTTGACGATAATCTAATTTAAAAATTAAGCAAATGTCCATCATATATGGATAATTTATGATACATTTTATTAGAAGGTCAGAGGGTGTTTGAGGTTTTTAACAAATTTAAAAATAAAATTAAGCTTTTTACTTAGATACCACCTGCATTTTGGGTTACTTGAAACCTGGAATAACGTCAAACTAAATGTTTTCTGCCGTCAAACCATACAAGGGATATAAAAATCATTTAGTATTACATTTTACTCAAATCTCGAAGGAGGGTAAATGTAATCTTCCATATATCGAAGCATTGCAAAATTGGCAATTATGGGGACACAGAAGGCATTAACACATTAACAAGAGAAGCAAACATTGAGACAAATGATATCATATGCACTTCAGCTTCAATATCATTACAGAGCTCAGTGACTCAAGGCAAGAAAAACCAAAAACAAAAATAAGTGGTTAATAATAATTAAAGAAGAGCCTTCGCGGAGGCGGTCTGGAGTTGTTAATGGTTGAAGATGTGGTTGAGGATTTGAGAGGGAGGGACATTCCCTTGCTCTCTTGGCCTCCTGCAACTTTGTCAACCAGTTTTGCTGCTTTTGGGTCTGTCAGAAGTGTTTTCTGAAAGGACTGTGAGAATCCTGTTGCGATAATAGTTACATGTATCTCCCCGTTGTAGCGATCATCCACAACAGCACCGAATATTATGTTCGCTGAAGGATCGGCTAAACTAGTTACAACCTGGATATTCGCATAATCACATTTTAACATACAGATATCAGCAGATAAAAAGAAAAATTTCTATCAATGTATACACAGTTTTGACATTATTTCTTTCTAATAGGAACTATTGAAGATTTCACGATTACTTTGCGGCTAGTTCCAATCTACATGATTGTGCTCATACCCTTGTTAGAAAATTGTTGCCACTAATTAATACAATTGACCTAATTTTCAAAACCAATTCCAATCGTGCATATAAAGGTTTGCAACACAAGTTGATAACCCTCTTAATCCGCTTGAAGGAAGCCTACAATCTCATTCGGCAATAATTTCATGGTGGACGGTGATATCAAGTGTCTTTGAAGACCTCCATTCCACTTAACAAACTTTACACAACAGAAATTAAGAATCCTTAGAAAATAATGTGGACAAATTAACAGTTCATAAATATTTCAACATTTCATGGCAGTGGTGTTTTTTTTTTTTAGAGTAAAACGGAAGTTGAGTATTCCTTCTCCAATCGAAAAAATCCAAAATTGAAAGGTTATAAAATTCTAAGTACCTGGGACACTCTATTAACCTCCTGCAGCGTTATATCTTTTCCTCCGGTGATATTATATACGACACCAGTAGCTGACTGGATTGATGATCCAATCAAGGGAGCTAAAGTTGCTTGTTCAGCAGCTTCTTCCGCACGGTTTTTGCTGGAGGAAACCCCCACCCCAAGCATTGCAGTTCCAGAATCTTTCATGACTGCCTTTACATCTGCAAAATCCACATTCACCAGTCCAGGTATCTGCAGAAAGCAACACCGCAAATTCTTAAATAAGCAACATAAGCAAACCCATTGGATGACCATGATGGAAGTACTGTCTAGGATGACTAAGAAAGCCTAGGATGATGCAGGTAGTAGAGGAGGAAATTCAAGAATAAATTTAATTAGGATAATTAATAAGGTTTAACGAATCTCCCTACAATCCAATTAAATTTAACACTCGATAATTAATTACGTAGGTCAGTAGAGTTAGCTAAAAACTGAAATAGTTTAAAATAACTACGAACACTAGAAATGGCATTCCAGTGGCCAAAATGAAGAAATTATGGTTCAGTGTTGAATGAAACAACTCACTGTGATAATGTCTGAAATTCCTTGAACCCCTTGGCGTAGAACATCATCAGCAAGTAGGAAAGCATCCTGAAGGGGAGTCTGCTCATCGGCAATGTCAAGCAGACGATCATTTGGAATCACTATAAGAGTATCAACATTCTTTTGCAACTTTTCAATAGCCTCCAATGCCTACAGAAATTCACACACAAGAAATAACTGTTTGGAACTGGAACACTTAACAATAAAAATGATGGTATACTTTAGATAATGCCACAATAATGGCTAATAAGATAAAACTGTCCTCATCATAGAATAAAAATCAATGACAAGCAAAGCAAAATAACACTTACCTGCAGTGATCTTTTACGTCCTTCAAAGCTGAAAGGATAGGTGACCACACCAACAGTCAAATAACCAGCCTCTTTTGCTATCTGTGCAACAACTGGTGCAGCACCTGATCCTGTACCTCCACCCATACCAGCTGTTATAAACACAAGGTCTGAACCCTTGAGAGCACCTGCAATGGCTTCTTTTGATTCCTCAGCAGCTTGCTCACCCAAAAGCGGATTCCCACCCGTACCTACATTTCGATCAAGATAACTAGAATGACAACACAACACAAACCCCACACTAAAAACTACAAGCCAAATCAGTTATACCACACACAACATACTCATAGACACATACCTAGTCCACGAGTCAAAAGCTCTCCAATTTGAAGGGGGTGCTCGGCAGCAGACTGTAAAAGGGCTTGTGAATCCGTGTTAATGGCATAGAAATCAACCCCCTATATTCAAAACCAAAAAACATTAGCAAATGCATATAGTAATATAAATCCCTACATTGTCAATTCTCCAACAAACTAAACTGTAATCCCCATAAAGAAAACGAAAACAACTAAAAATCATGTTTCCAGCAAATATAAAAGCAGTTGCACACACGAACACACACACACACACACACACACAAATCACCTCACAACTCCATATCAGCTCAGAATACCGTCAAATAGAACCAAAGTGTCTCATCTCAAAATGTATAACAAGTTAACAACTGTAAACACAACCGTAATCCAAATAAAGAGAATGAAACAAAATAAAAATCATGTTTCGAGCAAACATAAGAGCATTTGCGCGCACGAACACACACACACACACACACACAAACCACCTCACAACTTCATACCGGCTTAGAACATCAATTGAAACCTCCATATTACCAGCTTAGAGAAACATCAATTTTCAAACAGAATTGAACTCTCTCGTTTCAAAATGTATAGCAAACCACAACAACATAGCACAACAAATGTGAAAATTGCTAGCAACACAAGCAACAAACATGGTATATGTAAAATTATCAATCTTTTCAAAACACAACAAAACCCCACAAACATATCACTGAAAATCCAAATACCCAAGAACAAAATCCAAAATTGGCATTCAAACAAAACACCCAAATCGTAAAAAAACTCAAAACCTTTTCCATATTACAACCCAAACCCAGAAAAAATGCCACTACAACACCAACCACAAAACACAAAGTCCAAAAAGGCCCGACCTTTAGGCCACTACCAATCATGCGATTGACAGCATTGTTGCCGCCTCCACCGACGCCTACAACCTTTATCTTGGCGGTCTCCATTGGAGCAAACGAGCAGCTGAAAGTGGTGCCAGAATGGCGCCGTTGTTGTTTCCACACATTCTTCCTCAGTGGTTTGTGAGTGTGAGAGAGTGCGGTCCTGTGGTGCTGGTGGTGAAGTGGAGAGGAGGAGGAGATTAGGTCATTTGGGTTTGTCAATTGGAGGGTTGCCATTGTGTTTTCAACTCAAAAATTGGATCTTGTTGGGTTGGGTTTGGAAATTGAATCGGAAGAAATGAGAGGTTTTTTAGGGTTTTAGAAGGAGTAGTACAATTTTTTTTTTTTTTTTTTAATTTGGTTTTTGTTTTTTTTTATAGCAAAAGTTTTGATTTTTGTGTTTTTTGTTTTGTTGGGGATATTTTGGATGAGAAAGATTGGGTGGACCCCTTTCGGTATATAAATGATGTCGCTTTCATTTTTATTTCTTATAATACTAGACACTGCGAGGACAACTCATCCAAGTTTTTGCCAGGCATAATGAGTAGGCAGCTCACATTGGCCGATTTGAGGTAGTTTACTTGTCTACTCTACTTCAAAACAATATTGTTTTGGGGAATAATTCTCTAATTAGGACAGGATTAGAACAGTCATAAAACGTTAGTTCTCATCATCCATTTTCAACTAATTAGGATAGTTCTAAATTATTAAAGGGATATATTCAATTTAAAGTTCATTAGAATTTGATTAATTTTTTTTTAATGTTAGATTTTGATAAAATTCATAAATTTTATAAACTCTATATTGATTTTATTAAAATTCTATAAAAAATCTATCGAGATCTTTTGAAGAATGATATAATTTGTTGTTAAATTTCTCCAAAGACACGGATATTTCAAGTATAGTTGGAAGCAATGAAGAGCCATTCTACCATATCTAATAACTGAAAATTCTTCAAACACAGCAAATATTATCATACATACAAAATCTCCATAAGAACTATATCAGAAGTTCACCTAAGTAGCCAAAGACTCAATCTTGAGATAATAGCTTGCCTGATGAGTATATTAAGGAAGAAACTGGTTCACTTTCTCAGAACTTGAATGTAGTTTTATTGTCATGTATTCGTACTAACGAAAATGCAAAGCAATTATTGCATTCAAATTATATATTGAGTACAATGCCCGCCGGTTATTGCATTCAAGTTATAATTTGAGTACAACGCAGGACTTGGGAAATGAATGAGAGATAAAAATGATAATACACAAGCAAGTAATCTCAAAAATACCAATGCAACAACATTGTAAAGTTCATGTGCTCCAACACAAGTTACATACAGACCCAACATGAGAAAACAATACAAACTGATTCACAGAACCTAAAATCAAATACTTTCTGGGGGCAAAGTCACCAAAAATATCAATGGATTACCAATAAGGTAACATGTGGCTCTCCAGGAAAAATTTCATTCCCCTTCGCTCAGAATAGGGACAATGAGAGGTTTCATTTGCGCGAGATAGACAATAGCCCACCTAAGGAGGCAACAGAAGAACACAGTAAGTATAAAATGGAACAAAGAACTAGATCAATGCGATGACATGTTGGATTCTTACAACTGGGAAATTGGAAAAAAATAGAAACGAAAATTTGTTTTCTAATTAATTAACACAGTTGCACCAAATTGTGCAGTTCAACAAGTGTTATCTAAGACAGTTTGTATTCTACATAAAATCGATAGCCAAACACCACTTAATCCAAGTCATCTAAAACACGAATCTGTTCCTCCTCAAGGGTAATTCAATAATCATAGCAATTCCCCAATTACCAAACCATCACTAATTTGCACCATAACATATACAACAAAACTGTCTCTTTCAATATTAAATCACAAGGCAGAAACTATTTCTGTTTGGTAAAACATCAGAAGTTCCATGCTGTATGATAATGTGAGACACAGTCACAAAACCAGGTAAGGTTGAATATTGCAAATAAGAGACTGCTCATAAATTTCTCTCAATATCTTGTCAAGTTCTTAGTGGGCACATCCACAAATATGCACAATGAGAAGATATTGAATCTTGTTAAATACTTGAGGACTATGGGTTTAGGAAGAGCAGAACCAATAGTCAAAGTGGCATATACTACCAAATGTACAATAATTGCCAAAAGAATTTTATGGAGATGAAAAGTGCTGTTCATAGCAATCATTAAAGAACACAACTAGTATGCAGTTCACTTTCTTTTTCTTAATTTGCATCTGAAATACATATATGCACATATGTGACTTGAACACTAGAAAATATAAATCCGTGATTGAAGATGTTTAATGATCAAACTACTTACATGCAGCATCCTTCTAGAATTCTCAAGGTGTTTCAAAACTAATTACAATTACAATAAAACATAAACTTACATCATCCAACAGCAGACTGTAGCCGTAATAACCAATGTTAAGTGGAACCTGCATTGCAATACATAGATTAAAAACTTCCACAAACAATAATAATCATATGAATAAAAGATATATTTCATTTCCAAATTATAAGCTGGATATTGAACCATAATCCATAATGCCAACACTTATTGCCCACAACATCCCTGATATGATGAAGGCATGATATGAAGAACATAGATCTCACAAATAGGCCACAGTGACATGCACTAAAAAGTTGTAAACAATATATAAAAGTACAACCTTCTCAACAAAACTAGATAGACGTAGGAACAAAATGTCAACAATGCCCCAATGGTCAAGACATCTAACAATGAAATTTTAAATGTTCAATAGCAGCAAAGAGAAAACAAAACTGGTCAGATATAAAACAACAGTAATGATGGGGTACACCGATACAGAGTGGCTTAACAGCAGTTCATCGATATAATGACTGAAATCCATTAATCTTTACAACTGTTCTGGTTTGCTTGTGTGCTTTCCATGTAAATCTCAATACATGCACTCATGTAAAGTAATGCCATCAAACTACCATTGATCCATTACCTAAGCCACCAATACACAATAAAGACTAGCACCTAATAATATCTTATTGTTTTAAACAAAAGGTCAACTCAAATTCCATAGCTCAAAATAGAAGCCTAACACTATAACCACGATCCACACCGGTGGCACACATAATCTGTTGGCAACGCAATGGCACCCCATGAACAAAATCATAACGTAAACTTCTACTTACAAGCTCCCACAAAATGAATAGGGTTCCAACTAATCCTGAAAACCTAATCAACAATCAGGTCACTAAAAGCCCTAATAAGTTTTTATGCACACACAAAACTTCAATCAACAAATGTGAAAACTTTAAGTGTTCAAACACAGAAACCCAAATCACAAATACTGAAAAAAAACACAATCAATCCAAAAAGAAAAAAAAAAATTGAGGATCAAATCAAGAAAAAAAAATGGGCATACAAATTGGTAGAGCGTCCTCTGTTGCAGCAAATTCCGGTACAAAGACAAGCAACGATCCCAATCAGCACAAAAATCAGGGTTGTCACTAAAAAACCCATCTTGATCTGAAATTCGAAAAATTTTTAAATTCAAAATTAGGGTTTCTGATATTCAATCAATGAGAAAGATTCAATATTTATAAGGAAACAAAAAATTGATCGAAAATTGAAGACTTACCCTCTGTTTGGATGACCAGAAAATGCGGGAAAATGAAAAGAGAAAGTGGGATCTTGATGGGAAATTTTGAAGAAGCTTCGGTTTCTCCCTAAAGCGGTTGTCTTTTTGGGGATCCGTCCCGTCCTTATTCACAGAGACGACGATGATTCAGTGTGTGTACGGACTGCTCTTAATGGGCCGACAGTAGGCCCCTTAAGATGTTTGTGGGCTCAAGTTGGCCTGGTTTGCATTTCATGTCTGTTTTGGGCTCATGCTGATTAGACACAACTTATTTCTGAACAGACAGTCATCGTCGGGCATTTTCTACAGAGTTCCTGGGGTGTGTTTAGCAATGTTAGTGTTTTGATCAAGTATTATAATCGTGCGCCGATGTTATCAGTATTTGAGGATCGGTAAGAGGAAAATATTGGGTTCGATTAGGCTATAAAATTGTCTTTAGTACATATGACAAGTATGTATTATCTGATGAAAATATGTCATGAACGTAAAAATGTATACATTTTCACAATGGATATGTTATGTATATGCAATTTGTATGGAAAATATTTTCGTTTTAAGGGTCCATTTGTTGCTATGAAAGTAAAAATGTTTGTTTGTGACATGTGATTGGGAAGCCAATCCAATGTCAAACATTTTAAGTGGCTGTGGCGGGTACTAGCAAAAGTGCTCTCAATCAATCGGCGAAAAACAAAAACAAAGTGTACATGAAGAAGCAAGAAGAGTTGATGAATTATATTATAAGAGATCTTAAATATGAACAATTCCCTAAATTTAAAAATATTGGGATGCGAAATTTTCATACGTTTTTTCTCACTGAATCCTAGTTTCCATTAGTGTAGTTTCTTTTTCTTTTCTTTTTTAATTGAGTTCTAGTTTCCGTTAATGTAGATTGTACTCATCGTGATGTACATCGATACTAAACCTAATTTAGACAGATACAAGCACTAACAAACATTATATGACTCACATGGCGAATCCAAATCAATTACTACATTTAGTATGGAAAAAATTTAAAACTCAGTAAGTAAAGGAGACATGTGAATCCGTAAGAACTGTGAAAAATATATATATATATATATATATATATTCCAAAAGCCTATACAAAACAAATCAGAATTTTATCGGATTAAGATCAAACACTACTTACACAATCGGAATATGTATTTCCACAATCAAAAAGCAATTATTCACACAAACTTATAATGTACTTGGTAGAAATCAAAACCCCAACACTTTAATGATTAAAAAGATAAACTATTTACATCAAGAGATGAGGCACATGTAAATATGAGTACTATTGTATATTTTTATATATATATAGAGAAAAGAAGGAAAACATGAGCAAAGGACTTGCCTATTCTTAGCAGAGATTTTGCCTCTCTTTGTTTCTTCATTTCCTTTCACATTTTTATGCTTTTTGACTTATCAATCAACCAGAAACTACAAATTCATACGTGAGCTTTTCTCTGAAAATGAATCTCAAAAATTGACCAACTCAGGCATCCATAATATGTAAGAATTTGGAAGGCCTCTTTCAAGCAACAAATTCAAAACCTAGACCAATTCAGTGATCATCAACTTCTTAAACTTACATGTAATGTATATCAACGTTTTGCAATTTTAACATTTACTGTTAGTATGAGATGTTTGAAAGTCTAGGTGAGAACAGTTCCAGGTTCAACTTCAACATTCATAGTTCAAGAAGAAAAACTGTGAAGATGGAACTTGACTCATAATTAGATTAGATGAACATACAACATGAATTTTCCGCTTGAACAGAATTGAAAAAAAAAAAAAGAATTACTCTGATGTAAGAAGACGGGGAAGGTAGTCTTTTTTTTTTTTTTTTTTTAAATTTTTTTTCCCTTTTCTGGTTGGGTCAAGGTGACGGGGGTAGGCAAGCAACATTTTCAATGATCAGAATCTGAATGCAGGATCCACGTCCATTGCCCAGGCAAACTTTGCTAGAAGAGACTTGTTAAATATCTGTGAAAACGGAAGTGAATAACATTACTAACCGATTTGAACAATTTACTTGATGCAGATGATCAGGGGCGATATACGATTATAATCAAAGCATGGCTCGAGTTGATGCAATGCAATTAGGAATAGTATTCAACCGGAAGCAATGCATAATTGTTGGTAACTACTTATACAAATTGTTGACACAGTTTACCTTCTCGATGGGAACTTCATGTCGTTTGCACCATGCGACTGTAATCCTAGGGTCAAGATAATTGATCTTGGACGTGCCCAATGCCACAGTTTTTAGATCTTCTTTGGTCTTCATGTCTCGTTCCATTTTCTCAATCTTTGCATTAGTTTGTGATATCTTCTTCTCAATCCTGCATATCAAATCATGACGCATAAGTAAAAGCAAAGAAAAATGCACAAAGAGCTCAAACAGTAAGTCGCAAGTTATATTACGCTTCAGGAGTTAAGTTCCTCTTTCGTTTTCCATCTGCATCCTTCAATGGGGGCTTTCCTTTTTTAGCCCTGTCCAGATCAACTCTTAGGTCTTTAAGAACAGCCTACAAGCAAAATCAGAAAATGAGACTCTCAAAATTTGTACAGAACATTTGTCAAGAAAATCTGACCGGTAACATCAAACACACAAAAAAGCCCACATCACTGTCATTTTACTCCATTTCTTCCACCTTCTACATTTATTAACCTATAGATCTAACCCCTTACACTTCAACCAAAAACTCAAATTCATTGCCAAGGTAAACAACTAAAGGGAACTCAAATTTTCCCACTAGAGATCAAAGATTGTTATCACCTTAAGCTCTTCAAGTTTTTCAGTCAACCTAGACATTTGTGCACCATGAGATTTTGAAACAGTTCTTTGATGATTACAAATAATTGCGACCTGCAACAACAAAAGCCAACTTTGTAAATGCCAAAAAAATTACTCAAATGGATTAAATCTTTTGTAATTCTTTACCTCTTTGTTTGCATGCTGATAAACCGAAATTTTTTCCATAACATCACCTTGTCTAGTTCCCTTATTCAACTGTCACAAGCCAAATAAAAATCAAAAAGGAATAAATCATTATAGGGAAATGGAATCGTTAACAAGAAATACTAGAAAAGTAAGGGCCAAACACTAGGCTTACATCATACACATTAAATTGACCTTCCATATTCGTTGCAATAACTTTGGAAATTTGAATTTATCAATAATCATTTTGTTGCAATAGCTCTAACATTTCCCCACCACTCACATTAACAAGATTAATGCATTTTGATCACTAGAGAGTGAAGTCTCACAAACTCAAGCTGGTGACTTACCATCTCATCCAATGTGATTGAAGCATTATATGTACGAAAGACTTTCGCCGTAAGGCCAGGCATGAGTTCCTTCAAATGAGCATTCAGTTTAGCAGTATCCAACTTGTCAAAAAGATCATCGCTTGGCTTCTTTCCTGGAAAAATGAAAACATACTTGTCGGCTCCGATATAATATAATAAGGTAGAACCTAATTTTGGGAGGCCATTTACTTACCGCCTTGAAACTGTCCAATTGCCTTGTACACAGGAAGCTCAACTTCAACTGTATTTACATATTGAATTGAGTCTTTACCAAGGAAGTCAAACTGGATGATCAAACAGGAGTACATATATTACCGCTTTATTGTGGGATATAAGAACTAGGAAGTGCAGAATGAACTTTCTACAAACTTGAATAAAATTCCCATGCATGGATTATAGCAGAGCAATAACATTCAAAGCGAACCCATTTAAAACTCTGTAGTCCTGCTCTTACAACTTCCCAATCTTGCAGTTAACAAGTAAAACTGCAGCAACATTCACGGGGTATACTACATCATACCTTCAACTTATTTGGAGGGATGCACTCCACATTTCCTACTTTCAATGTACAGCAACCAACAGTATCAGCTTCATCATCATCCTGCAGAATGTCAACCACACAAAATGAACAAATCTGGGTAACATTGTAATGAAAGATGCATATAAGAAGGCTGTATGGAAAATTTTATTAAATTTTATGCCGCAGAGAATTCAAAATAATTTTGTTAAGAAAATACTAATACCGCTCAAAAGAATTCAAAAGCACATAAACTTATGCATAACTTTTTTTGTTTAATGAAATATAGCCCAATATATATAAAGAAATCAATTTGGGAAAGCTGTTTGCAATGTTTTGCACTGCAATAACAGGAAAAGGTCCAATAGAACAAAATTCAGAGTCGCTCCCAACATCTTTACACTAGAAAGAAACAGACCTCCTCACCACACAGTTCAATCTAGCAAGGGCTGCAATACTCAAAACTGTTAACAGAAACATGTATAGGATTGTTATAGAAATTATACTGCATACCTTCTCATTACCCGCCCTAAGAGCTAGTTTATCAATAAGATATGTAGCAACCGCTATTTGCCTTCTTGCAACATCTTTGCATGTAAAATCCTTCGTGTATGCAGCTCTGATGCTCTGTATGTAGTCCTGCACTTAACAAATAGCTAGATTTTAGAAAAAGGTTACACATTAAAAATGAAAGGTAATCTATTGAGAGACAAGTTGGTTATTTAAGACGATCAAAAATAACTACCAGAGGCACATAAAGAGATTACCTTCAGCTTTCTTGCTTTCTCATATTTCTCTCTGTCGCTTTGCCCCTTCAAGGAACTGCTTGGAGCCAAGAACACGTACTTGAATTCCTTCGGATTAATTGGATCATTCCAGAAAGCTAGCCACGTAACAGTATTATCATGCTTTACTTCTTTCCAGCTGCCAAGAAAAAATTACTCAAGGGTTACAAAAATTTCAAGAAAATAATTCCCTAATCCACTGATATATCAAGGAAAGTAAAGCCTCTCTTTCTCTCTCCTATTTCCTCCCCCCTGAGATGTCATAAGAATGAAAACCTTTCCCCAGCAATAGGACATTCTGGAATTGGGGCATCCTTTCCAATATTGATGGTAATATCACTTGGACGGATGCGTTTTTTCAGCTTTCCCATCTGCCAAGTGAAATAATCAACCACAAAAGAACATTTACTCTCAATAACCAGTAAGAACCAGCCATACCACAACAGTACAACAAATTGTATCATCTACAGCTCTTAGTTCTCAAACAGTTATGAAAAGATGTCACTGAACCTTTGGATGTTCTCCCCTGCCACGAAACAGCCCAGGTGGTTCAACTCTGAAATTCCCAACCTGAGATAGAGATTATCAACATCAGCATCCATGCACTATAAATATTAAAAAGCATAAGAAACCAAAATTCCTGCACTCCAAGCAAGAAAAAGAACTAAATGGAATCTATTATTTGAATCAGCAGAACAAGCTGGCAAGAATAAGGAACCACAAGTGCATGAGAGCACACAGACACACATGCATGCATAAATAAATGCATACATATTAAATACCAAAATCTCCTATCAATGTATAGATGACAAAAGTCTTATCATCTATGTCCTCAACCATTCATATCCACCGGATCTGATCTATACAATCATGGCTGAAAACAATATAAAATTTACAAAACAGAAAAAGGCAAAAAAATTAAGATCAAATAAACCGAAGTACATAGCTACGAAAACCTTTCATCAAAACCTCCACAGTATTTAACACTTCAAAGTAGGAGACTAACACGATCTAGAAAGCTGATAGCTTCCTTCTAAAAAAATTCACCATGGAAAAGCAATAGGCACATAATAAGATAACAGAAGATGGACAATGCAATGACAATGTGCTCCTCATGGAAATTTCTATGGCCAGGCGCCACCTTTTCACCAGAGAAGAGGGCTCTCAATTACAGGAGTCAAAGAGATGCCAGCATAGTTCAGGCAAAAATAAATCAATCAAAGAGAAGAATTCCTCAAGGCTGTCTCAGAATATGACTTCTCATTTAATATTTACTTGGGTAAATTGATTCCATGCACTAGGCATGGCCAAAATCAACAAAAACATGATTGACTATCAAATCTAAGGCAGTGATCAACTGTGCGGGGAAATAAGAAACAAATCGTAAACAAGCCAAGGGTTTACCTTCTCTTTGACACCATCAACAATAGCCCACATGTATTTCTCCTCCTGTTTCGTTTTTTCTTCTTTCAAGGCCTTCTTCTCCTACATGAATTGAAACTTATACATTAAAAATAAACATCCAGAACCTAATTATCAATAATTTCGGCAGGACAAACAAGATTACATATACTTATAGGTTTTGATACAAGAAAACTAAAAACAGTATCTTGTGAATACAGAGATGCAACTGATTAAAAACATTTGAATACAAATGACACTGGGTAAGAGTAAATTCTAGCGATGGCAAAGGGCATGTAATTAATGTAGCATCTAACGTTTTGCGCATCAAACCAGGAATGTATCTTGAGCACAACCAACTTACTTCTGAAGTCATCTGTTTCTTTTTCTCTTTCTGCTCTTGATGCCACTCATATATTGGTTTGAAGTCACAATTATCCAAATTCTGAACCACATGGTTTTTGCCCAGCAATTTACGCCAATCATTCCAAAAGTTCTCCTTGAATTTCGGTTTCTGCATGTAATCTGTATCTAGCATCACAGCAAACATTGTTGCAACCTGCAGATTGAAAAAATCATATGTAAAACAGTGAAGTTGAGGTAAACATGAGATCAACTCTGATATCTTCAAAAAATTTCAATGGTAATGGCACAGTCCTGACAATAATATAATGGGCAGCAAAGTGAGATTGAATATAATGCAAATGCAAATGACAGTCTAAGAGAAAGAGAAAGACCTCCTCTTGTTCAGGAGTCAAATCAACTGGTTTCCCCTTGTACAGCATCTTTACCCCATGAGGCGTGTATGGAGGTGGAAATATTACACCACTGTGAACCAAGGTAGTCCATTTGCTCTGCCCATCACCTGCACTTGGTAGCATTTTTGTTGACTTTGAATATTTTGAATTTTTCATTACTTTCTTTGACTTTTTGTTTATTTTCTTAGATGTAGAAGAAACTGCTTTTGTTACTTTTGTTGTCTTTGTTGTCGATGATTTGTTATCTGATGGGGCTGCCTTCTTCATTCTCTGGGCAATAGGAATATGGTCATCATCATCTGCCTTTTGTTCCGCTTTTACAGTTACTTGTTTAACTTTAGTTTCTGTCGACGTACCCAAAACCTTAGGCCTTTTAGCTGAGGACAGAGCTGATGAACTCGCCTTATTATCTAGAGGTCTTTTGAGCGGCACTGCAGAAGACTTTTGTTGCTTACTGAAACCACCATTAGCCAGCGGCTTCTTTTCAGCAGAATCAAGAGGCCTACCACCAGAAATCCCTCCACAGGACTTTGGGAACCTTGAAGATAAAGGAATTTCATCATCTGAATCTTCACGAGGACTTTTAACATTAACCTTAGGTACCGACAATGCCTTAGGTTTAGAAGCAATGGGTCTTTTGTAAGCATTGTTGGTGTTTCTATTAATTCTATCACTCAAAGGTTTATCATCCTCCGAATCCTCATCATCATCATTCAGGCCATTGCTATCATTAATGGAATTAACTTCAACCTTAACAGCAGCTGATGCATTCGGTAGTGGAGATCTCTTTAATCTATCATCTAATGGACTCGATGCTCTTGAACTAGTCACAGGCGGCTTCAGAGGTGACCTAACCGGTGATGCTTTGGCAGATGAAGTTGATGGTTTCAGGCTCACTGGAGGCGATTTCACTGGTGATGTCCTGGAAGACAGAACTGGTGTCTTGCCCTTCTGGGCATGGATATTCTGACCATTGAGCGAGGATGATGATGGTTTTTTCACTTCTTGATTCACTTGGCTTTGCTTAGAGGTTGTGTTATTCCTTTTGAATACGACAGGACCATCGTCATCATCATCATCAAAATTATTAACTAAGTTTGGTTTACTAGATGCTTCAACAGCCATTATCCTGGCAAGTAGAAGGTTGGCATATATTTCACACCAATCCCTGTTAAAAAAGTCCCAAACATTACAGTTAAAAACCTACATACATCGATACGGATACCAGCATTGACACCAAAAACTAACTTTACTATGTAAACCAATGGAAAACTTATCCTAAAAAGGTGATAAAACAATACCATTAAATTCAACCAATCACAATCCGAACCAACAATACAAATGTAACATATACAATTTTCCAACCTTAACAATCACAAAAAACTATACTAAGATCAAAACACAACAACAACAAAGCCGCCAAAAACAAACAACTAAAGGGTTTTGTTTAAAACAAGAAGAACAATAAAAAAAGTAGTCATCTTTGGTTCCAAGCCACCCTAAACTGCGCTAAATATATAAGTTACAGATTACAAAAAACATGAAAAAATAACAATAATCTATCAAAATTGAAGAAATGAATGGGATTTTTTACTCTTCTATGTTTGACAACTACATGCAGTATAAAAAAAACCAATTCAATGCAAACAAAACAGAATCCAATTACAATAAAACGAACGTGAAAAACAGTCACGGAACTAAAAACAACCAAAACTCAAACAAAAACAACAAAATAGGGCATACCCAGAAGATGAAGTTGAAAGCAACAACTTTTACGAAGCGAAAAAGCAAAACTAAGCGAATCCCAGATGTCAGAAACTGCAAAAAAGTGGATTTGTAATGCGAAAAGAAGCTGACAATGACGGATTTTTCAACAGAGAAAATTGAGGGCTGATTACAGTGAATCGAAAAATTGGAAGAAAGGGAAGGAAAAATCAATTGAACCTTCGAGGGAATAGATCGAGCTGACGATGATGATAATGATGATGATGGAGTGGATCAAAAATCTCCTCTGTCAATCTCTCTCTCTCTCCCTCTCGCTCGCTCGCTCGCTCCCTGGCCCTCTGTGGAGTTGCAGATGACATATGCCAGTAGTTTTGAGCCCTAATGGATTATAATTTGGGGCAAATTTTTAATGGGCCTTGATGGGCTTTAAGTTTGAGGGAGGTTTTTGGGCCTTTAGGCCCATTATGGTATTCAAGCCGTTGACAAGAAAGCTTGGTTTGGTAATACTATATCGAATATGACTGAATTGAATTAGATTAAATTGAATTAAAAGAGATTGGTTAGACTCGACAGAATTGGATTGGATTAGGATATGATCATATTCCATGTTTGGTGCATGATAGGACTGAATTTATATTACTAATGTTTATTGTTAGGTGTACAATAAGATCTAAATAACTAATAATTTAAATTTAATAAAATAGTAAAATATTTGTTTAAAATTAATAAAAGTAATTAATCTAAATTCATGATACTTGTTTTATCAGTTAAAAATAAAAGTTTTTACAATTATTATTATTATTATAAGAGAGAGAAGGTTTGCATACAAATACAACTGTACAAAAGTAAGTGATTTGACTAGTGGAAAGATCATTCTCATCATTACATACCTCAAAGTGATGGGTTCGACTCATATGTTCCACTATTATGTAGACAATTATTCCATCTTTGTGTAGATAACCTTCTCTCGTCTTATAGGGATAAATTCCGAATCATACTTCAGAGTCTTATCTCAGTTAATTTTGACAGTAATCTGATTTAGTGTCAAATAATTGAAAAAAAAAAGTAAGAGTAAAAAAAAAAAAAATTGTACAAACGTAGAAGAGGTTTGCACAAGTAGGATATGGATGATGACTTTTTCAATGCAATGGTTGTAGTACATTACAAAACCACAGTGGATATGGGTTATTCAAAACAAAAAATGTAAGATTATAAAACATATCAAATTCAAAACAAATACCAAACGTGTATGTGGCAATCAGGCCCCTCCTAAGTCCAATACGGTCTCATATACGACGGTCCAAACAATAGCCCAATATATCGAACAAAATGAGGGTTTTATCGATCATATTCTGTATCTATAATATAAAGTGAATTTAGCCAAAGAATGGGTCACTTTATTCCCCACCTGTGGAATAAAACAAGAAACATATAAAAACATCGACAACATGGGAATTTTAATGGGCCTGGGATTGTCCTCACCGTTGAAAGTCAGTTGGGCCTATCAGTTGTAAGACACTTTTGGGCCTCTGAGCCTATTACGTTGTTGAATTTGCAACAGTTAGCAAGAGTCGAATAAATTGTGGGCTTTCAGTATTTACCCCAAGAATGAGCCTCTCTATTTCTCGGTTGTGGAATAAAACAAGAAACTTCTGAAGAAGTGGACAACAATAGTAAAATACATACATACATACAGACATATATATATATAACCCAAATTGAACAGTGCTTTAAGACTATTGAAACTCACTTCCGTACTGGTGAAACAAATGTCCAATTCTTTATCTATATATAAAAAAGAACTCCATATTTATTTATTCTCCGTGTAGGATTTTCATGGACGTGAATTTCAACTCATACCTTATGGCTCTAACCAAAGAAACTGCATGTAACACAATTAGGTCTCACTTTGATGCGCCTTAGCATAACTTATGCCTCGTGTTGATTAGAAGCTTCAAAACAGTATGTTGTTACCAACTGAATTGGACATGTCAAAAGAGTCTGGTCTTGTAGCTCCTAAATGTATATATCAATGTTATTGTTTAATTAGTTAATATTTATTTGCATGCACTGCAGACAATATAAGTTTTATATAATACTGACATGGATGAATTATGCGCAACATTATAAAAGAGGCAAGTGATTGATGAAATCAGGAAAGTAGTGTTTGACCAAATCACTCAACACAAAGATACCATTTTTGAGAGATTTGAGCAATGTGAAAAAATATTTTAGAAATTTTATTAAATAATCTAACTTATCATTCTACAAAGACTGTGTGTAAGAGAGAGATAGAGAGTCAATTCATACTTTCATGCACAGAGCATGAATCAAACAAAGAATATATAACTGATTTCCTAAACGTGTGGCCTCTCCCAAATACACTAATTAAACAAAATAATTTAACATATGAAATGCAAGGTATCGGTTGCCCGATTAACTTTCATTTTGTTTTCTTCATTTGGAGGTGCTTTTCGGGTGATTTTGGAGTTTGATGAGAAAATGTACGGTTAATTAATTTAATTTAATCTTAAAAAAAAAATCCATCTAACTCAATTAAACTGAGGTTTCAAGTTCAAATTTCTTTTTTCATTTTATCCAAAAGTACAATAAATTAAATAACCGAACTTAATATAGACAAATTAATAGAGTTGGCGCGTTATAATGATATTGATACGTCTTTCTAATAATAACATGATACATGAAATTTATTTTACATAAAAAATTAATGTTGATATGACATTCCTATAATGTGGGACATGTAACATACTTTTTTAAATGAAATTTTTTTCATAAATGAAAAAAAAAAAACACGAACATTAATTTTTTAAGAAAAAGAAATATCACATGATATGTTATTATTGGAAGGGTATATCAACATCAATATGACATGTCAACTTAGCATCTCATAAAAGATTTTCTTTTAATAAATATTAGTGTCTTGAGTCACAATGTCTTTAATGAAATCCATGATAATGAAAATCTCACTTAAGTTCATATAGGCCATGTTATTTCATATAACGACAGAGAAAAACAACCAAGTTGCAGCCACAAACGCCAACATCAATGGCATCGAAACAGCCCGATGCAGCCGCCAACGATTGGCTACCATCTTCTTAATCTCGATCTCTACCACCACACATACTCCATGCAGGACAAAGAAGCACAGTTGTTCCCATGTGGGAGTTGTACGTATGATGTAACCAAGAAGCAATTCATGCATTAGTCCCGAAACTGCAAACACCATGATAGTACTTGGAATCCAGGCCAATCTTCGTCCGATTATACGTGTAGAAATGTATCTTACAGCATCATATACAATTGGACGTAGAATACGTAAAATCACAAGGTTCCATCTATAACCCCAAAAATTTTGAAGCGAGGTGGCTAGGAAGGGGTCATCAAAATGTGGCTCGAACTTGAAGCCACCTAGAGAATGAGTCAGGGTTGCAAGGATGGAAAAGGAAAAATCTAGTTCAAGGAACAAGTAACAACAATACATGGTAGTGAGGACATGATCATGTAGATACTCTTTATATTGATAAGCTTTGATTATAGCAACAAAAAGTAACACCTTGGTAACAAATAAAATTATCCTAAGGAAAATTTTCAGGTAAGATTCTTTATGAGATGGATATGTGTTGTTTTTGCTCTTTTGAGGTGATTTTGGAGGTGGGTGTGGTTTGACTTTGATGGGAAGAGAAGCTATCAAGATGAAATGGAGGAGTTTGGTTTGTGATGATAAGGGACCTTTATCAAATGCATAAAGGAGGAGTTCGAAGTTGGCAAGCCAAGCAAGATCGGAGGCTGTGACGAAAGTGAGGTGGTAGGAGGAGAGAATCAAAGGGAGAAAAATGAAAAGAGAGACAACAGGGGGGAGAGATGCAAGTCTTGAGAGGCCTTTTGGGATTTTTGATGATATCAAGTAACAATAGCAGAATGCTATTATTGCTTGAACTCATACCTTGATAAAATTCTTGAGTTCTGAATCCATCTTCATGCTAATTTCTCTTCAATATATCTTTTTCTTAATTGTTGCACTCCTTTATAACTATTTCATTTCTCCTTCCGATGTTCATCAAAAGTTTAAAGGGTTTTACTATTTTATTAGTTAGGTAAGAATTGGTTTTTAAAAAGGGGAAAAATCATTTTAGTTCCTAACTTTTAAGAAAATGTCAATTTTTTAACTATATTTTCTTAAAAGACGAAATGAACCTTAACTTTTCAGAAAAGTGTCAAATTAGTCCCTTCCATCGGTCAACTAACGGTCAAACTTAACTGATAGTATACTAAATGAGGATCAATTTGATATTTCCAATTATAATGGAGGAAGATGTAAAAGAAAGATAAAATAAGGAAAAAAATCATTTAAAACAAATGAGGAAAAAAATTAAAAAAAAAAAAATCTCTTTCGACAAAATCATTTAAAAAAAAAAAATCATTTTGTTAAATATGAATATAATCTCAAAATATATACCAATTATACCATAAATATGTGGATCTCAAATATATAATATTATAGACTGAAAAAAATTAATAGATGCAACAAAAATATTAAATAGATGGAGCAAGAGCAGAAACTGTAAAAATATTAAAAACTAGAGCATAAATTTGAAAAAAAAAAAAAGCAAAAATTACAAGCTAAAGTAGAAATTAAAAAAATAAAAATAAAAAATCACACCCACGAATAAAGATTTAATGAAAATTTTTAATTGTAAGGGTAAAATAATAATTTTACAATTAATAAATATACATAAGATCCTCAAACAAAACTACGCTCAGTCAAAAATTTTCTAAAGGTAAAACTGTAACTTTATGAAAATTATATGCAACTCATTAAAGGTATTTTGATAATTATATATTATTATAATATTTTACTTTATTTGAGGGTATAATGATCTTTTTATCTGTTTTAATAGTGTCCAGAGTTAAATTAGTCCTTTTATATTTTTCGTTAAGTTTGACCGTTAGTTGTTATGGGTATTTTTGGATTTCTCAAATGGGCTGGCAAAGGCCTATCATGATGGTGGCCCAAGCTACCAGGACCAGGTATGAAGCACTATTCGTCAGATCGCAAGATCGCTCCAGTAATCGACGAGATCGAGCCCGTGAGAAGACTAGCGAAGACAGTCAAAAACGCCAATTGCCGTCCTGGCGACGTTGAGGTCGCATACCGGTCATTTACGACGTTGAGATCGTCAGGACGTCGCGAAGTCAAGATCGCCATAACGACGACACTTCAGTCCGTTTTCTACTCCAGTTCACCCAGTTTCAGTGCAAGACAGTAAAATGGGGTGTCTTACACGATAAGCAAGGATTATTTCACCTAATGACAGCTTAATTTCGGGAAATCTCACCAGAACAGCATGGGCTAACATTCGGCCCACGTCTCGCCAGAGTTGACCTGGCAGAAGTCAGAAGCATTAAATGCTCTCCAGCAGCATTAATTACGACATGATCGATCCATTTTGTCTGTTTATTCCATTCGTAGCCTCATCTCCTCTATAAATAGAGGAGGGCATTTATTGTTAAAGGGATCCAGAAATTGAGTGTTGTTATTCTGCCGAAACTTAGAGAGAGCAAACCTTTTAGAGAGAGATTACCATTAATACCAGAGACAGTGGACGTAGGCACTTCTAAAAAGGTCGAACCACTTTAAACATCGTGTGTTATTCTTCTTCCTTCTCCTCTTTTTTGCCATTATTGGATCAGTTTGTTGCATGTCTCCTTATCTGTGCGGGATTGGGCTCAAGAATTTGGTTGGCTGATTTACCACGTCAACATTAGTTGACTGATGAGAGGGACTAATTTGATACTTTTTCGAAAAGTTAAGGTTCATTTCGTTCTTTTAGAAAACATAGTCAAAAATTTGACACTTTCCTAAAAGTTAGGGACTAAAATGATTTTTCCCCTTTTAAAAATTGATGATCATTAGTGACTAGCTTCCAAAAAAAAAATGAATATTACGATTGATCATGTATGTTTAATTATTTTATATGGTATTTTTTTAAAGCTCACACTAAATATATCCAAAAGTTGTTTGGATTAACGAAGAGTAATTAAAATTTGTACAACTTAGATATCAATTCTCATAATTAGGATACAATTGTTTTTATTAAAAAAAATAAATAAGAGAGAGAGAGAGAGGGAGGGAGGGAGGGAGAGAGAGAGAATAGCTTATATACAAAAATTTTGTAGAATGAGTTTAGTAGAACTTGAACCCCCAATACTGAGGTGGATGAGGAAGTGTAAAAAACCATATTTGCTAGGAGATGTATATTTAATATATTTGTTGAATATGGGAAATTGAGACAATACTACATGGAATCATAAGTCTTTCTTGATTTAAATTTTTATCTAAAGAAACGAAATATATTAAAAGACCAATATGTAAAAATTCTTACACATCCTTCATCATACAAAATTTGGTTCATACTTGTAAATAAAACAGTTTTTTCTTATACCTTAAAGTACGTACAACAGGAAATTATAATGTTATCATTTGACAATGGCGAAATGGGGTTATTAGAGATTGAGATATAGTTCAAATGTTTGATGATCACCTGCTAGGTTCCTGCTAATGTAGGTGTCTAAGAATTTAGGAGTCTAAGAGCATCTCCAATGTAAGTATGGATTGTGAAAAAATGGAGTGTCACATAGGATAAATTGATAGAGTGTTAAAATTAAGCTCTTCAATGCAAACTTGTACAACTACTATCAAGCTGACGTGATAAAAAAAAAAAAAAAAAAAGCTGTCAACTTCAATATCTATTTCTAGAGAGCCTCCTTGACAGCCATGTCAGTAATAAATAATTGAAACTTTTATAAAATAATATTTTATAATAATTTACTTTAATGATATATTATTATTTGACTATTCATAATTGAAATGAATAGAATAGCATTGGAGAATCTTTTTAGATTTGAATGTTTATCAATTTATATTTATGCCACATATAATGTCTATTTCCTTGATATTAATGATATATCTATTTTTTTTAAAAGATAATTCATATTTATATTGGAGATGTTCTAAAGCCATTTCAGCTGAGTAATTGGGGAGAGCCGTAATTGGGGAGAGCCGTAATTGGTAGTTTAACGCTGCTGGAATCAAGGGATCCGTTCCCTTGATTCTCAGTCCTGCATTAAATGGAGGGATTTTCTCTCAATCGTTCGACCATATTGAAGGCAGGTGTCATCGGCCGTCCCCACTGAATGCAGGCGTCAAAGCTATTTTGAATTTGCACCTTAATTATGGTCAACCCGCATTTATGATGGCAATGAGCTGACAGATGTACATCACTTCATGGGCTTCGAAGCTTTGAGTCCCACATGGGTTTGATGGACTGATGGGCCCAATATTTGGGCTGCTGTCTTGGGCTTCTTGACTTCGCATATCAATTAGACGATACGGGACTGTTTTTAACGGTTACAATTATAATATATGTTTGGTTAGAATTGAACCCTTACATGTTATAGATGAGGGAAATTGTCCGTATAAATTATAATATACATTTGATTGAAATGGAACATCTACCTTCTTGGAGATTGGAGTACACAACCTTTTATCTTAGCGGGTGCTATATATTATTATTATTATTATTATTACTCCATGTGAACTTCTTATTAATATTACATTATAACAAGTTTCATATGATTTAAGGAGTTAATGTTGATTATCATTTATATTTATCAATAACTTTATTTAAAAAATAAACGAAATATATGTCGATTTTATAACATCAAATGTGACATGACCATTTGGTTCAAATTCAATAAATAGGTTTGTCATATTATTTAAATATATATGATATGGTATACACCATAGATATATAAATAATATAATTTTCTACAAAAATAATAAAAGACAGTTCAAACATATTAGATACATACCCTTAATAAAATATGTAAATAAATATCTCAACAAAAGTTTGTTTGTACATCTCAAAGAAATCATTGGTTTTTATAAAAGTGTAATAGGAAAAAATCCAAATGCATCTGCATTCTGTAATAATCTTAGAAAGATTTTTTTTTTTTTTTTTCAACAAAAGGTTTTAATCACTTTCAATTTTTCCCATCAGTCAAATATGATAAAAGAGAATGGACTGATATGAAAGAGAGAGTGATCGGTCTTTAATCCTAGGTCGAACCTCCTATGGCCATTAGCAAATGATAATCTGGCTTGTGTAATGTGTTACTAATCCTAGCAAGCGATGTAACATTGAGATTTGAGAACTCGCTGCCAAATTAAATAAATATATGAAAATTAATACAATAATTAAACAATGTAATAGCATATTCTACTTTTTTATGTTAATTAAAATAATTATCACATTACAATATAATCCGACAAAAATAAACAGTGCACAATGAAAATACAAAGAATATATGAAGTTATTGCAGCAGTCTATGCTTCACATTTATATTATGAGATCATGAATTCGAGTAATGTTCCCCTCCTAAAATTTAGAATTAATTGTAATATTTTTCAAAAAAAAAAAGTTGTTGCCTAAAATACTCGTATAAATCCTAGTATTTGAACCATAATGTGTTTAATAAAATCCATAAGAATGAATAACTCATTTGAGTCCTTCTCAAGCATATTATTTCTTATCAAGTGAGGGAAAAACAGCGAAGCACCAGTCACCATCACGAACGCCAACGTCAATGGCCCTGAAACCGACCAGTGCAACTGCGACCGGTAGTCTATCATCTGCTTAAGCAAGATCTCAACAACTAAACATACTCCTTGTAGAACAAAAAAGCATACTATGTCCCAGATGGAAGGAACCCGTGTTATGTAATAAACAAGTAGTTCATTTATAAGGCCTGAGATTGTAAATACGGCAATAATACTGGGAAATATGGCCCATCGTTTTCCGATTATACGTGCACAAATACGTTTTACAGGGTCATATACTACAGGAAGTAGTACATCTATCATCACAAGGTTCCATTTACGACCCCAGAAGCCTTGAAGTGAGGTGGCTAAGTAGGGTTCATCGAAACATGGCTCAGGCTTAAAGCCAAGAAAACGAGCTAGGGTTGCATAGGTGACAAGTAAAGTTTCTAGTTCAAGGTACAAGTGGCAACAATAAAGGCTTGAGAGCACATAGTCATGTAGGTTTTCTTTGTATTGATAAACTTGAGGTACCACAGCAACAAGCAACACTTTTGGAACAAATGAAAATCTATTAAGAAAAGTTTCCAAGTTATAAGATTTGTTATGTAATTGGTGGTAAGTGTTGTTGTTCTTGGTTTTTCGAGGATTTTAAAGCTTTTGAGGTGGTTTTGGTGGTGAATGGGGAGGTGGGTGTGACTTGATTTTGATGGGAAGAGAAGCTGTTAAGATGAATTGGTGGAGTTTGGTTGGTGAAGATAAAGGGCCTTGATCAAATGCAAAAAGGAGGAGTCTGAAGTTGGCAATGCAAACAAGGCAGGCGGCTGTAATCAAAGTGAGATGGAAGGAGGAGAGACTCAAAGGGAGGAAAATGAAGAGAGAGATCACAGGGAGGAGAGATACAAGCCTTGAAAGGCCTTTTGGGATCTTTGATGATATCAAGTAACAATAACACAAAGCTATTGTGGCTTGAATCCACGCCTTGAAAAAATTCTTAAGCTCCGAGTCCATCTTGATCAAGTTCTTCACCTTCGTTAATTAATTCTCTTCTAATTGCACCTCTTTACTTCATTATACATATACATATACATATATATGCATAAATGTAATTAATTTAAAGTGAGGGATATAACTAATCCAAAGTGCCAGTTACATGTTCGATGTAATATTTTCATATGGATGGCAAGAATGTTTGATGCCGTTGCAAAGTTAGTTACAAGTGGTAAGGAGAATGTGTGAATTGTACGTTCACAAGATTGATTCTCAGTTATATATGAACGGAGATCTAATGTCTCCGTGGAAAGATAGGTCATCTTGGTGCACTATTGTGCGAAGGTCAACTCACCGTGTCCACTCTCATAGTGGCCAATTTTTCCTTTAACATGTGAGGTCCTCTTTTCTCCTCTCTTAAGATTCATTCTTCTGTTTCAATGAGTCTCCTTTTTGAGCTGTCGTTTCAGTGGATCTCTTTAGAGTACTCAGTTGCATATCTATTCACCTAATAGTGTATGTCATTAGAAAAAAAAAAAAAACATCTTTAACCATATAAAAGTGGTTTAATACATCAGATATACTTAAACATTTTTTCTTCAATAATATTACATTATACATACTTAAACATTTTTTCTTGAATAATATGGGATGTTTCTAATCAAATAGATATAATTCTCAATAACATTTGATATTTGTAAATTATGATAACACCATCATATATAATAACAAATACTAATTCAATCCAAAATCACTTCTAAATTGGATTATCAGCTGGTTCTATATGATAATCATGGTACAATTCCCAATTCTGATTAAAAAAACCAAATAAAAAAATTATCTACTGAGATTAAATACTAAAATTTTGTTGCGGCCAAAAACTCTTTTCCATTGATCAATTCTTTTTTTCATCAGCGGTGAAGTGCAAGAAAGATTTGCTCCTTTAGCAGACCACCCAACCCAGCGCAGCCTTGCATATGGGCGACGTGTCATGCCAGGCAGAGAAAATCACTAGATCAAAACAAAAGCTTTTACTAAGTTGCATGCCACTATAGGTATCAATAATTGGATAAAAATAGTTTTATCTGTGTCAATTATTGGCAACCAATACCAACAACCACATTAATGAGTGTTTTACGAACACTTTATAAAACATATGGGCCTGGGTCTTTAAAATTCTAGGTTAGAATAATATTATATACGAGCATATTAAGTCTGCCGTAGTTGTTACTCGGCTTGCGAAAACTTTGTCCTTCGACTCTGCTCATCAACCACTTGATAAAAGTGATAATTTTTTCATGTGATGTGGATTTTTTTTTCCTATTTTTGGAGGTCTAATTTTGGATCATATCTCAGAAATTCTAATCAAGAGTGTCCGATAAAGTCTATGAGATATAAGATACTCGTGATTAGTATAATAAAATAATAAAAAAAAAGAATAATTATATATAACTGCAACTAGTAAACAGTAATACCCGAAGGCAATAATGAGACTGAGTTATATTTTTAATTTTTTTTACATATTTCAAATATTTAATTTTTGTGGACCTTTGGATTTGAATTTAATAATTTGTTTTTATCCCAACAACATTGTTGGATGTAATAAGGTAGTATGACTCATTACATAAATCTATTAATAATAAACAATATATCTGAAATATAAAATCCTTACTTTGTATTTCGTTTAATTTGTATAAATTATAGATATGTGTTAATACAGTGGATCAGTAAATTTAAACCAGTCAATATTCTGTTTATTTATATACATATAACACACATGCCATTATTTATTGGTGTTTTTAAACGTGTTAAAAATAACAGTTTAATAAAAATATAATCTAAGTTTTCTTTTACAAAACATTATCAAACATAAACTAATTCATCTATAAAAACAATTGTCGTTCTTCAACCACATAATATTATCTATTTTCGCTGCTTCTCCTTCAAAAATATGCAATGTTTCCCTATCCATGTCATCAACTAAAAAATGCAAAATATAATGATCAAAGTTAAGACTAATCATTCCAGAAATTACAATTACAAAATAGAACTATTGGTGTCACTAATGTTACTTATGTTTTACAACGTCTTTACGAAAATCAATAAAAACTGATAACTATCCTAAGGAGTACTTCTCATCCAATTTGTTTTTCAATACTTGAGAGGAAAACAGCCAAGATCCGGTCACCGCCACCACGAACCCGATGAACAACGGCCCCAAAACCAACCCTGTGCAGCTGACACAGGTCTGCCCACCTACCGCCCTCTTAACCACGATCTCAATAGTCACGCATGCTCCTTGTCAGACGAAAAGTCATGAGTCCCTTTCACGTTGGAGGAATACGTGCTACACAAGAATAAATTAACCCATGCATTACATTTGAGATGACAATTAGGACACTGACACCTTGCAACTAGCCCATTACTTTGGAGACACGTTGTAAGCCCAGTTTATATATACATTACGAAAAATCTTTAAAAGTCATATATATATATATATATATGCATGTTTGTATTATGGACTTAATTTGCGGATAGAAATATAGGCCTGGGCCTGTAAATCTATTTCACAAAAAGCCCGAATTTTATTAATATTATGTAAAATTGTAAATGTATAAACGAAAACAATATTTGAAGACATTATCAAACTTAAATTAATTCATTATAAAATTCAGTGTCTATCCTCAACTATATAATATTATCTATTTTCACTAATTCTCCTTCAAAAATATGATAAATATTGTGGGTATTTTTAGGCCTACGTAAATAGGCTGGTAAAAGCCTAAAACTGATCTAGTAAACTGACCTAACAGATGAAAATCCAGCTCGATAATGGCTTAGCTCGCCAAACGATTAACTCATCAAGCACTCAGCTCACGAACGCTGGCTCTCAGCTCTCTGCACATTCAGCTCGCACATCTAAGTCCCATGTTCATTGACCTCGGGTTGTCTAACTTATAGAAACGGAGCTCCCTATTTACTGCTGAAGCCCTCAAGTCACGGATCAACTGTAGTCCAAGCTACTGGTGAAGTCCAGCCCTTGGCGTAACTTACACATTAATCTTTCCAGAAAAGTAACAACTTGTTGACGTTAAAATCTGGTCAACAAGGTTCTTCAAAGCTCAATTGAAACGAGAGAGATAGGGGAGAAAATAGAGGCAGAAAGGAAGAAGAAACTGAGAGAAGAAAAGTACACAGGATCTACGTGGTTCGGTCAAGGGAAAAGCCTACGTCTACGGCGCTAGCTCTGGTGAGGGGCGACAGTCACTGTTATTACTGTTTATTTTGTTACAGCTGTAGAGAGAGAGAATAGTAGAAAAAGAGGGAGCAGAAACACAATCCCTTTTTTTATGATTTTACTTCTATTTATAGAGAATGAGAAGTGCTACAGTAATAGAAAAACATTAAATGCATATTACAATTGTCAAATCTTCTATTAAAAAAGTATGAGTCTTCTGACACTGCTCATGCTGTAGTGGTTGAGCAAATCACGCTGCCACAAACTGGGAAGATTTAGCTTGTACGTCACGCTGTCCGCAAGCAGCTCTGGGTGAGTAGGCTGGGCGAGCAAGTTCTAGCGGGCAGTCGGACGAGCAACTCTAGCGAATGACCGGGCGAATGGCCAGGCGAGCAAGTCGGGCGAGCAGCTCTAACGAGCAGCCGGACAAGCAACTTTAGCAAGCAGTCGAACGAGCGACCGGGCGAGCAGGCCCTGCGAGCAACTCTAGCAAGCGGTCGGACGAGCGGGACAAGCAGGCTCTAGCGGGTGACCGGGCGAGCTGATAAACGAGAATGACCTCATGAATGACCTGAGGGATGGACGAGTTCATGGCTAATCAGTTGGGTCATTTTCTTTGAGCTTTTACCAGCCCTTTTGGGATAGCCTAAAAATACATACAACATAGCTTGATTTAAAGAAAATCTTAACTACCCAGTATGGGAAAAAAGTCAAGACCATACCTTTGTGAGAGCTGACCATACTCTAACAGGCGTCAGTCTTGGGAATATAATCTATTATGATTTCTTTCTTGTTTTAATTGTAAAAGTACTGTAGCTTTTCCATCTATAAATAGAGGTTAAAACCTCATTGTAAAACAACACATAAATATATAGCATATTGTCTCTCTGCCAAAATAACCAGAGAACAGTCGTAGATGTAGGCATTCACTTGGGCCGAACCTCGTAAAAACCTTTTTGTAACAGTGTTCTTCCTTTCCTTTCTCCTCTTTTCTCTCCTATTTAGCTCCATTTGCAGGTACTGGATTCACGAATCTAGGTTGACTAAAATCACATATCGACAATAAACTTATCATTCCATAAACTATTTGTACAAAACAATTAGTGTCACACTTATTTGTGTTTTACAATAACTTTGATTAAATGAACAAAAATTACCAATTCTTCTAAAGTTTTCTCATCTAATTTGTTTCTTAGCAATTGAGGGAAAAACAGCCAAAATCCAGTGGCCACCACAAACCCGATGGACAACGGCCCGGAAACCACCCTATGCAGCAGCCATCGACCAACAACCATCCTTTTGACCACAATCATAATAGCCACACATACCCCATGGGAGGACAAAAAACCTATGTCACCTCCCATGTGGGAACGACATGTGCCAAGTAATAATTAATTAACTTATGGATTAAACCCATGACAACAAATACGACAATAACACCTAACAATTGGGCCTATCCTTCCTTATTATACGTGTAGAGACACCACGTATGGGGTAATATACAGTGGGCTGTAGAATACTTGTGACCATTAGGTTCCATCTTTTGCTCCAAAAGTCTTAAAGTGAAGTAGTTAAATAAGGCTCGTGGAACTGTGGCTCGAGCTCAAACCTAAAGAAATGGGTTGGGGTTGCATGCAAGGCTAGGATCATTTCTAGCTCCAGATATGTGGCAACAATAAGAGCTAAAACCATGTAGTGACTTAAATGTTGTTTATAGTCATATACTTAAAATAGTGAAACAAGAATGACCACTTTTACTACAAATAACGTTGGTTTGATATCAGGTGGCCAAGGCAATTCTGGTTGAGATAGTGGTAATTTTGGAGGTGGTGGGTGGTTGTGGGGTTTGACCTTGATAGGAGAGATGCTACTAAAATGAAATGGAGAAGGTTGTTGGTTGGGGAAGATAGAGGGCCTTGACCACAAGCAAAGACGAGGAGTTTGAAGTTGGCAAGCCATGCAAGGAAAAAGGAGGTGAGACCAGTTAGATGGGAGTTAAGTTTCAAAGGGAGGACAGTGAAGAGGGAGATGATTGGGAGGAGACTTACAAGCCTTGAGAGGCCTTTTAAGACTCTTGATGATATGAAATAACAATAGGTCAATGATGCTATGGCTAGGAGCCATACCTTCAAAAAGTTCTCAATCTCACAATCTTCATCATCCATAATTCTTCTCCTTCTTCAAACCTTGAATTCTTTGAAAGTGTGATTGTAAAACGTGGGGGCTTATTGACGTATTGTTCTAATGTGAGGTATGTGTCATTAATTATTTAATAGACAAGTATGAGATTGGTAATTGGACAATGAATTGAATAAAGGCGTTTACTCAATCAAAGTTTGATTCGTGCATTTATTGATAGATTGTAAGGTAATCGTGGGTAATGGGTGACATTTAAGAAGTTGAGATACTCAGTTAAGATATTAATAATGTTCTCTTTTATCTATATTCAACTCATGATCAGAATTCACATGTCTTGTGACTTCACATTTGAATATATATATATATTTGTAATTAATTCAGTCAATTTGAAATTTAAAAAAAAAAAAAAAAACGATTCAAATACATAATCTTAATGGTATAGATACAAGGACCATAACAAAAGATGGAACAATAAAATTTTCGAATAAAAAAAAGATCAAATGCTTTCCAAATTACCACTGCAAATTTTGTGGAGTAGACATCATAACTTTAAAAGTCAGTCTAATAAAGCTTTGCATTAATTCTTACAGTTACATTTAATCCAAACAAGAAACTAATGCCAAAATTTCATTAACATGAACATTTTCGTCTCAGCAAATCTAAAGTAATGAAGAACCCATTAATAACTCTCTCATCCACACAATTCCTCAATAGTTGTGGCCAAAACAGTCAAACGGATGTCACCACCGTAAACACCACCATCAATGGTGCCGAGACCGCTGGATGCAACCTGCAACTTACCGGCCAATCAAGAACGGAGGGCTGTGTGGGCTAGGATAAACTACCCTAGTCCACCTTGAAAATAAAAAACAATAATATAATTAAATTTGTTTTAAAACTTATTAATATATATTTCATTTATTAATTCTTTGGATACCAAAATAAATACAAATTTGTTTCAAACGTATTGCATTTATCTTCTTGTTTATATTTATCTTTCCGTTTAAATATTGCATACGTATTAACATTTTTTTTATTTATAATAATATAAATATATTTATTTTAAAATTTACTAATATATATTTCATTTGTTAATTCTTTTCATATCAAAATATATACATATTTGTTTCAAACCTATTGCATATATTTTCTTGTTTATGTTCACATGTATATTTTATTCAAATATTGCATATGTATTAATTTGTTTCATATATTAAATGTGAAATTTTACTTAAGTTTTCCTTATTTTATTTTTTTTATCATAATATTAGTTGCATAATATATTACTTACATTTAATATCTTTGGTGTTTTTCTTAATGCACTCTTTAATTTGAAGTGTAGTAATAATTATGAATTATGATTGTCAAAATACAGATTGTCTATATTTAAAGAAAAATTATCGATGCCATTGTATTATTATACTATAATTCATATTTGATCATTTAAATATTTTTAGATACAACTTGATTGATATTTGATTTTACTTATATTTCATGTTTATATTGTATTTTGTTCAATTTTTTTATTTTTATTTTTATTAGCATATTTATTTATAATATAAATTTTGAAGGATAAGACTTATTATACCTCATTTAACTAAGTATACTCATATTTTTTTAATTTATAAAACATTTTAACACTATTGAAATTCATTTAAAAATTTTATTCTAGCTCACCTGGTATAAAATTTCTGGTTACGTCCCTGGTGAAAACTTCATCGTAATTTTTATAAAAGTTCTATCTTACTCTGATGATAATTTCTGGCTATGTCCCTGTAGCCATTGCACTTTTCAAATGCATCTCAATAACTAAGCACACCCCTTGAAGAAGGAAGAAACAAAACACCTCCGAGGTGGGAGGTACACGGGTGAGATAGTATAACATCACCTTATACATGAGATCCGATACCACAAATGCTACGATGACAATTGTCAATGAGGCCTATCTGGAGCTCAACTGACGTATAAAGATACAATATGTAAGAGAGTACACTGTAGGGCATAAAATACAAGTGATCATGAGATTCCACCTTCGACCTCAGAAGGCTTAGTGCGAGGTGGTAAGATATGGCTCATTGAACTGTGGTTCGAGGGCAAAGCCGAACAGGGCTCTTGCTAGGGTTGGAGAGATGGCTAAAAGAAGTTCAAGTTGAAGGTAAATATGGCAGGAATAAAGGACTAAGATGAAACTTGGATGGAAGTTTTGTTTGTAGTAATAGGCATATAATATCAACCCTAAAAGCACCACTTTCATGATAAGCAAGACAAGTGAGTTGGGAAAGGAAATGGAGATTGAAGCTTGTTTAGTATCGTTTTACTTATAATAAATTTTAGAAAACAACCTACTAAAAAAAAAAAAAAAAAGGTCACGCCCACACAATCAATCAAGTGAAATTTGAGTACTAATGGGCTTAATTTGAGGAAAGAAATACATGCATGGGTCTTTAAATCTAATTAACTCAAAAGCCCACATTTGAATAATATAATGTAAAAGTGTAAATCAATAAATGAAAAAATATTTGAAGAAGACATTATCAAACCTAAACTAATTCATTATAAAATTCATTATCTATCTTCAAATATAATATTATCTATTTTCACTAATTCTTCTTCAAAATGTGATGAAATACTTACTGATCATGTAATTAAAGAAAATATTAGTGGAAACAATGATCCAATTGAAGACTTATCACTGCATAAATTCTTGGTACAAATAGAACAATTGGCTTCACACTTATGCTACTTTGTGTTTTACAATACCTTTGATGGAATCAACAAAAATTGTCAATTCTCCTAAAGCTTTCTCATCCAATTTGTTTCTCAACAATTGAGGGAAAAACAGCCAAAATCCGGTGGTCACCACGAACCCGATCGACAATGGTCCGGAAACCATCCTATGCAGCCACCACCGGCCGACGACCATTCTCTTGACCATAATCTCAACAGCCACACATACCCCATGGAGAACAAAAAACCATGTCACCTCCCACGTGGGAGCGACACGTGTAAAGTAATAATAAATTAATTCATGCATGAAACCAGAGACAGCAAATACAACAATGACACCTATCAATTGGGCTCCATGATTCCCCACTATACGTGCAGAGATACCACGTATAGGGTAATATACGGTGGGCCGTAGAATACTTGTGACCATTAGATTCCATCTTCTACCCCAAAAGTCTTGAAGTGAAGTGGTTAAATAAGGCTCATTGAATTGTGGCTCGAGCTCAAATCCGAAGAAATGGGCCGGGGTTGCACACAAGGCTAGAATCATTTCTAGCTCCAGATACATGTGGCAACAATAAATGGCTAAAACCATGCAGTGACTCAAATGTTGTTTATAGTTATATACTTGAAATAGTAAAACGAGGATGATTATTTTTACTACAAATAAAGTTGGTTTGGTATTGGGTGGCCAAGGCAATATTTCTAGTTGAGATAATGGTTTTGGAGGTGGTGGGTGGTTGTGGGGTTTGACCTTTATGGGGAGAGATGCTACCAAGATGAAATGGAGAAGGTTGTTGTTAGGGGAAGATAGAGGACCTTGACCAAAAGCAAAGAGGAGGAGTTTGAAGTTGGCAAGCCATGCTAGGAAGAAGGAGGTGAGACCAGTTAGATGGAAGGAGGTGAGTTTCAAAGGGAGAAGAGTGAAGAGGGAGATGATTGGGAGGAGACTTACAAGCCTTGAGAGGCCTTTTGAGACTCTTGATGATATGAGATAACAATAGGTCAATGATGTCATGGCTAGGAGCCATACCTTTAGAAAGTTCTTGATCTCGCCATCTTCATCATCCATGATTCTTCTTCTTCTTCAAGCTTTGAATTCTTTCCTTGCAACCTCCCTCTGTCTCTTATTGTGATTGTATTTAATATGTGGGAACTTGTTGGGGTATTGTTATAACACGAGGTCACGCGTCCCTATTTAATAGACAAGTGTGTTATTGGACAATGAATTGAATATAGGTGTTTATTCAGTCAAAGTCTGATTCCTTTATACATCTATGGATTGTAGGGAACGTGGGTGGTGGGTAATCAATTAAGATATTAATAATGTCCCTTTTACCTGTATTCAACTCGGGATCAGATTTCACATGCCATGTGATTGCACATTTGATTCTTTTTATAATTAATTCGCTCAATTTGAATTTTTGAAAAATAAAATAATTAGAATACATAATCTTAATGCTATCGGTATAAAGACCACCATAACAAAAGATGGAACAATTAGGTGCCACATAAGTTTCCAAAAAAAAATTAATAATAATAATGATCAAATGCTTTCCAAATTTAGACATCATAACTTCAGAAGTCAGTCTAATAAGGCTTTGCATGAATTCTTACAGTTACATTTAATCAAAACAAGAAATTGTAGATTTAATGCGAGAATTGCATTAACATTAACGTTTTCTTCTTAACAAAATCTAAAGTAATGAAGAACTCATTAATTACTCTCTCATCCACACCATTCCTCAATAGTTGAGGCCAAAACAGCCAAACGGATGTCACCACCACAAACACCACCACCAATGGCGCCGAGACCGCCGGATGCAACTTTAACTTGCCGGCCAATGCAGTTTTCAACTGCATCTCAATGACTAAGCACACCCCTTGAAGAAGAAAGAAACAAAACACCTCCCACGTTGGAGGTACGTGGGTGAGATAGTAAAACATCACCTCATGCATGAGACCCGATACGGCAAATGCCGCGATGACAGCTGTGAATGTGGCCCATCTGGGGCCCAACAGACATGTAGAGATACGGCGTATAGGAGAGTACACCGTGGGGCGTAGAACACTAGTAACCATGAGATTCCACCTACGACCCCAAAAGTCTTGGAGAGAGGTGGCGAGATATGGCTCGTTGAACTGTGGTTCGAGGGCAAAGCCGAAGAGGGCTCTAGCCGGGGTTGCGGAGATGGCTAGAAGGAGTTCAAGTTGGAGGTACATATGGCAAGAGTAGAGGACTAAGATGAAACTTGGATGGAAGTTTTGTTTGTAGGTATATGCATAGAATATCAACCCCAGAAACACCACTTTGATGATGACCAAGACAAGTGTGTTTGGAAGAGGTAATGGAGATTGACAAACTTGTGCGTTGTTAGATGCTTTAACATGGTCGGAGGAGGGGACAGTTGGTAGTTTGATCTTGATGGGAAGGCAAGCGACGCAGATGAAGTGGAAGAGGTTAGGAAGGGGAGGGGAAAGAGGGCCTTGGTCGACGGAGAAGAGAAAGAGCTTGAAGTTGGCAAGCCAGACAAGTGAGAAGGCGGAAAGACCACTGACATAGGCGGAGGAGAGACGGAAGGGAAGGAGGATGAGGTGGTAGACAACCGGGAGGAGAGACAAAAGCCTCAAGAAACCAGATGGGATTTTTGCAGCTATGTAATAACAGTAGCTAAGAGATGCTATAGCCAAAACCCATACCTGGAAAACGTTGTTGATCTCAGGCACATCACCACCGCCCTCCATTTTCTGTGGCCTCCTCTTCCTGTTTTCTATGCCAATTCTTCATCTTTGAATCACGATCTATGGCTTTAGTAGATGCTTTTCTAGTCAACTTGATTGACAACCTTTTTTCTTTGAACAATACTTTATTGCATTCAGGACATGCCATTTATTCTATTCTATCATCATAGATTTGTGGACCAAAAGTTTATTTTGGTCTTTTTCCACCGCCCGGTTTGACAGTCCAAGTCCAACCTGTATATTGATTTTTAATTTTTTTTTTTTTCTTTGAAGTAGATTCCATTTCCACAAAGGCTTTATAATCTTCTAAACAAATAAGATCACAAACGACCCATTTAACATAAGAGTGAAGAAACGATGACCAGAAAAAGTAACTGGAATTGAATCCCAACACAATTGTAATAGTATCTATTTTGTAGGTAGACAAGAAGGCATGACATTTTCATCAATTTGGCAATCAAAAAGCATAACGACATTGTTATCATTCCCAACAAGTTTTAACTTTCTTTGGGAAGACTAGCGGCGTACATCTATCAAACAGCTTGTATCTAAAACAAAACGCGAAAAGTTTGAATATCATGTAAAGCATGCAAAAGCAGTGGTTATAATTAGCAGGTATCTGAAAAGTTTATGTTTGTCAGCAGCAACATGTGCTTACCATTCTGAGTAAAAGTAAAGACTAAAAAACTAACTACTTACATATAGACAAAAGCTGGCAGTAGACTTAGGGCCTGTTTGGATGGAAATAGAAAATGGACTTTTATCATTCAAAATCCCTTTGGAAAGAAGCCAGCCTTTGTGGCTTTTGAAAACAGAGTTCTTTTCTTCTACTATCAAAAGTGAAAAGCGAAAGTCATCCCAAACGAGCCTTTAGTCATTGACCCAGCCAGCAGAAGAGTCTGGCTGCGGATAAGGGTAGGGGGGACCAAGAGTCGTAGCAAACGGGTCAGCTGGATAGCTGGTCGCTGGTGGTCTGGGATCGTAAAAGTCATTTAGATCCCCCATCGGTGGTGGGGGCGGCTCAAACCTAAAATTACTTGACATTGGGGGATTCAACTCATGCAGTTGTGGGGCATATCGCTGCATCACTGATGTATTTATTCTGTTCGGTGCTGCTAATGACAAACCAAACTGCCCATAGGTGGTTGATGGAAGTGATCCCAGCTGATCAAATATAGGATCGGATACTGCTCGATCTTGCCCATAATATCCGAACTGTGACCGTACATCTGATTCCCTCCCGATATCACTAATGTAAGATTGATACCCATGATTATCTATATTGTCTCTCCCTCGCCCCATATATCGGTCCCCCACATTGACACCTCCTGAATATCTGTAGCTTGAATAAGGGTCAGTATTGTTCACGCTCAATCTCTGCTCCATTTCATCTGGAATGCTAGCCGGGGTCCCACCAAAAGTTGTTCTATGCGAACCAGATGTGCTACGCTCAAAATACTGATAATCGGAAGGATGAACTTCTGCTGAGGATCTGCTTTTGATAATATCACTTCCCTGATGCCTTCCACCACCCTGCTCTTCTGCTGGTGACTTTCCACTGGTTCCGCTTACCCAGCCCATTTCACCAGGAATGCCGGACTGGGTCTCAGCACAAGCTGTTCTGAACTGCATATGTGAACCAGACATATTAGACTTCAAATGTTGATAACCTTGCTCAACAAATCCAGTATGCGAACGCATCTCAACAGATCTGGATGGGTGACCTTCTGCTGAGGATCTGCCATCAGTCACATTGGCTGGAGAATTATAAGGCATCGCATTGTATATCTCACTTCCAGGATGCCTACCGTCACTCTGCTTGTCCCCAGATGACTTTCCGCTCATTTCACTTTCACAGCTTTTGTTGTAACGCTTCCTCTTCCTTGCATCCTTACTAGACTGGTTCTTCCTATAGCCATGACCGTCCTGCAGTTCTCTTTCACTATCACTCTCCAGAAAGCTTTCTTTCTGACCCTTTGTTGGTGTAGGTCCAAGTTTCTCAGCTTCATTATTTTGCAATGGAAGGTCAGTCAGCATTGAAGTGTCACCATAATGACCAAAATCACCCTCCATTTCTTGACCAATGATACTCGTTTCAATGTTATTTTTTGCCAAATTTGATTCTTTACAATCCCTGGATATGTGACCATTCTTTTCGGCTATAGCCTTGTGTATAGCAGTCCAATCAGGACGGCTCCAGAGAGAGACAGGAGGCGATACTAGATTCCACTGATCAATTTGTTTGTCATCCTCATCAACTGATCCAGGTAGATAAAATGACTGAAAAATGAGACAGGAGAACAAGCCACTATAAAAATCACATGGGACAAGTACAAAAATAGCATATTATATTAATGACTCAACATTTATGTCATTTTTCAAAAAATATAACAACTGAATCCTAAATCATATGTAAAAATACTAAAATATCCTTACAATAAATGTAATAAATGAGTCATTTTTAAAAAAATGTAGCCCTCTCATCAGTTTTATCAACGGTATTTGTGTAAAAAAAAATAAGGCTTGGGACTCAATTGTTAACTTTATTGAAATGAGACAAGATTGTCAATCTAATATTTAAAAGTGTCAGACATTTTCTTAAATTTGTTTATTTCACATTATAAATTACTAGTCAAGACACAAAATAAGTGCACAAAACATCTAATGTTACCTTTCCTGATAAGAACTGTTCATCCTCCCAAACTAGATCGTAAGGTGGTTTCTTTTTATCTAACCTGATGGAAATAAACAAATGCATGAGAGAGAGAGAGAGAGAGAGAGGGTGGGAGAGAGGGAGGGAGGGAGGGAGAGAGAGAGAGACAGATAAATGTGCAACCTTTCCGTTTCCGTTGGAACAATAAGGATAAGAAGCTTTGGATTAAACTCAAGAGCCTTATTTATGAATGAGTTCGCCAAAGATGCCTTCACTCCAAAAGGAGGGTTGAGTCCCATAATCTAACAAAAAACGTAAGAATACACATATATTAGCCAATAAGGTTCAGGAACTCAAAAGTATATAGATACACAGCTGATCCCTAAATAAGAAAAAAACCATCTTGTTCACTAATCAAAAAGATATAAACACTGTCTTCTCTTACCAATCTTGATCCTGCTGCCAACTCCCTTGGTTTAACTTTCAGCCAATCCTTCATCTCAAAATTAAAATCATTCTGCCAGAAAAGAGGACATAAACAACCAATCAGCATACAAATGCATGTATGATGTGAGTTTAAGAATCCATAATAATTCATATAACAAAATAACTACAATCATTTAATAATTAAATTATTATTGAGAAAAATAAAATCCAAATACAAAGGCCAAGAATCCTTTCAACTGCAGTTCACTTATTCAAAACAAGAGAAACAATTAACACAAAAATCTAATGTTTATGGTGGAAGTATCACTATATATATATATATAAAATATATATTTACTAAGAAATTCTAATATCCAAGTCACGGTGGAAGTATATGACTATACTTTAAGAGCCATAAAAGATTTGCTTCAAGAATTTTATGTACTGTTCAATTGCTCAGCATCCATTTGGCTATATTTCACCCCCTATCAAACAAGAGAAACAATTCACAAAAGAATCTTATATGTATATATGCCTCTAGGAATCTAAGTCATGGCGGAAGCAAAACTATCCTTTAAGAACCATAAAAAGTTTTCTTCAAGGATTCCAAGTAATTTTTAATCATTCCTTATAAAAAAATATATTAAACGAAGGATCTTCTACTATTTAATCACATTTTGCTTCCTTACATCTGTCATCAGCATATATGAAACCAAATATTCATCCATTAGAAAAAATAATACGATAAACATATAAATATATTCTACAATATGCTGATATTATCATTCATTTGAATAATGTAGAAATTTCATATCGAAAAGCTAGTATTTTGATTCTTTCAACCTTCTACAGGTCATTTTCCAGGTTTCCACACCATGGAAATTTGATGAAACATAATTGTTGAAGGGTATACATAACAGAAAGCAGAAAATATAAGTATAAGCAATGAGGCCATCACACGTCAAGAAGAACAAGAAAATTCCTGTTTAAATACTCAGGGATAAACAATATACATTAAAATATCACCAGATTCAAAATGTGTGTATCAGATAAAATTCCTTGGCAGAGAGAGCAATAGCATAAGAAGATTTTGACAGAATAAAGGAAGTCACTGATTCTACATTTATTAAGATTTTCTGTTTCCATCTCTGGGGTAGCTCTAATTTAATCCCAACAAGTGGTGATCAAGAGCACTGCTAAACCTGTGTTGAGACAACTTTGTGTCAACACAGCATAAGCTTGTACCAGAAAAGAATCGGGAAAGTGTATATTACCTTCGCTGGCAAAATATCATAATTTTTGTATAAGCATTTCTTCCCAGTTGCTTCAAGCTTTTTTTTCATTAGGCAGCTAAAATCATTAGCACCACAGCAGAAGTCCACAATCTGTTCATGGGAGAACTAATAGTCAGGTAGTTCACACAAGAATACTTATGACTGTGAAAAAATACGCAAGTAGGTTCAATATCAACTGCATAACAATCACTTAAAATGTAGTTAAATTTTAGAGTGTAGGGGACACAATTTACCCTTAACAACATGACAAGGTAACACAACAACATTTGCAAACTATAATTCCACATACAGACAAAATGCACTAATGTCATGGCAGCAAATAAAGGCCATATATAATATAAAAGAAAAATAAAAAATTTAAAGGTTCCCAGCAATTGCTTCAATGGTGACAAAAAAGCATTTAATGCAACATGGAAGATACTAATAAATATAAACAAGAAAGAATTCAATGAGTCTAATTGCATTCAGGGTAGTGCCAGGTCCACCAAGATAAAAGATACAGAACAAACACGATAGCCTCTATGTACATTGCCCCCTGAAAGGGTTCACTGCTTATTTTACATAGTCCTGAACTCAATAAAAACCTGTTCTGATTGAACATTACAAGTTTCTTGTATACCACATTGATTGTTTGAAAAAACCACAGCATTATTCACAACAATCACACAGCAGAAATTCTATTAAATTGTATCGACAAAGGACAGAACACATATGTAACTTATAGATGCTTGTGAACTGTCCATAATGGATAGCGCACAGCACTTGTTTTAACTTTCTCTTGGCTGGTGCAACAACAAGGGCATGGACATCACTGGCCATGCTACAAGGAGCCATCAAAGTACCTACTTAATGCTTTTCAGAACCCAAACCTTACCCTTTGGACATCGGACAAGTGCACAGGTTGATTGTGTAATGCAATAATGAAGACTTGAGCATCAACTATTACCCTAAGAGCAAGAACTAATTTATTGACTTAATTTACAAAGTCCTAGTCAAATACAAGTAAAGACATTATGTGGTTACAACAAAGATTTCTTCTCCCTGAAAGTAAAACTGCCTGAAGGAATCCAAAAACCTATCAGCAAATTTCAGTTTCTCCTTGATAAGCATGTGTGTTTGCATCCATTCTATATGCATTATATTTTACTAGGCACAACTTGCATGCAGACTAATTAGAATAACCAACCCTCCTAAAATAATTACCTCAAAAAACAGTAAAACAATAAATTCTAAATGGGTCCATCAGTCAGAATTCAGAAACCTAGAAAGCTCAGTGATTCCTGTCACCAAATTTTAACTAACAGAAATGTCATCTCACAATTATCTTAACTCAAAATCACATCCTACAAATACTGCATTACAAAACAATTTTCAGTGCTAACACATATCCAAGTACCTAAAAAAAAAAAAAAGAACTAGAAGCAAATAAAGCAGGCATACATATTCTTACCATATCATCATCCTGTACATAGCAATGGAGCCTATCAACAATCTGCATATCAGAACAATAGCAGTGAACCACCTGTATGTCTTTTTAAGAAAGTAAAAACCTAAATCTCTCAACGGTAAAATATGTGATGTGAAAAATATGGAGTTAAGAGCACAAAATAAAACAAATGTCAGGCAATAAGGCAGAATTATAACATGTTTATTGACATAAACAATAAGAAAACAATAATCTGAACCCCACTCATAAGCATGCTCCCTCCATCCCACAAAGACTAGCTTTCATTTTCTTAGCCAATAATGTGTTCTATTCTTCAAGCCACAGTCCCTCGATTGCATAATTAATCCTTTTCCCACAAGGATTGATTCCCTCCATTACTTTTCTGAAAACTTAAAATTAAACATAAAAAAATATAACCTTTCCAAAACAATAACCAGTGGCAGAAATTTTTTTTAAAAAATGTAAAATTAATAAACAAACTGACAACGAAGTAAAAATAAAATAAAAGAAAATACTATTACAAAAGAAAAAGTTCAGAACATCATTGACATAGTAAATAGATTTACTTACATCTTGAAGCTTCTCTACTTTAGTAAAATGGCGACCAAAGGATGTATATCGCATGCCATGAAAAAAAGGTGCAAGATATACTTTGAGCTTGTTCTGAAGCAATATAGATCAAATGATAAAAGTGAGAGAGAGACAGAAGCATCCAATACAATTAGACTCAAGATTTAAAAGTCACAATAAAAGCTCAAACATCAAGTCAAAACATTAAGTATACAACCAATACGAAAATGCGTGTTGACGAGCATTTAAGAAGAGTTGAAATCATGCCTTTTATTAAAAATTATTAATAGCTCAAACACAAGCAGCAAATAGATCAAATGATAAAAGTGAGAGAGCAAATGAGAGAGACAGAAGCATCCAATACAATTAGACTCAAGATTTAAAAGTCACAATAATAATTGCAAAGTATCTAAATGTGTCTCTGTATGCGTGTATGTGTCAATGTGATGTGGGAGTTCAAAAATTAAAACATCTATACTTAAAAAGAACAGCATAAGTTACAGTAGGAAAAACGAAAGCATCGATTCGAATTTGATAAACATCAAGTCAAAACATTAAGTATACAACCAATATGAAAATGCGTGTTGACAAGCATTTAAGAACAGTTGAAATCATGCCTTTTATTAAAAATTATTAATAGCTCAAACACAAGCAGCAAATAGGGTTAAGGCAAAATGCCATCCACCTCATTACCATCTACTTTCACCACAAAGCATCCCATTATCTTAGTGTTAATTCTTTTAATGCATAAAACTCCAAACTTACATATTCTATATGAAGATTTTAAATTTGTAAGAACTTGATGGAAAACAGGGAAGAGTTACAAGTAATAAATTGCAATATAGAAAGTATGGTTATCATTATCAAATCGGGCTGAAGTCATACATAATCCTGAGTCTCCAAAATTCTAATTTGATCAGGACAATATGATCAGACCCATCCCGATTTCTCTCTTAAGTATAGGATAATACCGTAAAAATTGACAGAACCCATCCTAACCTTGGACTCAAGACAAGAGTCAGGATGGGCCTCGTCATAATAAATGAAAATTAAAAATGGAGAACAACCATTATCTAAAGAGCAGCATGGCAATGTTATCAATAGAAACACTATTCTTTTTATTTTTTCATACAAACGAAATTTTATAATGAAAAGAAACCGCAAGCATGGGTGAACAAGTAATACATAAATGGAAAAACAACCTAGAGAACAAACGGCGGGGGGGGGGGGGGGGGGGGTGGGTGGCGGGGGCAGGGGGGGCGCGCCGGGAGGCGGCTTACAAAAATTCCTACCAAGAATAAAAAATGCAAAAACCCCCAAGCCTATACTCTACACTATCATAGCTTTCCAATTACCCAAAAAAAAAAGACAAGTATCTCTAAATTTAGAAGTTACAAAGGCCCATAAGAACACACAAAAGCTAATGTTTTCCCACAAAATCTCTACCCCTTCGCCTTTGAGATCCTCAAAGATTCTTTTGGTCCTCTCATTCCACAACACCCAAAAGACAGACATCTTGATACAATCCCCAATAACATTACCCTTCCTACCCCCACCAAAAAATAACCATAAAACTTTAATGAATACAGAGACAAGAAGCAGTTCCTTCAAAAACTAATTCTAACAACTGCCACTGATGATAAGGTAAAACAATTTTAAAAAGGAATGGCCAAACCACCTTCCATTTAAAGATCTGCTCAAGAACCTCTGGCGGACAAAGAGCTTTTGCATCTTCGATACTGCAATTTTCTTCTTCTAGCTTCTTTAAAGCAGTTTGAACGGCCTGTATAAGTACAAAATACAAACTCATATGCATTAAATAGGGTCAAACAGAGGAAAGGTAAAAGCTTCTAGCATCATTTACTGCTATTAGTTACAATTTCAAATTTTAATAGTATATACCTCAACTGAGCCCTCCACCCTTCCCAATTTAATCTTGTCCACATAAGTTTTTAATGAGTATGAATGAGTAGATGGCATTCTGTACTTCTTTTGAACATCTTCCAAAGTAATTGATGAAGCAGCATCTTGCATTAAAGCCAACAGTCTATAATAGAAAAAAGAAGTTCAGTTAAGAAATATAGATACTGTATGCATCAAATAAAATTGTAATGATCTGGGACCTCTTGACCCTAGTACTGTAAAATAAAAACAACAAAAGCAATGTAACTACTTAAAAGAAGCACTGGGATAGGATCATAGATCACCTCCTTTCATCATCAGCATCTAATGCAGGCAGGTCAGTGCTCAACTTCTTTCTAGCAGGTGTAACAGCTGCAGTCTTAGTAAGTTCAGTGTTTGGTGTATCCCATTTCCGAAGCTTTTTATGTTCAGCTTCCTTAATCATATGAGCATATAACCGTTCACCCAGGGAAGATACCTTAGCATCTACTGTTGAGGATCTCTCTGTACCCACTGAGCCATACTTCATATTTTTCTTCACAGTATTTTTGGATGCATCTGTTCTTTTCACTTTCCTTGAGGAATCTGATACAGCAGATGGCCTCTCTTTTATTTTTGTGGTTTCAACCTGCTTCATAGTAGAAGGCAACCTTGAAAAAGTTTTCTCAGCAGATTTTCCCCGAAATGAATCTTTTGAGGTGGAACTGCTTTTCATTGGCCCAACTTTCTCTCTGCATGAAGGCAATTCTGGTTTCTGTTTTTTCGTTAATTCTTCAACAGTCTTCTCTTCTTCAGTAAGAGGAAATTTAATGTGGTCTCTGCTTGGAGTCCCAAGCTCATCAATGATCTCATGTTTTCTGGTGAAAATCAACAAGCAATACAATTATAAGTTACAGTCAACAAACTGGAAACCGAAGCATCTAATGGAAAATACTTACAGGCAATATATTAGTATACGGTGGTTCGGTAATAGGCCCTCCCAAGCTCTTGCTACCAAACCTTCTTTCTCGTTGTCTTCAAAAGCAATCGTCCTGATTACACAAAAAAAAAAAAAAGGGAGGAATAATCATGCATCCAGACTAATAATGAAAAACCATATCCTGATAACTACTTGGAAAATAAAGACAAGGAAAATGAAAGAACCAAGGAACCTTGGTAAGCATTTTCTGTGGTATGCCTTGGGACAACGCCTGCACACTGCAAACTGCAATGCAAAGTCCATCTTATTCTCTCCTCCTTTACAAACATGGCATTTATGAAGGGGGCATGTAAAAACTCCTCCTTGAACAATGCTTTTCTGAAGATTTACCGCAGCAACTTCATCATCCCGAAAAAGCAATTTTGCAACACAATGTGGATGGTAAAAGTGACCACAGGTTGCAGAAGCACAAATGAAAACCTAATAATTGATCAATTCAAAATGTTTAGCTATCCAAATGCAGATCATACGTAATGGAAGAAAATCCTTGGACGCTGTTAATAAGACTATTACATTTGACATTCATACCCCCAACAAATTGTAAAAGCTATTACAACTCACCCTAGCCTCCATTGGATTATGACATAACAAAGCAATTGTGAAATAATATATTCAAGCAAAGTATAGAAGGTTGCAACAGTGGATATAAATAGACATTTAACATCAGGGACCCAATAGGTCATCCAATGCTGAAAACATTTATACCAACGAATCACCATAGACAATTTTTCACTTTACATCAAGTGTGTGCGTCAAGTTTGAAGTGAGAGAACCTGGTGTCAAACTCAACAGATTGGTATTTAGAGCTATATGAAAATTAACCAAAATCCCTTGCAAAGAATTCACCTGAACAAGTTCTGAAGGTATAATGAAGACTCCTTGCTTCTTTTTCTTTGTCAAAAGTCAAACAAACAAGAAGGAGCGCAGGGTATCAGACTACAATGTGTGTGAAAAAGGTCTCTTAGGTGCTCTTTAATGTATGTCTCAATGCTAAAAGCGTTTAACATTGTTGCTGCATTGTGCGTAAACTTTATAAAATTATTCATGTTCTATATATTCACCATATTCTTAAAAAAATAAAATAAAGATTGTTTCATTTTTTGCACTTTCAATAGTTGCTGTGAATGCTGAAGTTACTATTCATTCTCTCCAGTATCTTGTGATTCATGCAACCATGAGTACATATTGATATGTCAAAAAATTATACACCTTCTACAAAGGCAAGTGCAAAGGTCAAGATCATAATTAAGTGGGAAAATTTTCGACATTTTGCTAAATAACCTTTGTCAGCTAGCAACTCTTTTAAACAACCACTATATGCAGGAGGGTCATTGATGGTTTCCAAAACTGGGTTAGCTGACTGAATACTAACCTAACCTCAAAAGGACGTAAACAATAAAATCCCTACAAGCATATACAAGACGGAAACTAGCAGTCATATAATTCATTAAACTCATACCTCTGCACCTTTATCCTTATCGGAGGAGCCTAGCTTTCCACAAGCATAACACTGGTGCAGCTTATATTTACAATTCTTACAAAAAAATTCCTGAATTGCCTGCCAGATTTGAGGAAAAAAATAATAAGATGAATATACAGAACCAATTAACAAACATATTAGGGTAAACAAGAATAAGTAGCATACATCCACTTCTTCCTTAGTAAGGCCAAGAGTCTCGCACGCATTATCTGCCTCTACAGTTGGATGAAATGACCTCAAGCACCTTCCATCACAACTGTGTAACAACAGATATTAAAATCATAGAATAAATTAGACAGAATAAAAGAGAAAAATTTTGACCATCCTACCACCCACATCATGATAGAGATCTTTGGTTGGAAAGAAAAGTTTTACTCAATCCAAATTACAACGTAAAACTCAATAAGGTGTTGTAACATTTCAATATTTGAGAAAAAAGTGGCAGTAAATTAAAATGGACCATAATCATGGTGTAAACAAGTGAAGATGACAAGTACTAAATAGAAACATTGATGAAGCATATATTTCGTAACTGGTTCAAGCATGCTTCTTTCAGTTACAATTATTGCAACAACAACAATATTGTTGACGAAAATAATAATTGTTACGAACCATCAAACTAAAAAGCTTAAATTGATAGGAAATGGCCCAATAATAGTATTTAAGCATTCTAATACACACTCTCACAAGTAAAACCACCGATTTTGTCACATGGCTCGAGCCCAAACACAACACACAACAAATTCATACAACAATAACAAATTGAATGGAATCACAACAAGGACCTTGGGTCAAACCAAACTTGAATACCATTCAATAACCACCATACCCAAAAGTTTAGTTGATAAGGAAAGGGACCAACAATCATATTTAAGCACTCAAACAAACAATAAATTGACAATAATAAATACATAACCAGTGCTGATGATGATGACGACGACGACAATGACAATAAAGCAAATGTCAAACCATTGTTGATGTAACTTAAGATAATACTTATCAAGGCACTGATCATAGAGTAATAGTTTAAATGACAAATAAATAAAGGAATAACCAACAAAAGGTTCGTACCATAAAAGTTCACCACCATTATCACAAAAAGCACAAGTTGAATCAAATAAGGCATCCTCTTCATCTGACCCCTCTTCATTTGCAACATCATTCATAATATCTTCTGTATCATCAACTATAAACCCTGACATCATCATTGTTTGAACGTCCTGAAAAATCAGTTGAAGAACTTGCTCAAAGAAGAGAAAAACTTTAAAAAAATGAGAATGAAGATAAAAGGTAAAAAATACACCCAAAAGATAAATTTAAGAGAGAAGTTGAACAAGCACATAAAAAAAAAGAAAAGAAAAGGGACAGTGAAGAGCAAAACCTGATCAGATATCTTCTTCTTCCTGGGCTTCTCCTCTAGAAAATGGACTAGAAACTGTTCATATCACAAAATATTGTTGTAGTTAAGTGTACATGAAACATTAAAATAATACCGGTACTGATGCCAACTGTTGAGAATTATGGCAGTAGCCAAATGTTAGCTGATAGTTAGGAGAATAAAGAGAGAGTTTGTTGTTATCAAAACTCTTAGTTTAGGTAATTATGTTTTATCTGTTTTTTTTTTTTGAGATAAACTTCTCTTTTAAATGGGAAGATATCTCTTAGCTTTTGTGATGTGATTAGGTTGTATAAATAAACAACTTTCTAATTAAGAAAGTATAGTGGAATAAAAACAACAGCAGTTCTTTTCTAAAAACCTCACCAACAAAATATGATATGAAGTCACCCTAACAAGTAATTCAAACTCTCATTCTATGAATTGTTTAACCAACCAAATATATAGAGAGCAACGAATAATTTTCAAAGCCAACTAACAAGGTGCAAGCTAAGATTTCTAATTTTTACTTCGTAAACTGGTTCCAACTGAAACAAAAACAAAACATTATACAATACATGTGTCTGCCACTTTTCAACAACATATTTAGTACTCAATGCACATATAACATTCAATTTAAAAAAATCATCCCACGCATGCTTCAATTAAAGAATCGTAAATCCATAAATATCAAAACATGTCCAAAGAATGTTTCGAAATGCTCAAGTTGATAAAGCAGAAAATGGGATGAAAATGACGCTCGTTGCCACCTCACAGTTGAAAGAATAAGAAAAAAGAAAAGATATAACAACCTTAGACTTCGCCAAATCGTCATCCATTTTAAGAGCTTCACTGATTAAATCCATGTGGTCCACCAAATCATTCTGCGAAGGTCTCACCTCATATAAGCTACAAACAAAATAGAATCATCAATATCCACACTATAGGGAAAGGAAAAACATGATGAAGCAACTCTCACAGGTTACAAAATACCTGAAAGTCCTAGACATGTGATCCCACAAAGACTTCTCACTCACTTCTGGATTTCTCTTTGAATATGAAAGGCAATGCACCGTAATCAAAATAGTCCTTATAGTTTCCTCAAAGCTTTTCCTTGACTTTAGAAGCTTTATCCACTGTTTTTTTTTAGAAAGCACTGATATCTCTGGAATCACATTAGTAAGATCAAATTTCCATGCTATCACATCCTTATGAATTGTTTGAAGCCCGTTATCAGCAGTGCCACGCAAGGATATACGTCTTTTACCACCGACAGGGCTCTCATTTTTACTCCATTGGATCGGCAACACAGCAAAAGATACAGGCTGATCTATCTCATCTTCAAAATAGTAATTGGAGACTGATGTCGGCCCAGACTCTGCCTCATCATCTGAAGATGCCATAATAAACCCTATCTGCCTTATTGACACCAAAAAAACTACATCAAAGGCATAAGCTAACCATTTAATGACAATATATATATATAGATATATAAACTACGAATAAGTTCACGCAACAGATACAGAGAATTTGAAATAAATGCACTTTTGATGTAAAAATAAGAAACTAAAAACAATAATAAAGAAGCCAACATATTATAATACATTCAATGTAAACAGACAAACAAGGAAACTGCGAATCATTACACAAACAAAGCTCAAAAATCACAACAAATTAGGATTTAAAAAAAATAAAAAATAAAAGAAAATTACCAAATACAGAAAAACTTTTCTTAATACAACTATCTCAACTATGATCATGAATTTTAAACAAACAAGCCATCTACACTGCATTACATGTTCTTTTTAAACTTCTTGATTTCCTCCACTAATTAATAATTTTCAAATGCAAATAACAATGATAATGGAATGTAAACAAGAAAAAAACCAAAACTCAAAAATCACAACAAACTACGACCTTAAAATATGTGTTAAAAAAAAATACACACGCTACTAAAATTTAAAACAATTATCTCAACAATCGAATTTTATACAAATAAACCACATATACACTGCTTTACAAATTTTAGCTTCTTGATTCCCTCATCAATGATCAAACAAACAAACAACCAACAAATTGAAAATTTTCAAACACCAGGAATTGTTAACAATGATAATCAAAAGTAAACAAACAAAAACACCAAAAACTCAAATATCAAAACAAACTCCAACTCTTAAAATAGACATAAAAAAAATACTACTAAAATTCTTTTCAACAAACACAATCCACATACACACTGCATTACACTTCCTCGCTTCTCGATTCCCTCATCAAACAAACAACAATTTCAAGATTTTCAAACGCAATACAATGATAATCGACTATAAACAAACAAAAACACCGAAAATCAAACAATCACAACAAACTACGATTCTTCAAATATAAGAATTAAAAACAAATTTAAATAACAAAAAACATTGCACGTCATTTGAAATGGTTCCAGCTTCTTGATTTCCTCAGCGATCAACAACAAATTAAAGTGTCGTAGCAGCAGAGTAGTAGTAGAGTACCTGACCGTCACCGGTGTTGCAGTGATCAAACAAGCTAGGGTTTTTGCAGACTTTTTTTTTTGTCCGGTTTCGCTCAACGGTTTTAATGGTAGCAGAATCTTTGAAAAAAAAAAGGGAAAAAGGAAAATTTTGAAATTATTTATTTTTTGGAAATTATGACGTGGCAGAAAGATACGGCCCACGTAACGTGAGCCGACTGTTGGTGTTCTTGGTGGTGGGACCTAGGACGCCGGACACGTGTATTGTGGACCCAAGATTTTGATCCACGGTCCAAAAATTGAACTCGTGAGTGTGCTTGGCGGCCTTAAAATGGGACACGTGTCGGGTGGGAAAACGATAGGTTCGTGTAAAGAGCCGATGATGCCCTTTTGATTTTTACAAGTTCACAAGGGGAATTTTTTTTTTTTAAGTTATCGGATTAATTCAGAAGATAATCAGAACCGAATAAATAATACATTAATTATATGATTTGAATATATAACTTTCATATAATTGGAAGTTGTCTATACTTCGATAAAAAATCATTTACATATATAAAAAAAAAAATTTATATTTTATTAGAACAAAATACATAAAACCCTCCTCAGGTAAGACATAAATACAGTTATAATCAAAGATTAAATTTAATAACACAATAACCCCAGTTTAACGGTCAAAATGTGTTAAAGTTAACGGTCAACTTTAATTTAAAGTGTAAAGACATAAATACCCTTCATTTTTTAAATTAATTTATTTTTCTTTTAAAATTTAAAACACTCAATCTCAACTTTCATCTTCATTCAACTTTCATCATCTTCATTCAACTTTCATCTTCATCAGGAGATCATGAAGGTTTCTACTCATCCAGAAACCTTCATCTCCCAAATATCAATCTGCATCCAGATATAAATGACCACTCCCTGTAAAAACTCACATCAATATGTAAAAATCCAAACATATCATTAATCATCTGCAAAAATTCAAACACATCCAGATATCATTTTCAAACACATACAGTCCAGACATCATCTTCAAACAGATCTGGGTTCGAACTCAGACGAACCCAGATCTGGGTTCGTCGAACCACGTCTGGGTTCGTCCAACCATAACGAACCCAGATCTGGGTTCAGGGAACCACGCCGAACCCAGGTTTGAAGAACCAGACGTCTGGGTTCGTCGTCGCGAACCCAGATCAGATCTGGGTTCGCGACGACGAACCCAGATCAGATCTGAGTTCGCGACGACGCGAACCCAGATCTGATCTGGGTGCGCGACGCCGCGAACCCAGATGATCTGGGTTCGCGACGACGAACCCAGATCTGATCTGGGTTCGCGACGACGAACCCAGATCTGATCTGGGTTCGCGACGACGAACCCAGATCTGATCTGGGTGCGCGGCGACGCGAACCCAGATCAGATCTGGGTTCGAACGACGTGAACCCAGATCTGATCTGGGTTCGTCGTCACCGCGCACCCAGATCTGATCTGGGTTCGTCGTCGCGAACCCAGATGATTTGGGTTCGCGGCGGATCTGGGTTCGCGTTGTCGCGCAGCCAGATCAGATCTGGGTTCCCGTCGTCGTGAACCCAGATCCGCCGCGAACCCAGATCATCTGGGTTCGCGACGACGAACCCAGATCATCTGGGTTCGCGACGACGAACCCAGATCTGATCTGGGTTCGCGTCGTTCGAACCCAGATCAGGGAGAAAATAAGAAAAAGAGGAGAAGAAGAAGAAGAAGGTAGTGGAGATCGGGAGAAAAAGAGGAGAAGAAGAAGGTAGTGGAGATCAGGTAGAGGCAGAGAAGAAAAAGAAGAGGAGAAGAAGAAGAAGAAGAAGAAGTGGTGGGAGATCAAGTTTTGGAAAAATGGTTTTAATAATTTTTGTTATGTAAATGACGAAATTACCCTTGATCAACTGAGAATTGGTTAACGGATACTGTTGATTCGGGGGTATTGTGTTATTAAACACAATCTTTATTTATAACTGATTTAGGCCTTACCTGAAGGGGGTTTTGTGTATTTTGCTCTATTTTATTAATAAAGATGAGATACATTTGTAGGATTAGGAGGGGGGGCGCAATTTTATCACTGCACTAGCACCCATGCGCGAGTTAGTGTTAACATTCATAGTTTCCAATTTTAGTAAAAAAGGTCCTCACTGTGTACCAAAACTTTGAATTACAAATTTTTATATAAAAGGGATTTCAGTTAACTTTCAAACAAATGCACTATTTTAGAAGATTTGTCAAATGTCGAGGGTCCATTTGGAAATTTCCCTTAACAACATTTATTTTCACAGAATTTATCATTACATGCTTACGAGTCAAATTAATTATATTCGATCGGTCAACAAATAACAATAAAGTTTAAAGGCTAAACAATATTAAACAAAAATATAGTCTAAGAACAAAACTTCCACAATGAATCAAATCATGAAAATTGAGACCACCCTTTGTACAAAAATCAACTCTTCTTTATATTTAGTTGATTACATCGTTCAACATTATTGAACCATATAATATCCCAAAAGAATACATCTACAATAGTCTAACAGTGCATGAAATTTGAAAACATGAACAAAAAGGCAGCATTGCTTTTTCTTCTTCATAGTCGTACAACAAACTTCACTTCTTTTTTTTTTTCCGGTTTACCAGTGTTCCTAGTGAAAATGTAGATTTTGCCTAACCGTGAATATGTTCACAAAATTCATTACTCGTTATCTGACAGGGGCTTCAAGGAAACAACAGGGGTGTCGACAGACGTTTCCTCATTTTCCCCTAGGGAAGAGATGGAAGAGTCGGAAGGCTTCGAGGAAACGACAGGGGTTTCAACAGAAGTTTCCTCGTTTTCGACTAGGGAAGAAGCGGTAGAGTCAGAAGCAGCATCATCTATAGTCAAGTTGGAGATTTCACCACCCAGTGATGAGTTCTCGTCTTCACCGCTGATGGATGGTGCTGGGGATGTATCAGGAGTAGTGGTGCTGCAGCCATTGGATGGGGAGGGAGAGGGAGATAACTCTCCTTCCTCTACCTGTTGACGTTGTTGCAGGCTCCAGTACATTATACTGGCAGTTAATGTGAGGATCATCTTCTGGTTTACCTGTTGGGATAGCACAAAAACGTGTTGGCTCGATAGAACGTTGGTTTTGAAAGAATGGTTGTGATTCAAAGATTGAAGTTTAGTTTATACCTCCATGATGTCCTCAGGCAACAAGAAAATGGAACAACCAAGCTTACGAGCCACACTGATTATGTATGTAGCATTCAACCTCTTCTCCTCATCTATCATACAATTTGATAACACAATGAGAAGGTGCTCAATCATTAAACGTAATTGTAGTCAAAGAAAATACCATACCGCTTTCACCCTTGGTGACAAGATTAAAGTTGACCACCCTTGGTTCCACAGAGCTTAGAAGTTCGAGGAAGAAAAAGCCGTTGGACAGGCTCTTATCCTGAAGCATCATGGACAGCAAAGTAAGTCACGGTTCTAAATATGATTTTGATACTCGAAGGAAAAAATGCGAAACTTTTGACTAACCTTGAAGCTCTCCATTTGAGTAGTTCTGCCAGTACTTTTGACTTTATTATTCGCCCATTTAAGGATATCAGTATCGGTGATCTGCTTTCCTTGTGAACCGGATCTCAAGTTCTTGAGGAGTTGTAGCATATTAAATCTCATCAACTGCCATAGGAATGCTGCAACACATGTAACAAATTTGAGCTAACAAATTTGAGCTTTGGGCCACTTTATTGGCTTAAGACTTCAAATTCAAATTATAACAATGGGACCTCGGTAGTCAATATATCGAGACAGTAAACAAGACCAACAATTTTGATCTCAAGATACTCATCAAACACGCTAGTTTCAAGCTTATAGGTATCGAAATTAGCAATAAAGGGAAGATGGAGAGCATTACCGAGTATGAGCTTCTTATTTCCTTGGACTATATCGTTTCCACCTACGTTCACTAGCGAAAATTTCAACTGCTTCCCGATCCTTATAACTTGATTACAGTTCTCTACTTTTCTAAACGGCATCTTAATCGGTGGTTTTGATGTCTGTTTCCAGTTAACCGATCCCGGGGAAACCTTGTCCAGCACTTCCAGAAGTATCCATCTGCAGGCAGAAACAATGATTATCACTTCGATAGTCAAAATATCTGGATTAAGTATCGATCAATATGACTTTTATCATTCATGACAGTTTCAAATATGGTCGAATTGTTGGAAATATGCATGATTGTGACTCCACCGTGCCCACAGAACAAAATGAATTCAAAAGTCCAGGCAATCAACTGTAATTTGTAAAATACTTTCCATACACCACTGGGCAAAGGGAATTTGCACAAACTCTGATATGTTGGCACGGTGGTGGGCGTTACCAAGAATAAAAAAATACTAACCCATTTCTAACGTCCTCAAACACATTGTTACAGTAAGTAACAATTCCAAGACTGTTAATCCATAGTCGAAAGCATCTCTCTTCTCTAGATGTCTGTACATCGTCTGTCATCATCTCCGCGTAGGAAATCTTTTTGTTGTCTGTAGTCAAGCCACTCCTGCAAGAGTATGCATATCTCAGTAACAGTACTAACCTACAGCGGCTCATAAAGGACAAAAGTGGATAGAACGAAGTAGCCAAATGGCTAGAGTACAAGAACAACCACATGTCAAAAATAAAAAATAAATAATACATAAACTCATAATCAATCAGCTCAATCCACACTACTATACTGCAAGCAATTAAAATGTGCCAAATCATCTTCAAATTATTTTGCTATATCTAGTCTTCATTTAAACCATAGCATATTTCTTATGACTGCTGCTAGAGGATCACATTTTTGTTAATTTGGTCATCCAAGTATGACATTTTTACAAATTCCAGACAAAAGCACAATGATGTCAAATTTTTTCAAGTTAAAGATTGAAAAATTGACTTCTAGAATGCATCCATGCAACCTATTTTTTTATGGTGCTATGAGCAAAATGCTGCTCCATACTTATTCTGATAACTTCTACCTTTGATGAAATATTTGTGCCACAAATGCAAGATTCAAATTTGCCGATCCCTCAACAATGTCAGTCGGGGTTAAATATCGTTTGCAGTCCATTCTCTCTGCATGATCAAGTACCAATTTAGCTCTTTCAGAGGGATCTTTTGTATCCAATGTAGACGGACTGCAGTGTTCTGGCGCGAGAACATTAAGCAAATAAGCATAAGCTTCACCATCCTGCACACCAAGAGAGCAAAAGACATGAAGATAAGGACCATAAAGCTACAATTAACAATTCACAAGACTCAAAACAGAATCATTATTACTCTTATCGACAGCCAAAAAACAGTTCAAACAGAAACGTGAGGTAAATAGTAAGCTCCAGATGCAAGAAAATACCTTCAAATCAGAAGAAAAATTTGTAACAGGCTTCTTGTATCCTGCTTTCTTCAGATGGAAATTCATCCATTTTAATAAGACCTTCTCAGGGGCTAATCCCATAAGCTCCTCAACATCCTGTGGATATAAAATAAATGACTCTTAAACCTGTCCATATCTCCATCAGAAAACATAGTAGCAATTCATAGAATTTTCTTGGAGTAGTCATAAATGCTTAATAAATCATTACACTACTGTCTTCCACCAATTCCACAAGCTGTGGAGTCTTCTTAAGGTTGAGATCTGCTAACAGTTGGATCTGCAGTTACCACAAAAGGGGCATAAGCATGAGAAAAAGGCAAAGAAATCATGTCAACTCTAGATTAAACAACTCTAAGTAATTCGATATTAGTGATGGAAGTTTGGATGCGTACCTTTATAATTTGGGATATCAATCCAAGCACCAGATGAGGCTACAAGATAAACAAACAAAACGAAATAAAAATCCTTAGACTACCAGCACATAACAATTTAACTCGATTGAATATCTTAATAAACTAAGCATACCCTTCCTTCAACCAGATCCTGTGTACCAATATTAACCACCGTACAGCCAATAGCCTTTGCAGAGTTGAGGCAAAGGGTATGATTCTCATTCCTCTCCCACGGGTTGAGTACCCGTTTTGTGTTGATAGCTCGTTCATCAATTGTTCCCGGCACAGCAACATTGATCAACTTGCTGCAATAATCAACAAGATTATTACAACACTCATCACCACCGAGTATCAACTTTAGTTGGCGTAATATAATTAAGCAAACCCTAATTAATTACCAGAGAAGAACGCCATCTTTTGCAAGATTAAATAGATCATTTGTGGATGGATCTAATGGAAGAAACTGCTTCAGAAAAGGATCGTCCCCGAGATAGCTGTTTATGTGTGCAACATAAGAAGCCTTCTCTGAATCATTAATGGTGTGAAGAAGGGTGGTCGTGGCAGCCTTAAGAAATGATGACAAGGTCTTCGTACCACCCACTTTTTTCGTAGCTCGACCTTGCAAATTGAGATATGCCTGCCCATTCCACACAATAAACAACAAGTTACCCTGAGCATTCTACTTCCGTGTAAGTAAAACACTATAAGATCTAATTTCACTGGAATGAATCAAATCGTACCTCCTACAAGTTAAAAACCGAAGCACATTAATTCTAATTTCCATTCCAATATGACATAAGAGGATACACATAAATAAGGTAATACCGAAGCATACACATAATGACTTACCTTCAAGAAAGCTTCAAAATCAATCTCATCACTTGTGTCAGCATACGACTCTGCCAAGATCCCCTTGATATCCTCCTCATTAAACATAGTACTAAAAGCCTTCAATTTCACCATCAGAGGCGGCAAGTCACCAACCGTAACTTTGCCATTCTGATTCTTTATCGACACAAACTAGAGAATCCACAAATTAAAAACATAAATCAAACTACAGTAAACAAAATTGATTAAAACTCTAACAATTCAAGCAAAAACTGATAAAAGTGAAATAAACAAACTTACTTTAGATTGGAGGCTGCGAAGCTCCACCTGTGTGAACTGGCTTTGAAGCCACTGATCGGAAACAAGAACACCAACGTAGCTTGACATCTCCGTGAATTGGCAACACGGAGACCACTAACTATACTCTAAACTTCTCCTAATAACATCAAAGGTTCCAACACCAATACCACAATCAAGAACTCAAACTCAGATCCTGTAAACGATACAAGAAAAAAGAACTCTCAAACTCACTATCAATCATTAAACCACCACTTGAAGAGACTTAGCTAGCGTGAACACCAAAAAAGAAATGCAAAATGCTACAAACATAATCAGACAAGGAATCTAAGGCCCAGAATAAACCTTAATACAAACAACAAAAAATAATGACCCCATAAATCTATCTATTACTGCTGTGCCACAAATGATACCAAACAAATAAATCAAAGCAATCAACAGGAACGTAATAAAATCAAACAGAAACTAAAAATTGGTAAATGGTATTCAATCAAAAACACTCGACATAGTCATCAACAAAATGTTAAAACAAGAAGAACCCTAATGTGGAAACACAATATTTAATCAAACAAACACTAAATAAACAATCAAAAAGAGTAACGAACAAATCTTGAACACGTTCATGAGCCAAAACATCAAAACCAAAACCAACCCACGATCAAACAAACACTCAACAAGTAATCAAAAACATAAAAGAACAGTTCAAAATAAAAACATAAAAGAACAAATCTTGAACAAGTTCATAGGCAAAACATCCAAACCAAAACCAATCCACCATCAAAAATGCAAAAACAGACACAATATCCAATCAAACACTAAACAAGTAATCAATAACAAAACAAAATAAAAAATCATCGAACAGCTGAAGAAACTAAAGAACCAATAAAAGAACAAATCTTGAACAAGTTCAAGAGCCAAAACATCAAAACCAAAACCTACCAACCATCAAAAACACAAAAACAAACACACCACAGAAGAGCAAACCTGTAAAAAACTCCAACAACTTTAAGTCCACTCAGTCTTCTTCAGAAAATATATGTTCAAAGAGAGAGAAAAGACACCAAACAAAGGCGATAAGACACAAAAAGGATCGATCTTTCTTCGTGGAAGAGCAAAGTGTTAATGAAGGGACAAAGACAAGGAGCGAAGAAACCGTTTTTATTACAACACGAGACAGCGAAGAGCACACTGGCTTCAAAGCGTGATTTGGTGGGGCATATTGTACCTCCGAGAGTATAGGTGAAAACGTACTCGCTTTGTGGGGTTGGCATGTTGGTGGTTTTGTGTGTGCACGTAAGTGGGAGTTTGGGATCATGTGCAACTACAACTAGTTTTGTTTCCTATGGCTTTGCATGTTGTACTTTGCAAGTCTTTTTTGGACTTGAGTTTGGTAATAAAATTTATTAAAGGTAATTTGGCCGCAATGGTCCTGGATTCAAGCTTATCAAGCACCACAAATTGTACACTCTAGATTGAAACCTTTAGGCCTCGTTTGATATTCGAGATAAGATTGAATAATTTATATGGGATTAGATTGGATTTGATTGAATGAGATGAGATCGAATAGTATCCCATATTTAGTGAAAATAAGATAGGATTAAAAATAATGGGTGTAAACTTGGATTTTAAAGTAATTTTTCAGAAACTTTTTATAAATTTTACATTTGAGATCGGCCAAACCTCCACAACCGTCGACCTCCTCCACAACCAGCTTTCTTCATCAGTGATTCCAACGATTGTCGGAGATGGAGACGGAGACAAAGACGAATATCGACGATGAAGAGAAGACGAAGACGAAGATCAACGATGAAGAGAAGACGAAGATGAAGATCGGCGACGAACTCCTGAAACTCGACTGTCAGAGACGAAGACGAAGATGGAGTTCGACGAGCGCAGAAACCATTGACGGAGACAAAGATGAAGAAGAACATCTGAGGCGACGATGCGTCGGAGAAGAATAAAGGAGTTGGATAATTTTAACTCATATGATTCAATAGGTTAGTTTTATCCCAAAAGTTTGAGATAAATTGAAGGTGGGATAATTTAGTGATGGATGAAGTGGAAGCACCAACCATAGGTTAGGAGAAAAAAACAATTCAAACCCAAACTCATCCCAGGTAACAAACGTGGTCTTACTGATTCCGATCGACCTTTAAATAAATATCAATACTCAATGAAAAATAAAAAATAAAAAGGAGGTATATGATTTTGAAGCAAATTGTGATTTTTGTGACCCTACAATTTCTTTCACGTAGAATTACACGATAATAAAAAGGTTAATAATCTCAAAAGTGAAAAATTTAATAAGCTAAGCGTATCCTTAATAATTAAGAATTTTAATAAAATTCTCCACCGTTTGGTGAGATGTTGTAGGCCCCTTTAGTATAACGAGCAGGAAAAAATAGGACCACCAATCTTTGAAGACACTTGGTTTCCCAATGACCAATCATGGTCCAGTTCATTCTATCATCAATTCTAAAATCATTTCACATTTCTTTATCACTAACTTTTTATTTAAAAGAAAAAAAAATGCCCTTCTTCAAATCCATGAGAACGCTACTCTATCTACATGTCCCATTAAAATAAAGCTCCCAAACTTTAATTTCCATGCAACCAATGGTGACTGTTATTGGGGTGAATTGCAACATGAATAGTCTAAGAAAAACTGAAAAAGTTACAATAATCCTGACTAATTTGAGCATCAATGTTTAAATTAAGAATTTAGATATATTACTTGAGTAAGGTAGATTTAGACAGATCTTGATGAACTCGTAGTATTGACCTTAAACGTCTGAGACAACAATAACTATTTGGTACACTAACTTTTCGTTGTGTATATTTCAATTTATAATTTAAATAGTTAACATACTTTTTTTATATTTTTTTATAGAGATTCGAATCATATTAAATATATTTATTACTTTAAAGAGTTTTCTTCTCTTTTTATAATGATAGAATTCACCAACTACTATAATAATACATTTTCGAAATGTAAGTTGTATTTAATCTTAATGAAGCCTAACAAATCTCTTACTATTAACATTAATAAATTTCCAATTATATTGTTGATATATTAAAAAAAAAACCATAATTAAGTTATGTATCTCATGCCCTCCATCTTCGAGGGTATGAGTCTGTTATGGGTATTTTTGGATTCCCCAAATGGGCCAGCAAAGGCCCATCCAAAGTGTGGCCCAAGTTACCAAGACCAAGTGGAAAGCACTATTCCTCAGCCCGCTAGATCGCTCCAGTACTCGACTACCAGATCGGTCTCGTCAGGAGACTAGCAAAGCATGTCAGATCGCCCTAGTAGCGACGTTGAGATCGTCTACCGATCATTGCGACGTCGAGATCGCCAGGACGGCCCGAAGTCAAGATCGTCACGACGCAGATTCAGTTCGTTTTCTACCCAGTTCGCCTAGTTTCAGTGCAAGACAGTAAAATGGCGTGTCTTGCACGATAAGTAAGGGTTTCTCACCTAATGATAGCTTAATTTCGGGAGATCACACCAAACCAGCATGGGTTAGCAGTCGGCCCACGTTTTGCCAGAGTTGACCTGGCAGAAGTCAGAAGTATTAAATGCATTTCAGCAGCATTAATTACGACAAGATCAGTCCTTTTTGTCTGTTAGTTCCATCTGTAGCCTCATCTTCTCTATAAATAGAGAGAGGCATTTATTGTTATGTATCCAGAAATTTGAGAGTTAAGAGGGCTGTTACTCTGTCGAAACACAGAGAGAGTGAGCATTTAGTGAGGGATACTGCCATTAATACCAAAAAAGTGGACGTAGGCCGTTCTCAAAAATGGCTGAACCACTTCAAACTTTGTGCGTTCTCCTTCTTTCTTTCTTCTTCTCCTGGCCATTATCTGGTCTGTTTGTTGCAGGTCTCCTCATCTGTGCGGCATTGAGCTCAAGAATCTGGTTGGCTGGTTTACCACGTCAACAGAGTCCAACTTGCTTATAGAACTATAAATGTATAGAGTTTTGACCTCATTTATAGTTATAAATATCTTCTTATTTATCGAAGTTAATATGTTCAAAACTATAGTATTTTATAGATTTTTTGATAGACTAACAACTTTGATTTAACTGCATCTTTGATTACACTGATTTGAATTCTAATTCAACGAAAACATTAATAAAATTTTCCTAAATTATCGCAATATGTTACAGTCTAACTACGATGGTATATTAGTTGAATTGAAGTTAGGTTTAATGAAGCAACATGTTCAATTATTCACACAATCATGCCCTGTTAACTACCAGCCACCGACCAAAACCGACCACGTTTAGTTTCATCATGTGTCTTGCAAGGCATTCTATATTGTGACGATTATAATATAAAAAATTACAAAAGATTTTTTTTAACTTCGATTACAAAAGTTATTGTTGGTCTAAAAAGGACAACCCCATATAGAAAGAGCAAGACTGCAAGATCGGATCTTTCTACAATAAACAAATAATTTATAAAAACAATTGTTCATTTAATAAAAAGATTTGTATGGTTTGAGTTGGTTATTGTAAATGATTGATATCTTAATCAAATCTTTATATTATATTCTCATATGTAACTTTGAGCTGGTGGTTGGTGTTTTATTGTTTATGGATAGTTTTATTTTTTATATAATAATTATAATAACCTCAGTTTTGCTTATTTAAATGCAACCTCCATCAAGAAAATCGTTAGTGCACCCAATGATATTTGACACATAAATTTATAGCTAAATCACATTCTTATGTAATTTAGCAGTATAAAATATTTATTTCTCATACAGGATAACGAATTCGAATCATTATATTACATTTGATAACTCTACAAAAAATGTGTAGTTAAAACTTATTGTTCGTCAATTTCTCTCAATCATCCTCTATTTAGTCACACTTGTATAAATGTTAAACTAATTTTTTAATTTTTAATTATACATTCACACATGTTAAATCTTTAGGGATCTCATATTTCATTCAATCTAATACATGCATAGTTAGATACATGGAAATTTTCTCTTCCAACATAATCCATATTTATTAGCCAAAATCCAATAATTAAAACAAATAATAACCAAAGAACATGAGATTTGCGCCTTTCTTTCAGCATAAATTTTTTATTCTAACGGTTACTAAGTTTTTCAATAAGATACTCACATCAACAAAATTGTAAATCCAGATCCTATATACACATCACTCTTTTAATACAAGTGATTGAATTTGTGTCTCTCCTACTTTTTAAGGTCAAGGGATAGTTAGTAAGTTCTGATATTTCCTTTCTTTTTTTTTTTTTTTTTTAAAAAAAAAGTCCGGTTCTTATTATCTCATGAATATTTTTTCTTTATTTTGTAAAAAAAAAATTTGGATTACATGGCTAAATGTGAATGGCTGGTCAGTGACCATCGGCCATCCCAATCACAGACCATCACGTGAAATTTCTAAAGATCAAGAAGAGAGAGAAAGACACAAACCAGCCGGTAGAGAGAGAAACACACATACAGAGAGAAAACTAGAGAGAGAAAGCAGAGCTAGAGAGAGAGTACTTTTCTTAGAGAGAGAAAAGAAGTCCGTTAATTTCGGTTACGATTTTGGCGCCAAATATGTCGAAGGCGGCGGCGGCGGACGAGGAAGAAATCACGGCAGCGATACGCGCTCTCTTCAGCGAAACGGGGAACCCTAACAACGACAACTCGCTAAACGGCGTCGTTCGGCAGTTGGAGATGAAGCTCGGCAAAGACGTGTCTGACAAGGTCGACTTCATTCGCGTTCAGATCCACCAGCACTCCCTCCTATTCCAACAACAGAATCCTCGAGTTTTGAGTGAGAATGACGGTTTTGCCCTCCAGCAGTCTACGGATTTACTCCCTCATTTGTCTCCTGCCACGTCAGCTCTTCAGTCGTTCTCTGCTCAGTCGTCTGCGCCTGTTGAAAACGAAGCAGCGGAGCAGCCGACAAAGGAGAGGTTTGTTTCTTTCTTTCTTTAAAAGAGGAATGTTTGAATTTTGATAGTTTCGGTTTGGTTTGCGTGAAAGTGAAGGAAAATTTTCGTTATTGTAGCTGAAATCAGTCTTGTAGAGTTTGTCAGTGTTTGTTTGATTTGCGAGAAACTGAAAGAAAATTATTGTCATGGGAGCCGAAAATTAATGTTATAGAGGTGATTTGAAGTATTGTGATAGTTTCTGTTTGGTTTGTGAGGAAGTGAAGGAAAATTTTGACAGTTAGTGTTTGGTTGCCGAGAAAGTGAAGGAAAATTTTGTTATTGGAGCTGAAAATTAGTCTTGTAGAGTTGATTTTAATGTTTTGTATTAGTGTTTGTTTGGTTTGCAAGAAAGTGAATGAAAATTTTGACGGTTTGTGTTTGGTTTGCGAGAAAATGAAAGGAAAAATTTGAAGCCAGTCTTGTAGAGGTGATTTTGAAGTTTTGTGTTAGTGTCTGTTTGGTTTGTGGGAAAGTAAAGGAAAATTTCGTTATTGGATTTGGAGCTGAAATTAACCTTGTAGGTAATTTTATTTTTTTGTTTGGTTTGCGAGAATGTGAAAGGTTTTTGATATTGTTGGTAATTTTGAGTTTTTGTTAGTGTCTATTTGGTTTGAGAGAATGAAAGGAAAATTTTGGTTATTGGTGTTGAAATCAATCTTGTAGAGGTTTTTGTTTGGTTCGCATGAAAGTTAAAGGAAAATTTTGGTGATTGGTGCTGAATTAATCTTTTGGAGGTATTATTGAGTTTTTGTTAGTGTCTATTTGGTTTGCAAGAAAGTGAAAGGGAGATTTTTGTTATTGGTTGTGAACTAATCTTTTGAATGTGATTTTTAGTTTTTGTTACTATCCGTTTGGTTTGCTAGAAAATGAGAGTAAAATTTTTGTTATCGGTGGTGAATTAATCTTTTTTAAGGTAATTTTGAATTTTTGTTATTGTCCATTTGGTTTGCGAGATATTGAAGGAAAATTTTCGTGTTTGGTGCTGAATTAATCTTTTTATCACCTGTAAAGTTGGTAAAATTTTTTTCATTTAATATTCAAGTGAATATTGTGTGGGATTCGTGTCTGATTGTGTGTGTAGCTTGCTATATGGAGAAAAGCCAAATAGGGTCGCAAGTGTTTTACTAGCTTGTGTGGTTTTGACACTCGTTTGGCTTTTAATAAAATTGTTGCTTGTTAATTACGTGAAATTTTATTGAAGGTTGAAAGTGATACAGTTGTGGGACTATTTGCGCGCTAATGTGGTTTTGCTTTTATTGTTTGTTGCAGTGGCCAGACTAAAGCTAAGAGAAGAGGTGGTGCTGGTGGTCTAAACAAACTTTGTGGTGTTTCGCCTGAACTTGAGGCCATTGTTGGCCAACCGACTCTACCGAGGACTGAGGTTCTGACTAAAAAAATTGGAACTTTTCGATTTTCTTATAATGTTTTTTTTTTTTTTTTTTTTTACGATCTAGTTAAATATCTTTACTGTTTGGATTTAGATTGTGAAGCAGCTGTGGGCTTACATAAGAAAAAACAATCTCCAAGACCCAAGTAACAAAAGGAAAATCATTTGCAATGATGAGCTGCGCTTGGTGTTTGAGACTGACTGTACTGATATGTTCAAGATGAACAAATTGCTGGCGAAACATATCATTCCTCTTGAACCTACAAGTAGGTATTTTGCGTGATACTGACCTGCTTTTACATCTGTGAATTTGGGTACTCAGATCTGGACTTCATGTTTTCAATGCTTTCAGAACAATCAGGTAGGAAGAAGCAAAAGGTAGATGTGGAGTCTGGAATGAGAAGTTCTGAAGTCAGTCCTTCTGTCATTATATCCGAAGGACTGGCCAGTTTCTTTGGCGTTGGTGGAAGGGAGATGCTGCAATCAGAGGTTTTAAGTCGTATATGGGAATACATAAAGGTCAACAGTTTGGAGGTTGGTAACCATGTAGACCTACATTGTTCATAATTTAATGCATTTAATATCTGTTTTGAAAAACATGGTATGAAGAAAAATGAAGTCCATTATTTTCTGTTCTAGTTGTGATGGTTCATTATTTTATTGTTTTTGTGTCAAGTTATGTGTAATTGAGCTTGGATGATATGTGAATTCTTCAATTAAGCTCGACATCACTAGGAGGCATTGTTTATATTGGTCTCTACCACACATGTAGTTCTAAATTTCTGATAGTGACAATTTGTTTAGTAATCTGCGGCAGAATAATATCTCACTACCCACATTAGGGTAAAAATTTTATTAGGTTGAGTCTAAAATAGCTGGCTTTCCTCGTAGTTTTGTTAATATTGATATTATATTGATGATATTCACGTTAACAAGTCACCACTTTGCTTCTCAACAGTCATGGTTCTACAGTGGTGTATGGATATAGTAATCTAGTGTGGTTCTAAAACATAGTTTAAACACAAAAGTACAGTATGGGCAGATCTTAAGGCCAGGAGATAGCATTTTGTTGGAAGGAAAATATTACGGTCATCCCTCAAAATAGGTGACAAATTGCGTCAGAGTTTGGGTCTGGAGGCTTACTAAATAGCTGGTGCAGGCTGCCCTGAAATTAAGAATATGTGAAATCTGTTTGTTGCTAAGAGAAGATGCGCTTCAATTTTAACATTTCCTTCTAAAATTTCCTAGTTTAGTTCAAATTGTAGGTTGTATGACAGGAGGACTGAAATGGCTAAAGAGAACTGTGCAGTCCCATTGAATCAGTAACGTTGGTACTACTATTTACCATTGTATGAGAAACCATATGAAAATCATGACAAATGACAAATGGAGCAATGTAGACAATGGAGTTCACTATTAGTAATTTTGTTTTACATATTCATTATCCGGCTAAAATGCTTGGTAGTTACTAAATTGTTGGTAATTAATCCTAGTTGACACTCCCCTTTTTGGTTAAATATATTTCTAGGATCCTCTAAATCCAATGGTGATACTGTGTGATGCAAAACTTCAAGATCTCTTTGGTTGCCAAAGCATATCTGCACTGGGGATACCCGAACTTTTGACACGTCATATCCGTAGGAGATGACAACCAGTTGATTTTAATAGCTGGTTAGTGATGTGATACTCATTAATAATGTTGAGTAATTGAATTTGCATATTTAACCTCTGGGTGGATTTTCTTTCCGCTTCTCTTATTAATAATTAACAAAACGTTTTGTTATGCTTTGCAGTAGCAGATATGCAGCATTAATGCCGATTTCACCGACACTACCATGTGTAAAAGTTATCTGTGTATTTTGTATGTTGATTGCTTAGATTCCGGTAAGTACTAGTGAGTAGGTAAGTATCATACATTTTAGGATCCTGCTTTGTCTAGCCTGGCATGCTAGGTTATATAATGCGATGGAGTTTCTAACACCATAACACGCATTAAAAGGTTAATCTCGTGATCAAAGTGAAATGTAAAAATTAATGTCAAGCACTGTATGTATTTATCTTGGAGAACATATTGGCATTACAACTTTAACATTCTGTATATACTTGTGAGTCCAGCTTTCGTTAGTAAATATTTGTTCCATGTAGCATACTCTTACTGTTTATGTGAGTGTATACGTGTGTTTGAAGACACCCAAATACCCAATGCAGTATAGTATCATACCACAGATTATAAAAGCTTCTATATCTTCTCATTTACCGATTTTTCTTCAGATCATGTGGTTTATATTTACCACTCGAGTCAATAGTCTATCAGCATTAACTAAATCAATCATTGCAAGTACAACCTATAACTTTCACTACAACAGAAGGGTTCTCCTCTACCTTGCGAATTTTTTGTACAAAGGTGGGATTAGAATGCTTTAAATAACACTCAAAACTTAGTCGAATGATCAAACTTTATTTTGAATGGAAAGACAACAAACTTTACTTTAAACGGAACGGAAACGACTTCTAACAAATCATTACGCTACCCAAAACCATCCTTGATCATGAAGGAGTTGGCCACAACAACATCACCTTCTTGGATTGCTAATCTACAATCAGTCTTCTCATCCCGATATTAAATCTCAGTCGTTCAATAGCATTTAAACGAGCACAAATGAAACTTTTTGCAATTACTCCTGTCAATCTACTGTTATTGATGCCATCACATGGTTCAAATCTAGAGAACTAGCATCCAAGATTGGAGACAACTGTTTAATTGAATCTGTACAGATTCCATCACCTGCGAATGCCAATTCTTCCCCGTGAATGTCTAGTCTTATAACAAAACAATCATTCTAGTGATTCAACAGACATCATCACCTTGTAAGCTACCAAACCAATGCCATATAATAATCAAAACCTAAGTGTCTTTTTATGTTCTTGATCAACTTTCCCGTGATCAACCCCGTCACATGACACGCCTAAATTCACTCAAATCAGACCCCACAAAAAGAAAATCTCTAAATTATCCCTAAACTTTGTTATAAATATGGAGTTTACATTGGATGTTTTCTACTAGTGGGAGTAGAAGATGGATGGTAACAAAGTTTTGGGCATGCTGTTGGTGGGAATGTGGCTCATTGCAATGGTGGGTAGGGCAATGGCTTTTCCAATATGTGGCATTGACTCGAAGGAGTTGGACCAGTGCCGTCCTGCAGTCACTGGCACATCACCGAAACCACCTAGCAAGCAGTGCTGTAAGGTGGTGCGCAAGGCCAAGTTGCCGTGCCTCTGTGGCTACAAGGCTGTTCTACCTCAAATAGGGATTCAACCCAAGTATGCCTTGGCTTTGCCTAAAAAATGTGGCCTTGCAGCACCACCTCAGTGCCACTGTAAGTCCACCAAATGCCTTTTCAAATAATGCTTTGTAGCGTACATACATTGATTGTTTCCTTCTAAGAACATTTTAGATAACTTGTTATACAAGAAAGTAGTAATGATTTTGTATAGGTTATTTGTTTTTCTAGAGTCAATGAATTCCAGTTTCTGATCCTTATTTTCCTTGTTTTTTGGTTTTTTGGGGATTGCAGTGGCTTGACATGATTCATTGCAGAACTTGCCTCATCATCAGGCTAAATGAACGCTTTCTGCCACCAAACAAATTTGTACTGTGGTCATTGCAGAATTTCTTAATATAATTAAAGGTTGCTGTAGAATTTGCATTGTTATCATCAATGAAAATGATTGTATTTCTTTCTTCTCTATAAGAACTTAAATATGATCAAAATAAAGGGCGAAAATATAAAGAAAATCAGTTCTTTATGTCCTCATCGGTCTCAAGTTTCCATCTATTCAAGTTGATAAGAAAATATGCACAGAAATAGTATCAGCATAAGTTCCTGACACATATTTAAAGGGACAATAAATCTGATAAACCTCACTGTTCTGATGCACTGCTGTCTTGAAAAAAAAGATGCATCTTCATTTCTAGTGTGGCATAGAGTTCCATCTAAGATAAGATTAGAGCATGAAAATGATATAAGAACATCTAACATTCTGATTGACTGCTGTTTGCTCCCCCGAAAATAGGTCTCATGTAGGTGTTGTCAAACCTCCTCCAGTAGGAATGTATGGTATACACAGGTCTTTCGATTAACAAGGACAAACTATCCTTTGCACGGAGGAGATTGGTTGTCGTAGATTCCTCTAAGGAGAGCAAAGGCGGGGTTACATCGCCTTTAGGGGACTTGGGTTCTGAATTAAGGGTGCTGCTGTTAGTTTCATTGGAAGGGAGCAGATAACTTACAAGTGGTTTTGTCAAGAAACTGAACACCTGAAATCACGAGGATGCTACGCATCATTTATTGATTATCATCGAATGCTCATATCTTGAAAATAACACTTTACAAAACAAAATTACATACCAGTGTAGTGAAGAGAACAACAATTATGGTGATATTAAGCATTGTGGCATTAACTGGATCCCATGTAATGCCAGAATATGTGAACTTTACGAGCCAAGTGAGAGTCGATACAGTAAAACACATTTCCAACATTCATATATGAGTAATTAAATCATTTGCTATATCATTTTACATACCAGAAATCTTTTTCAATGAGCAGAAAACACACCTGTTTAAAAGCCAGAGCAATAGAGACCGCCCCTCTCATAAGCCCCGCCCACCAGATAACTACCTAGATAAGCAGCAAGGATCAGAAGCCTGTAACGATGAAAGAATTGGAAACTTTTGTCGCTATTTCACTTAAATGATTATGACAACACAACATAAGCTGCCTAACCTGGTGCCTGAATGTAATCGATGATGACCTCCCTCTATTCATGTAATTTGAGAAAGAAGAAAGAGGGAACACAAATGCCGCACGTCCAACCAAAATCAGTAAGATTATGGTACCACAGTTACTCAAAAACTTCCCTATACTGAAGCAAATAAAAAGTAGAACATATTAATATTCTTTAGAACACACCAGCCACCACATGCTGTCAGAGAAAATTATAAGCACTGACAAAGCAAAAGACTCTACATTGGCCTTCGAAGACCATTTTATTATTCCTAGCTCCTTGTTTTAATTAACAGCATGGGAACACGGACACGGTACTAGTACATTATTCTTAATAAAACGCCATTAAAAAGTACATTAGATAATTTTTGGTGTTCAAATTGTAACAAATTAAATTCATAAGTATTATTGGACTGAATCATACCTCAACTTGTTCATCTTCCACTTCTCCATATCAAGAACATCCATTCCTACGTATAGAAATATGAAAGTTTCGGCTACAAAAGACATCATTGCGAATACATGCCTGACGACAAGAGGTGGAAACTGATCAGTTATAAAGTTTACATAAGTGGAAGTAAAGCAAGTTAAAGACACATGCCTGGTTGTAGTTCTCGAACTGTCAGTCACATTATGCCATGCATAGTGTGACATGAATATCCCGCAAAAGAAAACAGTGAGAATCCCACTTAGCTCTAACACCTGCATCATGATAAAAATAACATGGATGATAACCACTGCAGCTCGACTATTGAAGCTATGCTTGCTCCTGAAGAGTGATTTGATTTGCTTCCGTTGAGTGTCGGTTTTTCCCCTTAAACTAAGGACAACATGTGTTGTGTAATGAAGCCAAAAATTAGCAATCTTGATACATTTACCTCAGCCAATGTGTAGGAGAGATATGCCATTAAAACCATCAAAGCAATTTCGCGCACACTTGAATGTCTGAAATCATATAATAAGTAAGACTTTCTTTATGTTTTAACCAGAATTTGGTAACAATCGTTGAACTCTAGTAATATCCCCATTACATTTACTAGACAGAGTACTTTAGGAATCTTGTTCTGAAGATTGAGAGGGTGGTCATGGAAGAAAACTTACTTTCCAAAGGATAAACCTTTTAGTACTAATGCTGTCAAGAGACCAGCCTGCAAGAAAACACTAAAATTTCAATAAAGATGGAGAAGAATCAAGATAAATGACCAGACATCAAGGTGGTCTCAGGTGCACAAATATGTGCGTTCAAATTGAAGGCTAATAACAATTATGGAAGACCTGAAGTTATGCAAATTTTAAATAAATTTTGAATTATGACAAAGTTCATGTTATGATAAAAGCTCATTTTTAATGTTTAAGCAAACTATCGATACTATATAGCCTGCTCATCCTTGCAATTATAGAAAGAGCATTTCACTTGACATCTAAATTAGATTGTATCTGGAGGTACTTGTGCATGAAAAATTGCAAGATAGAGCTGGTTAAGTAGGTAAAAAAGTTAGTAAACGAGTCACTGCTAGCTTGAATTGTCCACAAATCTGTACTCACCATAACCCCAAGTGCAGTGCTAGCTGTAAATAGGTAAAAGAAATCTCCCATGACATGAAGAGCTGCTTTGCTAGTAAGTCTTCGGACATCAATTTTTTGAATTGCATTGAAGAGAACAACCGTTGTTGCATCATTCACAACTCCCTCCCCAAAGACTAGGCTATATAGCAAAGGAGTTTCATCTTGATGAAGAACCTGCAAGAATGTACAAATTGCACGAGATTGGTTTATTAAAGGAGCTGTATTGTTGTTAAAGCAAGACTAAACAGAGCCGAACCTACCAACCTGTAGTGTACAGACTGTATCTGTGGACGAAAATATCGTCCCTATAGCTGAACAAATGAATCAAGAATTTCAAGCAGTACCAAAAATCATGTATTAGATGAGATATATCTATGTTAAAGAAATGTAACACATAAAACGAATCTCACCGAGATAGTCTCGTGCAGACAGACCAGTAAATCCTAGTTTAGGAAACAGCTGCCAACTGCCTAGGTGAACAACAAAACACAGGAAATTAGAAATAAATTCTGCATGATACAGTTAAAAAAATGACCAATTAGACAATGTGGAATGCATTCAAATTTGTATTATTACCAGCAACGATGACAGCGACAGAAATAAAAACACCGACAACGCCAAACATCATGATGGTTAAAAAGTTGTGAAAGAATTTTTTTTTCTTCACCTGAAACCTGAAGCAAGTTAACCGAATTAGTATTTTTGTGAAACCAACCAATCTGATTTAAGAACATATGATGTATCAATAGCTGAATTTACCCGGCATTGAATATAATAGGTGGAAGAAGGTATATGAAGAACAAATCTTCATTAAACATTAGGATGTGAGGACTTTTCCGCTTGTTTATTGCCAAGATTATTGTCCCGGAAATGCATCCCTGATCAGGAAAACAACAGAGAGATACTAAACACCATGCAGACACGATCAACAAGACTCCAAATACACGAATTCGGAGCAATTTTGTAAACATATTGTAACTACTGTTTTAGTACTTTCTAAAGCTGTAGCTCAACAAACAATATTCACAGCTTGCTTCCTTAAAATCCATCAACCAAGCAGTTAACCGTTTGAATTGCTAGTCTTAAACTATCATGTAAGGACCCAACTAATTATTGAAGACTCTATAATACGCTGCCTCACGTACCAAACAAATTGGCTTGGCATGTGGACCAAACCCAATTATATTGCAAATTACAAAATAAATGAAGAAACAAATTGAATGTGAGGAGACTGAAATCTGGGACTCTTCGAACAAACCAAACTCTGATATAATATCAGTAATCAGCGGACTCAAATATTTAAATAGATTTGTGAGGACCTTACCTGACTAATTATACAAGACTCTCCAACACTTAACTCTCAATTAAGTTTAGAAAACATCTTTGAGATATTTATGCATGTAATTATGTGCTCAATTGGGCAAATGGAACAAAAAGCTATATAATCATATTCTGTCTAAAACATGAATATCAGTATACACTGATATCTGCCACAGAAAGCATTGAAGATTTATACAGTTTTACAACAACAAAGAAGTCAATAACCACTCTCAATCACTCAAAACCAATCAAGAACACAACATTTTACCATTTGCATGTCTAAACTAGCTACAATAGTCGCAATTTCCCATTTCAATTCTTACAATATCACACCCCAACTCTCCAACATGAAACCAAGACATACGTACATATATATATATATATATAGGTACATACACACACACACACACACACATACACACACACATATATATATATATATATAACAGAAAAACTTACAATCAAGATGGCAGTGATGGATTCATTGACCCAACGATTTTCTTCAAGCAAGTGACCTATGATCAAACAAAGACACAAAATGGCCACAAATATCGAAATGGGCACCACTTGTTCATGCCCATGAACCAAGTTTCTAGCAAACTCTCTGATTTCCATCATCATTATCTACACAAGTCTCCAACTTTGCATGCTTTTTCAATCATGCACGAAGCAATCCTTATGAACATATAAACCAAAAAACTAAAAAAGACAAGACAAAAAGGTTCATTGTAATTCTGTGTGTGGTTTTTGAGGGACGTTTTTGTTGCAACTTGAACAGATCCCACGGGAAATTGACATAGCACTGTGAACAGAAGACAAGAGACGAGGAGAGAGTTGGCCGGGAAAATAGGGAGCTTGACTGCTTGCATGTAGAACTGCCACGTGAGATAGCATGCAATTTGAGGATTGACACGTGGAGGTTTGAGGTTTATGTTATGTCTCAGCCTGGAGAGTAGAGAGTTGGGTTAAACTGTCACTTGGTTCTGTCATGAGTCACATCATGCGTGTTTGCTTACAGGAAGATGTATATACAAATATATGAAACACCACCGGGCCAGTGACCTCATAGCGTGGTGATAGCGCACAGGCCAACCTTAACTTTACTTTAAAAGTTAGGGTTCGACACTCTCATATCTAGGGGTGGGCAAAATAACCGAAACCGATCGGCCCGAACCGACCCGACCCGGATCGGCCCGAAAATATCGGGTTTTAATTTTGATTTGGGTCGGTTCGGTTGTAAAAGTAAAAAACCGATTTGTTTCGGTTTCGGATCGGTTTGGGTCAGAAAACCGACCCGAAACCGAAACCGAAACCGACATCATTTAAAAATATAAAAAATATATATATAAAACTTACCACTTACCATTACCAGGCCACCACAACCCAAATGCCCAGTCCCTAACCTAACTCATTTTTCACTCACCTCTACAAACTTCAGTTAACCCTAGCCGCATCCCTTTCCTCTCTCTCCTGCCGTTCCGCCCAAGATTTCCCTACTGCCGGCGTCTCTAAAGCCCATCTTGTCTCCACATCTCCCAGCCTCTCGTCTCCAGATCTCCAAACCCCTCTTGAACGACTCGACTGCCGCCGCTGATCCTTTCTCTCTCGCGGTCCTGCCCAAGATTTCTCTACTGCCGCCAGCGCTAGCGACGTCTCTAAGCCCCTCTTGTCTCCACATCTCCCAGCCTCTCTTGTCTCCACATCTCCAAAACCCCCTTGAACAACTCAATTGCCGTCGCTGATGACTCTGCCGACCCTTTGCTGTCGCCGAACACAACCACGCTCAATGATAACAGTCGTACATCGAAAACGCCGTGATTCAAAGAGAGGCCGAGTTCATCACTATCGTTGCTGACGCCTTCACTCTCAGTCTCACCCTCTGCCTTGGTTCATCACTCTACTTCTCTCACCCTCTTCTCTGATTTATGGTGGGTTCTTCAAGTTCAAGCTCTCACCAATTTCTGTGGTGATGGAATTTTTTGGGAAGACTGGAACCGACAGTAATTGGGTTTTGGTTTTTCTTTTTAATTTGTTTTCTTGTCATGTGCAAAGTGAAAATTTTGTTTGTGTGGTGTTTGATTGCTTTTGGTTTTTTGAATTGGTAATGGTGATTTTGATGTGAATTAGTATATATTTTTTCTGAAATGTAACTGATAATCTGTGAACCATATTTTGATTTTGGTTTTTTGATGTGTGAAGTGTGAACTAATATATATTTTCTCTGAAACAATACTTGTAAAATGTGAAGTGTGTTTTGGTGGTTCAATTTCAGGTGGATTTGTTATTGAACCATTGAAAACCTGAAACCGATTAAAACCGACCCGATCGAACCGACCCGATATTAGTCGGTTTAGGTCGGGTTTTGTTCATAATCCGGGTTGGGTCGGTTTTGGAAAGTGAAATCCGATTAGAGTCGGTTTTGGGTCGGTTTTGGCCAAAACCGACCCGACCCGACCCGTGCCCACCCCTACTCATATCTATCCGTTTAATAACTGTGAGATTTTTTTCCTATGTATAAAGGTTACTTCTCACTTTAGTGTGGATAGCTCATTGCCATACGGAGATTGTTTATTTAGACCCAATCCACTAGGGTTATACCAGCTTAATCTCGATTATCTTTTGAGTTCGTCCCATCGGATTTTTTGTTTTAGGTTGAAAATGACTTGGAAACATTTTTTTTTTTTTTAATGATTATGACCCGTTCAAAGGACTAAAAATGTATTTTTTACATCCCTCAAAAATTGTTTGTACACCCCTTTTGCTATAAAACTTTTAAAATTTTTCTAATTTGTTTTAGTTTCCACTTAATGCTAGGAATACCTTTTTTCTTAATGTTGTTATATTACATTTTATAGGTACACCTCAGTTTATTAAACTATTTTTTTATAAGGAATGATAACACATTTCTTATTTAAAAAAATGGATAATCCTAAAAAAATCTATCGTAGTTTGTAAAAATATCAATTTTATTATTTATGATTTTATTTTTATCTAAAATCTCTCATTCAATTAAAAAATTAATATAAAATGTTCATTTTATCCCCTATGAATTTATCATCAATTTGTGACCATCAAGGATAGGGATGGTAATATAGGTCATAAGAACTTAAAACAATTAATTTGCAATTTGGTCTTAAGTTGATTTTATTTTTCAAAGATTTTTGTTATAGCATTGAAAAGAACCTGTATAATCTAAAATTAATAATTTAGAAATATATTATTTTAGAGGGGATAGAGTTGGAAGTGATTTGGTATTAAGTTAGAAATTGTTACTTTGTTTTTTAAATATTTTTGGATAGTTTTTAATAGTTTGATCACTTTAAAAAATAAACATAAATAATTTAAGTTTTAGCATTAGCTTAAAATAGACAAAAACTTCTTTTAAATTGATGCTCAGTTTTCTTAATGTCTATGTAATTATCAAATGGTGTATGTAATCCTAGTTATCTCTCCATTAATGTCAAAACACAAAAACATGTTAGGTCAAAACATTAAAAATAATTGTCTTTATGCAACTAATTAATTAATATCAAACTAGAGAAAAACCATAAATTATTTTGCTGGGGCTAGTAACAAATAATATGATTAAAAAAAAATAAATCAGCAACAACTCTTCTCCTAGCATATCAAATACCAATACTATAACTCAATTTTTGTCCATAAAACATTTGCTATAAAATGACTAATTCTATAGCATTCATGTTACGCTCATCAAATTCAAGAAGAGTGTTAATGTGTCATAGTCTCAACTTTTAAATATTATAGTTAGATTCTTTTCTATCAACTTAAAATTTTAAGTTTGATGGTAACTAACAAAAAGGAAGAAAAAATGAAGAACTGAGTTTGAACTCACATTTTTCGTTGCTTTTGTTTTTGTTAGCATCATCTTTATCATTTTGCGGAGTTGAAGTTCAAGCATACTCACATGTTTTTAATGTGAAAGACTATAGTGCACATGGTGATGGAGTTTCAGATGATACTATGGTAATATATATAAACTCGATCGATCTTTTTTGACTCATTACACATCTATGTGAAACTCTTTATTATTTAAATTTATAAACATGTCAATTAAAAAAAAAAACGAGATTGATTTATTTTTATTTTAAACAATACAGAAAATTTTACTTATTCTAAAAAAAAAAAGATTTATTCGTTTTTTAATTTCAATTGAAATTTCAATCATTTTTTTATGTTTTTAGTAAATTTTGATTGTTCAAACTGAAAACGGATCGAAAACGATTAATATTTTTTTTTTTTTGGAAAAAAATAAAGTAATTTTTTTGGCTAAAACTGAATTTTTGCTTTTCTTGGATTTTTTTTTTAATTTACTCATATAAAACTATCATCAATTTTATCAAAATATCAAGAATATTTCATAATATATTCGACATTGATAGTTTAAATAGGCTCTCCTTATTATAAATGTCTAACAGAATCATAATGTGTTCATTAAAATATGTCGAGATTCTACTCATAATATCTGTCTAATTGTCTAACGTAATCATATCGAGATATTAAGTAAGAAAGGCACAGTTTGGAGCAATCTCTTTGCATTTGTTTTTTTGGTTGACTTTGTCCTGATTCAGTAAATAGGTACGCGATCCCACATATTATTCTGTATAAATTTGTAAGAATTAACCTTTTAGTAATTTATGTTATAGGATCCTATTTAACATTACATGCATAATTTCAAATCTTATAACTATACAAAACCTTTTATAATAGCATGACCCTCTTTATAACTTTGTTATTTCGATACTTTCATATAATTTTTTTTTAGTGACTATCTATGGTAGCATGACCCTCTCTGTATAACTTTAAATCCAAAAAATGCTGTAACCTTGTAACTATACCCATCCTCTATGCTAACATAATGCTTTCTATTGATTGATTTTGGAAGAGTGGCAATATCGACACCTCTCAAAACTTGTATCTACATCCCTTTCGTAATAAAACTCTATTAAAAATTTTAAAAATCTTTAGTTTGTAAGTAAATTCCATTTAATACCAAAAATATCCCCCTATCTTCTATCTTTTTGAAAAGATCAAAGCTTCTTCAATCTGTTTACTTGTACTACCAACACTTCCATTGCCCACTATGCTCTTCCTCGTCCACATTCTAGTACTATAAGCATGATATACTTTATCAACCTTATTGGTTACTATCAGATCCAAAAGTTTAAGCTAATAAGAAATAGTCCAACTATAATGTTTAATATTTGAGATTAATATGTAACAAAACTAATACAGCAGTCATCAATGAATTAATTTGGCTTGTTTTTAAATTATGTAGGAACTATAATAGTGCATGCATAATCTTGCAACATGCTACTTTACATTCAATTATCTCATTCATACCTGTAAAGTTGACGAGTATCAACAAAACTGCAGATTGAGTAAATCATGCCATTGCCATCTAATTACTACGAAAATCATAAATTTTTTATTTTTTTTGAAATTTACTATGAAAATCATACTTGAGAAGATGTATTCGGTGAATAATATACATTGGACATAAGGGAAGGGTTAAGTAATATGTCCAAGAATGTTGAAGATGTATACTAGCAGAGAATCACAACAGAGCATAATCAAAATTTGTATCTAATATGAATTAAAAAAAAAAAAAAATGCATATATCCAACCTTTCCACTATTCTGTTTGATGCCTATTCAAATAAATTATAGATTTTTCCGAGATTTATTGTATTAATGTTGAAGATAGGGATATTATTGATATTAAATGGAGTTTATTTACAAACTACAGATTTAAAATTTTCGCCACCTTTTTGGAACTCTTGATCTCATTTGTGTTGGCTGAAAGTATAATCCAAAAATGCCCAGTATATTTGAAGCTTTTTGGGTCAAACAAAAGTACTTCGGGCTGGGTCATACATAAATGGACTGGTCCTTTTTGTACGTTTAAATGGGCTGGTCCATGTTTGACCCAATTTTTAAAACCAAAAGACTCTGATTTCTTTTTCTTCTGTAGAGATCACAGCTAGCAAATAAGTTACCACTTTATTTAAAAATAATAATAATAATAATAATAATAATAATAAGTTATCAGAAAGCAGGGGTGGCTTGATGATATAAGTTCAAGTCTTAAGTGTTTGGTTCGAACGCACCTCTCATTTGATGTATGGATATTTTTCTCATGTTACGTGGATCATCATCTCTCACTTTTAAGAATAGAGATTCGGGTCGTGTTTTAAAATCTTATCTTAATTGATCCAGAGTACCAGTAAATTAAATAATAATAATAAGTTATCACTTGTCAACAAGCAATTACGCTATAGTCTACACCCACCAACCTTTAAAAGAAAAAGGGATTTTTATTCAATGATCAGTTCAAGTCACATAATTCGTACTATAATGATGTGTAAAAAGAATTTATCTCCAATATTATAGATTTATTTGAACGGTATATATTATTTGATTTTGGAAGGTTTCGATAAATTCATAACCTATTCAATATCAAATCCTAGAAAAAAAAAAACCATATTTGCAATCAAACAATTAAGTGAATAGATTTATTAATCTTTTTTTTTTAATTTTTAATGTTTCCTTTTATTTCTTTATATGTTAGTTAAGATAAGAAATCACAAATTGTATATTTTTCCTTTCAATTATAAACAAAAAAGTCAACGCACTTGTGCGTTTAGAAACTTTTGCTACCAAATTTTTGTGATTCAAATCACTATTAACTTTTTAGTCAAATCACATGCAAATCACATGCATGAGTCTTAATCTAATAAGATGTAACTAGCAATGAATGTTATAGAGTAACTTTCACTCGTTAATCTTGAAATTCGTCTTAATCATAACTACTCACGAGTAAATTAAAATCTCTTTTATAAAGAAAAGTCGTGATTCATTTATACAAGTTTTAAAAAGACAGGCTTCTGTTTTTCTTTTTTTATTGAACTTTATAAAATATCTTCAAAGTATTTCGAAATAAAATTTGATTGCATATCATCAAAGTCTCCGGAGAGATTTGGATGTATTCTTTACATATCTTGAAATAAAAATGTCATAAAAGTATCCAACAATCTAGAATTTCTCCAAAAATATATATATAGAATTTCTTACCACAAATTTTGTTGTTTTTTTTTTATGTATTTTTATTTAATATACCATTCCATGGCTCTACCTAATCAACTTACTACTAAAATAATCAAAGATTAACTAACTTAATTAAAAGCATGAAACCATGCTCACACCACATGGACACATTTTGTTGCTCACATTAAAATAAAATAAAAAAACCCTCCAGATTGATTCCTTTTGTTCGAAGGATCTAACATCAATTGATTCAAATATATCGCAATCTGATGAAATTAATCACTATAAAGAGGATAACGACTCTATCTAAACAAAGAACCTCTTGGTAATTATGATTTTGTATTTTAATTTTTTCAATAATATGAGATAAAATATTATGAACGTTGCAACTGGACAGGAACTTTATGCGATACTGAACAACAACTTGATGGAGGGCTGTGATTTGTCCACGTCAGCCCGATGCGATTGATAGAGTGGGATACATGTATGATTGTGGCCCACAAGTTGTTTGGTCCCACGTTGGAGGTGGGACCCAGAAGCACTAAAAATATAGTAGTGGTCTCGATCTATTTGGCTTTAAGAATCTTTCAATGAAAAGGACTTTACCGGGTTATCAACATATATGTATGCACGTATGTAGATATAGGAAGAGTGCATTGACTAATTCACAAATATTCTAAAATCTTCTCGTGAAATTCCTTATATGTTTTATTAAGGTCATAGACTTTTAAAACAATGTTGACATGTACATAAATATTAAAAGTCTACATAATTTTGATTCAAAGACACCTTCATTGGATTGTTTACATACATATTTATTATTTTACTAATAATTATTTACATAATCCAAGTTTTGTAAGTATAAATCACCTGTATTTATGGTTTATCTATATAATCATCTACTCGATTACAAGAACACAATATTTTTTTTTTCTTTTTCAACATTACAACTAACGAGTCCTGACTAAGATATCATTGTGAAAAACGGTTCAGAAATTTACTCATAAAAAAAGGAAAACGTTTATCTACACAGTGATAAGAAAGTTACCCACACAAAGTGAGAGTTTTTATGCTTGACCCATCACCTTAGCATTGAAGGCAAGGGTGGAGGTGGTTACCACTCGGACGCCTCACTTGGAGCTACAAGAACCCAAGACTTATGTATGATTTGATATGGAATCATATTGATCATAGTAATATGAGATGTGAAAATGTATAGGAGTCCAGAATTTTGATAAAAGTCTGTTAGTGTAGGAACCAAATAAAAAAGGTAAGCATGTGGTAGGTCATATCTGCTCTACATATACAATTGAATACTGGTCAGTGAGGACTGGTGCACATGCAGAGGTCATAAATATAATTTTCTCCAACCAAATTCAAGTAACATGGAACATGGTGAATTCAAGTACTTGACCAACTCAAGCTTTTATTATTTTGTGCACTGTCATTTAATCACCACCATGAAATGATTATCCACTATAGATAAGTAATTATGAATTTTCCTTTTATTTTTCTTGAATTTATCAAGTCTTTTGAAATCTAATGCCAAATGAGTTAAGTACAAATTATGATCCGTTAAGATCAACATATTATATATGTGCTTCAAACACTGAGTAACGATTTTCCAATAATATTGACATGATGCTAATATTTTTTATAAGAGAAATTTAAGTTTAATTGATGTATGAGAGACAAAAATTTAATAATCTTGATCATTTATTTTTTAAAATACTAATATATTTTTAAATTATCAAAAATTTAGTAAAAAAAAAAAATGATGGAAAATCCTTACTCCTAAAATTTACTTCTTTAATTAGAAGATATTTACTCTTACCTATTGAAATAAATAAAATGTACTCCACAAATGCGGACGAGTGGTGTAGGCTACTTGAACTAAGCAAGAAGATGTTTTTCTTGTTTTGATTATTATTATTATTTTTAAAGTATTACAAACTTAGAAGTTAGGTGAGAAAAACAGGAATCAAATCCAAGAAATAAACTCATATTGGGAATGTAAGATTTACAACTACAATATCTTAAATGCCTATTATTCATGTATTATAATCTTAAGTATTAAATATTATAAATTGATCATTTCCTATCAATTAAACTTTTAGATCTGGATGGTAACTAATATGGTATTAGAGTCTGAAGATTTCTGGTTTAAACTCTCTCTCTTAATTTTATCTAAAATGTTTGTTGTACATGTTATATGGTAGAGAGCGTTTAACATATGTTCTAACTCTAAGTTTTATATAATATAGTTGAGCAATTTCTTATCGGTATAAGTTTTTAAGTCAAGTGGTATTTGATAATTTAATTAAATATTGATTAAATCTCTTTCAAGATTGGTGTGAGGCTAATCAATTTTAGATTTCTTGATTTATTCTCAAAGCTCTAACTAGTTGGATTTTTAATCCAATCTTTGATTTTCAGATTGAATTATTATAAATTCTCAATCAACATTAGATTGACTTGAATTTTAATTAAATAATATTAATTTGAACCAAAACTCCTAGTAGTTAATACTAAATTATTTTTAATTTGCTGTTACTTGTGAGTTTCAACTTAGTTAATATTAAATTATTTTTAATTTGTTGTTACTTACGAGTTTCAACTTAGATCAATGGTTAAGTCGTTTTACCCAACAATAATTATACCATTTCATACATTGATTACAGGTGATAATTAATAATTAATACACATATTGATTTTGTCCATATCGTTAACAATAAGTTTGCTTCCTGGCAATGACATAAAATTACCAGCCACTTGTATTCCTAGTCTTATTTTTTATTTAATAATACAAAATCATGATTTGCATCATGAGGTGATTAACATTATTATATACTACTAGTTATTATCATAACAAAAAATTTAAGCTAATAGAAAACTAAAATATTTAAGATTTAAAGTTATAATACGTTAACACGCTATTATATTTGAGGTTATGATACGTTAACATATAATGTGGATAGATAACAGATGACGGATAAATACTGAACATCTTCTACCTTATAACATGTGTAAAGAGAAAATTTTCAAATAAATGGAGGAGAGATGGTTTGAATCAAAAACTTCTAATATTTGATATCATGTTAATTACCACCACATTCAAAATTTTAAGCTAATAGGATTGATCTAACTATAATATTTAGGATTTGAAGTTATGATATGTTAACGTATACCGTAGTTAATTAAGCTAATCACTTAACTAAATATTGCATGTATTCAGGAGGTTTGAGAGTCTAACATTTGTAATTATTTGATAATTTTTTTGTAGGCTTCTGGACGTCTTGTTTTTCCGGTCTCTGGATGTTGTCTATTTTATACAAACTAATAATTATTGGTAAAATATCTTATTTTGCTTTTTGGTATTTTAATACACCAATAAATAAAAAAATTACACAAACTAACTTGATAAATTCTAATAGTTATTTCAATTTTCTTTCCAAGATTATTAATTATCACCACTCATTTTCAATTATATATGTATATATATCAAATCATTGATCCACTAACACCTAACAAGATTAATCACTATAATTACAGTGAAAATATATTCATGATATAATCTTTTCTATTGGATATATTTCAATTTATTTTTATGATCTACGAACAATTAATGTTTAAAAAAAGGGGGGAAGGCTTCTCTTATTTGGTCGGTACATACTCCTTTAACATTATTTAGGAACTTTCTTCCACAAAACCCCCGACACTTCACAAAAGTGATATTTAATTAAGATGAGATTATACTACATTAACCAAAACTTTAATCCAGCAATCACAAATTTGAATAAGCATCAAAAGAGCATCTTTAACAACTTTTCTTTTTACAACAAAAAATTAGTTGTAAGGTAAACATCGACTTTCCAAAACTTTTTTCCTCGAGAAAAAGAAAAACAATTATAGAAATATAAATAAAAATTTGGGTATATAATATTTAACAGAACTTTTCTACTTTACATATAATTTTACACCAAAAGTAGACCTTTTCCTTCATTGTCGATGGCCCCTCTGACTGCAACTAGGCCACGGTTTTATATATATATATATATATTTGCCGTTTCCCGTCAGTGTTCTGTGATGTTTTTGAATAGTAGTCTCGCTAACTTAAATGATGCAAATGATTTTGACACTGTTTTGTAATTTTCTTTTTGTGGCTTTTCTCTATAATAGGGTTCCCACTTGTATCCTGTCTTTATTTCTCATCACAAAAATTTGTTTGTTTTGCGTCGACTTTGAATTTTCATACTTACATGACTTGCAACTTGATGGGAAGTGGCAGTGCGAAAATGAAATTTTTATCTTTTATCTTTTTGTTTTCGGGTTTACTTTATATGTATACGCGTTTATTTCATATATATATATATATACACTTTACCTAACTTTAAATTAATGTAATTTGAATTTGTCACATTCAATTTGATCAAATAAAGATGGAATATCATGATTTTTATCCTTATATAAATGAAAAAACACTATTATAGAGTTTGAATTAATCATGTTAGGGATTTATGGTAACAAAAGCAAAAAAGTGAAATTTTTATCGCCATATGTTTTTTTATCTTACCTAATGTAATATATTTGCGTGTATGTTAGTTTATGTTATTATTTTCATATTCCACAAATAAATGAAAAAAAAACGAAAAACGAAAAACAAAACAACACCACAAAAATAAAACAAAATAAAAACTCTAGAATGCCAAATGTGCCCCAATCCATTGCCCAAGACTAGCTTGTCCGTTTGCTTTTGTTAAATTGTCCACAGCTTTCTTTTTATTGTGTGCGTGATGTGGGTCCCACAAAGACATGATTCAATTGCGCGTTTTAGGTGTGCACCAGTTGCGTGGCGACACGTCTTGTGTTGACAGGTTGGTAGTGGAGCCCACGTCAAGCTGTCGTCCAATCAGGAGAATCGGTGATGGTGAGCCCCACCGCATGACCATACTTGGCTGCCGGCGGCTCGAGCCAGGAGTGAGACCACATTTTGACAGGTTCAGAGATTCCACAAATGGTCGTGCAGGCCAGGGCATGTATAGCTAGCTATCAAGACGCTTTGAGACTTTGACTTGATGAGATTGAATACACACGTAGACGGACGCATCGAGAAAAAATTTTTATCTCTCCCTGCTGGGGCGGTGAAACGCACCGATAGAAAAGATATAATAAAAAAAATTCTAACGAAAAAGATAATAAAAAAAATAATATTATTTTATTGGTTCGTAAACAATCTTACGAAAGATATTCTTCACACTTATTATACCTTTTTTGGACATTTTAAAGAATTTTTGAAAAAATAAATATGAAAATATTGTGATTTATGAGTGCATTTTTTGGGTGCAAAAATTTTATTAAAGTTAATAATTGTTGGTCGTATAGCCGGCTAACAATCGTCCTTTGAACGATGAAGGTAGAAACTTATAAGGTATTTTATAATTACCAACTGATTTTCACAGATAATTAGATATATAATAGGTGTATGGTTAAGAGTGTTCCATAAAACTCTTGATTTACTAATAATATTTATAATAATGATGATAATGATAATAAGTTGTATCAACCTGTGTATTTCAAATATGTTAAGTAGTCTAGAAAAATTATGGCAATTAAGATAAAAGATAACATTGTATATGCTTTTGGATAATTTTGAATATGAACTTTGTTTCGATGACAACTAATTCCTAGACACAAGTTTAGATCATTCATTAATAAAAGGTTACCTATTGCACAAGTTGGTGTTCAAAAATCATCATGCTTTTTTGACTTTTGGAAGTATGTTGTGAGTTTGTGAGTGTAACAAGGTTTACACATTCAACCACTTAAACCATGACATAGAGTGAAATTAATATTTGATTGGTCATTTATATTCTATATGATGATAAGCATATATTAGAATTTGTTCCATTAATTAGAAGATATATTGTAAGATAACAATAAGAGTAATATAAAAAAGTTACCAATTGAATATAACAATACACTGATCATTGTGAACTTGTTGACCTCTATGAAAATGTCACCTACCATCTGTTGATTTTGAGTAAATGTGAGAATGTCTAAATTAAAATTATACATAGTTTATACTATTTAACAAAACAGTACAAAAATCTTAAAAGTGTGTTTGATCAAAGGTGCTTTCAATAGTAATTTTGGATATAGTTATAAGTATCATAAGAATATGAAAAGGAAAAATCCTAAAAAACCACCTGATTTTTAATATATTATCAATTTTTCCCCATGTGATTTCATTTTTATAAAAAATCTTTCATCTATTACAAAATTAACAAAAAAATTAGATAAGTAGTAAAAGGACACTTTTAACCCTCATAATTTTATTTAAAAAATAAAAATAAAATTAAAATAATATTTAAAAAAATTGTAAACTAATAAAAAATTTTAAAAAATTAAAAAAATCGGTGATCAACATTGGACATCCACTAGTCATTACGTCATCATCATCCACCTTTAGACCCATAACCATCACAAATGAACGTACCAATAACCATCACAATCAGCATGCTAAAAATGAATAACAATAAATCAATAAACTCATATCGAATAACAATCAATCAATAAACCAACAAAGATTGAAAAAAAAAAAAAATCAAACAACATCAAGCACACTTAGAAACCCAACAAAATTATCAAAACACATAAATTATTAAAGTCATCAAACATCATCAAACATTAAACTTTTAATTAGGTTTATATGGGTTTGAACCTAGTTAAAGGTTCAACTACATTTGAACCCAGTTAAGGGTTCAACTGAACCTTATAGGGGTTAAACCTAGAGAAGACAAACTCTTATCTGGATTCGAACCTATATGAGGGTTCGTTGTTCAAAGCCGGATGAAATGATATTTGGGTTCGAACTCAGATGATTGGGTTCGTCTCATCTGAGATTGTCTGAGTTTGAATCAAATTGAGATTTCATCCAGGTTAGACTTTTATCTTAAAAGAAAGAGGAGAGGAAAGAAGAGGAGAGGAGGTGACGGTGGCATTGACGCTGGAGAGAGATAGAGATAAAAAGGAGTCGGTGTGGGAGAGGTTGGTGGTGGATGTCTGATGGAGGCAATGATGAGTAACGAAGCACGAGCGATGAGGTTAGAGAGAGATTGGTGAGATTAAAGAGAGTGCTGAGTGATAGGAAAAAATTTTGATTTTTATTCATTATTTTTGATTTTTTCAAAATTTTAAATAAAAGTATATTTATTTTTTATATTTAATATTATTTACTTATTTTATTTTTCATATTTTAATTAATATATATTTTTATTTTCTTTGCAGTTTTTATTTTACTCATGAAGTCAATCGGTCAACCTTATCCACCTAACGGAATCTGTTACCGTTAAAAATATTATCGTTCTTTTATACATCTCTAAGGTTATTTTGGGTGTTTAATTAAAAGTCAGATGATATTTTGAATGAAAACAAAACTACATGAAGAAAAATGAATAATCTATCAAATGTTAGGGGTTTTTGGGATTATCCCATATAAAAATAATAAAACTTATTTTATCTTTTAATAATATATTGCAATTATATTATAAAATTTCAGGTTGATTACAATTTTATTTAAGAAATAATTTTAAATTAACCAATTGAAAATAAATTTTATAAAATCATGACATTTTTTATTTGGAGTTGGTTTTGATAGAATTGTGATGGTTTCTGCAAAATGGAAACTCAATCTAATCATTTTAGGTAATTTTATTTACAAATTATGAACTAATATAATTTTAAAATTTTAATGAAGTCAAGTTTAGAAAAAAAAAAAAAAAAAACAAACTCAAATTAAAACATGATGCATTTAAAAACTAGGTCTAGTTTCATCAATTTCCATTTCTATTGATAACCCCCATCTTAATTATTGGTCATCAAAGTTAATTAAGCGTATATTTTTAAAAAAAAATTAATTATATGTAATCTCTTAAATATCTTACTATAAATAATCGTGTCATTTATGAAATCAAGATGCTAATTGTAATCATATGACTTCCCCTAACTAATTAAACTACCATTAATTAATTGTAGTAAAAAAAATTAGTATTTTCAATTTTCAAATACTATTTACAATTCAAACCGCTACAACAAGCATTGAATGACATTAAAAGTCTCGGTACATTCAAATAATAAAAAAAAAAAACCCACCAAATCAAAGATAAATCAGCTTCGCGTCATGGATACTGAAATATATAATAAGAAAATTTACATTTTATTAATTTTAGCTTGTATAAACATGTATTTTCAAGAAATTAAAGAGCGGTTTTTGTGATCTTTTCAAAATAATATTTTCAAAAGTGTAAAAATAATATATATATATTTATAAATGTACAAAATTTCACCTCAAATTGGAGTAAGGGCATTGGTGCCACTCCCACCCAGTTTTAAGTCTTCCACATTCAAAGTTGAGTTTCGAGCGTTCTTACCTGTAAAAATGGGCAATTTCCTTAAGAAAAGTTCTATTAGTATGAATAGTATTCTCATTGTATACGGATCGCTCTCTATAAATTTATTTGAAAGTATAGATCAGAGATTTATTTGAAAGTATACTTCCGAGTTGTTTCATAAGAATTATATACTTAGGAGAGATTTTCATTTGTTTTTTCGAGGTTAAGATTGAGTGGCTGTAAAAGTGTACTTGTAATGTTTTTTTAAAAAAAATGAAATTTTTTTTATGGTATTAAAATATATAAATTAATTAACATGGGTCCCACCGAGACTTTCCTCGAGACATCTCTGGAGTTGGCGCACTCAAGCTGATCGATCTTAGCCGGCTCCTGTACACGATTGCACAAAAGTACGTGACAACGCGTAATAACAATCTTAATCACATTAAAATCCAAATGAATTAATCAAACAATTGTTATTAAATTAATATTTTTAATATTAAAAAAATGAATACTATAAATATACACACAATAAAATTATGGAAAGAGAGCCAGCAAGCAAGCAGCGGAAAAAAGCCCACTTTCTCTCTCTACTAGCTCCTTTTCTCTCTGTAGACTCTGCTCCGTGCAATCTCTCCGCGAAGATCGGCGGGAGCTACGGCAGCTCCGGCGAAGAGCTTGTGGATTCGTTCCTCCGGCAATGTGTAGTGCACGCGCTCTTCGTGGTGGCGGCGGCCGCGGTGTTCTGCTGGTGCTGGTGCTGGTTGTGCTTCAGTGTAATGTTGTGTCGGCTCAGGGATCTAACTCCGGAAGCCGATGGCAGACTCTCGGTGGTGCGTTTTTGGTGATTTTATTTTTTGTGTTTGGTTTATGAAAAGTTGATGGAGATATGGATTTGAATTGTGAGCTTAGTGGTTAGTGTTTGTGTTTTTTAGTGATTTTTATTTATTTATTTATTTTTGTGGTGTTTGTGTTTGGTTGCTGAGTAAGTTGATGGAAAATCAGCGAGAAAATGGAGTTCAGTTTTGAGCTTTGTAATTAATAAATGCCTTTTCGCTGTTTTTTTTTTTTTAATTTTTAATTTTATTGTTTTTTTTTGTTTGTGTTTGGTTGATGAGAAAGTTGATGGATAATCCGCTAGAAAATGGAGTTAATTTTTGAGCGTAGTGTTTGTTGGTTATTGCATGTGGTTTTGGTGATTTTTTTTTTTTTAATTTAATTTAATTTATTATTATTATTATTTTTTGTTTCTGTTTGGTTTTGATGGAAAATCAGCGAGAAAATGGATTTTATTTTTGAGCTTAGTGGTTACTGGTTAGTGCGTGTATTGTTGGTGATTTTTTTTTTTTGGTTTCTGTTTGGTTGCTGAGAAAGTTGATAGACAATTAGTGAGAAAATGGAGTTAATTTTTGAGCTTAGTGATTACTGATAAGTGCCTGTGTTTTTGGTGATTTTTTTTTTTTAAAATTTATTTTATTTTTTTGGTTTCTGTCTGGTTGCTGGGAAAGTTGATGAAAAATTAGCGAGAAAATGGAGTTGAGTTTCAAGCTTAATGGTTAGTGCATGTGATTTTGGTTTCTGAATTTGGAAGCTACGAAGTTGAAAGATTGACAGCAAAATCAATTAAAATAGAAAGTTTAGATTTTTATGGATATTTTGTTAAACGTTTTTCTTTTCTTTTAATGGAAATCTGAGAAGAAAATATGAAAAAGATTTCAACTTTATGGATTTTGTAGGCTGTATAAGCGTAAAGATTTTTTTTTTTTTGGGTTTTTGGAAAGAGAGAATGGGTGGGCATGAATGTTATGGTGTGTAGTGTGTTGTAGAGAATGATGTGTGTAAGTTGAAAATATATGAACACAAGCTGATTGTAATCTGGGAGGAAAAGTTAGTTGTAAGGTATGGTTTTGTTGATTGTAGTGTGAGATTGTGTTTTTAGGATTTGGAATGGCTAGTGGATTAGATTATATTGGAGTTTCGCTGACTTGAAAGGTTTCTAGCTTTGTTTGTAGTGTGAGATTGTTGTTTTTAGGATGTGTAAGGGTTAGGGGATTAAGGTTTGTTGATTTGATAAGTTTCTAGCTTTGTTGATTTGATAAGTTTCTAGCTTTGTTGATTTGATAAGTTTCTAGCTTTGTTTGTAGTGTGAGATTGTTGTTTCTTAGGATTTGGAAGGGTTTGAGATTTGTTGATGGGGTTGAAATGGGGAAGTTGTGATGAGCATGCTTAGATGATTTCTGCTAACTTGCATGGTTGTGCTTGCAGGACATCCACCTTTTGTCATAGCACGTGGTGGATTTGCGGGTTTATTGCCTGATTCTAGTATGGCGGCTTACAATTTGGCGTTGATAGTTGGTGCGCCTGATGTGACCCTGTGGTGTGACGTGCAACTGACAAAGGATAGTGCTGGCATTTGCTTTCCTGATATTAAGCTACAAAATGCTTCCAACATTGCTGATGTTTATAAAAACAAGGACAAGACTTACGTTGTTAATGGGGTGCCGGTCAAAGGATGGTTTTCAATAGACTATACCTTAGAGGACCTATCCTCCCAATCCTCCCAAGTCATCTGTAAGTCTTTTACTTATTCATTTTTTTCAGGTTGCTTTGTCGTGATGAACGTGTTTAATTTGTCTAAAATGAGAGTAAATTATTACATCAACACGTTAAACATTTTCTGCATCACATGATTTATTTTGATGTAATGCAAGTATTGTAATAGTAGAAACTGGGCTCCATTTTTGAGTATCGAGGCTTATTGGCCTTGTTTGTTGTATCTAATGTTTGACGTTGTTATTTTACCACCTTCCATGATTTTCTTGTTGCTGGTATTACAGGTCTTATGTACATTTAATTGAATTATGTTGGTTTTTATCATGTTTCTCTTATATATCTTGCCTTTAGAATTGACTAAATTTGGCTTATCATCACCATTATGATCATCATAATCTTCATCTTCTGTATAAAATATTTTTGACAGTTAGATAATATTAAGTTGTCAATAATCAGTTTATTTGATTGATTGAAAGTAACTAAATAATTTATCACCAATAATGTGACTCATCTGTTTGACATTCATTTTCATATTTCCTGTTTTCAATTTTTGATGTGCTCATGTTGGTTGTCAGACCAACACAGAAAAGAAATCATCATTAAAGTGTTCTTACTATCTACTTACTAATGCTAAGTCTAATGATGAGTTCTGATTTCTGTACCCTTGTTGAGTAATTTTGAAGTCATTGCTCTGATGCTTCAAGTTTATACTGGTCTTTACCACTCTAATGCTGTCTAAAACTTTTTGTACCTGATCAGTAACTCAAGGAGTCTATTCTCGAACTAATAAGTTCGATGGCAATATGTTCGCGATCGTCACTCCTGAAGACGTGGCTAGACAATTGAAACCACCACGATTATGGTTGAATATTCAGGTAAAGGACAGATTTTGAAGATTTTTACACATTAATGTAATTGTTATATTTTCCGTTTGTCTTTCTGTGTACTTCTTCCCATTGAATTAGTAAAATACAATATCGTGTTATTTTTTAGCCAATCTTTTTATTTTTTTGTCACTTTTTGCAGCATGATGCATTCTATGCACAACACAATTTAAGTATGAGAAGCTATGTACTTTCTGTATCTAAAAGTGTTGTTGTCAGTTACATCTCATCACCAGAGGTGAATTTCTTGAGAAGTATTACAACAAGGTTCAATCCAAATATAACAAAACTGGTATTCCGTTTTCTGCAAAAAACTGAGATCGAGCCTACAACCAACCAAACTTATGATTCTCTCTTCAGTAATCTTACTTTTGTTAAGTCTTTTGCCTCTGGAATTCTTATTCCTAAGGATTACATATGGCCTGTTGATGCAAGTAGATACTTGCTACCTCATACCACCGTTGTCGCGGATGCTCATAAAGCAGGGCTAGAAGTTTTTGCATCAGATTTTTCGAATGATGTTCCATATAGCTACAACTTCAGTTATGATCCAGTAGCTGAATATCTGCATTTCATTGACAATGGTGACTTTGCTGTTGACGGTGTGCTGTCTGACTTCCCAATAACTTCATCCGCAGCCATAGGTAATTTTCCTCTTCTTCTATCTCAACTAGTGCACATCATTAAAAGTCATGAACATATTTCTCTGTTTGTTTATGTGTAATGTCATATTTCTACCTTCCAATTTGAGCTTACATCTGTATTTCTGATGTGACCCTAGCTAATAAGTATTTCGCTATTTTGGGTTGAGATACAAATTGATCATTTTGCTTACGGCTCACTTGGTTTAGTGCACATATTGAACTGCTTCAAAAGGCTGTTTATCTGTCAGGCTTCTAATTAATGCCCAACTTCTATTGTTTGCCCATAAACTTGAAGTAGGTCAAAGTTTAAAATTTTGTGCCGAGCCTTATAGTAACCATTTTGTTATTTACTTAAATTTTTCGATAGGATGCCTAGTGCGATTATTTGAACTTTCTTTAATTCTTTTTGTATTTTCCTCTTTCCTTAATTAGTTGGGATGTTGCTATATACAAATTTCTCTGCGAGCTTATCATTGCAATTATAATGCAAAACAGCTGATGGCAGCTAAATTCTTTACTGCATTCAAATCAATATTAATTAATTTTCGTTATAGCTAGTAATTTGTAATGTATTAGTAAACAAATTAATAATTAATATCTGTTTCGTGTATTTGGGATCTGATGTTTATCTATATTATATCTCCATCTTTGTTTCATGTATCCTACAACTGCATAATGGAATAGAAGGTGCAATCTCACTTTTATATATCAATGTATTGGCATGTTTGGCAATCCGATAAGATTTCTTTGTTTAAATCATTATAATGGTGGTTACTTATTTTGTTAAAGTATCTTTAAGATGCTCATTTTTTCTTTTGCATGCTGCAGATTGTTTCTCTCATATAGGAAGAAATGCTTCAAAGCAAGGTATGCCCCTTAGATATAGTGCTTTTGATTAAAAAGATTAATATGGGTTAAAAGATTAATCTTTCTCACTCATTGATGATATGATAATTGTGATTTAATTTAATGGAATCAAATTCTAAATATATTTGTTAACACATTTCTTTCACCCTTTCTTGTGTTTCAGTGGATTTTAAGATCATCTCAAAGAATGGAGCAAGTGGAGACTATCCTAGTTGCACTGACTTGGCTTATAAGCATGCTATATTGGATGGTGTAGATGTTATTGACTGTCCTGTTCAAATGTCAAAGAATGGAATACCATTTTGCTCTGCCTCTATAAACCTTATTGAAAGCACAACAGCTGCTCAGTCAAATTATAGCAACTATGCAATGACTATTCCGGAGATTATGCCTGCCGCCAGTGGAATATTTGCTTTCAACTTGACGTGGGATGAAATTGGAACCTTAAAACGTAAGTTTATTTCTTTGTTATTTTTCTATGGTCCAATGGTTGTCAACTTGTTTGTTTTGTTTCTTTTTGTCTTGCAATCATGGAATTCTTTTTTGCCTTGTATAATACCTTTCTCCATAAGAGAGAGAGAGAGAAGGAAATGCAAAGTAACGGAAAATTCATTCCTAGAACTTAAAGATTCAAAGAGCTGAATAAATAAGTAAGAAAAAATAAAGGTCAGTGGAAATCGGAAATTTGTGTGAAACTTCGGACTAGGTGATCTTAATCAAACACTTGAAAACTACCCGTGTGGAGACAGTTGCTAGTATGAAGACCATATGAAGACCAGGTAAAGAGAAACTAGAAGTGAAGAATACATATAAACAATATGCTCTTTCTTTTTTTAGTTGTACGTTGGTTATTTAACTTATCATCAGAAAATCATTGTCTCATGTTTTGGTGCATGCATAGGATGGATAGTCACTTCATAACTAAGTGATGACATGAATGGAACATGATGGTTCCCTGGTTTGGGATACTTTCAAAGTCTAGTTGGTACGCCATTAACAAGAACTTTCAATCGTCCTTGTGACCATTTCATTTACTTCATTCCTATCTTCTAAATCTGCATATATAGTTCCACTGTTTGTCTGGCATTGTCAGTTATGTTCCTCAGAATTTACATGAATGGTCAGAACTCTTTATTTTGAAATGGTATTCATCATCCTGCATCTAATTTTCCTTCATTTCATTGTAGCGGCAATATCAAATCCATTTAATAAGTACCGCTTGTTCCGGAATCCGATGTTGAAAGACGCTGGAAACTTTCTAACATTGGCTGACTTTTTGGCCCTGGCAAAGAATTCAAACACTCTTTCTGGTGTCTCGATTAGCATTGAGGTTAGTTTTTGCTGAAGCTGTTTGAATGATAAGGTAACTGTATTAGCAGTAGCTGTGTTATAAGCAGAAGCATTTGATCACACTAAATTGTTACTGTTTTGTCATGTGAATCAGAAAGTTTACAAAGTAGACTCCGTTGTGTGAAAACATTTTACTTCCAGTGGTCAGAGACCAGTAAAAAATATGATCTTATAATGAGTACCCAGCATCCCCTGCATAGTGGAGTTCCTTAGTTCATCGTTATGTTAACAGAATTCAATTCTTGTGAAGAGGCTGAATTATTCAGATTATGAGACATAATTGACTGTTTATGAGGGTTCCATCCTGTCATTTCCCAATGCTCCCATTAGTTGTACTGTTTTAGTAAACCACCCTTAGACAATTTTAGCTTCTGACTTTGAATTACTACAAGTGTATGCCTAAGTTTGTTTCCTGTTTACCAGACCAAAGAGTACCTCCTTGAAGCAACTTAGAGGTAGTCTATTCATTATTCGCTTGCAAAAATGTTTTAGATCTACTTTGCAACTTAAAAACCTGGTTGCTAGTTACTAGCTGCATCTAATAGGTAAAATAGTACAATGACGGAAATATAAAGTTGATCCTCTGACTTAAGTCACTACTTCTAAGATTACGAACTGTTCACTTCATGTAGCATTCACTGGTAATTAAAAAGGCTTAGAAACCTTTTGAATTTAAATGCAGGTGCTTTTCATTTCTAAATGAGAATGTCAGTGGAGTTTTTCTGTCTCCGCTATTCTATCTTAAAGCATCTTCAACTGCATGTGCTATGTAGTATTTTTAATTAACCCAAAATAATAACTAAAATGTAACTTCTGTGAACAAAACGATACTCATTGCAGCCTCCAAACTTACATGGTTGTTGTCAATGGTCTTTAGTTGATTACTAATGTTTGCCCTCTTGTGCTGCACAGATAATGATTTCTTTCTGTCTTGGTTGTAATATTTAATTTCCTCATTTCTGCTTTCAGAGAGCTGCCTACCTTGCGGAGAAACTAGGATTGGGTGTAACAGATGCAGTCCTAAAGGCCTTGAAAGATGCTGGTTATGATAGTCTAAATTTAGATGTTATGATTCGGTCCACTAACAAGGCTGTTCTAATGAAATTCAAGGACAACAATAGATACAAGACTGTCTATGAAATCGATGAAGCAATTCGTGATGCTTCAAATGCAACTATTGAGGATATCAAAATGTTTGCTGATGCTGTGGTCATCAATAAGGATTCTGTGTTTCCACGAAACGAAGCATTTATAACCGATGTAACGGATGTTGTACCAAAGCTACGATCTTTTGAGCTTCCCGTTTATGTAGAACTCTTTAGCAATGAGTTTGTATCTCAAGCATGGGACTTCTTCTCAGATGCTACTGTGGAGATTAACACATTTGTATCGGGGTATGGTATCAATGGAGTCATCACTGATTTCCCTAAGACTGCTGCTAGATACCAAAGTAAGTCAGCACTTTCTATTATTTCTTCTCGTTTTCAAATATTGCATCAATATATTTGCCATTTGGTCCACTCATGTTCGATGGCTGTGGTCTCTTACAAATTACAAAATCGAAACTTTCTGGACCAAACTTTTTATATTGTTGTATTACATTAAACACTTTTTATCTTTCCTGATCTGAATTTGTAACATTTGAGTTGCATTTTCTTTAACCGCTGCTGTGGTGCTACCATTTGTTGCAGAAAATCGTTGCGTAAGTAAAGATTTGAAAGAATTTCCGACGTACATGACCCCAGTTCAGCCTGGTAGTCTCCTGCAACTCGTCACGCCTCAGTACTTGCCACCTGCTCAGGCTCCAAACCCCATACTCACAGAATCTGACGTTGCTGAGTCACCTTTGCCCCCTGTAACGGAGAAACCTCCAAGTTCCCCTGGTGGTGGTTCTGCACCTGCCCCGACATCACCAAGTGGACAGCCTAGACTTGCCCGATGCATATTCCTATCATCTCTGGCTATGCTCCTCGCCACTCTCTTACTGTTTTGACATCATGACACGGTCTCTCTATTTGGCATGATCATTACATTATATATATCCTCGGATTTTTTGATCTCATTGCTCGGATATATCGACTAGTAGCTTGGAGCTTTTGCTCCTCTTTCCAGGCTAGTACAATTTTTTTTTTCTCCTTTAATGATCGGTAGTGAATTCTTTTCTCTTCATTGCTGTAGGTAATGTTCATTCTTCTTCTCTTATGTATTTTGGAATCCACAAATTCGTGAGAGGTACATGTCATGATGGGTACAATTTCTCATTTCATTGTTGTAAGATATGTCTAAGATTGGCTTGTTTCATTTTATTGTTATTATTTTTTGGTGTGTAATTTATGAAATAAAATCTCAAAACATAGATGCTCACATTGTTACGGAGTATTGTATTATTGAATTCGATTCGATTGAACTTGGTGATGTTATCCTCCTTACACATTAATATAAATTATAATCTAAGAACCATGAACCTATCAATGCAATTCCATTTGTCGAACTGTTACTGATGGAAATCAGAAAACTATGGCTTTTGGTCACATATTTATGAGGAAATTGGAAAACTATGGCTTTTGGTCACATAGGTATTTTATGAGGAAATTGGAAAACTTTGGCTTAACGAGGGGATTGGAGTCTCTAGCCTTGTGCTGCTAAATTATGGGTCTTGCTATTTTACTGCTCTTCGATGAGTACAAATCAAAATGGTATACCTCTACTGGAGCAAATGGTGTATATGGACTATGGTAGACCTCTACTCGAGTGAATAGTGTATAATTTGTACGCAGGGATGTAGCACTCTGTGGGTTAGGCTAGATTGCCCCAGCCCACCTCAAAAAAAAAAAAAATTATAATAATGCAGTTATATTTATTTAAAATTTATTAATATGTATATTTTATTTATTAAATTTTTGATATCAAAATAAATACTTGTATTTTCTTGTTTATATTTATATTTCTATTCAAATGTCACATATGTAATATAATTTTGTTTCCTGTATTAAATGTGGAATTTTATTTGAGTTTTTTACATTTTATTTTTTTTAATCATAATATTAGCTGTATGATATATTACTTGAATTTAATATCTTTAGTGTTTTTCCTAATATGCTTATAAATTTGAAGTGTGGTAATAATTATAAACTATGATCGTTAAAATGTAGATTATCTATATTTAAAGAAAGATGGTTGATGTCATAACATTATTAAGTTATAATTCATATTTGATAAAATTGATCATTTAAATATTTTTAGATACAGCTTGATTGGTGTTTAGGTTTACTTACATCGAGATGTTTCTTTCATATTTTGTTCAATTTATTTTTATTTTGTTAACAAATTTATTTATAATGCGAATTTTGAGAGGTAAGACTTATATCTCCTTTAAATAGATATATCTTTATTTTTTAATTTATAAAATGTTTTAGTACCGTTGAAGTTCATTTAAAAATTTTATTTTGGCCAACCATCATGTGGAATTCTGGTTGTATCCTGGCCTTTTTCTTGGGGAATAGATATGTCACTTGGAAAAGGATATTCGAGCTAACCCATTACGAGAAAACTATATTTAGTATAAGCCATCATTCTAGGAATCTAACAGGTTGGTTGCATTATTGCTTGTAATTCAAAAATGAAGATATCCACTGGGATTGTTCGATGCTATGTTTGAGAAGGAGTACATGTCATAGCTCAGTTCCCATTCACATTTGCAATAAAATTTGGAGTCTTATTATAAGTTTATTTCCTTTTTATTGAACATTGGATTCTCTTAAATATTGAACATTAGATTCTCTTCGAGTACATTGATGGGTTGGCAATCAACGGAGGTGGCTCATTTGATGGCCAAGGACCCTCAGCGTGGCCCTACAACACATGCAGTAAAACTTCAAACTGCAAATTACTTCCTATTGTAAGTCAGAATAAGTCATTTCAATATAGTTTTTATTCGAACAGTATGCACGTAACATGGTTTGGTTGTATATTTTACAACATAATAAACATCATGCATTTTTTTCCCCATTTTTTAACAGTTAATCAGCTTGGCTTTTGTCACCAATTCTAATATTAATCACATAACATCCCTCAACAGCAAGAACTTTCACTTTAGTGTGTTTTCCTATAGCAATATTATAATCCATAATGTCCATGTAGTAGCTCCTGGTGACAGCCCTAACACAGATGGAATCCATATGGCGAAATCTAACAATATTCAGATCGATTATGTTTCAATGGGTCCTAGAATGAAATACACCCATATTAGCAATGTTCAATTTGGCCTGGGGCATGGAATTAGCATTGGTAGCTTGGGAGACACACCCATTGAAGATGGTGTGGTTGAAGTTCATGTCACAAATGGTGACTTCACAAACACTATGAATGGTGTTAGGATCAAAACCTGGGGTCAACCTTATCATAGTACTGTCTCTAACATTGCTCATTAGAAAATTGTGTGATGGTAAGTTTTGTTCAAAAAATATCCCCTTTAAGCTTTCTACGTTTTTCTGATTAGCGTGATAATTAGATTAATCTGGACTAGATTAGATTAGATAAAATTTGTATCTAATGGGAATTATCTCTATATATGTGTATAGAAATCTTCGGGAGTGGAGATTAGTGGTGCTCAATTCAGTAACATACAAGGGACTTTGTTAACGAAAGTTGCAGTAAGTCTGAGATGTAGCCAAAGTAATCAATGTCGAAACATTGTGATAGGAGACTTAAACATTAATTATCAAGGAGGTGGAGGATCTGCATCTTCTGGTCTCAATGCTCAGGGTGTTAGCTATGGTCAAAATCATCCTCTCTCCTGCATACTTGAATGACATTGTGTAGTATTTAAGTTAGAGAATCAACAATGTATTGGTGACAATCACAGAAGGAAATAAGTACATGAACATAAATATATTTACAATAGAAATTGTTTATTATAGCAATAAAATAAGGGAAGAGGAAACTAGTCATCTTTAAGGAAGTGATTAAGAGGTTGGTAGTTGATAACTAAGCAGAGTTTTTCTCTGACTTGTTCTGATCTTTTGTTAACATAGAAAGCTTCACATGCCCATTGTGAATTTGAAGATTCAATAAGATCTTGGGCATAGAGGTGAGCACATTCTTGCTGTCCTAGGGGAAGATGATCAGGTGACATGCATGAATGACTAGCTTTTGTGGGATTGATGGTTTCGGTAAGGTGGAAAGGAAAGTGGACAAAATATTTTCAATTTTGCCAGAGAGAATGGTTGCATTTTTTTAGAAACTCTGTATGGTTATCTGCACATGACATGTGAATAAGATTGGAACGGATGCGTGCAAAGTTATCTTGGATGATCAAGAAGAATTTAGGATGTGTAGTCCAGGGTTGAAAGGAAGACTTATATCGGACACCTTTTGGAAGGATCCTGAGTTTTGATAAAGGGTTTTATTGAAATCTAACCCCTTTTTTGATAATCCATTTGAAAAATAACTTTTTTTTTTTTTTTATAATCTCAACCTCTAGGTTCAAAATCTCAACTTCCAGGTTGTGAGTCATAGTGTTAATTCAAATCAATCTCAACTTCAGGGTTGAAATTTTTTCAACTTAAAAAAAAAAAGGTTAGTTTTCAAATGGACTCTCAAAAAGAGGTTATTTTATGCATTTTCTCTTTTGATAATTTGGAGTAAACATCAAACCCTAGGATCATGACTTTACTAGGGAATTCCGATCCTAGAACTTTATGGTAAGTGGAGTAATCTAGAAAGATCTGGATTTTAATGGCGATACCGATAAGATGATTGGTGAAAAGATCACTGTTTGTTGTTTGGAAATATTCTTGGTGAGGTTTCCAAAAGTTTGGATTTCCAAAATTTATTATTGTCATAAAGATTTGCTATTAATAGGTAATTTTTTCATATTGAATTAATAGTATTAGCTTAAATAGACAAAAACTTCTTTTAAGTTGATGCTCGGTTTTCCTCAAGAAGTCTGTGTAATTATCAAATGGTTAATGAATTCCCAGTTATGTCTCCATTAATGTCAAAACACTTACGTTATCATTCCATTTTGCCCACAGAAATTTTGCTATTAAAATGACTAGTTGGTAGCATTCATGCCTTGCTCACGTTCAAGACTTGAAAGAGAAAAAGAAGAAATGAGTTTGAACTCTCATTTTCAGTTGTTTTTGTTGCTATCATTTTAATTATTATTCTTAGTTGAAGTTTGATCACAATTAAATGTTTTCAATGTGATGAAGTATGGAGCCATTGGTGACGGAAAATAAGCTAATAACAACTCCATCATTCGAGAGTAGTTGACCAAATATCTCATAAATAGGAAACAGATCAACAAATATTTACAAAACCTTTAACCTTTAAATTCCTAAATTGACCAATATTTCCTTTTTTTTCTCAATTATAAAATCCAAAACCTTTAAGAAATCTAAATTAATCAATATATCATTCTCCTTCTCAATTATAAAATCCTAAACCTTTAAGAAATATAAATGGACCAATATATCATTATCGATTATATAATACTTAATTAAACCAATAATTATTTATGAATATTTAAAATAAGGTGGTTGCAACCATCATTCTAGGAATCTAACAGGTTGGTTGCATTATTGTTTGTAATGCAAAAATGAAGATATCTACTGGGATTGATCGATGCTCATGTTTTAAAAAGAAGTAAATGTCATATCTCAAGTTGTTAGTATACTTCCATTACATTTGCAATAAAAGTTTGAGTCTCATCGTCAGTGTCTACTATCATATGTGAAAAAAAAATTCGCTTTATCGTGTGAGAAGATACATCTTATAATAATATATTTATAAATCTTATGTATAATGATTAATTTTAATAGAATCCAATGAACCATATAGGTTGGTTAAAAACAATAAAAAAAACACCTATATCTTCCACGTTTTATAGCAACAAAAAGAACTAGAATATTTTCCTATATGTATAATTCCTATGATTAGTATCTTTATTTAACTTTTAAAATTAGGAAGAACCAATCAAATTCATCTATTATATTCTCTTTCTTAAAACAAATTTACTTTTTTGTTCAATTCAAATGCAACTGATGAATTTAATTGGTTCGTTCTAACTTTTTGAAATTAGGAATAATTGACCATAAAAGTTCTTTATGTGTGTGTGTCTATATATATATATATATAAAGAGAGAGAGAGAGAGCATATTCTAGCATATGCTTGGGTATGCATATACTTGAAAAAAAAAAAAAAAGGTGATTGCAATATAAAATATATTATTGTAATTTATTATATGTGATTGCAATTAAACATATGTGATTACAATTAATAAATATAATAATATTTACTGATTTACTGATTGTGATCACATTTACTAATTGTAATCAAACACGTTTGATTGTAATCATATATAACAAATTACGATAATATATTTTATAATGCAACCATTTATTTTTTCTGTCACATATATGTATACCCAAGTGTACTCAAGGGAAACCATATATATATATATATTCAGTCAACTCCTTTTGGTCAATTCCTCTAATATATTTTACCTATTGAGCTTTGTTTTACTTCGAAGAATTTATTTTCATGTCCAACTAGGTATATTAATGCTCAATCTGGCCAAAAAAAAAAAAAAAGTCAATTATTGCCAACATTTTCGATAATTTAGTAATTCACATCGATACATGTAAAATGCTTATAACAGTACATTTTAAGTTTGTAACCCTCATAAAATAATAAGATTTGTTTTTTTTTTCCCCCTCTAATTCTATCATATAAGCCATAAATATTTATTGAATTTTTGTTGTAAGTGAAATACCAAATTAAAATTAAAAATTTAAAAGATACAGCATTTCAATTATTCACTGAAAATATATGCCCTGTAAGGCACTAGAATCTTGTAATGTAAAAAAATATTTTCATATTTGTTTAAATATAAATAAATAAAAAACGGTCTTTTGTTTTTTTCGATTTCTAAAATTCAACTTTGTGTGCTAATAAGATTGATTATTTTATATTTTTTTGGTTGACTAGATGGATTATAGTTATGTCAATGAGTAGCAATATTTCCATTCATCAAAAATTGTTTGTACGCCCCTTTTGTCATAAAAAAAAAAAATAGTTTATTTTTAAACTCCACTTAATACTAAAAATATCCTTTTTCTTAATTTTATTATACTCTATTTTTATAATTACACCTCATTTTATCAAACTAAATTTTTATAAGGGATGATAACACGTTTCTTATAAAAAAAAGTTTAAATTTGAATTATCATTAGTTATCATATCGTAAATTACTATCTAAAGCTAAAATACCCTAAACTTACCAAATATATTATTCAAAATATGTTGGTCATTAAAACAAAAAAACCATTTGTTGCTTCATGATAGTTAGTGAATGAAGAAAAATTGAAATATGTTTTTTGAAGGTTTGTATGTTACTCGTTATTAGTTTTTCCTTTTGATCTATTACATTAATCCTGTAGTCAAAAACTTGAATTTAAAATCAAGAATCCATCTTGATCATCGTATGTTTAAGAAACACTTTAGTTATATACTTTTTAATGTATATGTTTAGGGTAAATTTAGAGTTTATGTTGTTTTTTGATATGATAAACAATTATGATTCAAGTTTAAATTTTTTCCAAGAATTATGAACCACGGACTTTGAAACATATTTGAAATGATTAGCATGAGAGTTATTGATTTTAAATTCAAGTATTTGATTACAAGATTAATGAAATAGATCAAAAGGAAAAACCGGTAATAAGTAACATACAAACCTTAAAAAAATATACTCGAAATTTTCTTCCATTATTGATTAGCGCCAAGTAAGAATGTAGTTTTGTTTTAATTAATAGCATATTTTGAATAATATATTTGGTAAGTTTAGCTTATTTTAGTTTTATATAATAATTTTTTTTATACGATAATTAATGACGGTTCAAATTTAATATCTTTATAACGAATGTGTTATCATTCCTTATAAAAATATAGTGTCATTGAATGGGGTGTACTTATAAAATTATAGTATAATAAAATTAAAAAAAAAATAATATTCATGGTATTAAGTGGCATCTAAAAACAAACTAGAAAAATTTCAATTTTTTTATAGCAAAAGGTGTGTACGAACAATTTTTGAGGGGTGGAAACCATGATTGTTAATCACAAAATTGTTTTATATGGTAGACAAAAAAGTTTCTCTTTATGCTATTTCAAAAAGGAAAAAAAAAAATTTTCTTTCTATGCAAGCAATAGAATCATATCTAGATAGAATAGAATCATGTCTAGATAGAAAACAATATCGATTTACTAACTTTGCTTAGAGAAAAATAATATAAAAGAAAACAATACAAGGAAACAATCTATCAATTTTGTTGAGCAAGTAATTATACAAAAAATATATATGTTTATTATGAAAGGAGTAATGCTATACTATCTAAATATTTATCAAAATTTATTATCCAAATAATATAGCAAGGTTATATATAGTTACCACATCATCCCAAAATTAATATAATAGCAATAAATCAGTTTGTCACATCATTTGGATAAAATTTTTAAAAAATATAATATTATTCTTATAAATACACCACTTAAGCAATCAATAAAAATTTTAACAATTATATGCTATGAATATCATATCATACTCCTAAAAAAGTAGGAAACAAAATTTTAATATCATTCCATTTTGGCCATAAAAATTTTGCTTTAAAATGACTAATTATGTAGCATTCATGCATTGCTCACATTCAAGACTAGAAAGAGAAACAGAAGAAGAAATGGTTTTGAGCTCTCATTTTCAGTTGTTTTTGTTATTATCGTTTTTATTATTATTCGTAGTTGAAGCTAGATTACCAAGAAAGGTTTTTGATGTGACGAAGTATGGTGCCATTGGTGACGGAAAATCAGATAATACTAAGGTAGTAACAACTCCATCATTTGTATTATTATTATTATTTTTTCTAGAATTTTATTATTATATTATTATTATTTACTTCATTTATGTTTATTGTAGGCTTTTTCCAATGCATGGTGCCAAGCTTGTCAATCTACAGCCCCGAGTATGGTTCTTATTCCAAAGGGGAAATTCTTGTTGGGCCCAATAGAGTTTAAGGGCCCATGTAAGTCCCCTATTAACTTCCATCTTTCAGGAGTCCTAGTGGCTCACAGTGATCAAGCTTCTCTTAATATTGAACAATGGATTCTCTTCAAGCACATTAACCGGTTGACAATCAACGGTGGTGGTTCATTTGATGGCCAAGGGCCCTCAGCTTGGCCCTACAACACATGCGGTAAAAATTCACACTGCAAATCACTACCCAGGGTAAGTCAGAATTAGTATTTCAGAATAATTTTTATTCGAACAGTTTGCATGTTATATAGTTTGATTGAATATTTTACAACATAATAAATACAAAAATCTAACTTTTTTTTTTTTTTTTTGGGGTTTTTTAACAGTCAATCAGCTTGGCTTTTGTCACCGATTCTTATATTAATCACATAACATCCATCAACAGCAAGAGCTTTCACTTTGTTGTGTATGCCTGTAGTAATATCATATTTAGACAGGTCCATATAATAGCTCCAGGTGACAGCCCTAATACAGATGGAATCCATATTGGGAAATCGAACAATATTCGAATCCTGAATTCAATAATAGGGACTGGAGACGACTGTGTTTCAATGGGTCCCGGAACAAAAAACGTCAACATTAGCAATGTTCAATGTGGCCCGGGGCATGGAATTAGCATTGGTAGCTTGGGAAGAAGACCCAATGAAGATGGTGTGAATGGAGTTCATGTCACAAATTGTAACTTGACAAATACCATGAATGGTGTCAGGATCAAAACATGGGGTCAACCTTATCATAGTACTGTCTCTCAAGTTACATTTGATCACATAAATCTTAACAATGTGAGCAACCCAGTAGTCATTGATCAACAATATTGCCCATTAAAAAATTGTGCGCTGGTAAGTTTTGTTCGAAAAATATCTTGTTTAAGCTTTTTATGTTTTTCTGATTAATGTTATAATTAGATTGATCTGGACTAGATTGGACTGCATAAAATTTGTATCTAATGGGGATTATCTCTATATGTATGTACAGAAACCTTCGGGAGTGAAGATTAGTGATGTTCAGTTCAATAATATACGCGGGACTTCGTCAACGAAAGTTGCAGTAACTCTGATTTGCAGCCATAGTAATCCATGTGAGAAAATTCTGATAAGAGACATAAACATTGATAATCAAGGAGGTGGAGGATCTACATCTTATTGTGTCAATGCTCATGGTGTTTGCTATGGTCAACATCATCCTCGCTCATGCTTGCTTAAATGACATCGTGCAGTATCAATCCAAATGTACTTATTCATCTTTTTCTCGTCCTTTATAGACTATAAGTTGAATTAAATCAAGAATAAGATCACTAGAAGAGGACAGTAATTTTCGGTTTCATTGACTTTAATTTAAATGAGAAACTCATATTTTTATGTTATTAGTTTGAAAAATAAATGATTAACTAACAATTAGCATCATTGTTTAACATGGTTTGATGTTAGAGAGTATTTATTCAATTTGATAATGACTTAGACAAGTTTTCAAATTAACACTAAACAATTGAAACAAGTTTTTTTAATACCATCGGTGTCTATTAACTATAGTTCGAGAACAAAAGAAAACAAACGAAAATCTTTTGTTTGTGAACTATTGCTTTATTTGTGAATTATAGTCAACGAATGTTGATAATATTAAAAACACTTAACTCAGTTCATCGATGCTAATTCAAAAACTCAAGCATTTAGTGCTAGATCAAAAATAAATAAATAAATAAATCCCCAAAAGATAAATAGCCATTATCAAATTGCAATACTAAATCCTAATTATAATACAACTTCAGCAGCGAGTCCAAATCTCATGTGTATCCCATATAACGTTACTAAAACGTTAGTATTTACTAAATTAATTGAAATATGATAAAATAAAATTAGAAAATGTTTTGACACTTTGTTGTAATTATGCAAATCCTATACTAGAATTTGGTGATTAGAACAAGTTAGTGATTCTATTATTGTCATAAAGATTTGCTATTAATTGGTACATTCTTTTAAATTTAGGGATCGTTTATTTTTTTATTTGAAAATTGAATAGTATTGAAAGTTATTAAAGACTGAATAATAATTGAAACCTGAAATCTAAATACGTGTTTATTTATTTATTTATTTTTCTTATCTTTAAATGTATAGTAATCATGTTTGTTTTTAAAAGTTAAATTGTCTGAAAATAGTAATTTGACATTTATACTCTTAATTGTTATGTAATTTTATTTAATATGATAAAAACAATTACAAATAAATTATTTTACAAGTACTAAAACACTTTTATGTATATATCAATAATATTTTTATTCATAATTAAAATAGGATTAATTATTATAGTATAATAAATTAAAATTATATATTTAAATAAAATGGTCTTAAGTTGAATTACTATTGCAATTAAAATTTTAAATAATACAGTAATATATATATTTTATACTAAAATTAAACAAGAATAATAAAGTATTTAAAAATTGATTTTTTTTTGGAAGAACTTAAAAAAATTGTTTTGCAATTTGGTCTTAAGTTGTTTTTATTTTTCAACTATATTTGTTATAACATTAAAAGAAATGAAAATATATTATGTTAGGGAGGATAGAGTTAGAAGTGAATTGGTATTCGTCATAAATATATATATATTTTGTGTTTTGGGTAGTTTTAAGTGGTTTGATTACTTAAAAAAATATAATAAAAATAATTTAATGAATCCAATTAAGATATATTATGTGGTAAGTGTTAAAAAAAAAAAAAAAACAACCCCTTAATTAATAGCATTAGCTTAAAGTAAACAAAAACTTCTTTTAAGTTGATATGCTCGGTTTTCTTCTTGATTCATGTCTGTGTAATTATCAAATGGTTTATGTAATCATAGTTATCTCTCCATCAATGTCAAAAGACATAAGCGCGTTAGGTCAAAACATTAAAAAGTGACATAAATATTAACTCACTAATTTATTAGGTTATTTCTGTCCCTCTCCTATAAAGATAATTGTCTTTATACTATGCAATTAATAAAATAATATAAAACTACAGAAAAACCATAAATTATATTACCAAGGCTAGTAACAAATAATACGATTGAAAAAAATTCAGCAACAACTCTATTGCTAGCATATCAAATACCAATATTATCAAATCAATATATATCTAGGCTACAGTATTTTGTATAGCAATTTAGGCATACATATGTTGTCTTGTAAAATGTAAATTTTTGCCAACTTACAGCAATTGATATCTTAACATATTGTTACCATATCGATCTCTTCCATATATGTCATATTATTATTGTGACATCTCTATTTTCTATATATATAACATATTATTCTGATTCTCTTGTATAGAATATATTATTCTAGTTAACTTCTATAGAATATTCACCTTTTTAGCTTATAAGTAGATTTTACTTTGTATATTGTAAATTTACACTGAAATACAAATACTCATGTATAATTTATCATGCTAACAAAGTTGTTGCCTATGTGGCTTTTCTCTCCCTATATGCAGTTTCTATTCTGTTTGCCGTATTGCATGCAATCTCTGTTCTGCTATCGTGGTTTTTGTCACACTATTTGTAGTCTCTGTTCTATTGCTGCTTTGTGTGCAGTCTCTATTTTGTTGACGTAGTCTCTATCTCTATTCTGGTGCTAATCACTGTTGCTCATTTCTTTGTTTTTAGTCGTGATCTTTGTATTTATTCTGTTACTAACCATAGCTACTTAATGACTTGGTTTTCAAACTCAAGTTCGTATTTATCTCGTCAACTTGAGTTTACGAGGATGTTATCCTATCAATCTCTTTCCTATATGATATATTATTATTGTGATATCTCTATTTTCTATATATATAATATATTATTCTGATTGCTTTGTATAGAATATTCACCTCTTTGGTCTATAAATAAGTTTTACTTTATTTATTGTAAATATACAGTAAAATAATATACAATATTCTTTTCTACTTTATCATGGATAAAGTCTGAAATTCTCATAATTAGTGATTTTCCAAAAATAATGTCCCCAAAATTGAAATATTTCCACAAATCATGCAATAGATGCAGCTTTGAATTGTCTGCTAACCGTCTTCCGGGCTGAGCTTTGCTAAGCGTTGAAGGATTATCTGACACGTGGTGGTTGAAACAAATTATGGTCTAGATTTGTTTATTCTCTTTACATATAATTATTCAAAATAAATCAAGAATACGATCAGAAGAAGAGGCTAGTAGTCCTACTTTTTGATTTCATCTATTCGAATGTAGATGAGAAACCCATATTATAGTATAAATTTGAAAAATTAAAATCGATTAGCTAATATGCAATGGAGAAGATTAATATAAGATCGCAGAGGGTTGAAGATGAGATATTTAAGAGATTAAAATATACTCTTCAACAATATATAGTTGAATAGTCATATCCAAACATTATATTATTTCTATTATCGGGCCTTAAATGATTCTTACATTTTTATTTTAAGAGAAGATTAATTAATCAATTATCCAAACCCACGTGGTGATGCCAAAACCGTTAATATCTATTTGAATTATTATTATTATTATTTTAAAAATATTGGATAACATTATGCATACATAATACTTATACAAATTTCGTACACATTTGAGAGTGGCTTTAATGTTGTCAGACGTATTTTGTTCGAATAGTGAATACTTTTCGTATTTATTTTATAATATTTGCTTAAATTACACAAAAACCTTCATTGAAGTCATTCACTGTTTTGTTCACATATGCTTACTTAGGAGAGATGGCTGAGTGGATTAAGGCGTCCGATTGCTAATCCGTTGTACGAGCTATTCGTAGAGCATCTCCAATACAAGTATGGATTGTGAAAAAATGGAGTGCCATATAGGATAAATTGATAGAGTGTTAAAATTAAGCTCTCCAATGCAAATTTCTATGATCACTATCAAGCTGACGTGGCAAAAAAAAAAATAGAGGCTGTCAACCTCAATGTCTATTTCTAGAGAGCCTCCCTAACAGCCATGTCAGCAATAAATAATTAAAACTTCCATAAAATAATATTTTATAATAATTTACTTTAATGATATATTATTCTTTGACTATTCATCATTGAAATGAATAGAATAGCATTGGAGAACCTTTTTAAACTTGAATGTCTATCAATTCATATTTATGCCACATAGGATGTACATTTCTTTGACATTAACGATATGTCTATTTTTCTTAAAAAACAATCCACATTTGCATTGGAGATGCTCTTAACAAATGGTTATCTCCATTATTGTCAAAAGAGTTAATATGGTAATAAAACACACATCATTTGTCATGCATAAGTAATATAATTAGAGTGATACTAAGCATCCTAAATATTTTACCCAAATCAATACCCATATGATGTAGTATGTGAGTTGTTAAGTACATCTTACAAATCATGAGATGATAATTAGTAAAATATTGATATTTATATGTCATGTTATTTAGACAATGGAAAGTCCAACATTATTGATATAATTATACAAATAGGATGCACCATTAAATAATAATCTAATTTTGCCCATAAACATTTGCTATAAAATGACTAATTTTATAGCTTTCATATTCAAATTCAATAAGAGTAATAAGAAAGAAAGAAGAAATAAATTCACTCTCATGTTTTCAATTGTTTTGGTTATCATTATTATCTTCATTATTTGTAGCTGAAGTTCAAGCTCGTCCAAATATTTTTAATGTGATTGATTTTGGTACAGTTAGAGATTCAAAAACAGATAATGCTAAGGAAACACTCAACTCTATCAATCTCAACCAATGTGTTATTATCATTACAATTTTATACTTACTAATATTTTGTTATTTTATGTTTGTTCATTGTAGGCATTGCACAACATGACATGCGATAAAGCATGTCAATCCGCCGCCATCAAGTACGGTTTTGATTCCAAAGGGGAACTTCTGAGTGAGCCCAATTGTGTTATCTGGCCCACGTACGGGCCCAATTAACTTTCACCCTGCAGGAAACTACTGGCCCCCACTAATGAAGCTTCTCTTCATGTTGCCCATTGGATTAGCTTCCAATATCTTAATCGGTTGACGATCAAACGGTGGCGGTGTATTTAATGTCCAGGGGCCCTCAGCTTGGGCCAACAACACTGGCAGTGAAAATCCAAACAGGAAACCTCTACCCGTTGTAAGTCTTCTAATATCATGATCCCATATATATATATATATATATATATATATATATATAGTAATTTTATTATCTGTATCTCTTAACCTTTTAAAGTGAGGACAAACCAATTAAATTCATTCTTTACATTATCTCTCCTAAAGCAAATTATTTTCTATTTAATTTAAATACAATGAATAAATTTGATTAATTTGTCCTAACTTTTTAAAGTTATGAGGTACTAATGGTAACATTATTTTATATATATAAACTACCTTATAGAATAATTCATGTTCCGATTATTTTAATAGGTAATGAAGATGACTATGTTTTGCTTGGTCCTATAACGAAAAACACAACATTAACAATGTTCAATGTGGCCCGGGGCATGGAATCAACATTGGTAGCTTGGTGGGCTGGACCCCATGACGATGATGCAATTGCAGTTAATGTGACAAATTGTAATTTGACAAACACCATGTGTGGGGATAGGATCAAAACCTTTCCTAGACCTTATCGAAGTGTTCTCTAACATAGTGTATGATCACATAAATTTCGACCAAGTGGACAACCCAATAATCATTGATCAAGAATATCCAGCATATGGGTTATTTTCATTTTGCATTGTTCTATTAAAATCCGATAATCATATCGGATTTTGGACTATTAGTTAATAGTCTAACTAGTCCTGTTCAATCTAGGAGATCAAATATGAGTTCATAATATAATTCCTTGATTGTTGATCTCTATGTATGTACAGTATTCTTCTTCAAGAGTGAAGATCAGTGATGTTCGATTTAGTAACATGCAGGGGAGTTCGACGACGCAAATTGCAGTAAATCTGAAGTGCAGCCAAAGTAATCCATATGAGAAGCTTGAGTTGAGAAACATAAACCTTGCATACCAAGGAAGCAAAAGACGTGCAACGTCTTCCTGTTCCAATGCTCATGGTGTTGTTGGTTATGGACAACAACATCCTCCCTTATGCTTGATTAGAGACAGTTTTCCTAGTTGAGATATCACATTGAAAATCTTTATTTAAATAAAATAAGTATTGATGTTTACTTGATCAGAGAATTTATAATACATTATTTTATTGAGATTCCAATGAGACAATTTCATTGAAGTTTTTCTCCCATATCAAGTACATGTGCAAGAATGTACCCTCTCTGATTGATTTTTTATTTCTTTCATAGTAATCTATTAATATCATAGTTACAGTTGCGGAATTAATAAAAGCTTAGCATTCTGTTTGTTCCAATAATGTTTTTTTACTCCATTAAGTTTGTAATCAACTACACCCAACCTGAAACAATTTATGTGTAGTTAATCTTAATATTGATAAACGATACAAAACAATTTAAACACAAATGTAGTTTATAAATATATATATATATATATATATATGTATATCTGGGCTACAGTTCTTTATATAGCAATTTAGGCATATATGTGTTGTTTAGTAAAATGTCAATTTTGACCGCCTTATTTTGGATAATTTCAGCAATTGATTGGAACATATAAAATTTGAAATCCTCGCATTAAATGATAACATATGCTTTGATCTATTTATTATCCTTCACACATTATTAATTGAAATAAATCAAGAATAAGATAATTAGAAGAAGAGGAAAGTGGTACTTTTCGGTTTCACATATTTGAATTTCGAAGAGAAACCCATATTCTAGTATAAATTAAAAAAATAAATAATTAAATAGCCGACAAACAATACAAAAGATCACAAAGAATTGAAGATGAGATATTTATGAGATTGTCATGTGAATAATATTACACTTCTTGTTTTATTAAAATGATGTGGCAAGATAATTTATAATAACATATTTTATGGCCAACTAATTTATAACAACTATATTGATGGTGTTTACCTAATAGATTAACTAATGAAATTAATTGTTGATGTTTACTTGTTCTAAAATCAATCTGTAATTAGAATGAAATTGTAGGTCATACACAAAGCTAAGATTCTTATAGTAGGCTACTACATTTACAAAAATAGAGCAAATTTAGGTAACATTATATATATATTTATATAAAGATGATTTGATACCTAATATAGATATACAATATGCTTACAATAATTTTTTTTGTCCTATTATGATGAGTTTCATTGCAAAAATATGACACTATATTTTAAATACAGTTTTGCAAAAAGATACATAATACTTCTTTTGCAATTGGCAAAATCTCAATGATTATATTATTTATTTATTTACAAAAAAATGCTTATGGAGTATATAATTTTAATCAACAGTGTATTTGTAACTTGTAATTAAATCATTTCAATTCTAAAACAAAATAAATATCTCAATGGAAATACTGCTGATTCGAATTTTTGTAATTGAAGTAAACAACTTATTCTGATTCTGATACATTATTTCGATTCAAGTCATTCTGATTCCAAGTCATTTTGATTACTTGTAAGTAAACGCACCACAATTATGAAATATTGTATTGTAAAATTATTTAGAAACCACCTTTATAACCAATACAAATGTTGGTTTTAAAGAAAACTAGTTTACCCAAACTAGTAAGTTAGCAAATACATTGTTTTATTCAATTCTATAATGGTGAGTAAGACAACCATCACACTATTGTCTAAAGAGATATAGGAAGATAGCCAGAAACATTTAGCTTGCCTAAGATACAATTATTCAAAAGAATAATATTATACTTTCTAAAAATTTTAAAAATCTGGATGTATTCAATTTAGAAGTCTATTGGAATTAAAAGAATTTTAAAAATCTGGGTGCATTCAATATAGACTTTTTAGAATTCCATTAAAATTCGAGTGTATTTAATTCATATTTGTAAGGATTCCAATAAAATTTTGGTATATTCAATTCAGATTTTTAAAAAATCCAAATAAGTCTAAGGGAGGTGTATTCAATTTAGGAGTTTATTGGAATCCAAAAAATTTTAAAATCTAAGTTTATTCAATTTATACTTTTTATAATTTTATTAAAATCTAGGTGTATTCAATTCAGATTTGTAAGGATTCCAATAAAATTTTTGTGTTTTCAATTAAGTCTTTTAAGAAATCTAAATAAGTGTATGTGTATTCAAAAAGTCAATGATTTTGTAGGAATTGTATTTTAATAGATTTTTTGAACTTAGATATAAATAAAAAAACTCATATGAAATCTTACTCTAACCCTAAAAATTTCATAGATTTCATACCTTCATTTTTTTTTTTCAGTGATTAAATCACCAAAACCTACAAATTTTTTAACAATCAACAAGTCTTTTTGTCTCTAATGGAATCCAAAAATCTACAAAAACTCAATCTTTTGATTGAGGACAATTGCAATCTCATGTTAATTTATACAAAACCTAGTAGCTGAGATTCAAAGAGAAAACTGAAATTTCTTTATTTGCTGATACTTTGTGAGTTGATGCAATTGAAGTTTGACCCACCTCTTGAATCTATCTAGGTTTATTCTACTTTGACTTATTACGACCGTGGTTTCATAGATGATAATTTCATAATAAACAATAGCAATTACGGAGAATAGATAAATGTTGCATAGGTATAAATGAAGAATGGATAGAAACTAGGCGATGACCGCTAAGATTCCTAAGCAATAATAACACATAGGAAAGATGACAATTTCACTCTAAATAATGTTATTAATATTTTTAAGTTTTTGATAATTATTCCCACCTACTTTATTGATACATTACACTTACGATTTACATGTTGTTGGTTTTATCAAACATTGGCACTAAAAATTTGTTAATTTGAAAACGTGAAACTATCAATCTTCTATATATATACATACAAGCACATATACATACAAAAAGAGGTTTTACTGGTGCTACATATTTGTATTGATTTTTAAACTTGATGTTTTTCAACTTTATTGAATGTGAGACACTCTTCAAAAATATATAAATACGATATGATATGATCTTAAGTTGATACATACATACTAGCATTTTTTTTTAAAAAAATATCAATAAATAATTAGACGTGGAAAAAGGAATATCATTTTATAATGTCAAAATTTTTATTAAGGTGATTTATAAAAATAAAATAATTAGATTCATAATTTATATAATTTGGCTATGAAAGTTGGGTCAAGTAAAACATGTTATTCGTCATATGATTTTTTAATTTTTTTAGGATAAAATCATTAACAATTCCATTTAAATATGTCTAATTTCATTTTTATCTATGTGAAAAATCTAACAAACTTTTAAATAAAATTCTAACAAAATATGATAGAATCTATAAAATCTATAGAATTCATCAAAATCTATCATTAAAAGAAACTCCAACAAACTAAAATGAAATCTAGATTAAATACACCCCCCTAAGTGTATTCTAAAAATCAATAATTTTGCAGGAATTGGATTTTAAAGGATTGTGCTGAATTTTTTATACCTAGGTATAAATAAAAAAACTCATATGAAATCTTGTCTTACTCTCAAAGATTTTATAGATTTCATACATTCAATTTTTTTTTAATTTTTGGAATTCTCTTTTTCAGTGATTAAATCACCAAGACTCACATAATTTTTAATAGTCAACGAGTCTTTTTATTTATAGTGGAACCCACAAATCCACAAAAACCCAATTTTTTGATCGGCGATAATTACAATATCATGTTAATCTATATAAAAACTAATAGATGAGATTTGTAGAGGAAACCCAAATTTTTCTATTTGTTGATATTTTACGAATTGATGCAATTGAAGATTGATCAACCTCTTAAATCTATCTGGATTTATTCTACTTTGACTGATTGTGGCCGTGGTTTCAAAAATGAAAATTTCATAATGCATAATAACAATTATGGAGAATGGATAAATGTTGCGTAGGTATGTTCCTAAGCAATAATAACACATAAAAAAGATGACAATTTCACCATGAATAATGTTATTAATATTTTTAAGTTTTTGATGATTACTTCCGCTTATTTTGTTGATACATTACACTTATAATTTACAAGCTATTGGTTTTATTAAATATTGGCACTAAAAGTTTGCTAATTTGGAAAAGTGAAACTATCAATCTTCTACATATATATATTTATATATATAAGCATATATACATACATACAAGAAGAGGTTTTGCTGGCATTACAAATTTGCATTGATTTTTAATTTTTTTTTTTCAACTTTATTGAATGTGACACACTTAAATTCAAAAATGTATAAATAAGATATAATATGATCTTATGTTAATACATACATACTATTAAATTTTTTTTTCAACTTAACAAATAAATAGATGTGAAAAAACAGACATCATTTTATAATATCAAAATTTTCATTAATGTGATTTATACAAATAAAACAATCATATAAACTTATTCATAATTTATAAAACTTGATGGTGAAAGTTAGGTCAAGTACCGCATACTACTAATCATATGATTTTTTTATTTTTTTTAAAGATAAATCATTAACAATTCCATTTAAATCCATGTAAAAAAATCAAACAAACTCTAAATAGAATTATAACAAAATCTGATAAAATCCATTAAATAATTCAACAAGCTTTTAAATAGAATTATAATAAAATCTGATAGAATCTATAAAATTTATAGAATCCATCAAAATCTATCATTAAAAAAAATTCCAACAAACTTAAGTGAAATCTAGATTTGAATACACCCACGTAAGATATAATTATTAGAAAGAATAATGCTACACTTCTTAAAAATTTATTTAAAAATTTTGTCCAAATGATGCGGCAAACTAATTTGTAATTACCACATTAATTTTGAGATAATGTATTGATGAAATGGTAATTACAGATAAACTTATTACATTGTTTGAGTAATGAATTTGTATAAGTTTTTAGGTAGTGCTACTTTTATTGACTACTTAAGAGGTATTATTTTGTAAATGTGAGTAAAACATTTAGTTTTCCTCATTTTTTAGGATTAGGATATGGTATGATTATGATGTCACTTTGTTGACGGCTTAAAAGGTATATTCATAAGAATAATACTATATTTCCTAAAAATTTGTCCAAAAATTTTACACAAATAATGTTATAATCTAATTTGTAGATACTACATTAATTTTAAGATTATATAATGATGATATGACAATTACATATAAGTTTGCTACATCATTTAAGTAATAAATTTTGACAAATTTTTTGGTTGTGTAGCATTACTCTATACAAAGAATAATGTTATATTTTTAAAAAAATTATCCAAAAATTTTGCCCATTGAATTATATTTCATTTTTGTCTATAAAACATTTGTTATAAATTGACTATTTTCACAGCATTCAAACTCAAATTCAAGAAGAGAAAAGAGATAAAAGTAAAAATGAGTTACACCTCACATTTTCAATTGTTTTTATTATCATTACTTCTTTTATCAATTGTAGCTAAAGTTCAAGTTAGTGCAAAAACTTTTAATGTGATGGACTTTGGAGCACGCGGTGATGGGAAAATCGATGACACTCAGGTAACATCAATTTATCTATTGTAAATTTGAGAGTTGGAGGATGAAAATATCGTTCAAACTCATAATCTTATTGATGTATGTGTGATATATCTATCAAATATCACCAAATCTCTGCAACTTCCATAAGTTTAAGTTGATATTATTGTTATTATTATTATTATTATTTTATACTTACTAACAATTTGTCATTATGTTTCTGTAGGCATTTTACAACGCATGGCAACGAACCTGTCGTGGTAGAGCACCAAGTACGATTTTCATCCCAAAGGGGAACTTCTTAGTGGGCCCAATGGTGTTATCAGGCCCATGTAAAGCCCCAGTTGACGTTTACCTTTCAGGAATCCTATGGGCTCCCATTGATGAAGCTTCTCTTCGTGTTGATTACTGGATTAGCTTCCGATATCTTGATGGGTTGACAATGCATGGTGGTGGTGCACTTAATGGTCAAGGGCCCTTTGTTTGGGGCAACAAAACTAGTAGTAAAAATCCAAACGCGAAGCCTCTGCATAACCCCATCGTAAGTTCCTTGAATATTACGATCTCATATTAAAAAGTAATTTTCAAAATAAATAATGTTTGTGTGCTTTCTCATCCTTTAAGAGGTTAGGATTTCAGTTCCCATCAAGGTCTTATTAGAAACACAAGATTGGACATGATGTGATGAGATAGAATTGGATGAGATAAGATAAAATTAAATTAATATTATATTGTGTTTGATATAATTGAGATTGAATTTGATTGAACTAAATTGATATAATGTTTGTATAAATTGATTTTTGAATAAAATATAATAAATTTATTCTTAAATATATTTAATATAATTGAAATAAAATATATTTTTAATAAATTTTAAATTTAGAAAACTTCATAAAATTATTTTAAATAAATTTATAATCATAAAATATTTTTATTATAATAAAATATTATATTTTAATAAATAAAATAGGAAAAAAAAAATGCCAAATTAAGAGATTTTTAAAACCCATCCAAATCCCATCAATTATGGGATTTGACAGTGCATAACATGTAGGCCTGAAAATGATTTTCTCTTCCTCTCTCTTGCCCAAACGTGGGCAATGGTGGGAAGTGACATTTGTTTTACCTATTCCACCAAATTGCCAAGGTTCCAAATATAGTGGTATAAATAGTTTTATATTTTTATTACCAGAGTATTTGTTTTTCATTTATAAGATAATTTTTATCTAGACTATTCACCCTTAATTCTAGTTGCTTTTATATGCACCTATAATCTTTTTAAATTTTTATCTAGATGGTTCATCCTTAATATTGATTGCTTTTTAATACATCTACAATCCTTTGATGCAATATTTCGTGGGTTTTTCTTAACAGTCTTTGAGATATGATTATGTCAACAATGCTCAGATTAAACACATATCATTTATCAATAGTAAGGGCTTTCATTTGAACATATTTTCATGTGACAATATCACAATCGATACCATCAATATAGAAGCTCCAGGTGACAGCCCAAACACAGATGGAATCCATATTGGGATATCAAAGAACATTCAGATCTTGAATTCACAAATAAGTACTGGAGACGATTGTGTTTCAATTGGTCCTGGAACGAACAACATCAACATTAGTAATGTTCAATGTGGCCCAGGGCATGGAATTAGCGTTGGTAGCTTAGGGGCAGCACCTAATGAAGGTGACGTGATTGGAGTTCATGTGACAAATTGTAACTTCACAAACACCATGTATGGTGTCAGGATCAAAACCTTTGCTACACCTTATCGAAGCACTGTCTCTGCTATTGTTTATGATCATATAAATTACAATCAAGTGGGCTACCCAATAATCATTGATCAACAATATGTGCAAGCTAATAGTCTTAATGAGGTATGTTTATTCATTATTTTATTATATTGTTAGGATTGGACGAGACAAGATTAGATAATGATCATATATTCGATCTCGGATTATTAATTAATAGTCTAGCTAATGAATGTAATTGGACGAGACAGGATTAGATAATAATCATACATCCAACCTAGAACTATTAATTAATAGTCTAGCTAGTCTAATTCAATCTAGGAGATCAAACATGACTTGATATTATTGTTCCTTGATGAGTGATTTTTATGTATGTGTGTACAGAGTTCTTCAGGAGTGAAGATAAGTGGTGTTCGATTTAATGACTTACAAGGGAGTTCGGAGACTCAAATTGCAGTAAATCTACAATGCAGCTCTAGTAATCCATGTGAAAAGCTTGAGATGAGAAACATAAACCTTGAATACCAAGGAAGTAAAGGACTTGCAAAGTCTTCTTGTTCCAATGCTCATGGTGTTAGTTATGGAGAACAAAATCCTCCCTCATGCTTGATTAAACAGAAATTTTCTACTTAAGATATCACATTATAAATATTTAGTTAAATAAAGAAAAATTTATGTTTACTTGATCAGAAAATTCATAATAAAGTTTTTTTTTTCCCTGATTCCAATGACACAACTTCGTAGATTATAAATTTTTAAGGTTGCTTGATCATTGATTAAGAAAATAATTGATAATGACCTATAACATTATTAGCTGGTTATTTCTACTTTGAAAGTCCTTAAAGTATTTCCAATGTTCTCATGGATTGTATTTTTTAAAAAAAATTTCATGTTGTTAATATTAAGAGATTTGCTTTCTACATAACATAAATATTATTTAATCGATAATCAAATTGAAAATTATTCTCCAATGCTTCTATGTTTTTCCATTTAATGTTTTCATGTTTTTTTCATTTAATATTTCCATTTTTTAAAAAATTTTAATTATATTTGAAAAATTAGAATTAAATAGTTATTGATTTGCTGAGATGACTATCGAATAGACCATCTGAAAATAGATGGTTATATTGATAATGTCTATTTTTTTGAAAAAAAATCTTCCATGGAATGCTTAGTTGATGTGTCATACTGATATTGATATATCCTTTTAATAATAAAGTGATATGCGATATTTATCTTCCTAAAAAATTAATATTAGTATGACATTTCAATAATAATATGACACGAGACATACCAACATCAATATGACACATCAACTAAACATCCCATAATTTATTTTTTTTTTCATAACATCTCAACTTGATATTGATGAGTGATAATTACATTAAAGAATAATATTTTAATTCAATATCTATTTATTTTATGTGACATATAATTTTTTTATATTTTATGAGAGTATTAGAGATGCCATTGGTTTTACACAAAATATCCATTAACTCAACATAAGATTGCTTTGTTAATTATGTTAATGTGTATTTTTTTGGCCTTGAAAACCGTTTGGGGTGAGGTTGACTTGAATTTTAAAAAGGAAAAAATCTAAAAAACCCCCTGAAAACAAAAATAACCTCAGTTCACCTTAACTTTTAAAAATATTAGTCAAAAAACCCCTTATCGTATCCCAAAAACGGTTTTCATTTAAATTTTAGTGGTTTTGTGACAAAAAACGTTAAAAGACCAAAATACCCTTACCTTTCATTTAAAAAAGATTAACAAATTTAAAATTTAAATTTAAAAATAATTAAAATGGGGAAAAACTAATTAAATATTCATTAAACATTAATTAATAAATAATAATTAAAAAAATTATAAAAATGAGTGGAATCTCCACCATCAATATTTTTTTTTTTAATTTGAAAAATATGAAAAAATTAAATTAAAAAATTTTGATCAGTTGAAAAAATGAATTAGTGAAAAAAATGAAAGAATCCAGATCTGGGTCATTAACTTAAAAACTTTAAATAAATAAAAACGGAACAACACCAATATTCTTCGATCAATCAACATGGGTAAAAAAGTGTACCCATGGATTTTGGAATCACATGAACCAAACGAAGCCAATTCTGGAATCAAGTTGGTTTACACATAAAAAACCACAAAAACACACAAAAACAAAAACAGTCCAAGCTACCCCACATTCATCATAGCCAAACATGAACAAACTCCTCTGGAATATCGACCCCATTAGACCACATTCATCAACTATTGACTCGCCTCCAACTTCTTTTTCTTCTTCTCCTCTTTCTGTTGAGCTTAAATCATCTTCTTCTCATCCATCAGCACCTTACCCGACATCCCACCACTTTTCTAGGCAGTGGTGGAGGCTTTGCTCAGCTGACCGGACACCTACCACATTTCTGGGTAGTGGTGGAAGCCTTGTTGGCTTTGACGATCACCCAACTCCGACCCATATACAACCCCAAAAACGACGGGTACATCTCGTCTCTTCCCATAGCTAAAACCACCGCCACCACTACAACTACTGCTATGGGTACATTTACTCTGAATAGACCCAACGTTCGAGTCGACAGACACTCACAAATTCGACGATCCTTTAGTGGGTAGAGAGCCAAAGCTCCGACGCACCGTTGAGAAAAGCGACCCTAGTCCAAGAAGCTCGATGACGACATAAGAGGAGAGGGCGGCGGTGGTGGGTTTTGATGTGGGTGGGTGGTGATAAAGTTGAATGGTGATGGTGAGTTGGTGGGTTTTGAACATTTGGGTTCAAAGATGAAGAGTAAGAGAAGAAGAAGAAGGAGAAGGAGATGAAGAGAGACAAAAAGTCATCTGTGTTCGAAAAAGAGAGAGAGAGACAGAGAGTAGAAGAAAAAGAAGAAGAAGGGAGAGAGAGAGAGAGAGAGAGATGTGATTGATTTTTATTTGCCATCTGTGTTCGAAAAAGAGAGAGAGATAGAGAGTAGAAGAAGAAGAAGAAGAAGAAGAAGAAGGGAGAGAGAGAGATATGTGATTGATTTTTATTTTGTTTAGTTTCTTTTTAATAAAAATTTTTATTGTTATTAATTATTTGATGTCACACGTGGCATACTCTGAGTAATCCAGCTAGAATCCATTATAGATTCAAACCTCAATGACCATTTTACTCTCGAATTTCACGGATCCGTCACTTTTTTTTATCGTTTTACTATTCCAATTAACAATCGGACTATTTTGGCTAATATTTTCAAAATCAGTGGTGGTTTGATATTATTTTCGATTTCAGGGGGTTAATTGATAATAACCCATTAAAAAATTGCTAGACTATGTGTACACTCTTAATTTTTTTATTTTTGTAATATATTTTTCTTTTTTATTTAACCAACTTCTAATTTATGAATTTTACTCGTCGAAATTTACAGCATCAAAATTGTCAGATTCGGATGTTTCAATTATTTTTTATCTTTAATTTCTTTCTTCTTTTTTTTTTGTACGATGGTGTGTGAGGTTATTTATTTTATTTTTTAAAAATATTTTTATTACAATATAAGTGTAATATTATTCAAATTTATTGAATAGATGTGTTATTTCGATTTGATATAAATTTTCTCATTCAATAATATATTTATATATATTATAAAACCATATATACTATACTATAACAAAAGTTTTTTAATATTATAATTATTATTTGTAATAAATAGTGATATTATGAAGCTCAATAGATTCGAATAAAATTGTCTTCTAGTTTCTAATTTTGTATTCAAACTTATTGTTTCTATCAACTTTTATATAGAATCTAATAATTAGTAATCAATGACAATACTAATTTTTAATTTTTGTGACTTACGCATCAAATTATCTATTGTATATACCCATCATCAAATTTTAACATGAAGGAACAGTCTTATTAGCTTGAGTTCATTAATTTCAAAAATATTTTATAGTTATTTTCATTTTCTCTTTTAACAATTAGTGAATCATCATTATCACCCTTGATGATTTAAAAAAGTCAAAAACTCTCCCCGAATCATTGTTAACTCAAATTAAAAGAATGGGTAAAAAAATGTTTTTTGAATCAATAAAAAGGAAATAATGATTCTTCAATCTCAAATCCTAGACTCAACCTTGGATAGGTGGTGGAAACTACCAAACTGGAGTATGATAGGCGTAAAGAGAATTTCCAGTGGAGCGGTGAAAGGTGTAGAAATCGGAAAGAATACCAACGGCGAAAGCAGGGAAAATTGAAAATAACTTTATATTTTATTATTCCAACCGATCTATGATTATATAATAAAATTAATACTTCTATTATATCTTAGATCAAATAATTATGTTAAAAATTTGAATTTTGATGTCAATTGCAACTAAACTATTCATTTAATGAAATTAATATATATATTTGCTTAAAACTAACTTTTAGAAGATTTCAAAAATAGTTTTATATTTGAAATAAATAGGATTTAGATATTTAAAACATACATCCACTATTGATTAAGTGATATGCACCTTCCTATTTGCATAACAGGGGTCTTTCCGCTATAAGTTTGACAACGTGGCGGGAAGATTGTTTAGTACATAATCAATTTTGTGTTCTATGTAGAATGTGTTCTACATGACTGTCTAAATCATGTAAAAAAATTTCTTCATTACATTTAGGAGTTGGAATGCCTACAAAAATCAAAATACTGAATTCAAGATAATAACATCATTCAAAATATCTTCCGTATCATCAACAATAAATCAAGATTACGTCACTGTAGTTGAACAACAAAAGAAAATACTACTAATAGCTAATCCTCTCTTAACTTGATCATTGTAATAATAGATTTATAACATCCTTGAAACAAGAATTTCAAGAAATCTCCGATAAAATTTGTAACGATACAGAACTAAATACTAGTAAAAAAATACATGCGAGAGTCTTTGTTTATATAGGTAATGGTTTCATAGAATTCAACTAGAAGGTTTTCTAGTCATATTATTAGTTATTCACTTTCCTAACATGGACTTCATAATCAAACTCTCATTTTACAACAATTGTTCAACATCACTGAACCAATGATTTGAAGAGACCATTAGTTCTCTCATTAACTTGTACGTGCACTACTCCATTCACTTGTCTGCCCGCATTTGTCGCTACGAGGGAGATTGTAGAATTCTGCGAGGTAAGAGAGAGCTTGTGAGTTGTCGTTGCAGATCCTCCATAAGGATGCAACCTCTCCTTTGGAAACAGTACCCCAATCCTTGCAATCATTCAGGAAGTCTAATAGTTTTGTATAGAATGAGTCGTAGTTCATCACCAGGAACGGTACAGGAAGCATGGAACCAATCCTTTCCAACTGAATTAGCGCTAGAATCTCAAATATTTCATCTAGAGTACCAATTCCACCAGGAAGAGCAACTACTGCTGTCCTTTCGGAGCTACTACTCCTAACTGCAGCATCCACGAGTCCATGCTTTCTTGCCGAGAAGAACCTACATTTGTTCGAAAAAGTTCATGCAATGCAGTAAAATTTATAGGTGGTGTCAAGAAAAATTTTTGGTGACGGTAACATTTACCTGCATGTAAGATAAGTTTCCGATGGTAGGTAGGGATGTGAATTAGAGGCTGTCCATTCTCCGGCTTCTTTACCTATCTTAAATCCACCGACTGGCTTTCCTGCTTCCATAGCACCTTTGGTGACTGCATCCATCAGACCAGAACCAACCCCCGACCACGTGGTACAGTCCAAAAGGTTAGCAATCTGCTATGTTATGATGTGAAATTAAAAATTCAGTACGGAATATCTCAGGCATTTAGATAAATTTAATTTGGTGACGTACCGCATGTTTGTTTACGATGTATCTCAATGTGTGCTTACATACAAATATATGTTTAATAAAAGTGTGATTTTGAAAAGAAATAGAGGGCAGTGAAATATTAGAAGCCTTGCCTCTCTACCCAACTCCACAGCTTGTAAGTGAGGTGGATGATCAGGTCCCATCCTTGAAGAACCTAAATACACAACTCCTCTCCCAAGTCGGTGTATGAGTTCATAGCATTGTTCTATCTCTTTTCTGACCTTTGAAACAAGAAAACCAGTTTAGAAAATGATCTAGGAAGAAATATGCCTGCAGCCAGTAAATGGCAGGGTCAACATAGCATGTCCTATGCTATCATCCAGCTAGACTGGGCTAATTGGGCATATGAATTATACTTAATGGGAAATAACTCAACTGTCAAATCACCAAACTTGAATCTCCAATAGATGACGCCTTTATCACGAAAGAGGCAGAACAGAAACAAAATGTTCCATCACGACACAGCGCAATGCTTATGCAGCAGGAATATATTACTCCTAAAAAATCTTACAAGAGGCAATATAGTGTCTGTTATGCATGTTCTACATTCCCATATCAACATGGTCAATCCAAAAAATTTACGCATGTGGCAAGAATATGAGTTGATGATGTTTTCGAGTATGATTCACGGTATCTAATTCCCCAAATACCAAAGCAACTGGACATTCAGATCAACGGACTGCATTCTAATTCAATAGTTTATGTAAAGGAAAAATAATTCATATTAATAATTATAAGTAAATCAAAACCTATTAAGATTAAATAACACTTTATGTTTTATTATCAAAATATTTTCTTCTCATTTTTTCTCCATTAGTATAAATTGAACTTCAAATTTGAAATATTTTGATTTCGTAAATTATTATACTCATTTTGAACTAATTTCTTATCCGATGGCGATTAGAAGAAAAAAAAAAAAAGGGATAATCCCAAAAAACCGTATGTAGTTTACAAAAATATCTATTTTACCACCCATGTTTTTATTTTTATCCAAAATACCAACTGACCTTAATTAAAACACTCAAAATACCCCCTGGAGGGGTATAAAAAGACCAAAATACCCTTGACAGTAACAGATCCTGTTACGTTGACCTGGCTGACCATCTGACTTAAAGGGCAAAAAGGGAAATGCACTTAGTATTCATTTGGCTGGAAGGGTATTAAGGTAATTGGGCATGGAAAATATAAAAAGGGAAAAAAATGAAAAGATTTCCATTAACGATAATCATGCCAGGCTAGGCCAGGTCATGAAGAATGCATGCCAGGCCAAGACCCCGTCGCCGGTGAGTGAAACTGCGCTTGCTAAATCTGCTGGACAAGGAGTGAAAAGTACTTCTAGCAGAGAAGATGGGCATGAGCAAAGTGGGTCCCTTGCCCCAAATCAGAATCAAAATGTACCTATGTGGTCAAATGGGGTTCTGCTAGTGTCTCCACGAAAGGTTAGATCTGGGATTCGTGATCGGAAGCTCAAGGATAGGACGACTAGTATGTTGGGGCTAAATGGGAAGGTTGATTGTGTTTCTCACCACTCAGTCAGCACAGAAGATAGCAGTGGTAAGCTTCATATGGAAAATGGGGAGTTGACACCTTGTGATTATCAAAGGCCACTACAGCATCTTCACACAGTTGCAGAGTAACCTGTGAATGAAAAGGAGGGACCACTTGGACCAGCTGAAAAACTAAGGATACCTGGTAAAGATCAGACTGGGGTTGCTGCTATTGATGATGATGAAGAAGTGGAGCAGGCCAACCACTTGAATCTCTCTGCGAGTCCTCTACTTACACCCCTTGGGATTCCATTTTGCTCAGCTAGTGTTGGTGGGGCCGCAAGCCAATTCCTGTGTCAAGTGGTGGTGATTCTGTTAGCTGTTATGATAGTGTTGGATTGTCTGACACTGAAACACTTAGGAAACGGATGGAGCAGATTGCCACAGCACAGGGCCTTGGAGGTGTTTCGTTAGAATGTGCTAATACTCTGAATGATATGTTGGATGTTTATTTAAAGAAGTTGATCAAGTCATGTGTGGAGTTGGTTAGAGCAAGGTCTGCACATGAGCCAAGAAGGCACCCCATAAACAAGCAACAGATTCAGGGCAAAGTCATTAATGGCATGTGGCCTAGTAATCACTTAACTTTGTGGGGTGTGTTGGTGGCTGGAATGCAGGGTATGAGTTGGCGCGGGCAGAGGTGAACATAACCTCCTTCACTCTTCCACCGCCATATGGAACGCAACACCCACATGCATACAATGTAACAGAGCAATGATAGATCATGGTCTCATATCTCATCTCCGGCTCAAGATTAGTCGAAAGAAGAGTGAGTTTTTGGATAGTTATATATACTAACCTTTTTTATCATCATTAATGATGGGTGCCGATGTTGGTGCTGGTTTTGGGGACGTAGGTATGGTGACAGAAGCATCAGGGCCGCCATATAAGGTAACGTGGGTGCTTTGCAACAGTCTGGCTGAGTGAGCACCAGGGATTCTTCGGGCCATCACGATCCACAATAAACTCCAACTGAACAAAATAAACAGCAGCTTCTAATCCGCCATTGGACTTCAAATAGAGAGAGAGACGTTGAGAGGAATGGAGGAGGGAGTGAGAAAGTGCGTAGTTCTGCATGTGGAATATGTCAGTAACGGGTTATTCACACAGCGTAACTTTTTTCCAACTCATACCCTGCATTCCAGCCACTAACACACCCACGTAGATCGACACAAAGTTAAGTTTGACCCGGACCACAAAGTTAAATGATTACTAGGCCACATGCCATTAATGACTTTGTGTGATGGAAAGGATGGTGTTGGTGGCTGGAATGCAGGGTAAACACTGACCCGGATATTTTTGTTTTATTTTATTAAGGAAAAATGGTACAATGTCACTACTAGGGGCAATTTTGTCTTTTTCCAATTTACACATGTCTGGTCAGTGTCATCTACACTCAACATATCACGACCAGGGGCAATTACGTCTTTTTATACTCTGCAATTGTCAGATTCAAATATTCTGTTAACTTGGTGACTGTAGGGGGGATTATGGACAATAATAAAACTAGTGTATTAAAATAGATATTTTTTCAAACTACACACGGTTTTTTGGGATTATCCCAAAAAAAAAAGATCCATGCCATCAACACCTTTTCATGTTTGTCAAGACATGTAGTATTTTATTTATGTAATATATTTAATGACTAAAAAAAAGAGAAAAAGTGAAAAAAAAAAAAAAAAAAGAGAAAAAGTGATATTTTGAAGAGGGGAAGGATTGAACCACGGTTGATAGAAGAAATAAAAACAAAACCCATGCCATTAGGGCCCTTCTATGTTTGCAATAAGAGGTAACATTATATATATATAATATATTTAATGACCAAAAAAAGGACAAAGAGCCACATGTTTTAACGGTGGAAGAATTTGAGAACCTGGCGAGTTTATGTAAAAAAGAAAAGCTCCAACCATCATCGCCTTTTCCATACTTGTTACAGAATGTGGCGTTTTATTTATATAATATATTTAATAACAAGAAAAATTGACAAAAAAGCAATATGTTTTGACGATGGAAGGGATCAAACCATGGCCAGTTAAAAGCAAAGTAAATAAGCCCCAACCATCAGTAGCTTTCTATGTTCATAATAGTATATAGCATTTTATTTAAACTAATATCATAAATTTAATAAATTTTTAAAAAATTTCAGGGGCACATGCCCCACGTGGACCCATCCTAGGTCGGCTCTTGAGAACACATAAGGGAATGGTGCACCATAGATTCTAACTATAGATGTTTAATGGTTGTAGAGTAAATGATCCGTGAAAACATTTGTTGCGCAGCACATTTACTTCATTTAATTGGAATTTTCATATAGAATGTGGTCTACATGATTGTCTAAATCATATAAAGAATTTTCTTCATTATATTTAGGAGTTCGAAAGCCTACAAATATCAAAGATTCTGAATTTAACATGGTAACATCATTCAAAATATCTTCTGTATCATCAACAATAAATCAAGACTACATCACTGTATTTGAACAACAAAAGAAAAGACTACTAAGTACTAATATTAACTAATCCTCTCTTAACTTCATCATCGTAATCTCCAACGAAATTTGTAATGGTACAAAACTAAATACTAGTATAAAATACATGCGAAATCTTACACTTGAAAGTCCTTGTTTTTATAGGTAATGGTTTGAAATTTCATGGCATTAGGATTAAAAATTCCATCAAATTCAATATTTGGATTTAGGCGGGATTTCAAACCCATTCATGAACTTACTTATTATTTTTTTTTCTTTTCTCTTCCATGGGAATTCTCATTCCCAATCTAACTTGCGGGTTTCCACCGAATGGGAACGGGGACTCTCCCTCTTCTCATTCATTCTTTTCCTCTCACTCCTCCATTTATCTTTTTTTCTCTTGCCATTATCTTGTTCATCTTTGTCTCTACCCTCCAAATTCTTCTTCTTCTTTTTTTTTTTTTTTTTGTGGTCTAGGTTCTAAGTGTAAAACCCAAAACTTCATTTGTTGAAAAACAAATTATTTTTCTATAGATCACGTTTCCAAACGGAAAGAATCCGCAGGAATCAAAATTATTCGAAAGCGAAATGGAAAGTGCATGAGAAAACAAGTGACAAGCGGAATCCATGCATGAGGGACACGTGTCGCTTATGTAAGGAAGGAAGCAAGACAAGTGGTGCTTGGGTCCATGCATGCATGCCAAGTGTCCATGATTCACCAACCATATTTATACCAAATTGAAAGTGCATTTTCAAACCATGAGAGACAGAACAACCACCATCATTCTCGGTCATCCATTTGCAAAGCAAAATCGAGAGAGAACCAATTAAAGAGAGAAGGAAATCATCTCAAAGCTCGGTCATGCAATTTCATCCAAACCGAGAGTGAAGATCGTGAAAGAGAGAGCTTGAGAGATCGTGAGAGAGAACTTGTGAGGAAGATGAGCACGAGCAATCCAAGCAAAACCTGAGACCATCACCAAGCTTGGACCAAGAGCTCGTGCATGCAAAGAGAGGTCTGAAATCGTGAGCTGGTGTATGTGTGTATGTGTAGCTCGTGAAGTTGAGAAAGAGAGTGACTGCTGTCCGTGAGTTCGTGAGTTCTAGGGGACTGTCTTGGGCATGAATCAACAACTTAAGGTGAGTTTTTTAGTGCTATTTTTGTGTGGAAATGGAAGCTGATTGTGTAAGGTCCTTCTATGCATGCAACAAGTTGGTTGGTAAAGGAAAGAAGCCATCAAGCTGCCGTGAGAAGTCAAGAAGGACAACAACTTTCGTGAGCGAATTCAAGGTTGTTTCGAAGTGAAAAACAGCTCCCGCAAAGGTAAGTGCTGTTCTGTGTGGTTTTGTTATGACGTTTCGAGTAGTTTTTAAAGGTTGCATGTGTTATTTAGATTGAAGGAAGCTCTTAAAAAGAAAAGAAGTTTAGGCAGCACCTTCGCACAAGCGTTTCAAAGTTTTGAAGTGAGTTTCGAAAGGTATGTTAAGTTTTATTGATTTTGTTTTGATAGAAGGTATTTAGGATGAGTTGTGGATGAGATTTGATGATGTTATGTTTGGGTTTTAGGATTTAGAACCTTGTTAGTGCGGAGGTTCGTACGAATGTGTTTCGTTGTGATTGTGAATGATTTTCAATATTGAAATTGTGTAAAAATTTGATGTAAGGGCTATTGTAATGAGATTTAGGGGCTGTTATATAGTGTTTTTAAATTTGAGTTCGTCGCCTTGAAAAACAATTCTTTTCGAGGTATTTTAAAGTATCAAGAAGTCATCCAATTATCGAAAAATCGTTTCCGAGTGATTCGGATAAGTTTTTCGCGAATTTGAGTGTGATTAGCCTGCGATTTCTCGTTATTGAATGTGGAAATGTTTATGATGTTATCAAGCTGCCGATGCGTATTAAAGCTTATTAAAGTGTGAAATGTTGATGTTAGGATGCATTGAAATATATGAAAATTAATCGAATAGTTTTCGTTACGCGTGATTATATTAAATCGTTGATTTTTGGAGTCAAAACAGAAATTTAATTAAAGTAGTGTAGTATACTGCCATGATTTTCATGATTATGTTTTGAAGTGTTTGAATCTTCGTTTTCCATGATTTGAGTGAAGTTACAAGTTGTATTGATGTTAAGTTTAATTGAAAATGAAATAATCGCGCAAAACGTTAAAAATGATAGTTCACGATTCATTGTTGAAATCTCGTAAATTTCACATTATTCGTTTAGATTCGAATGTTCTTTTTGTTGAATCCATTTGAGTGTGATTTCAATGATATTGATTGAGAATGAAAAACATTATTGTCGGTTTCGAAACAGTTGAAAATCTAGTGAAATCGTGAGGTTTCCAAAGGATTGTTTTGCGATAATGATTTGGTTTCGAAATAATTTCTGCGTGTGAATATAGTGTTTCCATGTTGTTGTTGTGTAAGGATAATCAAGTTGTTTGGGCTAGAAAAGTATTAATTCGAAATCCCGTTTAAGTCAAGTTTAGTATTTATGCGAGCCTCGTTGTTAACAAAAACTCGATCAAAACTAATTGTAGGTGAACCAGTGAGCGGACGAGATCCATAGTGAGAGTGGTGATAAGTTAATTGGAAGCAAGTAATGAGTGTGGAATTTATAAAGTTTTCATGCATTTTATTATATGAATATTCATAAATGCGATTTTATTTTTAGCAAGTGATTTAATTCGATATTCAAATAAGATTTTATAATATCATTATATTTCATACAATACATGTATAGTTTTAAATATATCACATTGCGAATGTATATATTCTTCAAGTAAAACAAATTAATAAGTTTAAATGATATATATGCATAGAAATATTAATTGTAAAAGTTATATTACAATATTACAGCATATTATCGAGATTTTGTATATATATATGCCTTTTGGTTTACCCTAGTTCTTAGTTTACACTCGACCGAAGTATTCCATATGTGTATGGCAAGTTTTGGGGAGTTACTAACTTTGGGAGGATCGAGTCTGTCAGTCGCCCTCTGCACATATGGAATAGTGTAGATCTGCTTGATGTTGGAGGGAATCACAATCCCAGAGTTGTTTTCACATCTGGGACTACACATGGTGAGAGTTCCCCTAATCCTAGTGGTGTGTCTTCACATCGTCATGCATGATGAGCTTCCCTGGGTTGCCAAATAAACTAATAATGAAATGAGACACGTCGATAGACATGAGTTTAAGAAAAACAAGAAAAGAAATTTAAGAAAAGTTTAATAAAATATTTTTCGCACTTAAAACGAGTTTTACAGCTTTCAGAAAAGTAGAGTAAGTAGTAGTTTCCCAACATATTTTGGGATGAATATTATTTTGAGCAAAAGAGTAGTTTAAATTAAAATTACCCACTCACTGAGTTATTCTCACCACCGTTTTCCATGTCTTATAAATCCTCTCCAGGTGTAGGTACGAGTAAGGTAGTGGAAGCATCTCTTACGACCGCCCAGACGAGCTAGAGACGCGACCACAATGCACTAGTTTCAGTCAAGCTATCATGTATTGCATTTAGCCATTTACTATTGTTTTCAGACTTATCAAATATTGTAAATATTGTTTTGGATAATGGATTTTATCATGAATTTCATGCACGATGTTTTAAGATTTTAATTAAGTTGATTTTCATATCATTGAATTTTTAAGCATGTTGTGAGTGGTTGTGTAATTGAAAATGGGCCTGAGGCCCATTAGTTTAAGAAAATATATTGAATGAAATTATACAGGTTTTGTGAAATTTTTACAAGGTAGAAATTTTAGAAAAACAGCCGTCTTGCTGTCGGATTTTCATAAAAATCCATTTTCGTAAAGTTATTTTAAACGAACAAAATTTCTACTCATTTTCAGAACTAAAAGAGTTTCAAGCACTTTCAAATAAGAAAGAGGCTTAACTCCACGAAAATTTTTCAATCGGAGCAGATCTCGATTGGAAAGCCACTGTGGGATGCCGAACAAGTCGCCTAGCTAGTATAGCTAGGAGGGGCCTGTCACTAGGTTCGACCAAAGTCAACGATATTGGATTTAGAGGTTGTTGTTGTCATTGTGTCATTTGATGTTGGATTTGGAGGAGATGAAGATGAAGACGAAGAGCCGAGTTTGGTTTCAAGTTGATGTTGGATCTAAGGTGGTTAGGTCTAGTTTCAAGTTGATGTTGGATTTGTGGTGGCCGAGTTTGGTTTCAAGTTGATAGAGATGGAGAAGAAGAACATATGATTCTTTTTTTTTTTTTTTTTTTGGGTTTGTGGTTCAACTAGGTTGACGTTCGTGTTCAACTAGGTTGATCTTCGTGGTTTTTTGACTGGGTTGATAATGGATGAAGATGGTGATTTTGTGGTTTTTTCATTAGGTTGATGATGGATGAAGATGATGATTTTGTGCTTTTTAGACTGAGTTGATGATAGATGAAAATGATTGAGTTGATTTTTTAGATTTTTTAAAATTAATTTTAATTTAGATTATACAATAAAATATTTAAATTAATTTTATTTCAATACAATCTCAATCTACACTAAAAACATTATGGTATAATTTTAATAAAATCCAATCCAAGTTTCATCAAACATGGAAATGTAATTTTATGTTTACCAATCCAATTCATTTTAATTTCAATTTCATTCTTATTTATAATCTCAATCTCATGTGCCAAATATAACCTTATAACTAATACAGGTTTTGGTTTTAAAGAATATTGGTTTACCCAAACTAGTAAGTTGGCGAACCCTGTTTTATTCAATTCTGTTTACTTCTGATATGGATAGTTAGACAGTCATTCCATAATCGTCTAGAGGGATATGATAAGACACAACCAAAAAACATTTGGCTTGCCTAAGTAAGACATAATTACAGCATTTGAATTAAATTCCATTTTTGTCCATACAACATTTGCTACAATTACATCAGTCAAGCTGAAATTCAAGAAAAAATAGACACTGAAAGAAGAGAAAATAGATACTGAAAAAATGAGTTCCATCTCACATTTTCAATTGTTTCTATTGTCATTACTTTTATCAATTGTAGCTAAAGTTCAAGTTAGTGCACAAACTTTTAATGTGATGGACTTTGGTGCACGTGGTGATGGAAAAACGGATGACACTCAGGTAACATCAATTTATCTATTGTAAAATTGAGAGTTGGAGGATGAAAATATTATTCGAACTCATAATCTTATTGATGTATGTCTGATCTATCTATCAAATATCACCAAATCTCTGCAACTTCCATAAGTTTAAGTCGATATTATTGTTATTATTATTATTATTTTATACTTACTAACAATTTGTCATTATGTTTCTGTAGGCATTTTACAACGCATGGCAACGAACTTGTTATGGTAGAGCACCGAGTACGATTTTCATCCCAAAGGGGAACTTCTTAGTGGGCCCAATGGTGTTATCAGGCCCATGTAAAGCCCCAGTTGACGTTTACCTTTTAGGAATCCTATGGGCTCCCATTGATGAAGCTTCTCTTCGTGTTGATTATTGGATAAGCTTCCAATATCTTGATGGGTTGACAATGCACGGTGGTGGTGCACTTAATGGTCAAGGGCCCTTTGTTTGGGGCAACAAAACTAGTAAAAATCTAAACGCGAAGCCTCTCCATAACCCCATTGTAAGTTCCTTGAATATTACGATCTCATATTAAAAAGTAATTTTCAAAATAAATAATGTTTGTGTACTTTCTGATCCTTTAAGAGGCTAGGATTTCAGTTCCCATCAAGGTCTTATTAGAAACACAATATTGGACATGATGTGATGAGATAGAATTGGATGAGATAAGATAAAATTAAATTAATATTATATTGTGTTTCGTATAATTGAGATTGAATTTGATTGAACTAAATTGATATAATATTTGTATAAATTGATTTTTGAATAAAATATAATAAATTTATTCTTAAATATATTTAATATAATTGAAATAAAATATATTTTTAATAAATTTTAAATTTAGAAAACTTCATAAAATTATTTTAAATAAATTTATAATCATAAAATATTTTTATTATAATAAAATATTATATTTTAATAAATAAAATAGAAAAAAAAATCCCAAATTGAAGAGATTTTTAAAACCCCTACAAATCCCATCAATTATGGGATTTGACAGTACATAACATATAGGCCTAAAAACTGATTTTCTCTTCCTCTCTCTTGCCCAAATGTGGGCAATGGTGAGAAGTGACATTTGTTTTACCTATCCCACCAAATTGCCAAGGTTCCAAATATAGTGGTATAAATGGTTTTATCTTTTTATTATCGGAGTATTTATTTTTTATTTATAAGATAATTTTTATCTAGACGATTTACCCATAATTCTAATTGCTTTTATATGCATCTATAATCTTTTTAAATTTTTGTCTAGACAATTCATCCTTAATATTGATTGCTTTTTAATACATCTACAATCCTTTGATGCAATATTTCGTGGGTTTTTCTTAACAGTCTTTGAGATATGATTATGTCAACAATGCTCGGATTAAAAACATATCATTTATCAACGGTAAGGGCTTTCATTTGAACATATTTTCATGTCACAATATTACAATCGAGACAATCAATATAAAAGCTCCAGGTGACAGCCCAAACACAGATGGAATCCATATTGGGATATCAAAGAATATTCAAATCTTAAATTCACAAATAAGTACCGGAGACGATTGTATTTCAATTGGTCCCAGGGCAAACAACATCAACATTAGCAATGTTCAATGCGGCCCAGGGCATGGAATTAGCATTGGTAGCTTAGGGGCAGCACCTAATGAAGGTGATGTAATTGGAGTTCATGTGACAAATTGTAACTTCACAAACACCATGTATGGTGTCAGGATCAAAACCTTTGCCACACCTTATCGAAGCACTATCTCTGCTATTGGTTATGATCATATAAATTACAATCAAGTGGGCTACCCAATAATCATTGATCAACAATATGTGCAAGCTAATAGTCTTAATGAGGTATGTTTATTTTCCATTATTTTATTATATTGTTAGAATTGGACGAGACAGGATTAGATAATGATCATATATTAATTAACAGTCTAGCTAATGAATGTGATTGGATGAGACAAGATTAGATAATAATCATACATTCGACCTCGAACTATTAATTAATAGTCTAGCTAGTCTAATTCAATCTAGGAGATCAAACATGACTTGATGTTATTGTTCCTTGATGAGTGATCTCTATGTATGTGTGTACAGAGTTCTTCAGGAGTGAAGATAAGTGGTGTTCGATTCAATGACTTACAAGGGAGTTCGAAGACTCAAATTGCAGTAAATCTGCAATGCAGTTCAAGTAATCCATGTGAAAAGCTTGAGATGAGAAACATAAACCTCGAATACCAAGGAAGTAAAGGACTTGCAAAGTCTTCTTGTTCCAATGCTCATGGTGATAGTTATGGTGAACAAAATCCTCCCTCATGCTTGATTAAACAGAATTTTTCTACTTAAGATATCACATTATAAATATTTAGTTAAATAAAGCAAAATTTATGTTTACTTGATCAAAAAATTCATAATAAAGTTTTTTTTTTCTTGATTCCAATGACACAATTTCACAGATTATAAATTTTTAAGGTTGCTTGATCATTGATTAAGAAAATCATTGATAATGACCTATAACATTATTAGCTGGTTATTTTCTACTTTGAAAGTCCTTAAAGTATTTCCAATGCTCTCATGGATTATATTTTTTTAAAAAAAAATGTCATGTTATTAATGTTAAGAGATTTGCTTTCTACATAACATAAATATTATTTAATCGATAATCAAATTAAAAATTATTCTCCAATGCTTCCATGTGTTTCCATTTAATGTTTTCATGTTTTTTCATTTAATATATCTATTTTTAAAATTTTTTTAATTATATTTGAAAAATTAGAATTAAATATTTATTGATTTGTTGAGATGACTGTCGAATAGACCATCTGAAAATATATGGTTATATTGATAATGTCTATTTTTTTGAAAAAAAATCTTTCATGAGATTCTTAGTTGATATGTTGTACTGATATTGATATGTCTTTTTAATAATAACATGATATGCGATATTTGTCTTCCTAAAAATTAATATTAATATGACATTTCAATAACAATATGACACGGGACACATCAACATCAATATGACACGTCAACTAAATACCCCATAATTTTTTTTTTTTTTTGAATAACAACTCAACTTGTTATTGATGAGTGATAATTACATTAAAGAAGAATATTTTAATTCAATATCTATTTATTCTATGTGACATATAATTTTTTTTTTTATATTTTATGAGAGTATTAGAGATGCCATTGGTTTTACACAAAATATCCATTAACTCAACATAAGATTGCTTTTTAATTATGTTAATGTGTATTTTTTTGGCCTTGAAAACTGTTTGGGGTGAGGTTGACTTGAATTTAAAAAATTGCTAGACTATGTGTACACTCTTAATTTTTTTCTGTAATTTTTTTATTTTTGTAAATTGTAATATATTTTTCTTTTTTGTTTAACCAACTTCTAATTTATGAATTTTACTCGTCGAAATTTACAGCATCAAAATTGTCAAATTCTGATGTTTCAATTATTTTTCATCTTTAATTTCTTTTCCTTTTTTTTTTTTGTACGATGGTGTGTGAGGTTATTTATTTTATTTTTTAAAAATATTTTTATTACAATATAAGTGTAATATTATTCAAATTTATTGAATAGATGTGTTATTTCGATTTGATATAAATTTTCTCATTCAATAATATATTTATATATATTATAAAACCATATATACTATACTATAATAAAAGTTTTTTAATATTATAATTATTATTTGTAATAAATAGTAATATTACGATGCTAAGTAGATTTGAATAAAATTGTCTTCTAGTTTCTAATTTTGTATTCAAACTTATTGTTTCTATCAACTTTTATAATAGAATCTAATAATTAGTAATCAATGACAATACTAATTTTTAATTTTTGTGACTTACGCATCAAATTATCTGTTGTATATACCCATCATCAAATTTTAACATGAAGGAACAGTCTTATTAGCTTGAGCTCATTAATTTCAAATATATTTTATAGTTATTTTCATTTTCTCTCTTAACAATTAGTGAATCATCATTATCACCCTTGATGATTTAAAAAAGTCAAAAACTCTCCCCGAATCATTGTTAACTCAAATTAAAAGAATGGGTAAAAAAATGTTTTTTGAATCAATAGAAAGGAAATAATTAACAAACCCCGTTTCTGCACTTCTATTTCCGTACAGACGGCAGCCTGCCGGCAACCCCACGGTAACCCTCCAGCCTATATTTAATTCGACTGAAAGATTCCCGTGAAGTTAAGCCGTTTTTCCCTATTGAAAACTTTTTTAATAACACATTTATATAATAGACTTAGTAAAAATGTGGGCAGCATAACGACTATTTTTCTAAGATTACCACGCTGCGAATTTGGTAAAAACTTTAAACACTTCTAAAATCAATTGGTTTTTCCCAAACTTCTGGGCCTCAGGCCTTCAATTTATCAATTCACAAGCAACCACAAGCATGTCATCAATTTTCAAAATAAATTAAAACACAAAACAGTATGTCATGCATCTATATTTATTTATACATGTTCAAATATAAGAAAAACTTTTATATTATGTCATATACAATTAAGTATTTCTCAAAATAAGATATATACAATCACAGCAATACAAAGCACTTTCGACCCAGTCTGTCTAGTTCTGGACTGGAGTCTCTGAACCTGATGTACCTATACCTGTACCTGTACCTGCATCTGCCCCTGGGGAGGTTTTGTTTGTAAAACATAAAATAGTATAAGCTACACGAGCTCAGTGAGTGTTGTAAGTTTTTATTTTCATTTTATCTTTATAAAAATTCCTCCCTTAGTTTTAAAATACTTTATAAACCTCTCATCGCTGTAATATGAAAATTCAATTTTTCTCTCAAAACCATTTTTCAGATAAATGCATGGATAACTTATTTATGTAAATATCATTCAATTCCATTATAAAACTAAAAAAATACGATAAATTATCATATAATTTCAGTTTTCTGCATAAAATATAAATAGTGGTGGCATTATTATTTTTGAAAAGTCTCTGAATAAAACGAGCCAACCACTAATGGTCCGTACCATATGGTATCCTAGGTATGGAGCGGAATTTTGCCTCGCTCCGGCCTTCCCGAAATTTTCCTCGTTCAGGCTATCTAACCGGTATTACGTAGCGGAATTTTTCCCTCGCTACGGAGCGGCATTTTTCCTCGCTCAGGTGGAAGCTAGCTAATAATATACCTTATACGTGCATTAGGCGACACACTAAACTGAACAATTAACTCGATACAATCCCCCCTGCGGGTTTCCTCCCGCTGTTAGTGACAGACACTCCCAACACTGCCAATGCACGCTTCGGGTACTCAACCTCAACCGGAAATAACTGTAAGATCTACCAAGCATACCATATGTTCAATATATATTTCCATCAAATAATTTTTCACCATAAATACTTATCTCGTATAAACTTTTCAAATTTAAGAAATCCACATCTCATATAATCATTTATAGTCCATGCAAAATATTTTTCATATAATTTCATTTATTTCAAAATCAAAATATAACATATCATAACATAAACTTTAAAACATTATATCCAAAATATTTTGAATAACACTCACCAATTATTGATTCACAAAATCACACGCTTTCGGGTTCCCTCGATTCCAAATATAATTATCGCCGTCCTAAATTAAATCTACAAAGTAATATAATATATAAAATTTTTAGTACGGCTGCTATATAGGAAAAATAACCCTAAAAATGAATTCTACACTTAAAAACGAGTCTGTAGACACGTCGGGAGCTAAATTTCGAGTTCGGAAGGTCGGAAATCTTACCTCCGCCGTACGTGGTGGCCGACGACGACTTTTCGGCGTCGGATTCCGGCGACTTCGGTGGTGGGAGGTATGGTTAGGTGGGTTTTGTTGTCCTTGACACACTGATCACGAAAATGAGGTCGATCGGCGTCGAAATTACTTCGTTTGGCCGGAATCTATAGAATCTACGTCGCACGAGCTTTCCAACGGTACCAAGATTGGCCAAAACGGAGCTCGGATGAGGTCGGAACGAGAGATTGAAGTTGGGCTCGCGGAGAGGAAAGTTGCTGGAAATCTGAGGAGAGAGAGAGGAATGGCTCGGCTGGAGGAAGAAGATGACGATATAATCCGGTCGAATTGCGATTTGCCCCCTCAACTTTTTCAAAATTTCGATTTCAACCTAAACTTTTAAAAACATAACTTTTTAGTCCTTGCACTATTGCCCAATTTTTATAACATTTTTCAATTTCACCATTTCTTCAATATTTCTTTTTTTATACTATTTTCATACCTCTAAATCAATTATTTTACCATTTCTTGAGCTCGAAATCGCATCCATAAATTTCATCATAATCCAATTTTATATTTGGGCACTCTAAATTATTATTTTATTCCATAAATGAGACATACGTGTACAATACGTATATAATACTAAAATAGGGATGACATATTACAATAATGATTCTTCAATCTCAAATCCAAGACTCAACCTTGGATAGGTGGTGGAAACTACCAAACTGGAGAATGATAGGCGTAAAGAGAATTTCCAGTGGAGCGGTGAAATGTGTAGAAATCGGAAAGAATACCAACGGTGAAAGCAGGGAAAATTGAAAATAACTTTATATTTTATTATTCTAACCGATCTATGATTATATAATAAAATTAATACTTCTATTATATCTTAGATCAAATAATTATGTTAAAATTTTGAATTTTGATGTCAATTGCAACTAAACTATTCATTTAATGAAATTAATATATATATTTTTGCTTAAAACTAACTTTTAGAAGATTTAAAATATAGTTTCATATTTGAAATTAATAGGATTTAGATATTTAAAACATACATCCACTATTGATTGAGTGGTATGCACCTCCCTATTTGCATGACAGGGGTCTTTCCGCTATAAGTTTTACAACGTGGCGGGAAGATTGTTTAGTACATAATCAATTTTGTGTTCCATGTAGAATGTGTTCTACATGACTGTCTAAATCATGTAAAAAAATTTCTTCATTACATTTAGGAGTTGGAATGCCTACAAAAATCAAAATACTGAATTCAAGACAATAACATCATTCAAAATATCTTCCGTATCATCAACAATAAATCAAGACTACGTCACTGTAGTTGAACAACAAAAGAAAAGACTACTAATAGCTAATCCTCTCTTAACTTGATCATTGTAATAATAGATTTATAACATCCTTGAAACAAGAATTTCAAGAAATCTCCGATAAAATTTGTAACGATACAGAACTAAATACTAGTAAAAAAATACATGCGAGAGTCTTTGTTTATGTAGGTAATGGTTTCCTAGAATTCAACTAGAAGGTTTTCTAGTCATATTATTAGTTATTCACTTTCCTAACATGGACTTCATAATCAAACTCTCATTTTACAACAATTGAACCAATGATTTGAAGAGACCATTAGTTCTCTCATTAACTTGTACGTGCACTACTCCATTCACTTGTCTGCCCGCATTTGTCGCTACGAGGGAGATTGTAGAATTCTGCGAGGTAAGAGAGAGCTTGTGAGTTGTCGTTGCAGATCCTCCATAAGGATGCAACCTCTCCTTTGGAAACAGTACCCCAATCCTTGCAATCATTCAGGAAGTCTAATAGTTTTGTATAGAATGAGTCGTAGTTCATCACCAGGAACGGTACAGGAAGCATGGAACCAATCCTTTCCAACTGAATTAGCGCTAGAATCTCAAATATTTCATCTAGAGTACCAATTCCACCAGGAAGAGCAACTACTGCTGTCCTTTCGGAGCTACTACTCCTAACTGCAGCATCCACGAGTCCATGCTTTCTTGCCGAGAAGAACCTACATTTGTTCGAAAAAGTTCATGCAATGCAGTAAAATTTATAGGTGGTGTCAAGAAAAATTTTTGGTGACGGTAACATTTACCTGCATGTAAGATAAGTTTCCGATGGTAGGTAGGGATGTGAATTAGAGGCTGTCCATTCTCCGGCTTCTTTACCTATCTTAAATCCACCGACTGGCTTTCCTGCTTCCATAGCACCTTTGGTGACTGCATCCATCAGACCAGAACCAACCCCCGACCACGTGGTACAGTCCAAAAGGTTAGCAATCTGCTATGTTATGATGTGAAATTAAAAATTCAGTACGGAATATCTCAGGCATTTAGATAAATTTAATTTGGTGACGTACCGCATGTTTGTTTACGATGTATCTCAATGTGTGCTTACATACAAATATATGTTTAATAAAAGTGTGATTTTGAAAAGAAATAGAGGGCAGTGAAATATTAGAAGCCTTGCCTCTCTACCCAACTCCACAGCTTGTAAGTGAGGTGGATGATCAGGTCCCATCCTTGAAGAACCTAAATACACAACTCCTCTCCCAAGTCGGTGTATGAGTTCATAGCATTGTTCTATCTCTTTTCTGACCTTTGAAACAAGAAAACCAGTTTAGAAAATGATCTAGGAAGAAATATGCCTGCAGCCAGTAAATGGCAGGGTCAACATAGCATGTCCTATGCTATCATCCAGCTAGACTGGGCTAATTGGGCATATGAATTATACGTAATGGGAAATATCTCAACTGTCAAATGACTCAAATCATCAAACTTGAATCTCCAATAGATGACACCTTTATCACTAAAAAGGCAGAACAGAAACAAAATGTTCCATCACGACACAGTGCAATGCTTATGCAGCAGGAATATATTACTCCTAAAAAATCTTACAAGAGGCAATATAAGTGTCTGTTATGCATGTTCTACACTCCCATATCAACATGGTCAATCCAAAAAATTTACGCATGTGGCAAGAATATGAGTTGATGATGTTTTCGAGTATGATTCACGGTATCTAATTCCCCAAATACCAAAGCAACTGGACATTTAGATCAACGGACTACATTCTAATTCAATAATTTACATAAACGAAAGATAATTCATATTAATAATCATAAGTAAATCAAAATCTATTAACATTAAATAACACTTTATGTTTTATTATCAAAATATTTTCTTCTCATTTTTTCCCCATTAGTATAAACTGAACTTCAAATTTGAAATATTTTGATTTTGTAAATTATTATATTCATTTTGAACTAATTTCTTATCCCATGGCGATTAGAATAAAAAAAAAAAAAAAAAGATCCATGCCATCAACACCATTTCATGTTTGTCAAGACATGTAGTATTTTATCTATATAATATATTTAATGACTAAAAAAAAGAGAAAAAGTGATATATTTTGAAGAGGGAAAGGATTGAACCACCATGATAGAAGAAATAAAAACAAAACCCATGGCATTAGGGCCTTTCTATGTTTGCTACAAGAGGTGGCATTTTATGTATATAATATATTTAATGACCAAAAGAAGGATAAAAAGCCAAATGTTTTAATGGTGGAAGAATTCCCTGGCGAGTTTATGTGAAAAGAAAAAGCTCCAACCATCATCGCCTTTTCCATACTTGTGATAGAATGTGGCGTTTTATTTATATAATATATTTAATAACAAGAAAAATTGACAAAAAAGCAATATGTTTTGATGATGGAAGGGATCAACCGTCGTCAGTTAAAAGCAAAGTAAATAAGCCTCAACCATCAGTAGCTTTCTATGTTCATAATAGTATATAGCATTTTATTTATATATTTAAATATTTAATAAATTTTTAAAAAAATTTCAGGGGCACATGCCCCACGTGGACCCATCCAGGTAGGCTCTTGAGAACACATAAAGGAATGGTGCACCATATTCTAACTATAGATGTTTAATGGTGGTAGAGTAAATGATCCGTGAAAACATTTGTTGCGCAGCACATTTACTTCATTGTTGCCTTAGATTTGAATGAAATTGTCTTCTAGTTTTTAATTTTTTATTTAGATATTTTATTTCTACCAACTTTTACAATAGAATCTAACAATCATTAATCAATCACAATACTAATATTTTAATTTGTGTGACTTACCCATCGAATTATCTGTTGAATATACCCATCATCAAATTTAACATGGAGTAATTTTATTAGCTTGAGTTCATTAATTTCAAATGTGTTTTATTATTCCAACCGATTTATGATTATATTATAAAACTTATACTTCTAATCCATTTTAGATCGAATAATTATCTTAAAAATTGGAGTTCTGATGTCAATTGCAATTAAACTATTCATTTAATGGAATTAATAATTTTATTTTGCTTAAAACTACTCATTTAATTGGAATTTTCATATAGAATGTGGTCTACATGATGGTCTAAATCATATAAAGAATTTTCTTCGATATATTTAGGAGTTCGAAAGCCTAAAAATATCAAAGATTCTGAATTTAACACAGTAACATCATACAAAATATATTCTGTATCATCAACAATAAATCAAGACTACATCACTGTAGTTGAACAACAAAGGAAAAGACTACTGAGTGCTAATATTAACTAATCATCTCTTAACTTCATCATTGTAATCTTTGATGAAATTTGTAATGATACGAAACTAAATACTAGTAAAAAATGCATGTGAAATCTTACACATGAAAGTCCTTGTTTTTAAAGGTAATGGTTTGAAATTTCATGGGATTAGGATTAAAAATTTTCAATCCAATCAAATTCGGTGTTTGGGTAGAATTTCAAACCCATTCCCAAACTTTTTTTTTTTCTTCCTCCTGCTTCCATGGAAATTCCCATTCCCAATCTAACTCGTGGGTTTCCACCAAATGGGAATGGGAACTCTCCCTTTTCTCGTTCATTCTCTTCGTCTCACTCCTCCATTTATTTCTCTTTCTCTCGCTCTTTCTCTTGCCATTGTCCTGTTCATCTTTGTCCCTACCCTCCAAATTCTTCACCTTATTTATTTATTTATTTATTTTTGTGGTTTGGGTTCTAGGTTCAACCAGAGTCAACGATGTTGGATTTAGAGGTTGTTGTGATCATTGTGTCATTTGATGTTAGATTTGAAGGAGATGAAGATGAAGATGAAGAGCTAGGTTTGTTTTCGAGTTGATGTTGGATCTGAGGTGGTTAGGTCTAGTTTCAAGTTGATGTTGGATCTGTGGTGGCGGAGTTTGGTTTCGAGTTGATGGAGACAAAAGAAGAAAGAACATGTGATCCTTTTTTTTTTCTTTTTTTTTTTTTTTGCTTTCTAGATTTCTGGGTTTGTGGTTCAACTGAGTTGACATTCGTGTTCAACTAGGTTGATTTTCGTGGTTTTTTTTTACTGGGTTGATGATAGATGAAGATGGCGATTTTGTGGTTTTTTGATTAGGTTGATAATGGATGAAGATGGTTATTTTGTGCTTTTTAGTCTGGGTTGATAATGGATGAAGATGGTGATTTTGTGCTTTTTAGTCTGGGTTGATGATGGATGAAGATGAACGGGTTGATTTTTCATATTTTTTAAAGATTTTTTAAAATTAATTTTAATTTAGATTATATAATAAAATATTTAAATTAATTTATTTCAATCCAATCTCAATCTACACCAAACACATTATGGTATAATTTTAAAATCTCAATCTACATCAAACATATTATGGTATAATTTTAATCCAATATCAAATTTTATCAAATATGGAACTGTAATTTTTTTTTTTTTTTTTACCAATCCAATTCATTCCATTTTCAATTTCATTCTCATTTATAATCTTAATCTCATGTGCCAAATGTAACCTTATAACTAATACAGGTGTTAGTTTTAAAGAAAATTGGTTCACCTAAACTAGTAAGTTGGTGAACCTTGTTTTATTCAATTCTGTTTATTTCTGACATGGAGAGTCAGACAGTCATTCCATAATTGTGTAGAGAAATATGGTAAGGCACAACCAAAAAACATTTGGGAGAAAAATACCAAAAATAACAACTTCAATAAGAGAAAATATATTTTTAACCCCAAACTTAAAAACATTTTCATTTCAACCTCTCAAACAAATAAATTACATCCTATACCCAAGATACCAAAATTACCCCTAACATACAATTACGAAATTGCCACTAATTTCAAATTTCAAAAAAAAAAACGGAAAGCGGAAATTACGCAACTGCCCACCATACATAAATCGAAAAGTCGGTGGGAAAATGAAAGCTTCTCGGTCTCTGTCGCCCGACGCAACCCGATCACGCCCGACGCACCCCGATCACCTAGTTCAACGATCGCCGACCACCGCACGCCGTCTCCGTCGTTCTGTAAGCACCGTACACCGCCGACGAGAACGTCTCCTCACCCATTACGACCGGTAAGATGTTTTCACTTTCCATTTTCAAATTTTCTATGACTTTTCCAATTTTTAGCCATTTGTAGATTTGATTAGTGTTTTTACATGTTGGGCATTCATGATAAAGGTCATATTATGTTGTATTTGGTTAGAATCTGCTTGGATCTGAACTGCATATCAAGATTTGGTAGATATATGATCTGAGAAGCCGATCGGTTTATGTGTGACCATATACCCCGACGTCGGTTTACGTGATCCAACAAAAGCCGAATCGGCTTACGTTGGATACTGCATCGACGTCGGGTTAAGTTTTAACGTTTTCACATGTTGGGCATGCATGATAAAGGTCATATGATGTTGTATTTGGTTAGAATCTGCTTGGATTTGAACTACATATAAAGATTTGGTAGATATATGATCTAAGAAACCAATCGGTTAATGTGTGGCCATATAACCCGACGTCGGTTTATCTGAGCCAACAAAAGCCGAATCGGTTTACGTTGATAATAATGGACGTCGGGTTACAATTTCACACATATACCGACAACGGCTTACGTTAAAACTTAACCCGACGTCGGTTAAATTAATTTGTTTAATTTTAATTTGTTAAAAAATTAATTAGTTAATTAATTAATTTGTTTAATTTTAATTTGTTTAATTTGATAATTTTAATTTGTTAAATTAATTTGTTTAATTTGTTAATTTTTTTTTAATTTTAATTAATTTGTTTAATTTAATATTTTGTTTAATTTTAATTTGTTAAAAAATTAATTAGTTAATTAATTAATTTGTTAAATTAAATTGTTAAAAAAATTTGTTAATTAATTAATTTGTTTAATTTTAAATTTTTAATTAATCAATTTGTTAAATTAATATGTTTAATTTTAATTAGTTAATTAATTAAGTTGTTTAATTTGTTAATTTTTTTAATTTTAATTTGTTAACTAATTAATTTGTTCAAATTTAATTTGTTAATTAATTAATTTGTTTAATTTGTTAATTTGTTTAATTTTAATTTGTTAAATTAATTTGTTTAATTTGTTAACTTGTTAATTAGTTAATTTGTTTAATTTGTTAATTTGTTTAATTTTAATTTGTTAAATTAATTTGTTAATTTGTTAATTTGTTTAATTTTAATTTTTTTAATTAATTTCTTAAATTATAAACAAATTATTCGTTGCTTTTCTTGTTAATTAATTTGTTTGTTTTGATCATATAATTATTCATTGATTTTCTTGCCTTCAGATGGAATTCAATTATAGGCATCCGGTGCAACATCTTCCAGAAAAATCATTAGGGAGTACACATAATAGTATGAAGATGATTGGTGAGTTAAATGCGTTTCTGCAGCAGAGGCAGCTATTAGATAGGTTTAAGGCAGAGAGTTCGATCTCTTATTTTTTAAAAATGAGCGGTAAACAGCTGCTAGTCACTCCCCTTATGCTAAACATCCTTACTAGAGAGTTAGTAAATTATCCTAATTCACAACCTGATGAGATGTGGTTCGAAATTGGGGGAAGGTCATATAGGTTTGGAAAGCAGGAGTTTTTATTAGTGACAGGATTGCAGTTTGGTTATCTCGACCTACAAGTGCTTAAGAGAAAGCAAGAAAATGAGAATAGTTTGCTGCGACGACTTTTTAAAGGAGTATCGCCATTGTTAAGTGACATTATGCAAATGTTAAGGGTCCGGGGGGAGACCATAAGCAATGAGGATGTCTTGAAGTTAAGTAATATAGTCATCGCTTATAATTTATTTTACGGTTATGATGATCGGTCTAGGGTGGACGGTTATCTGTGGGTGCTTATAGAGGATATTAATATGTGGAATAAGTTCCCCTTTGGTACAGTCGGCTACAGCAGGCTTATAGAGAGCCTTCGTCGTGCGCTTGATGAGGATCGGCTTATGACTGGCCGGAACATTAATTTGTATGGCTTTATTTGGGCTTTTCAGGTATGATATTTAGTATGATTTAATGAAAATTGTTTAATGTTTATATATATATTAGTTAAATGTTTATCAAATTTTTTGTAATCGAATGAAAATTACAGTGGTGGCTGATGGAAATGTTTCCGTGGTTGGAAGAGAGAGTAGGATCCAAAGTCAAAGGCGGCGACATAGTATTGCCACGGTGTTTGAATTGGGTGTGTAATAACAGAAAACAAATACGTTGGTCGAATGAGCTGATTCGTGTAAGTATCTAAATGTTTTACATTTATTTCTATTTATTGACTATTATTTTTTGTAATGATAATATTAAGTATATTATATATTTTTGTAGTTAATAGGAGGAAATACTACCCTCGAGCCCACTGATGCGGAGAAAGAAATGGATTACTGGAAGTCCTTCAACCCTAAACACCTAATTAGGGAGAATACCTATAAAGTAGGAGGTGGAGGGGGTGTTGATGAAGATACAGATGATGATTCTGATAGTCGGGAGGGCGAGACGGAGTCGAATAGGAAGGTAGAGGGTGAAAGGGAGTCAGCTGGTGAGGAGGAGGAGGAGGAGGAGAAGGAGGAGGAGGAGGAGGAGGAGGAGGATCCGCAGCGGCATGATTATCACATCCCAAGCCCACGAGCCGACTCAGAGAGTACATATTCGGAGGGAAGGACCTGATGGGTAAATGTCAATTTTTTAATCATATATAAATGTATTATTTAGTGAAATAGCTGACCCAACTTTATGTGTAATACAGGAGCAGTTGCGGGGCATATTGTGCAATGTTTATTCATGACCTACTATGCTCTCTAGAGGGTCAATGGAAGTCTGTCCAAACGAAGGATGATGCTCGTAGAATAAGGGCGCAGATAGCATTCGATTTATATAGGTATTCTACCCCAACGTATAGGGCAGACGAATGGGGGCGATGGACATTAGATGAGAATGGTAAAGTTGTATATGATTGATGTAAATATTACAGTAAATTACATTGATTGATTCATTCATTACTTAGCAAAATATTTCACTAAATTAGATTGATTGATTGATTCATTCATTATTTAGCAAAATATTTCACAAAAATTATAAACCAAAAAAAAAAATAAGGTAAATCAGTTTTTGTGAAAGTTAACCCGAAATCGGGTTTAAGGGTGCCATTAAAACCGGCGTCGGTTTTACTTACTCAACGTAAACCGGCGTCGGTTTTGGATGATCGCCGAAATTATATAGATGCACTTAACCCGGCCTCGGTTTTCGTTGTGCCACAAAAACCGATTTCGGTTTCAGAAGGTATATACACACCGATTTCGGTTTTTGTAGACCTATGTATACCGAATTTCACTTGCTAATATTAAAAATTCATCCAAAATTCCTCATTATCTATGTTTACATTGCTCAGAAGGTGGCCAAAAACTAAAAATTTCATATTATTATACACACCCAAAAGATACAATCATCAGACATGGCATCTCCAATTACAATGTGTATAACCTTATGACATAGAATAGTTCAATGTAATGAATATACCTATATATGCAATATGTTTCTTTCATTCAAGTAAATTGACATAATTTAATGCCAATTTGATAATTTTTAGTCCAACAGCCTCTGAAATCTGTAAAAAAACAAAAGAAAAAAATTCAATTCGGTTTTAGTGAGCACGTTAAACCCGGATCGGTTTTTTAATGTCATTAAAACCCGACGTCGGTTTATGTGACCAAACGAAAACCGACGTCGGGTTTAGATGTCCGCGCACATGTTTTGATCCACACTTAAACCGGCGTCGGTTTTCGTTATTGATTAAAAACCGACGTCGGGTTGGATTAAAAACCGACGTCGGTTTTCCTTCTTTTCACAATTTTTTTTTTTTAAATTTTTTTTTCCTTTTTTGTTTTTTTTCCCATTTTTGTGTTTCCTCTCAGAAGCGGATATCGGATTTTATTATGTTGACCATAACCAAAACTAATTTTTTATGCAAACATTTTCAAAATTTAACATAACCTCCCTTATTTTTTATTTATGTTACCCATAATATTACACAACATACGACGATATCACATATCATATAATAAATATTAATGTACATTAGTACTACAAAATAAATTATTAATTGATTTCAATAATAAGTACTCGTCATTCATTACAAAAGAGGATAAATCATAAACGTTAAGTTTATTCATTACAAATTTTCATGATTACCACCATTTTCATCATCTTCTGTGGGTGAAATTGGAAATCGTTGATCGCATCGACGTCGCGTGTGTCCTGTGACACCACAAAGGCTGCATTTTCGGGAGGTTCTGGGTCGTCCAGTACTGTGTGTGGCAGTGGAGCTATTTCCAACCTCTGCACCAGTTGCTGTGCTAGTCTCAGTAACATCAACAGGTTCTGTACTTGTCCCAGCATGATCTACATTTGTCCTTTCGAATGTAGAAATGGGAGGGTTTGGACAACGAAGACGGTTGTGTCCCATTTCACCACATTTTCCACATTTTTTCTTTCGACGACTTTCCCCGGCTGACGGAATTCGTGCCTCTTTCGGTCTACCTGGTTGTCTTCTTCCTTCGGGTGGTAGTACAATCATACTTTTGACTTCCGAGGGAACATTCCAATCTTTCGGGCCAGGAACAGGATTGATTGGACGTGCATATGCAGCTTTCAGCCATTCCTTGCTATAATAATCGTGACAGAGTGTATAATAATGAACACCGTTGACCCTGATATATATGACAAAGGTAGAAAGTTACCAAATGACATAAAATAAGGAAAAATAATAATAAAGTATAAGTATAATTATTATACCTAGCAACAGCAATGGCATGATGACATGGTAACTGATCTAGATCTCAATGTCGACAAGAGCATGTCCGCTCAAAAGGCTGAACGAAACCATAACCTAATTCATGTGTAACTCCAAACTTGATTGGTTGTTGAATGGGAGATACCGTAGCACTCGTCGATTCATTAGCCATCGAGTTCACATGATCCTCTGCAGTTTTGGTAACCGAAGTTCTGAGATTCTCGGCATGAACACGTCTATCATTATGCCATTTCTGCAGCATATGTCGTAGATATTCATGGGCGGTTGTTATTGGAAGCCGTCGCGCTTTCATCATGCATTTGTTCAGTGACTCTGCAATGTTAGTGGTCATCATAGCATATCTTCTTTTTAGAGCATATGCACGTGACCATTTCATCACTCCGATGTTAACCAATTTTTCATGCATTTGAGGACATGCTCCTTGAATTTGTTCTAAATATCTATCACAATCTGACCTTGTATAACAATATGCTGCAAGGTAAAATATATTCTCCACATCTTTTACCTTTCTATAGTATTTCTTCAAGTTTTGCTTCAAGTGGAAGAAACAGAATACGTGTGGGACTTCGGGAAAAACATTACTCATCGCATTCGCAATGCTTTTATGACGATCGGATACAATAATCAAATCCGACTGCAAATGTTGCCTCCCACCGATAATCTCTCTCAATCTACTTAGGAACCAGGTCCATGAATTGTCCGACTCTCCATCAGCAAAACCAAAGGCAAGTGGATAAATCATCTCCTCCCCATCTTTGCATGCAGCAACAAAAATCACCCCTTTATATTCACCTTTCAAATGAGTGGCATCAACCGCAATAACCGGTCTTATATAAGAAAGAAAACCCTCAATTGAGGCTCCAAGTGCAAGGAACGAATATAAGAACTGATTGTTTTCATCTGTCTCAACTGCAGTCACTGTACCAAGGTTTGTTTCCTTTAACATGTGAAAGTATGAAGGAAGCTGCTGAAATGACTCATCCGCTCTTCCATATGCTAGTTTCTTTACATATTGTAAAGATCTCCAAGCTTGATTGTACATTATTTGCACACCATATTGCTCCAACATTTCTGCAATCAAAAGTTGAGGTGTTATACTATCAAGACTCACTTTTTTCTGATACAACGTTGCTATCACGACAGTCTTCACACTCCGTCTATGTGACTCGTAAGCGTCCTGACAACATGTGTGCTCTGGTACATATTTATACACATACCACATCGAACCACCCTTTCTGCATCTTGCGCGAACCTCAAAGTTGCAGCTTACATCCTTACAACCAGCCTCATATCTGACCGTGCATGAACGTCTAACTTTATGTTGATGCCCGGAATTAAGAACACACTTTCCAACAGCAACATTCAGTTCATATTTACTATCAAAAAATGCACATTTATACAATGTATCACGTCGAATGAAGGTCGATATAGCAGTTGACGTAGCCTCAATTTCACACTGATCTACACCGGGAACAATCCAGTATGGTTGTGAAGGATTGGTTTCAAATTGTGAACCCGAAAATCTAATTTCTGGATACTCTACAGTCTCTGCATCCACTCCAGTTTCAATGCCATCACCTATAGTTTCCTCATTATCATCTCCACTGTTCGATATCTCATCACCATCACTATCTGCGTCCCGATCTTCATCATCATAATCATTTCCACCAAAATCAAAGTCACGTATTGGACTTTCTACGGATGTGAATGCGGCAATAGAAGTTGAAACTTGATTGCTGCCACTAGATGAAATAAAACAATTTTGCCCTTCACCTATAAATGGATTTACAATTCTATCCGCAGGTGCTTCTACGTCCCTTGGATATAATGACATTGTGTTGATGGTAAATTGAGGGACAGTAGAGTTAATACCTCCAGAATCTCTCATAATCTTATCAACATAAATCTCTCTATAATTTACTTTTTCGTCTGAAATCACACCCCGCACACTAAGATCTGTAGTGATAGATATCTTGATCCCCATATCTCGGAGTAAATAATGCAAACGAATATCCCATATTCTTCTATCAATGCCAGTAATTGTGTAAACAAATTCAACTAATTGAGAAAAATTGACATCCCTAGGAGCCCCTATCAAGAATGTCTCACCCCCAACACAGTTATTTCCATTCCATTCTCCATTACATTTAACTAGTATCGGTACTTCATCCATTCCTATCAAATTTAAAGTATAAACAAATTAGTCTAACACAGCAGTACTCACAAATAAAATAAAAATAAAATAAAATAAAAAATTTCTCGCCTTCTATAAGTAAACCGAATCGGGTTTTGTATATAAACATAACCCGATTCGGTTTTTGTGAATATAACGTAAGCCGATTCCGGTATTAGTATTATAACCCGATCCGGATTAGCTCTATACGTAACCCGATTCGGCTTATGTATACCCATATAACCCGATCCGGTATACATACATACACATTACCCGATTCGATTTACTACATAACCCGAATCGAATTATATATATCAACATAACCCGATTCGGGTTACGTTACACTACGTAACCCGACGACTTGCAGAAAACGCAGAAAATCACAAACTTCCAGATCTCACTCACATAAGGTTAGATGACAAGCAAAATTCACTCTTATGGCCCAACACTAAGTAATGTGAATAAAATAAATTGAAAATAACCAACAACAATCACGTACCTCAAAATTTGAACAAAAACTTCAATGTGGAGAATGTGTGTTCTTACGAGTCAAACAATGTTTAATGGGTGCACAAATGGACGTCAATGGATGACAACAAATTTTGTAGAGGATGGAGAGGTCATAAAATGGTAGAGAAAATGGAAGAAGAATATAGAGTCCATTGTGACATAACAAGCGGAAAAGGAAGAGGAAGAGGAAGAAGAAGAAAGGGTAATTACGTAATTTCTGATAAGGTTATCAAAGGAAATTAAACTGAAATCTAGGAAGGGGTAGTTTAGGTAACTTGGGTATAGATAGTAATTAGTTTGTTTGAGATATTAAAATAAAATTTTTATAAAAAGATGGCTAAAAACATAAGTTTACTTTCAAAATTGGTGCAAACTTAAAAGCTCTCAACATTTGGCTTGCCTAAGTAAGACATAATTATTCAAAATAGGAGGTATGCACCATTGAATTAAATTCCATTTTTGCCATAAAACATTTGCTATAACTACAGCAGTCAAGCTCAAATTCAAGAAGAGAAAATAGATACTGAAAGAAGAGAAAAGAGATACTGAAAAAATGAGTTCCATCTCACATTTTCAATTGTTTTTATTATCATTACTTTTATCAATTGTAGCTAAAGTTCAAGTTAGTGCACAAACTTTTAATGTGATGGACTTTGGTGCACGTGGTGATGGAAGAACGAATGACACTCAGGTAGTATCAACTTGTATATTATAAATCTGAGAGTTTGGGGATGAAAGTATAGTTCAAACTCATAATCTTATTGATATAGTGTAACATGCCCATCAAATATCACCGAATCTCCGCAACTTCCATAAGTTTAAGTCGATGTTATTGTTATTGTTATTATTTTATACTTACTAGCAATTTGTCATTATTTTATGCATGTTTCTGAAGGCATTTTACGACGCATGGCAACAAACATGTCGTGGTGGAGCACCGAGTACGATTTTCATTCCAAAGGGGAACTTCTTAGTGGGCCCAATGGTGTTATCAGGCCCATGTAAAGCCCCAGTTGACGTTCAACTTTCAGGAATCCTATGGGCTCCCATTGATGAAGCTTCTCTTCGTGTTGATTACTGGATTAGCTTCCGATATCTTGATGGGTGACAATGAAAGGTGGTGGTGCACTTAATGGTCAAGGGCCCTTTGTTTGGGGCAACAAAACTAGTGGTAAAAATACAAACACGATGCCTCTCCAAAACCCCATTGTAAGTTCCTTGAATATTACGATCTTATATTAAAAAGTAATTTTCAAAATAAATAATGTTTGTGTACTTTCTCATCCTTCAAGAGGTTGGGATTTCAATTCCCATCAAGGTCCCGTTAGAAGCACAGGATTAAACATGATCTGATGAGATAAATTGGATAAGATGGGATAAAATTAAATTAATATTATATTGTGTTTGATATAATTGAGATTGAATTTGATTGAACTAAATTGATATAATATTTGTATAAATTGATTTTTGAATAAAATATAATAAATTTATTTTTACATATATTTAATATAATTGAAATAAAATACATTTTTAATAAATTTTAAATTTAGAAAACTTCATAAAATTATTTTAAAAAATTTATAATCATAAAATATTTTTACTATATTTTATTATAATAAAATATTATATTTTAATAAATAAAATAGAAAAAAAAATCCCAAATTAATGTGATTTTAAAGCCCATATAAATCCCATCAATTCTAGGATTTGACGGTGCCTAATATGTAGGCCCAAGAAATGATTTCTCTTCCTCTCTCTTGCCCAAACGTGGGCAATGGTGGAAAGTGAAATTTGTTTTCCCATCCCACCAAATCGCCACGGTTCCAAACATAATGATATGAGTAGTTTTATCTTCTTATTATGAAAGTATTTATTTCTTATATATAAGATTTTTATTATTTGGATGATTCACCCTTAATACTAATTGCTTTTACGTGCATCTATAATCTTTTTAAATTTTTGTTTAGATAGTTCACCCTTAATATTGATTGCTTTTTAATGCATCTACAATCCTTTGATGCAATATTTCGTGGGTTTTTCTTAATAGTCTTTGAGGTATGATTATGTCAACAATGCTCGGATTAAACACATATCATTTATCAACAGTAAGGGCTTTCATTTGAACATATTTTCATGTGACAATATCACAATCGATACCATCAATATAGAAGCTCCAGGTGACAGTCCAAACACAGATGGAATCCATATTGGGATATCAAAGAACATTCAGATCTTGAATTCACAAATAAGTACTGGAGACGATTGTGTTTCAATTGGTCCTGGAACGAACAACATCAACATTAGCAACGTTCAATGTGGCCCAGGGCATGGAATTAGCATTGGTAGCTTAGGGGCAGAACCTAATGAAGGTGATGTGATTGGAGTTTATGTGACAAATTGTAACTTGACAAACACCATGTATGGTGTCAGGATCAAAACCTTTGCTACACCTTATCAAAGTACTGTCTCTGCTATTGTTTATGATCATATAAATTACAATCAAGTGGGCTACCCAATAATCATTGATCAAGAATACGTGCAAGCTAATAGTCTTAATGGGGTATGTTTATTTTCCATTGTTTTATTATATTGCTAGGATTGGATGAGACAGGAATAGATAATGATCATATATCTGATCTTGGACTATTAGTTAATAGTCTAACTAATAGATAAGATTAAACGAGACAAGATTAGATAATGATCATATATCCGACCTTATACTATTAGTTAATAGTCTAACTAGTCTAATTCAATCTAGGAGATCAAACATGACTTGATATTATTGTTCCTTGATGGGTGATCTTTATGTATGTGTGTACAGAGTTCTTCAGGAGTGAAGATAAGTGGTGTTCGATTCAATGACTTACAAGGGAGTTCGAAGACTCAAATTGCAGTAAATCTGCAATGCAGCTCAAGTAATCCATGTGAAAATCTTGAGATGAGAAACATAAACCTTGAATACCAAGGAAGTAAAGGACCGGCAAACTCTTCTTGTTCCAATGCTCATGGTGTTAGTTATGGTGAACAAAATCCTCCCTCATGCTTGATTCAATAGAATTTTTCTACTTAAGATATCACATTATAAATATTTAATAAAATAAAGTAAAATTTATGTTTACTTGATCAGAAAATTCATAATAAAGTTTTTTTTTTTTTTTTTTTTTTAAGATTCCAATGACATAACTTCATAGATTATAAATTTGTAAGGTTGATTGATCATTGATTAAGAAAATCATTAATAATGACCTATAACATTATTAGCCGATTATTTTCTACTTTGAAAGTCCTTAAAACATTTCCAATGTTCTCATAGATTGTGTTTTTTTTTTTTTTTTTTTTTTAAATGTCATATTATTAATGTCAAGAGATTTGCTTCCTACATAACATAAATATTATTTGATCGATAATCAAATTAAAAATTATTCTCTAATGTTTTTATGTATTTTCATTTAATGTTTTCATGTTTTTTCATTTAATATTTTTTTAATTTTAATTATATTTGAAAAATTAGAATTAAATAGTTATTGATTTGCTGAGATGACTGTCGAATATACCATCTAATAATAAATGGTTATGTTGACAATATCTATTTTTTTAAAAGAAAATTTTTCATGGGATGGTTGGTTGACGTATTGTATTGATATTGATATATCTTTCTAATAACAACGTGACATGCAATATTTCTCTTTCCAAAAAAATTAATGTTAGTGTGACGTTCCAATAACAATGTGACATAGAGTATACCAATATCAACATAACACGTTAACTGAGCACCTCATGAAAGATTTTTTCTTTTTTTTTTACCATCTCAACTTGATATTGATGAGTGATAATTACATTTAAAAATATATATTTTTATTCAATATTTATTTACTCTATGTGACATATAATTTTTTTCACATTCTATGAGAATATTAGAAATGCTATTAGTTTTACACAAAGTATCCATTAACTCAGCATAAGATTGCTTTGTTAATTATGTTAATGTGTATTTTTTTCTCCTTGAAAACCGTTTGGGTTGAGCTTGACTTAGAATTTAAAAAATTGCTAGACTACGTGTACACTCTTAATTTTTTTTAATTAAATTATTACACTCTATTGTTACATTTTTTCAAATTTTTATTTTTGTAAATTGTAATATATTTTTCTTTTTAATTTAACCAACTTCTAATTTATGAACTTTACTCGTCGAAATTTATAGCATCAAAATTACTAGATTCAGATGTTTTAATTATTTTTTATCTCTAATTTTTTTTTTTTTTGTACGATGGTGCGTGAGGTTATTTATTTTATTTTTTAAAAATATTTTTATTACAATATAAGTGTAATATTATTCAAGTTTATTGAATAGATGTGTTATTTCGATTTGATATAAACTTTCTCATTCAACAATATATGTATATATATTATAAAACCATATATACTATACTATAACAAAAGTTTTTTAATATTATAATTATTATTTGTAATAAATAGTGATATTATGAAGCTCAATAGATTCGAATAAAATTGTCTTCTAGTTTCTAATTTTTTATTGAAACTTATTATTTCTATCAACTTTTATAATAGAATCTAATAATTAGTAATCAATCACAATACTAATATTTTAATTTTTGTGACTTACGCATAAAATTATCTGTTGTATATGCCCATCATCAAATTTTAACGTGAAGGAACAATTTTATTAGCTTGAGTTCATTAATTTCAAATATATTTTATAGTTATTTTTATTTTCTCTCTTAAGGATTAGTGAATCTTATCGCCCTTGATGATTTAAAAAAGTCAAAAACTCTCCTTGAATCATTGTTAATCCAAGTTAAAAGAAGGGGTAAAAAAATGTTTTTTGAATCAATAGAAAGGAAATGATGATTCTTCAATCTCAAATCCCAAGACTCGACCTTGGATAGGCGGTGAAAACTACCAAACTGGAGTACGATAGGTGCAGAGGGAATTTCCGATGGAGTGGTGAAATGCATAGAGATCGGAAAGATCACCAACGGCGAAAACAGGGGAAAATGAAAATAACTTTATATTTTATTATTCCAACCGATCTATGATTATATAATAAAATTAATACTTCTATTATATCTTAGATCAAATAATTATGTTAAAAATTTGAATTTTGATGTCAATTGCAACTAAACTATTCATTTAATGAAATTAATATATATATATATATTTTTGCTTAAAACAAACTTTTAGAAGATTTAAAAAGTAGTTTCATATTTGAAATAAATAGGATTTAGATATTTAAAACATACATCCACTGTTAATTGAGTGGTGTGCACCTCCCTATTTGCATGACAAGGGCCTTTCCGCTATAAGTTTTACAACGTAGTCGGAAGATTGTTTAATACATAATCAATTTTGTGTTCTATGTAGAATGTGTTCTACATGATTGTCTAAATCATATAAACAAATTTCTTCATTACATTTAGGAGTTGGAATGCCTACAAAAATCAAAATACTGAATTTAACACAATAACATCATTCAAAATATCTTCTGTATCAACAAAAGAAAAGACTATTATTATCTAATCCTCTCTTAACTGGATCATTGTAATAATAGATTTATAACATCCTTGAAACAAGAATTTCAAGAAATCTCCGATAAAATTTGTAACGATACAGAACTAAATACTGGTAAAAAAATACATACGAGATCTTACACACGAGTCTTTGTTTATATAGGTAATGGTTTCATAGAATTCAACTAGAAGGTTTTCTGGTCATATTATTAGTTATTCACTTTCCTGACATGGACTTCATAATCAAACTCTCATTTTACAACAATTATTCAACATCATTGAACCAATGATTTGAAGAGACCATTAGTTCTCTCATTAACTTGTACGAGCACTACTCCATTCGCTTGTCTGCCTGCATTTGTCGCTACAAGGGAGATTGTAGAATTCTGCCAAGTAAGATAGAGCTTGTGAGTTGTCGTTGCAGATCCTCCATAAGGATGCAACCTCTCCTTTGGAAACAGCACCCCAATCCTTGCAATCATTCAGGAAGTCTAATAGTTTTGTATAGAATGAGTCGTAGTTCATCACCAGGAATGGTACAGGAAGCACGGAACCAATCCTTTCCAACTGAATTAGCGCTAGAATCTCAAATATTTCATCTAGAGTACCAATTCCACCAGGAAGAGCAACTACTGCTGTCCTTTCGGAGCTACTACTCCTAACTGCAGCATCCACGAGTCCATGCTTTCTTGCCGAGAAGAACCTACATTTGTTCGAAAAAGTTCATGCAATGCAGTAAAATTTATAGGTGGTGTTAAGAAAAATTTTTGGTGATGGTAACATTTACCTGCATGTAAGATAAGTTTCTGATGGTAGGTAGGGATGAAAATTAGAGGCTGTCCATTCTCCGGCTTCTTTACCTATCTTAAATCCACCAACTGGCTTTCCTGATTCCATAGCACCTTTGGTGACTGCATCCATCAGACCAGAACCAACCCCCGACCACGTGGTACAGTCCAAAAGGTTAGCAATCTGATATGTTATGATGTGAAATTAAAAATTCAGTACAGAATATCTCAGGCATTTAGATAAATTTAATTTGGTGATGTACCGCATGTTTGTTTACGATGTATCCCAATGTGTGCTTATATACAGATATATGTTTAATAAAAGTGTGATTTTGAAAAGAAATAGAGAGCAGTGAAATATTAGAAGCCTTGCCTCTCTACCCAACTCCACAGCTTGTAAGTGATGTGGATGATCAGGTCCCATCCTTGAAGAGCCTAAATACACAACTCCTCTCCCAAGTCGGTGTATGAGTTCATAGCATCGTTCTATCTCTTTTCTGACCTTTCAAACAAGAAAACCAGTTTAGACAATGATCTAGGAAGAAATATGCCTGCAGCCAGTAAATGGCAGGGTCGACATAGCATGTCCTATTGCTATCATCCAGCTAGACTAGGCTAATTGGGCATATGAATTATATGTAATGGGAAATAACTCAACTGTCAAATCACCAAACTTGAATCTCCAATAGATGACACCTTTATCGCTAAAGAGGCAGAACAGAAACAAAATGTTCCATCACGACACACTGCAATGCTTATGCAGCAGGAATATATTACTCCTAAAAAATCTTACAAGAGGCAATATAAGTGTCTGTTATGCATGTTATACATTCCCAATATCAACATGGTCAACCCAAAAAATTTACGCATGTGGCAAGAATATGAGTTGATGATGTTTTCGAGTATGATTCACGGTATCTAATTCTCCAACTACCAAAGCAACTGGACATTCAGATCAACGAACTACATTCTAATTCAATAGTTGTGCTATGATAACTTTAACTATCAAAGGCAAAGGTCTCTTTTTCACCACCATCAACATGAATTACAAGTTACAAAAGGATATATATACATCTTCTGCAGTGATCAAGTAAACCGCTGTTCCTCTATGCTCCTTTCCTTGTACGAATCTAATGATATAATCAATTTCTCCAGAGAAATGAAACATCAACATTAATTTAACATCCACTCCTTGTATTATTTTCAATTAAACAAGCTCTAATTTCAAACTTCTTAGATCTATACCAATTATGTACTCCTATCCTGATTATATATTGATATCAACATGAATGTATAAATTTCCAAATGCATCAAACTCAATAGCTCAACTCAATTCAATGCAACTTCTCAACTACTAGATAAATCAATTATATACAAAATAATTCAAATAGAACATTAAACTTTGGCATCAATATTAATCTACAACAAGTCAATTGAAAGTATTAACATAGCACAAGAACTAACTCTATAAACAAACCAAAAACACTGAGTATATATACCTCATTAGGGCTTGATCTCTCATCAAAATCAACAACAACCTCCCTCCTGTTGCAAACCAAAGCTCTTCCTCTCCAAGTCTTCACCTTTGGAAACCCGACAACCCCACCAACACCAAACCTCTCCTTCCCATTTAAAGATTGAAACTTTACATTCCCATCACAACTCCTCCCCAAAACATGACAACAGCAACCAAACGAACCCAACACAGACAACCCCATCTGCAGACCACCACCCCCCCACCCCCCCAGTTTAGCAAAAAGCTGCAATCTTTTTCAGTGGAAACAGCTTCTTCTCTTCATTGGAACCGTTAAGATCGAAACTTTCGCCAATCGGGTACAAGAATTTGCTTCTTGTTTGATGATTCTTCGAAGCTTTGGAGAGACCGGGAATATTGGGTTGGTCAAATTACACAATCATTCCCCATGGTGTTTTGGTATACTTACATGAATTTATAAATTTATGAGATAGTTATGTTAAATTGTTGGTCATAATGTTTCATTGACGCTGCACGTATACTCCTATGGTTAGTTATGGTTTATTAACTGTTAGTCAGTATAAAAAAATTTTAATATAATTTTTATGTTTTTATTTTTAAATTTAAAATAATAACTTTTTTTTAATTTATTTGATTCTTGAAAGAAAGGTTATTTTAATCCTTTTACTATCTTTGATTAACGATCAATTAATCATAATTAGTGATAGAGATGTAACAACATAGGTGTAACATTTTTTTTTTAATTACTGATATCAGATTTGAACATTATCAAAAGCAATTAAAATGAAACTCTGAAGTACAAACAATTAAAATGGAACTTTGAAACACGAACAATCAAGATAAAATTTTAAAGAATTGTCTGAATTTTTATCCTTAAAAACAGAAAAAAGGCTATCAACATATTAATGGAGGGTTGGGGATCGAACTTATGACCTTAGTGCATGGATAGGGATAGCTATGCTACTATGCTTATCCCACTTGGCGTGTAGGTTTAACACTTTGATATATATCAAGTAGTGTGTATATGATTATAGGAACCTTATATAGTTGTATAATTATTGAAAAGATTAAGGATATTTATGTAATTTAATCCCTTGTGGTCCATTTTTGATGCATTGGAGTTGATTCGGGTTGGGTCAACTCGACCTGGTTAGGGGTTTTCAAGAAACGGTGTCGTTTCTAGATTTGACTATTTTACCCTTCAGAATATAGGAGGAGAGTTGGATAAAAAAGTAATTGTGTAAAAACTAGGGTTTTTGATGAGACTATAACATCAGCCACCACTAGCGCACTTATGTTCTCTGCCTCTCTCAGTGTGTGTTTGAAACCCTAAACAGTTTGCAAGCGAGAGACTCCAGAGAGCTGCAATTCTCTCTCGGCCATAATGGGTATGTCTTAAAATCTCCACTTTTGTCTCCTGAATCGAAAGTTTTGATTTTTATGTGTTTTTTTGGGTGGTGTTTTGGATCCGAACTGACATGAGAATGGTTTTGTGTTGTTTGATTAGGTATTTCTCGTGATTCCATGCACAAGAGGCGTGCCACCGGAGGCAAGAAGAAGGCTTGGAGGAAGAAGAGAAAGTAAGTTTTGATTTATGGGTGGGTTGGTTTTTTATTGTATTCATATGATGTTTGTTTTGCTTGGTTGATGAGAAACTTATGGAAAGGTAGATGAGGAGAAGAGGAAAAAAAATGTGTTTTTCAGTTTTGTTTTGTGTTTTTGCTTTGTGGGTCAATGATATATTTGTCTTTGCTTTTTTCTTTTTTTTTTTCTGTTTCTTCCTCTAAAGTTTTAGATAGATATGTTATATTTTGAATTGGAAATTTGTTGAATATATGGCTCTGATTTAGAAGTTTTTGCCTTTGTTGGTTGATTGATATGTCTCGAAAAAGATTATAGTCTTAAAACATGAGATCTTTTAGATCTTGGTTAGAAGTGGTTGGTTTGCATAAACATTTGTACTAGACTGTTGATATGGTTCGTTCTAGTTGTATGGTTTGTTTAACATTGAGTGGTGTAGATTGATTTGTTCGAGTTGTTTGTTGAAGGTATGAGCTCGGAAGGCAGCCAGCTAACACAAAGTTGTCTAGCAACAAGACTGTGAGGAGGGTCAGAGTTCGCGGTGGGAATGTGAAGTGGCGTGCTCTGAGACTTGATACTGGAAACTACTCTTGGGGAAGTGAGGCTGTTACTCGCAAGACCAGAATTCTTGATGTGGTTTACAATGCCTCTAATAACGAGCTGGTGCGTACTCAGACTTTGGTGAAGAGTGCCATAGTTCAGGTTGATGCTGCACCGTTCAAGCAATGGTATCTCCAGCATTATGGTGTTGACATTGGTCGCAAGAAGAAGGCTGCTGCTGCTTCTGCCAAGAAAGAAGGAGAGGTAAAGCAATTTGCTATGTAGCTAAAGTATTTTGTTGATTTTCGGTTTGTGTTATTTTAGAGTTTTGTCTTGTTCTTGATTGTGGGTTGCCATTAATGTTTTGGCATTTCATATTTGCTTGATATTAAATAGTTTATTCCAAATGAAACAGTCTCGTTTTTTCATTGGATGAAATGGGTTCATTCTGGTTCAGAGTAGGCCTTTTATTCAAAATATTGTCTAGATTTGTGTGGTTAGGCTAATGATTTTTAGTGTGTTTTACAAAAATGTGATTGAACATGACCTGTATATATTTGTTATGCATTTTTGAGTATGTTTTACATCCTTAACATGTTTTACTTTGCTGTTTGACAGGAAGGTGAGGCTGCTGCTCCTGCTGAGGAGGCAAAGAAGAGCAACCATGTCCAGCGTAAGATAGAGAAGCGTCAAAAGGATCGTAAGCTTGACCCACATATCGAAGAACAGTTTGGTGGTGGTCGTTTGTTGGCTTGCATCTCATCACGACCTGGACAATGCGGCCGTGCTGACGGGTATGTGACTTCCTTTCATTCTTCCATTCATTTTTTGTTGTAATGTTTCTCAGAGTTGCTTTTAACCTACAACCCTGGTATCATAGAAGCATAATATGAATTGCTCTGTGCACCCATTATTACCTTAATGTAAGATATCGTTAATATTGTTTTTCTGTTTCTTGCATTAAGCATTAATGTGATTGGCAATTGGAAATGTGACAGATACATCTTGGAAGGCAAAGAGCTTGAATTTTACATGAAGAAGATACAGAGGAAGAAGGGCAAGGGTGCTGGTGCTGCCTGAAGAACTTCTTTTACATGAATTTTTTTTTTCCCCTATTTTCAGTTTATGTTCCTACCTTAGACTGTTGTTGAACTTAAGATGAGATGAACCTTCAAACCTGAAATTTTGATTGTGTTATTGCATAATTTTAGTTTGGAATATTATCTTTTCATGCCTTATTATCCATGGTTGTATTATACCTTAAGTTTTGTCTAGTTTCTGCATTGCGGAATTATTATATTGATGCATAGCCATCTTAAATAGTAGCTTGAATCCTGATTGAAAAAATGAATTTATAAAATTAGTAACTGTTTTTATGATTGGAGAATTTAATTTAGTGTCTCTTTGAATAGATTTTGTATCTTTTTCTAGTAATTTTAAATTCATGAAAAGGTTTGTATTTTATTGAAGTATAAAAGGTTGTACATTTAAGTTTTGTTCTGTATTTAAAATGATTGTTTCAAAATGGTCTTGCAAGTGAACAAATCCTGTAAGCGAGAGGTAGCAAATAAAAATATTCTTTGAACTTCATTTCTTATATTTGTACGTTTGATGTATTTCATTTGATAGTGTATGACCATCATAATCTTGGTCACCAGTCTGATATCTGCTACCCGAATCAATCTGACTGTGAATGTCCCTCTTTTGCTATATATTCCTTCAATATCTTCTCAAATCGTATGTTCAACACAAACACTTGTTGATATTACTTAAAATCAAATTATATTTGTGAGTTGATATTATGTTAATCCAAGGCAAAGATAATTAAGTTTACTGGGACAATAAGATCACAAACATTAGTCTGATTTATCATTATATTTCTTAGCTAAGGTTCAGGTTCAAATCTTCTGTCCCTCAAGTCAAATTAAAAACTTATAGATACAATAATTTGAAAGAATTGGAATGCATCAATGCAAAGCTGCTCGACTCTACAGAAAATAAGCTCATAATCACAAAAAAAGAATGTCATAAACTAAAAAGCACAATCATATGACATCAAGATTTCAAACCATGCTTACTCAAACATGAATTAATACAATGAAACACTGAGTCAATTTATCATAAACTAATATGACAACATTCCTGAAAAACTTGAAACCAGAATGACAAATAACACGAGTTCCTTTCACATTTGCCCATATCACCAAAAACACACACACACACCTCCTATTGTTTAGGTGGGTCATACCCATATTTCTTCCTCAACCGGTCCTTGACAAAATCATTACGAGCTTTGATTCTAGCTTGTTGAGGAGCAATGTTGATATAAGATACATGCACTCCAACAGCAAAAAGGGCAGCTCCAGCAATGAAGCATCCCACGCTCGCTGCCAGCTTCTTGGGCGTAGAAGGAAAGCACACCACCATCTTCTACTACAAAGCAAGCCAAAGAAAAAAATGCAGTCAAAGATCAATGCAATGTATTACAAGAAAACAAAATTGCAAAAGATAGAAAATTTTCATGTGTCAAATATAAAAAAATGAGATGTTATGGGAATCCAAAGCATGTTAATATATGTATACAACAAGAAAACCCCATTTGATACATAAGATTGGAAGTGAAAAAGAGTGCTAGATATGTCTCTTGGGCATTTTATCATACAGCTGGTGATCGTTTTTAATCGAACTCTTATCTAGTTGGAAAAATGTGTTTGAGTGGATGATAGTTGACTATAAAATATGTAATTGTGTGTGTGTGTGTGTGTGTAAGTAGCAGCCAGTGTGGTGTGCACATACGAAGATTAAAAGAGCCAAATCTGGATGTGTTTGGTTGAGGTGGGGTTTAATTTTATTCTTAAATACAACAAAGAAAAACAATTTAATTAATAAAGGTGTCGAATGGGCTCAGTCCACACCTGGCCCTCAAATCAAGGGCTTAGCCCATGTCCACACCTGCCCATTTGGCTCCACAATTAATGACCACAAGTGGTCACTGCATAAAAGACCAAGCGAGCTCTCACAAAATGAGAACCGAAAAATTGTAGAACCACTTCTTTGGTACGTAAATTTTTTTTTTTTTTTTTTTTTTTTAATACTAGCATTAGCTCAGGAGACAGCTGAAACCAACTGAAATCTGATTGTAGTGGCACAACTTAAGGAATACTTTCAGGAAACGAGAGGAAGCAATCCATATCAAGTGGAGATAACTTATAACATATGGAGAAAAAAACCTATAAATTTGTGAGGTTGGGTGTAAAACTCACTACCTTATGAAGTTAGAGGACGGTAATGATCTTACCACTAAACCATTGTTCGAAATCTTTTTTTGTAAGTATGTTAATTCTACCAAATATTTAAAAATAAATCATTTTTAATAATTTTCATGACATTTATTTATACATCTAATACAATAAATTCAAGTAAATAATATTTTCATATTAAGTGATTATAATTATAAATTATAAGTTTTTAAACAATATTTTATAAGGTGTATGATTGTTACAGAAGGGGAGTTTGTAAAGCGTAAATGGGTTGCATACACCATCACTCATGTAAATCATGTGTCAACACTCAACAGCATTATGTCAGACCATTATAACATAATTATGTTCCTAGTGTAGAATCCAAAAACAAAGTGTAAAAATGAGTTACCATAAATTAGAAGAAGATTGGTTTTTACAAAAGAGCTCTTGTTCTTCTACACAAGGCGAAATTTTTATTTTATTTTTCATTGATAACAAAATAAAACTTGTAAGAACCAAAAGTCTTATTACAAAAGCAAAATGACTTCTCTTGAAAACTTATTATAAGATTCGGAGACTACTGAAGGAAATTTTCCATTCTTTTTTTCCAAGAACCACACAAACTTATTAAATACAGTTGATGAAAATAGAACCCGAACCACCTTGATAAACAGAGGGGTGAACAATCTTCCACGTGCAGAAGCGATACATAAGAAAACTGATTATTATACAAGAAAATATGAATCTAGTATGACATATTGAAAACTATTTTAAGATACAATACATCCAGGACCTTGGTCCAGATACCTGGTGCTCTTACCACTTAAGCTAACCCACTTATGTTAAATGTTAGTCACTAGTTAACTCAGCTCTGGTTGAGCAATTGCTTTGACCACTCGAGCTTTATCATCTTCAAACAGCTCATTTTCTGCAATAAATGATACTCAAATGTTAATCAACAGAAAAGATATGTGCACAGTATACTTTCTCTCTTAGATTGATCTTTTATTTTACCTTTTTGGTCTTAAAGTGGGCGAGGTAACATAGAAGCTTGGTACGGTTGGCAATTAGTATCTTCACAAACTCTGGAGGCTTGTCTTGATTACTAACTTCTGTATATACAAATATAAGTTTTTCATCCAAAAATCTAGTTGGTTGAGCTAAAAAGAAAGTGACATATTTGAATATACAAATCATACTCTTTGCACCTCATAATGCATTTCAAATTCTTGACTAGCTAATAATATGCATTATGCATGAACATTCTATAAACAAAATGCAAAGGAATGAAATAAACAAGGTCATAGTATTAAGGTGAAAGGACAAAAATGACCTAAAATACTATGGAATTAAGAATTTTATCCCATCTTATTGTTTTTAATATTTTTGTTCCAAAAGGGTACTTTTTGGGGACAAAATTATCTTTAAAAAGAGCTAACTTCATCTTTTTCAACTTTTCCACTATTGGAATTCTTTTCTTCTTTCATCTGGCGTATTCTCCAATAAATTTCTTTCTGTCTTTATCCATCGTCTCTTTTACATTCGAAATCTTCTCTTCCTCGTTCCATCTCTTTTCTAATGAATTTTCTCCCTGCTTCTTCTTCGCTTCTCCTTGAAAACCGTAGATCTACAATGCGAATCTAGGTTTTTTTATTGTCAATCATAGCAAAAAAATTTATGGCTTTCTTGGTTTTGGAGGAGGATCAGGATTTGTAGATTGAGTAGAAGAACTTGTTAATTTGTTGGTATAAGTTGACTTCAAACATTTCAAATCTTGTTATAATTTGTTAATTTTTTAATACATTTTATAATGTTTAGATTTTTTTTTTTTTTTTCAAATTGGCTCTCGATTGTCATGATACTGTTAGATATTTATTTATGAATTGATAAGTTAGGAATTAATAATTATCAATATTTTATCAAAATCTATTTAGGAGGTGTATTCAATTGAACACTTCATGGAGATTTAAAAAATTTTAAAAGCTAAGATTTTTGAAAAGTTTATTAAAATTTAGGTATATTCAATCTACATATATATGAAATCTATTAAATCCATATAAATTTTAGTGTATTCAATTCATATAAATCCAAAAGTTTAATAAACACATTGATCACAAATTAAAAATGAAATATTCTTTTTCTCCTTAGAATTCTATATTTGTAAATGTGCACTTAGAGACAAGTAAATCCAATCGATTTTACAACACATTTATAAATCAATTATGAAAATGAAGGACAATCAAATTCAACTGAAATGGTATAGGAGCTTAAGTCCTGATTTACATGCAAAATTTTAACAAAAACACTAATCACAAATTAAGTATTAAAGTATTGATTTCCTTGTTAGGATTTTAAATTTATAAACGTATAAACAGACACAAATATTCTTTTTGGTCCAGACTGTCCTTAATTCTAGACCGATCACAATGTTATCACGTAAAGTTTCAATGAATTTCAAAACCATCCAAATCCGAAACTGAATTCATCACATACAGAATAAATCGATTGCAATTTCATAAGTAGAATTCCTATCCAAAAATTTTTAGAGACAGAATTCCGGTCTCCTCACACAGACAAGACATGAGAATCTGCATCAGCAACCATAAGTCTACAAAAAACAAATGCTCATGTTTTGTCTCAAAGCTTGCTGACACTAGGGAATCAAATTTCACATTTACAGCGACATGTGATCAATGAAAAAAAAAACCATCTCGTACTCTTAAAAGGATCATTAGAATCTTCACATTATCGTTGGAGCTAACGTATTTCACCATCGTAAGAGAATTTGACTGAGCAAGTAGAATGTCAGCCAACAGCTGAAACGATTAATTGATGTTAGCGTTAATAAAAATATATGCACAAAGGGAAAACCCTCCAAGAAAAACTGTACAGACGAAAGGCATAGTTGCGCAAATACTAAATCAAATTTCACATTTGCAGCCACATGCGATCAATGAAAGACAAACCAACATTTAAAAGTCCTCATACCTTGAAACCTTGTCTTCTAGTAATATAGTCGTTAGATTCCAGCAGCTTCGTGTTGTAATCTCTGAGAAACTGAAGCCAGAAAAAGAGTTTGGAAAGTATCATGTTAGAATCCATATACCATATGAATTGGAAAATAGTTGAGAAAATGATAGACTGTAGACTAATTACTAGTTACGTGGGAATATAGTGAATTCTGGATGAAATTTCGGTCTTCCAGTTTGAACTTACCCAATCATAATTTTTGGAAAGAAATGCAGCAATAGTGGACTTGTGCATTTGACAGTTCCTGAAACGTATTATAGACCAAGTCAGTCAGATAAATTGTGTTCATGCATAAAGTTGATTATAAGATTACAAGCATAGAATCTGACTTCTATTTAACAGTCCACTATTCTATCATTGTATTGGATACATACAAAGTTCAATTAACTAGTCAGTAAAAGTCATTATTTCTAAAAACCGTTTGGTATTTTTAATTTGTATCGATTGTAAGTCAGACAATGTAATTACTCACAACTGACCAACATGTATATCCACAGAAGGAAAACACGACTGTGACTTTATGTGTAACACTTCAAAATCTACTCCCCGTTATGGCTAAGCCAAATAAAGACTAAAATATTCTCACATGACTGCTGCATATATGATTGCTTTTCCAATAATGGACAGAACGGAGTTGCTTTATTTCGAAACTTATTCCAAGATTTAGCTCATATTCTCACGATGGCATCCCCACAACAATTTCAATCAAGAAAAGAAATGGTGCAATGAATGAGAGAGAAAAAGAGCCTAGCTCAAACCTTAAATGTTGTAGTAGCATCTGCTGAGACCTCAAAACTGGGAAGTTGCATTTAGTCAAAAAATTTCCGGAAGTTCTCTGACTCCAAGACATACCTGTGAACAAACCGCTGATATAAAATAAAATTATATTTATATGGAAAAAAAGAAAAAAACAAAAGATTATAAAAGAGGGCACATTTAAAGCATTATACATCTATAAATAACTTAAATTCAGACCACTAACTTTGCTATACTCTAATGCCGCATGCATTCACTCAACATAGGACCATAATGCAAAGCCATTGCAGCAGTATTTTCATACCTACACAAACCTCGGTATAAGAATTTGAATACATGGGAATCAATGTCGAAAGCAAAATGACATTCATCAAACTCCAAATACTGCTAGTTATGAAAAGATTTCCATATCCTAAAAAATTGCCAGCATCAGGCAGAGCTGTCAAGTTTGGAATTTGGATGCATACCAATATAAAGCAAACCAGTAAAAGCATCACCAGAAGATAATTAACAACTTTTTGAGACACAACAGCTTACCCCGATTGCAAAATATCTAAAAGATCTAGGTTATCTTCCAAGTAAATAACAGCAATTAACTTTGCTTGAACAGGCTGCCTCTACAGTTTGCAACCACTTGTGTGGCATCGTTACATGCCTAGGAAAAATCATCATCATTAAAAAATGAAAGATAGATAAAAGAAAAAGGTTGTAAAACATTAACTTTGATCAAACTTATATGCACGTATATGCTGAAAACCAAAAATGAAAATCAGATGTTCAACTTTATCAAACAATGAGTAATTATAAAAGAAATGGACTCATTACCTCTAAGTGTAATTTTGGAAGACAAATAATGAGAATGCGTAGTGTATCCCCTTTAAAGAACTCCTACATCGCTTGCCTACAAGCTTCAGCTACTGGCTCAGTCTCACTAGTTCCATAAAATACTGACTTCAACTCACAAATCACAACTTGTTCAATTCAGTCATCTAAAATCAAGTCAAAAACATCATCAATCACCACCAAACAATATAACATTCTGATATTCACAAGAAAAGATGATGTCATTAAAAAAAAATCAAATAAAACAACACATTCTCAAACTTCATTACTACTAATACTTTCAATTAAACTACTTTCAAAATGATTTGACGACACATTTTCAAGCTCACACCCCACTCTACTCCCTACTTTCTCATTACAATCTTTCATAATCCAATTATATTCAAAGTTTTCAGCATACAAAGCATCAAAAATTCACCCATCAAACAGAGTCAGCTATTAAATTAAACACATTCTCAAGCTTAATTATAAACTACTTTCAACAACAAAAACATAGCTTAAACAACTTTTAAACAATCATCTTCTTTGTTTTGAAACTCAAACTCTACTCTTTCCCTATATTCTCACATTTCAATCATCCATAATTCAATCATAAATGCACCAAAGCCACATTCCAAAAACCTCTTTTTCCAAAAAAAAAAAAAAATTTACTCTAATTTTCGCTCATCAGTAAAAAAACAATCCCGACTTTACATAAAACCCAAAAGCCGGCATAATCATTTACATGAGTCTGTCTTTTCGGTTTGATGTCTATTTACTTGAAACCCAAACCCAATAGCCACTCTAATCACTTCTCTGAACTCAGACAACAGTGCAGTTCTTGTATCATCAGGGTTTTGCCACAGATCATGTGCATCTGTGCATGGTCAGTCACTTCTGAGCTCTAGTTGAGCAATTTCTTTTACCACCTGAGCTTTATCATATTCAAACTGCTCATCTTCTGCAATAAATGATACTCAAATGTTAATCTACAGAAAAGATACGTGCACAATGTACTCTTTCTTTTAGATTAATCTTTTATTTTACCTTTTTCAGTCTTGAAGTCCGCAAAGTAACATAGAAGCTTAGTACGGTTGGCAATCAGTATCTTCACAATCTCAGGAGGCTTGTCTTGATTAGCGGCAAATAGCTGTCAATAATGAGATGAGAGCAAAAAGTGAGACAATGCAAATAAACCGTTAAGGATCAAAATTCGTATTTTGTTGTGATTTATCGATTATCATGTATGTGAGGATTTGAGACAAACCTTAAACACATGGAATGCCTGTATCTGGATGCACTTGCTAGATTCCTGCAGTATTGAGAGAAAGTTCATAAGATTATAAGCATAAGACTACAATAATGAGAAAATGATGAATGACTTTATCATACCCTTAAAAGGTTCATTAGAATCTTCAGGTTATCTTTGGAGCTCACATATTTCACCATCACAGGAGAATTTGACCGAGCAAGTAGAATGTCAGCCAACAGCTGCAACGATTAATTGATGTTAGTACTAATAAAAATATATCCACAAAGCGTAAAACCCTCCAAGAAAAACTGTAAAGACAAAGGCATAATTAGGCAAATGCTAAATCAAATTTCACATTCACAGCTATATGTGATCAATGAAAAACAGACCAACATTCAAAAGTCCTCATACCTTGACACCTTGTCTTCTAGTAATATAGTTGTTAGATTCAAGCAGCTTTGTGTTGTAATCTCTGAAAAACTGAAACCACAAAAAGAGTTTGGAAGGTATCATGTTAGAATCCATATACCATATATATTGAAAAATAGTTGAGAACATGATAGACCGTAGACTAATTCCTAGTAATGTGGGAATATAGAGAATTCTTGATGAAATTTCAGTCTTCCAGTTGAACTTACCCAATCATAATTTTTGGAAAGAAATGCAGCAACGGTAGACTTGTGCCTGGTCAACAGTTCCTAAAACATGTTATAGACCAAGTTAGTAAGATAAAATTGTGTTCATGCATAAAGTTAATTACGAGATTACAAGCATAGAATCTGACTTCTGTTTAACAGTCAATTATTCTATCATTGTCTTAGATACATACAACATTCCATAACTAGTCAGTAAAAGTCCTTAGTTCTTAAAACCAATTAGTATTTTTAATTTGTATCGATTGTAAGTCAGACAATGTAATTACTCACATCTGACAAACATGTATATCCACAGAATGAAAACAGAACTGTGACATCATATGTAACTCGTCAAAATCTACTCCCCGTTATGGCTAAGCCAAATAAAGACTAAAATATTCTCACATGACTGCTGCATTTATGATTGCTTTTCCAGCAATGGACAGAACGGAGTTGCTTTATTTCGAAACTTATTCCAAGATTTAGCTCATATTCTCACGATGGCATCCCACAACAATTTCAATCAAGAAAAGAAATGGTGCAATGAAGTAGAGAGAAAAAGAGCCTAGCTCAAACCTTAAAAGTTGCAGTAGCATCTGCTGAAACCTCAAAACTGGGAAACTGCATGTAGTCAAAAAACTTCTTGAAGTTCTCTGACTCCAAGACATACCTGTGAACAAACCGATGATATAAAATAAAATTCTATTTGTATGATGAAAAAAACAAAACAAAAAAAAAAACAAAAGATTTATAAAAGAGGCACATTTAATGCATAATACATCTATAAATCACTTAAATTCAGATCACTAACTTTGCTATACTCTGATGCCGTATGCATTCCCTCAACATAGCACCATAATGCAAAGCCATTGCAACAGTATTCTCATACCTACACAAAACTCGGTATAAGAACTTGAATACGTGGGAATCAAAGTCAAAAGCAAAATGACATTCATCAAACTCCAAATACTGCTAACTATGAAAATATTTCCATATCCTAAAAAATTGCCAGCACCAAGCAGAGCTGTCAAGTTTGGAATTCGGATGCACATCAATATAAAAATAATAAACAACTTTTTGAGACACAACAGCGTACCCCGATTGCAAGATATCTAAAAGATCTAGGTTATCTTCCAAGTAAATAGCAGCAATTAGCTTTGCCTGAACAGGCTGCCTCTGCAAGTTTGCAACCACTTGCACGGCATCGTTACGTGCCTAAGAAAAATCATCATCATTGCAAAATGAAAGATAGATAAAAGAAAAAAAAAAAACCATGTAAAACATTTAACTTTGATCAAACTTTTACACACATATAACTGAAAACCGAAAACGAAAATCATTTGTTCAACTTTGTCATACAACAAGTAATTATAAAAGAAATGGGCTAATTACCTCCAAATTTAATTTCGGGAGGCAAATAATGAGAATGCGCAGTGTGTCCCCCTTAAAGAACTCCTCCGTCACTTGCCTACAAGCATCGGCTACTGGCTCAGTCTCACTAGTTCCATATAGTATTGACTTTAACTCACGAATCAACTTGTTCAATTCAGCCATCTAAAATCAAGCCAAAAACGTGATCAATCACCACCAAATGATATACAATCCGCTAATTCACAAGAAAACATGATACCATTAAACAAAATCAGACAAAACAACACATTCTCAAACTTCATTATAGTAATATTTCCAATAAAACTACTTTCGAAACCATTTGACGGGACGTTTCCAAGCTCACACTCCACTCTACTACTCCCTACTTTCTCATTACAATCTTTCATAATCCAATTATATTAAAATAAAAAATCCACCCCGTCAAATAGAGTCAGATAATTAAACACATTCTCATGCTTAATTATAAACTACTTTCAACTACAAAATCATAAATTAAACAACGTTCGTTTCGAAACTGAAACTTTACCCTTCTACTCTAAAAAAAAAATCCGAACTTTACATATAATTAAACATAGCAACAACAAATGGGGTATGTGAGTTGAAGTTTGTTTGTGTATACCTTGTCTTCTCTTTTGTTGCGAAACTCAGGAGCATCACAGTAAAGAGAAGACAAAAGTCTCCTCGTTTTGGAAACTACTTCAGCCGAAGTGCAAGGTTTGCACTTGGTGAATAAACCTTTCATCTTCATTGATGAAAAACGCAGACGAAAATTTAATTAAAAAACAAACAAACAAACAAAGGGGTTTACGTGATACCCTGCTCGAAGCAGACGTAAAATTAAAAAAATCGGTTTACGCGGTACCCGGCTCTTTAATTTATAGTGAACGTGGATTAACAATTCTAAATCTTCTGGGATTAGAAGTTTTCTTAGATTAGGAAATGGAATGCCGAATCCTAGTCACCTATGTCCATCTCAAATAAATAAATAAATTTTATTATCAGTAATTTTTGTATTTAAAATTATTTAATTTTATATCCGTAAATATATTTTTCTAACTGCGCGGTGAAAAAAATAAAGAGCCCATTAAATAATATAACTTCTAAAGGAAAAATCTTGTCTCCGTCGATCAAAAATAAATGTCAGGAGGAAACAAGTAATTTATTAATTTAATTTAAACATTATACAATTATTCATTGGGCCCCATATATCCCTAAATAGGTTTTTTTAGCTCCGTCTCTGATTTGTTGGTTGAGTAGGAGAACTTACTCATCTGGATATGTGGTGTTTGATTTGTGAGAAAATTTTGGTGGGAATGAAATAGAAATTTGGTGGCACTGCCATGCAAACAGAGTCTAGTCAGCAGGACACTACAACTAGGATACAATATTTTTATGTATAAAATTAAATTAATTATATTATATGTTATGTATAAAAATAACCTAATATGTTAGGTTGTTTTTGTCTATTAACCTTGTTACTATAACTTTGTTTACCTTTTTTTTTTATTATTATTTCTTTTCATTTTTATAACTTTGTTTATCTTATTCTCTTGTATTTTGTTTATAGAGTGTTCATGCATAATGCATATTATCAACTAGTCAAGCATTTGAAATGCATTATGGAATGCAAAGAGTATGATTTGTATATTCAAATATATCATTTTCCTTTTACATCAACCGACTACATTTTTAGATGAAAAATAATAAGTGTTAATTATTTTTCTTATATTTGTATACACAGGTGTTAGTAATTGTTTTTATTTTAATATTAAAGATCAATATATACCTCATTTGCATTTATTTTTTGAGCTGTTGGAGAAAACTGAATTTTTAGAAGCGTAATTATTCTATGCGTTCTCTTCTCTTTTGTTGCCATGAAATTCATGAGCATCTTAGCGAAGAGCAGGCAAAAGGGTCCTTGTTTGCAGACCACTTCAACCCAAGTTTGGACTTCATGAACATACCCTTATCTTCATTATTGCACAACGAGTAAAAGCAGAAGGGGAAAAAAACAAAATGCGGTCTACCTGGAAGGTTACAGTGAAGTTAATGCCGTAGGATTAGGAACTCTAAGCTCCACGGGAAATGAAATTGTTCCGTCAAATGACATCATTTCAAAGGGGCAGTCAGAGTAAAATGTTAATATATTATTTTATATTATATAATATTAATACATCGCTAAAAATGTTAATATATTATTTTATATTATATAATATTAATACAATATTTTATTAAAGTTAAAATAATTCAATAGTACTTTTCAGAATAGAATATAATAAAGAATTTTATATGATTATTTGTTTGTAATTTCGCCCATAAATGCAAAGAAAAAAAAAAAAAAAAGAATTACATCTTCAGATTTTTTTTTTTTTAGAATGGGATTGATACGAGGACTATCGGAATCAATAAGGATAAGAACATTAATGCTGCAGCTCGAAACATTGCTCCCATATGAAAAAAATCTATTTACATAAAAGTAGGAGAGATACTTACCCGATAGTGAGTAAACGAGAGACTCACACGATAGTGAGCAAACAACTCATACATAAAGATAGGAGAACTTGATTATTTTTATCTATTTGAATTTCAAACCATGCAGTATTTGGCATGGGATAGCTGTGACTTAAACATACAGCGCCAAATGCCATTGACTACCTTCAAATTTTAAAACTTATATTTGTAAATTATTTATGGAAATTAAAGATTTTCTTTATATTATTTTATTTACTACGAGTGGATTATATATCAATTGAAGCAGATAGTTATAAAGCCTTCAAATTTCCAATTTTAATCACAGTATTATTAAGTGAATCAAAAAGTCAAGCCTGGCCTATCAAGCAAATTTCTTTGCACCTTAGAGTTCTTTCAAAGGACTTGTAATTATTAGTGAGAGATATGTCCGATTCATTCAAAAAATTATATATGATATTTTAAAAATAAAAAATAAGAATTATAATATATAGATTCATTCAAATAATGACATATGATATTTTAGAGGTAAAATATAAAAGTTATGATATACAAGGTGAATAATTAATAATATGCCAGTTTTCTATTCAAGTTCTTTGCGTGACATAAATAACATCGAATCTTCCAAAATAAAAGTAGAATGAATTAGCTTTAAAGCGTATCTATTAATTCACAATGAGCATAAAAGGGAATAAAATTTCACTTGAATAGAACATGCAACTTAATTTCTAATTTGCATGTAAAATTTACTTAAATTTTCCAAAAGTTTTACCATGCACATTAATCACAAATTAAAGATGAAATATTCTTTTTCGCCGTAGAATTCCATATTTGTAAATGCACACATAGAAACAAGTAAATCAAACTGATTTTAAAATGCGTTTATAAATCAACAATGAAAGTGAGAAAAAAAAAATCAAATTCCACTGAAATGGTATACAAACTTAATTCTTAATTTACATATAAAATCTACATAACTTCATTTCCAAAAAATTTAACGACCACATTAATCACAAATTAAGAATTAAAATATTATTTTCCATGTTTATATAAAACAACGAATCTGAGATACCTAATGCAACTAACACCATTGATTAAATTATCTAAGTATGATATAAAACATAAATCCAAATCCAAATGGGAGAGACATGAGAGCATGTCTTGTATTATAAAACAATCTCAATTTACCTAGAATACATGTGCTGTATGTAGTGAAACTATAATACAACAGAAGCTAGTCAGTGTAACTAATTAAGATTTAAGAATTAGTTTCCTCTAAAAAAAGGGGGTCCGCTAGTACCTTTGCGGAAGACATGAATATGTAAACAAGCTCAGTTGTGTCGAGTCAAGATAACGTACCATACTCGGAAAATATATGCAGCAGGTTCAATTCTAGTTGGCAAAACTTCAGCAGAACGCCGATGAGATTGACAAAGCAGCATCTTTCGGGTTGGCCATAGACTTGGTTGTTTAGTATATAACAATCCCATATCGGGATTTTTGTGTACTTTACCGTTTATCATAGTGTGACGAAAAGTAATTCAAGGTTCAATTCTCAGCTCTATAATAAAGGTGGATCGGTTCCTGATAAAACCAAGTATCAGCATCCGAGACTTCCAATTATTTTGCTAAGGTTATCAATGACAACATTAGGATTGGCATATGATCCGTCCAGATTAATGGCATGGTACTCCAACCCTTTCCACTGAGCAATCAGTTGAAAATGTGGGCGTCTGAAGTGGCTGCTGATGATCTCTAGTATCACAGTTTTTGGTGTAGCGGATACTATGTGAGTGAGACCAGCACCATGAGCACCGATAATAACTGAAGCATCTTGAATGTGTTTAATTTGCTCCTTCATAGACATGTGCGCAAACAGTCCATTGATGACATTTATTTTACATTCTAAATGGTTGGCCACCCATCTCTGTATTGCATCAAACACTTCTTGCTCATTGCTAAGCCTTGATTGGACCTTACCACCATGGCGCGGGTGGGCTAAATAATCTTCACGTCGAACAAAGAGGACATTATGACCTGAGTCTGGCTTTTCGGTTCGCTGTCTATTTACTTGAAACCCAAAAGCCGCTCTAATCATCTCTCCAAACTCAGACAATCGTGCAGTTCTCCTATCATCAGGGTTTTGCCACAAGTCACTTGCATCCGCTCCATGACAATTTATGTCTTCAGTCAGCCCCTTGAACAGTGGAGTTTCGTACCCCAGAGGTGAAAGAACAACATGGCGGAAACAAACAGAACCGCTAAAGTTTTTAGCATAACTTATGCTTGAAAACAATGCATCCCATGTTTCTTCCAATTGTGTCTGAAAAAAAAAATTATAGAAAGAAGATAGATCAGTTACAATCAGACAAAAACACATGGAGTAGTAGTTCCCCTAACTAAAAGCAAGACAACCAGAGCAAAGTTCAACGAGTTAAAATGAAAGCAGTGTTCAGAGTTCCTAGATGACTATGACAAGAAGTTAAGCATTGGTTTAGACAATGGGTATATCCAAATTTGCAGTTTTAAAGCGTTGAGAGTGATGCACAGAGAAAGAGAGATGAGAAAGCAACTTGAAAAGCAAAATTACTGGCGATACAGAGTTCCAATTTGTTCACAAGAAGTGGAACATATGCAGCAGCCTTGTCTGTCAAGAAAACTTAAAACAGGGACCCTACTAAGTGTTACAAGCCCAGGATTCAAAAAGCAAGGGCCAAATATAGCATTGTCCAATTGACATGTCAATAAATAAAATTTTATCAACTTTAACTATGCTCATCTAACGAGATGCACACATGAAAAACACTAGAAAGAATTGTCTTAAACATGTTCAATATAACATACAGAATTCACATGAGTATGCATTGTTCAATTTCAATATGAATATTCATTCTGAGAGACTAACGCAAAACAACAAATGCTCATATTTTGTCCACTCAGAATCCTCATAGCTTGCACATATAGATGCATGTCATAAACTAACATTTGATCATCAAACTATGAACCAATTCATATTAGTCATGTAAACAGCTTGTCCTTTGATAAGGTAGAAACCAAATAACTTCATGAATCTCATATTCCAACATATTCAACATTAAAATTAATGCAATCGAATCTAAACACAAATAAACAAACCATGTGAAGTCAAGCAAACATACTTTACAATGACCATCGACAAAAACCAGATGTGGTCGATTAGGCAAGCCAGTAACTCTCGAAGAGACATACGCGCTATACCAATCAGTAATTGTGTGGAAAAGATTTGCATACTCAAATCTAGTAACAAGTAATGTCGGCTCCTCCACCCACTGCAAAAATTCAACCTCCCCAACATCAGAAACACAAAACATCACACACACAAACACAATAATTATACCAAAATCATAACACCATCTAGTCTAATAAAACAACTACAATTTCCACAATATTATTCCAAAAAAAGATCAAATTTTTCCACCAGACAATGCAATAAATAAATAACAACCTACCAAAAAAAAAAACAATCTATAAACATTGAATCACTATAACCACAAACCTGCGCACAATCATCAAACACATGAGACTCCACGACCCGAATAGACGCCATAAGGCCTCTCATTGTATGCAACGAAATCTGACCTTCAGGCACATAACTATCCAAAAACTCATCACTCACCAACTTCCTCTCACCAAACCCTAACACCCCATCATCTCCACCACTTCCATCAACCTCAAAAGCACCCTCTTCAAAAACAGGCAGTTCATCCTCCTCCTTCCTCCCAATCACCTCTTCCAAACTCTCACCACCTCTAGACATCCTTATCTTCCCAACATTCATCTTCACTCTCCCACCTTCACACACACTGCTCCTCAAAGTCTCACTGTAAAAGCACCTGAACCACCCTCCACCTCCGCCGGAAGAGGACGAGTTGAGGAGATCCAGGCGGGTCCGGAAGCCGTTCCCGAAATAGCCCTCGCAAGAATGCAATTTGACATGTGGGGTCTGCGAGGAAGACCAAGGGAGGTAGGAGGGGAGGATAGGCCATGGTTTTGAGAGGTAGTGGGTAGTGAGGTTGCGCTGGTGGTGGTCGTTGTGGGGGTGTTGTCGTGGCGGAGGATTGTGAGGATGGGAGGAGAAGTAGAAGTAGAGAGTGAGAGAGTTGAGAGCGAAGAGAGACAACAAGATCTTCACTAGCTTTGATGTCTTGCCCTTCATGATTCGCGTCTCTCTCTCTCTCTCTAGAAACACAACAAGACCGCAGACACTTTCTCTATTTATCAGTTTCGATGAGTTTTGATGAAAAACACCCGTTTAGAGACACCAAAGGGGAAAGTGCAATTGCAACGGGCTGTTTGGCAAATTTTTTTTTTTTCCTTTTTATTTTCACTGGGACTGGCCCAAAGAATTATGGCCTGAAGCCAAGTATAACATTTATGGCTCGACCTTGAGAATGGTAAAAAATACTCACATCCAAAGGATTTTGTTGATATATTACCTACGGGACTTGAATATTTATTTTGATAACTTTTAAATAAGGAGGTCTGGAACCATTAACTATAATTACTTTTTTATTCTTATTATTAAGATCAAATCAGGTGCTATTGAAAACCGTTACGATATGATTTTAAGATACGATTTAAAGATCAACTATTAGAAGATGTAATGGAATAACCATATAAGAGCATCTCCAATGCAAATGTGGATTGTCTTTTAAAAAAAATGGACATATCATTAATGTCAAGGAAATAGACATCCTATGTGGCATAAATATGAATTGATAGACATTCAAGTCTAAAAAGGCTCTCAAATGCTATTATATTCATTTCAATTATAAATAGTCAAATAATAATATATCATTAAAGTAAATTATTATAAAATATTATTTTATGGAAGTTTTAATTATTTATTACTGACATGGCTGTCAAGGAGTCTCTCTAGAAATAGACATTGAAGTTGACAGCCTCTATTTTGTTTTTTGCCACGTCAGTTTGATAGTGGTTGTAGAAGTTTGCATTGGAGAGCTTAATTTTAACACTCTATCAATTTATCCTATGTGGCACTCCATTTTTTCACAATCTATACTTACATTGGAGATGCTCTAAGTGTGAAAAATTGTCTATGTTAAGAAGACTTACTAATTGAACCCACAACCTTTTATAAGATAAGTAGTTAGACTTTTGGTTTTTCCACTATAATTACTCATTTTAGATTAATTAGTTGTATATACTTTTAACTTAGTCAATATACAATTTAATCAATGATCCATATACAATATGCTCACTTAATTAATTTTAGTATAATATATATATGAGTTTTGCTGATTTACTAATTTGGGTAAGGTTACCTAAATTACATTGTTCAATAACGATCATTAGATTGATTGTAAAGGTAGTTACAGAAGAATCTTATAATCAATCTAATTATTATTATCAAAGATTCTTGTTAAGTATTTGATGTTTGTTTCGAATATTGAAACAAATAAACTCAAAATAACAAAACTAAAAGATTAAACTCAAAGTTTTATTATTGAAGATAAATCATGAATAAAATACTAAACACAAACAACAAAAATCTATTTTTTTAACTCTAAACTCCAAAACTAATTAAAAAAAAAAAAACTTAATTAATAGGTTCCTTTTGACAGATAAGTATTTAACTTTCTAATTTAAAACTAATTCAAATAGGAAAACTTATCATTATTTTCTAATTTATCCTACATCAATATCATTATCTAAACTAATAAGTTAGTCAAAACATATTCATCATATGGATGCATGCAACTTTGTTTGGATTACAATTTTTAAAAATTAATTAAAAAAATACTCAAGGTGACGAAGATCACATGTGGTTTCCGTGATTTCAGAATTTGCGATCTCCCCCAAATAATTTCTTCTGGGGGAGAAACTCCAGATTTCATTTAATAAATAGAAAATATGTTCGAATTTTGATCTTGACTTTATAAAGTAAAATTTATTTTCCAGTTGTAACCAAAACAGAAAGCCCCAGTTGAGTAAAAACTTCACCTGATAAGAATATATTTCTTATTTTAAAATTTTTATTGCTGTCAGGAAATGGAATTTCTTAATATTTTTTTAAATAAAAACGAATTAAACCAGATAAAAGATGTGACCTTTTTTAAAATATATATAATTTATAAAAATATAAAAACATCATCATTTTTTCATTTTTCGAATAAAGTATCGCAACAGTATCAAAAATATCATAATGTCTCTTAATCTCTTACATTTCAATAATATTTTGGATAATGAAAACTCTAAAATTTTTAAATACCGAAAATATATTAAATACTATATATATATATATATATATATTGAGAATCGAGGTTGATTGAAGGACTACTGAGACCAATCAAAATAGGAACACTGATAGCACGATCGAGATTGTTGTTTTCATATAAGAGGAATCTGTCCACCTTTAAGAATCCATCCACGCGGAAGTGGCGGAGAGATTACACGAAAATAGAGGACACCCGTAAGGAATAACATATTATTTATTGACTTATATGGAGCATCGAAACTCACCATTGACAAAGGGCAGCTAACGCCTGTACCAAGGGCGCCAGCTGCCAAGGGACCATATGTTTATATTTTTGAACTACTGTCTTTGTTTATTTTTACAGTAATTTTTCTATTGGGGTTGAGTCAATGGACCGACGCACATGGGGTTGTGATGGTCGTGCGGGTCACTCATGGACTATTTTGGTTTTGGTTTTGGTTTTGTTTGGGTAGGTGTTTTCTCGAGAAAATAGAGTGTTAGTGATTGGTATGGTACATTCCAAATCATAGTTTCTGTCAGTAAACAATGCAACAGAATAATATAATTTTATTAAGTTTTTAATATGAGTATAGAAGATAGATCTTGTTTATGTTACAGATTAATTAATTTAATTAAGATTTTACATTGAATTAATTAATCAATAATTCATCGAAACTCTTAAGTTGGGTGATTGAACAGCCCTTTTGTCTTAATCTTCTTCTTAATTTTTTATACTTTTAATAAACAGTAATTTAGTGACTCCAACGTATTGTGTTCTTCATATGAGAATCAATGTTATATATATATATATATATATATATATATATATATATATATTTCTGTTGTTTTTATTCAAAATCGGTGACTTCAAGATAACCAACATGGTACAACTAATTTTGATTATTGAATAATCCATTTGATAAATCAAAACAAAAGTATGTAATGGTGTTCTAATATTTAGTTGATCCACATCCACACACAGAAAGCTAGTGGTTAATGCATTTGCTCTCTGAATCGGTAATATGGTTTACATATCATTATGCATATTTAATAACTTGTGTTGAAAGAATTTTTATTGTATTGAGAGAATAAATATTTTTTGAATATGAAATAGATTTTCATAACACACATATAATAATTAATTTTTATAAGTTCGACATACTATTGAGTAATAATGTTAGATTACTTTGCAATAACAATATAAGGTTAGATTACTTTGGTTATGGTACCAAAATTAATTTGAGTTGGGAAAACAATATGGAACTATTAAAATGTGTTTTTTCTTCTTTCCCACTATCAATTATCTCGAACTGTAATTTGTGAATAAGAGGCATAGTTCACTAATAAAGGATCATAAAATATCATAGTTGCTATCATTTGTTCAAGAAATAATCCATTAATTTGTTTTCAAACTATAATTCATGAGCACTAATAATATTATTAAAAAATAGTTGAGTGTCATTTTAAATTGGTGTTGATTTTAATGTTATGGGATATATATGTGTGTGTATATATATATATATTGAGATTATCTGCTGTAATCATGAAGAGGATAAAGTTGAAGAAATTGTATTCAAAATTCAAAGGAAAAGCCTAATATTTATATGACTCAAGAAAGCACAACAATTAGTTGACCAAACTTTAAACTTGGACCAATAATGCTTGTAAGAAATCTTGCTTAAAACTATTAAATTCAATAAAGAATTCTCTTTATCATTCATTCGAAAGTCAAATGCTTTCCCAAATGTTGTTGATTAAGTATGGTTTTAAATGAATTCTGAAATTATTAGCATCGTTCTGTATTTAAAATATACATATATATATTCATATTAAAAGTAAGATTAATTCCGATAAATAACATAAAATCAAAATTTACATTAATATTGATCAAAATATCAAAAATATTATTAAAATCGTGATATTGCAACAATATCTTTGACATCAACATAACAAATTTAAAAATATCATCAAATTTTTTAGGATTTTTTTTTTTTTTTTTTATAGAATTTTTTAGGAGTTGAATCTTGCATAATCTTACACTAAATTAAAGTGTATCATTATATAAGACATGTATGATTGCAAAAGTACAAGCTATCAATTTATTCAATTTTTTTTATTATTTCTCAGCTTTTTGTTTTTTCCTTTTACGTTTTCGAATTTATACAATAACGTCACCCTTTAAAAATATAATAATCAATCAAATTAAATTTAAAATGGTGGCATGAACCTGTCAAAGAGATAGGAATTCTTGATCTTTCTTGATCTAAATATGACTTACAGAATAATAATAATAATAATAATGTACATGTTTGGAGAGATTTTGGTAACATTTGTTATTAGATTTCCTACTATCAAAAATTAACCGATAAATTCTCCTTCTCCAATAAAATATAATCTAAAAATCAAGGCTAATTGCAGCCTCTGATCTCCAATGCTTTGCTTTTTCAAATCCATTAACACAATTCTCAAAATCTTCAATTGTTTGATCAACCTCTTCTTGTGTGTTCATCACAAATGGACCAAACTGCACTAGTGGCTCACCCAACGGTTCACCACCCACCAAAATGAACCTGAGGGGCTTGGTGGACTTGTTCCATGCTTCCAGGCCATCCCCAGACCCCAGTAGGAGCAGGTTGTGGGCTGACACCGGCGAGGACTTCTTCCCTCCGAAGATTCCTTCGCCTTCCAGGACGTATACGAACGAATTCCATGACTTTGGTATCGGTTGCTGGAGGTGAGCTCCAGGTTTCAGGGTGAAATCCAAGTACATTGTTGGTGTTCTTGTGTAGACTGGTGACTTGGCTCCCAAGGCTTCTCCTGCTATGACTCTAACTTTGATTCCGTCTTTGCTAGCTTCTGCTATGTCCTTACTTATCATTTCTTGATACCTTGGGTCAATCCTGTAATTGAAATATTAAAAAAAAAAAAAACAAATTAATCACATAAACAGTTCAACAATTGTTACGATTTTAAAAAATGGTTCTCTTAATGTATGTTTCAAAAATTTCCAACGTTAGAAATATTCACATTGAATGTTATCTAAAGACTAAAGCTATTAAAGAATTCAATCTGGTCCTTAGCCAAAATGCACATTGAAAAGGTTGGCTGGCAGGCACTAAGTAATCATGTTTCACACAATGCACATACAACACAATACGTAGTGTATTCGGAAGCGCTTTTGGGAAAAGCATATTCCAATTCAAATTATTCCAAATGACTAGAATCTCTACCATTCATCCATATCTTTTGCTTACATTTTGTGCTTGGAAGAGAGGTTGATCCACAGCTGTAATCCCTTCTGTGTGCCTTGCTCTGCTGGCATTTCTGAGTGAACAATCCCTCTTCCTGCAGTCATCCATTGTAAGTCCCCAGCTTTTATAGTCCCCTTATGCCCTTCAAAATCCTCATGCGTAACCGCTCCCTGTCAATTCAACATCGTCTTTTCAGTACAGCTAACATCGATTATTTTAACATTTATAATAATACTAGATTTGCCTTTAAACAACTACAAGTAGATGACAAGGTTAGGTCTATGGAATGATGTGGACTAGATGGACGGAGTTTGGACAAATGTTATAAACATATATATATATATATATATATATATATATAAACCTAGATTAAGAGTATTATGCAATCATAAAACTTCGTCGGGCCCATTTGATAGCTCTACATAAACTATTTATGACGTGGGGACGTTTCCTGTTTTTACATATTACATTTTTGTTTACTTTTCTTTGTGGCAACTACCTAGCAATAATCCTGGACTCAATTGCATGATTGTTGTTGTTGGTAGTCAGCATGCTCTAGTTGGCATGTCAAGATGACTTTATGGTTTAATGTTGCCGGCCATACAAAATCACCCCATGATAATAATGTGTTTATATATACTAATCTACACAATCAACTTCTATTAATTTTCTAATTTGACTCGTTAAATTAGTGTCTGTTGACTAACTAAAAAAATTTTGTTTAGTTTGGTTAATATAATAGTTTATTAAAAATAAAATTCAATTGCTGTACCTGTAACATGTATGTCACTGTCTCAAACCCTGTTTAAAGAAAGAAAAAACAGTACAATCAGAATCATAATCAGATTCATCATCCTCATTACTATTCTCAAAAACAGTAAAAAAAAACACGTGCCTGTGGTTAATGCACTTCTCTTTCGTATTCAATTCGTATTTATTATAGGAGTTCAAGTAGTATAATATAGAGATTTTTGGGAGTATATATAGTATTTAATCGACGGATTTTGGATAGAGTTTAACTTAATCCTACCCTTGATTATTGCTGTTAGCATATTTCTGATTATGGTAATTATAAAAAAAAAAAAATACTGTAAAGATAAAAATCAAACCTCTGTGTGGATGATCAGGGAACCCAGCTGGAGCAGTGACTGAGAAATTCAAAACCAAGAAAAAGAAAACATTCTCAGAAATCATTAAACACAGAATTCAAAAAAAAAAAACAGAGCAAAACAGAGCAAGTTACCTGAAAATTCATCCAAAACGAGAAAAGGATCGAAGTATCTCAACTCAAACCTGAAAACACCAACACCCCTTTTGTATAAACATCTCAAAAACCAAAAACAAAAACAAAAACAAAGAAAACAAATCAATGCTTTGAGTTCTTATCTCTAACCTTCCTATGCTTCTTCTGACAATGGCTCCAAGGCCTTCATGTTGAGGCCTTGCAAGGAATTTCCTCACTACCAATCTTGGTTCTCTCACAATTTCGGTGTCAGGCATTTTCGGTTTCTAAAACACAAAAAAAAAAAAAAAGAAATGTTGTGGGGTGTTTTTTTCTTTTTCCGTTTTTGCTTCAAATGCAAGATTTTTGCATGTATTTATAGACAAAAAGTTCAAGAGAGAGAGAAAAACAGAGAGAAACAGACTGTTATTGTTTTTTTAAAACAGTTTTGGGAAGGTCAAAGAAAGAAGTGTGGTGTTGGCGGCCAATATAAGACCCACATGGTAGTTTCCTTGGGATCAAGGATTCTTAAAATTTGTGTGTTTTGAAAACATTTTTTGGTTTTGATTTTTTTCGTTTTCGTTTTCATGTCTCTGTCTGCACTTGTATTATGTCAGCATAACGTACAGGTGAGGTGGTTCTAATGGGTGGGGTCACTAGTAGAGATCATGGCCGTTGCATGAGTGACACATGGCGATCATGGAATTTTTGAAGACTTGAATATGTGGGCATGAATCGTCACGATGATTTTTTGAAAACACGTTCCACGGTATATTTACGTATGAATACATTTAAAATTTTAACAATGAGTCAGATTTAAGAATATTAACTCATTTGTTATATATTATATTTTAATCTTTAAATTTAATTTATTAAAAATTAAATGATCAAAATTTTAAATGTATTTATATTTAAATACATTAAAAATGATGTCTTTTTTAAAATTTATATCCAATTTTATTGAAAACTATCTAGATCTATAACTATTTATTTAGATATCTAGTTTAAGATCATGACAAAGATCCAACGAACTGATGATGATTCTATGAATCTACGTGTATTTATTGGTCCACAAATTATATGATTGGAGATTCTTGTTTTCACTTTTGTTTCAAAATTTTGACACTTTGTTTTCATTTTGTTTCTGCTTTTTTTCACTTTTGCATTTCTGTTTTCAAAACGACCATCATTTTCTTTGATTCAAATTATTGATCAATTTTATTTTACATCTTTGTCTAAAAAAAAAATTGAAAAAAATCCTATAAAAAAGTTGATTGATTCGGTAGATTTATATCTATTTTATATACTAAATTCTTAGATTTGCAAGCATAAAAAATTTGTGGATTTATTAGATATATCTAACAACTTAAATTCGAAATCAGTTTGAAGTAAAAATTTGAAGATTTTCGTAATAAGAGAAACATTATTTAAATTTATTTTCCCACAAAAAAATTATATTACAAATTTTGTAAAAAAATCAAAATTATGTTCCATAATTTAATTTGTTAGCGACAAAGCATTTTCGTAAATAAGTAGATAAAAAAGAAAGTTCTAAAGAAAATAAATAAAATATTTGGTTGTGTTACTAGATTGAAAAGTTAATAGTAGTAGAATTTTAGTTTGATGATTCACGACAGTAGCAACTGTATAAGAAAAAAAAAATCTTATAAACACCTGTTAACCTTATATTTCATTATAATACAACATTTGAAAATATTATATATTTTAATTTTAATCTAAAATAAGATAGGAAGTGACACGTAACTTTCATTTAAAAAAAAAAAGTTGTACGTAACTAACACGAAATTTATTAGAAATTTATGGAAATTCTCTGTACACATTATTAATAATCAATCTCTTTGGAAAACTTTTAAAAGAAGTTGAATATATTCTGATGGACACTAATAATTTCGATTAAGACTTAAATATGTACCAAAAAAGAAAAAAAAATGAAGATAAAGACTTAAGTAAGAATTTGATTAAGACTTAAGTAAAAATTTGAAGATTTTCTTAATAAGAGAAGAGAAACATGATATAAATTTATTTTCCCATAAAAAGATTATATCACAAATTTTATAAAAAAAAATAAAAATTATGCTTCGTAATTTTAGTCTGATGATTCATGATAATAAAAATTTTAAAATTTAATAAATTAAAATAAAAAATCTCTCTTATAAATACCTGTTAACCTTATGTTTCATTATAATACCAAATTCAAAAATATAATATATTTTAATTTTAATCTAAAATAAGACAAGAAGTTACACGTAACTAACACGGAAATTTTTTGAACAACAACTAACGCGGAGTTACTAGAACTTTGTGAAAAATATCTGTTCACATAATTCATAATCAATCACTCTCTGGAAAACTTTTAAAAAAAGTTGAATATATTCGGATGGGCACTATTAATTTCGATTAAGACTTGAATATATATATTTTTTGTAGCTTTCAACTTCTCCATCTACTAATGAAAACAACGAAAATTAAAGTAGAGAGAAGCTATTCTTTATGAGACTATCAATTTTCTTTTTGTCCGCACATCATTATATCTTAAAAGATATGACTCCCACTTGTGGTCACAACCACGATTGCCCATATTAATTAATTGTTACATCGTATAAATCAATCTAGATCCATGTTATTTATGTGTTTTGTATTTTTCGATTTTCTTTTTATCCTATTCGTAATGTCAATTTTATGATCGGATCTAATAAATTGGATTATTACCCATTTGAAAACACGGAGAGAATTAATAAAATATATGCAGGTACATAGATAGATAAGTAATCAAATAATGATCATGATGGTGGTGTAACTTATGGTTAACTATATGATGAAAATTTTGTTAATTAACAAGGGAGAATTTTTTTAATCTCATGATTAATTTGATTTATGGGCCCAATGGGGGTAGTGGTTGTGGGGCATGGAATTATAAGATGTGAATGACATCATAAACACACAAGCATGACGCAATGAGAGCCGCTGGATTGTGAACAAAAGCGAGTCAAATCCTTTGATGAAGGAAAAAAAAACCTTGGGATGACTTAACTGGAATACAATAACGTGTAGACTTTTTAAACCATTCAAATCTAGATGATGATTCAGGGATTACTATATGATGATGCGATCAACTTTTTTTCGTTTTTTTAATAAAAATCAGATTCCAAAGTGCTATTATTTTGTTATATAAATATGTTTATGTGTGTTGGATATACAACGTTATATTAATTAATTCTAATTACATCATAATGGTAGTTAGGGTCCTTTTAATGTGTATTTTAAGGGGATTCGAGCTTTAAATATTATGTAAGAAATAAATTTTCTTTTATATTCTCCTCATATATGAGTTCTGTCATTTGTTGTATAAGTTTTTAGGGAGAATTACCCATAACCTACCTGCAAATTTGATATTCACAAGCGCGTATAACATTTTGGTTTTTTTGCAGCGTCCTCCCCTGACTAACGGATTGACTAGGTTTGACCGTTAACATTAGGGAGAATTACGAATAACCTACCTGCAAATTTGATATTCACAAGCGCGTATAACATTTTGATTAAAAAAAAATTAAACACCACTTGCAGCAGTTCAAGTGTTGTAGCTAGCCTTTATATAGGTTTCTTGCCCAAAATGTTACGGTTCACCAACAGTAACATTTTGGGCAATCTATTTTTTTTTTCTTAAAAAGTTTCAAATTATTTTTTTTCCAACATTTACATTAAGGGCAATATTATCCACATACATTTATAACAACACTACTCCTTCGCGCCATTCACACATTTTTTTTATTATGTTTCTCTTTCATGCCAAGGGCATATTGGTAATTTCATTTGGTTGCAAAATCAACACACAACGATCTGACTGTACTCAAGGACAGTTTCGTCTTTCAACATTTTTTAAACGGTCAAAGTGACCATATCATGGTCAAATCCAGTCAATCTGTTAGTTAGGGGAGGACACTGCAAAAAAACCAAAATGTTATACGCGCTTGTGAATATCAAATTTGCAGGTAGGTTATTCGTAATTCTCCCTAATGTTAACGGTCAAACCTAGTCAATCCGTTAGTCAGGGGAGGACGCTGCAAAAAAACCAAAATGTTATACGCGCTTGTGAATATCAAATTTACAGGTAGGTTATGGGTAATTCTCCCCAAGTTTTTATGTTAAGTGTCCTTCATTAATGTATAATTTTAGAGTATACATTCAATTGATGGTACGGTACAGTGACATTTATCCTCTTGGTATGACTCATCTTGAGTCTTTGTTCAAACTTTGAATTGTAGCAATATTTTTTTATTTATAAGATGATTTTTTCACTTCGTATAGGTTGTTTCCCCTATTTATGAAGCCTTCGTTACAAACAATGTCTCAGTATTCTAATTAGCAGAGTCCGACTAGTAATAAATGCATTTGTAATATGTCAAAAAAAAAAAGTATATATTCATATGTTTATAATAATGTTATCTTTCAAATGCATACTAAGAGAAATTTAGTAAGTTACAAGTTTGTATTTGTATTGAGTTAATAAGAGTTTTGTTTTTATATAAATTTGTAATGCTATAGATCTTCCCTAATACCGTGTCTTAAGAGAGTATACTAGAGAACCTCTATCAATATAACATGACAAAAAACTTGTATTGGATATATTTAACCCATATAATATTAAATGATACATACCAATCATATAATTAGTTATATTCCGTAATATGATACGAAAATAATGTTCATAATACGAAATTCTTCTCGATGATAGGACATGATTACCGTTGAATATTAGTCGATCTTAATCCTTATCTAGTAGTACATGGGCACTGCTACTAGCCTACAAGTTGATGATCGAGATTGTGACTTTCTATTATATTTTATTTCCAATTATCGATAAAATGTACATGAACTATCATGCACTTAATTTAAAAGAGTTGGTGGATTTAGTTAAAAAAAGAGTTGCTGGATTTGGTCAAAACTTAGTCTGCTAAAACGTAACATTAGTCAATTTATAACGCTTCAATCCCCTTCCATTCTGTATATAATTATCTATAAAATTCAAAGAAAAGATTAATATAAATCCAAATAAATTAAAATTAAGCAAGTTAAATTAAGATATAAAATCATGAACAACGAGTTAAAAAGGTTATCAACATGCATGCATGGCGGCTCAAGAAGCTAACTTCACTTCGTTCTTTCTTTCTTTTTTTTTTTTTTGAAACCACTTTGTTCATATCCATTCATTGTACTTACAACAGTTTCATTAATCTCACATCAAGTTCATACTGTATAGGGGTCAACCCTTAAACCAAAAAGATCATGCTTTACATATGAATCCGGTCACTGTTAATCAAAGTAAGTTATCGTTTTTAATTTTTATATAAGGGTCAATTGAAGTTTTAATGTTCTAAATTTACGTGAATAATGTATCTTTAATTATTTTAAAATGACGGTCCTCAATTAATTTTAAAACAGATAATATAAATCATTCTTAAAGTAAATACTATTTATTTGAATATATAACATGTATGTAATGAAAAAAATAATTATCTTAAAGAAATATAAATCATATATGAAATCAATAACACAAATGAGTTCCACTTTTCTTTTTTAAAATTTCCTATCAAAATACATAGAAACCTTTATTTTATATAATCTCAAAGGATATAAGCATACGTTGAATGTACTTTTGCAAAGCAATTTTTTTTTTTCTAATTTAACAACCGATTATTTTTTTTTTTTTAAAAAATAAATTTTCAATCTATCTCTGAACTCCTTCCGAAGTATTTAATTTTTTTTCCGGTTTACTTTAACAATAAAAATAAATAATTTAAATGAAGTCTATCAAGTCCACATTGTGATTGCTCTGTTTTCTTACGTGACGACAGCTACTACCATCTTCTTCCAGCTTCATTTTCAACGTCTATGACTCTATGTAATTTCTTAGCTCTTTCAATATTGTTTCTCCGACTAGAACGGAACTATATACAACCCTTTAACCTTTCTAAGGTTTTTAATTTTGGATGGAAAATTAATCTTAAAGTATATAACAATGTTAACCTTTCTAAGGTTTTTAATTTCTTACCTCTAGTATGTATTCCCATCCCTTGTTAGGGGTATTTTGGATCTTTCCGTCCCCCCTTTTTTAAGGTGATTTGGCTGGACGCCATTGCACCCTTTCGGACTTGTCTTTTAGGCTTCTTCTACGAGTTAACCCTAAGTTTATTCTCTGGGCTTTTCCTACAAACCGACCTTAAGCTTTTTCTTATAGTTTCTCTTACAAACTGATCTTGAGCGCATCACTTGAGTTTCTTCTTTGGGCTTATCCTTTCTTTAGACCTTCCTCCTAGATTGACTTTGTAAATTAATAAGCGTTATAATCTAGGTTCATTTTAATTTTATGGAGCTAATTTTCTCTCCAAACATGAGTTTTGGTTTTTTATATGGATTTGATTGTTACAAATTAATCTTCTCTAATGTGTTAAAATGAGTTTTGTTTTTCAATGGATATGTAATGTTACAAATCTTCTCTAATGTTTATATTGTACTCAAAATAGATCCATATCAATATTAACATGAGAAAAAAACTTGTCCTACATTTATTTGACCCATACAATTAGTATATATCAGTAATGTGATTGGTTGTACATATATTAATTATATGATGTGATATGAATAAAATATTAATTACATAAAGTCCCATCATTGTGATGAGACATGATTATTTTCTTATATAAGTTGTATCTTCACCTATAAGAACCTTGACGTACAATTAAGAAACTGTTAACTATATGAATTTTTTCAAACTTTCAAGTTCCAAGTTACAATTAGTCCACATTCAATTAGAAAGCTTTTCCATCTACAAAAATTGAATTTCTTTTCTCAAATTTGCTGTTAAACACTTCGAAACTTATTTTTTGAGATAAAGAAAATTAGAATATGTTGAATGTAATTTTGGCAAGCTACTTACCTATAGTAACAAAACAATAAAGTTCTTTTTTTAAATATAAAAATAAATTCACTATTAACTGTTTTTTTAAAGATGACAAAATAATAAGATACTAAGGGTTGCGATTAAGCGGTCTTTTAGTGGGCCAAAAATCATACATGATTAAATTTGACTCGTATAATAAGAAGATAAAATTCTTCACACATAATAGATAAATGCATAAAATAGCATTGGAAATCTTATGAATCTAAAAAGAAAATGTACTAATTATATTACTAAACAACTTCTTCAAAAATAAAGACTATTTGTAAAATAAATCTAATAGTGAGAGTTGCTTTCCAAATGGTATTTAGGACGGTACAATTGATCCCATTCAATCGGAATCATGCTAGTAACAATTGATTGAGCATCCGACTTTAAAAAAAAAAATAAAAAAATCCATTAATCTTTGCAGATACGAAAGGAACCAAGCCCAGCCCGTATATTTGAGGGAAAAAATAATGCGTATGGTTTAAAAGAGACAAGTTGGTGAAAGAGTTTGTAGTTGATAAAAAGTCATGATATTATTGGATAAAGATTAAGTAGAATATAACTAGGATTAGGAAACCATTTGCTATATAAAATACCACTTAACTCACAAAGTCATCATGTCATCATATTATTGGATAAAGAGGAAGTACATTATAAATAGGATTAGGAAACCATTAACTATATAAATACCATTTGACTCACAATTAAGTCATACCATCGACATAGAGATTTGGTTTAATGGGAGAAAAAAAAAAACACGAAGAAAAGTTTCTCTGAAGTGGAGCACCGAATGGCTTCAAGACTGCAGATCATCATCATCAATATTGTTGGATCTGCGTCTTCAAGTCTTTCGGTGTATCATTCTCAGAGAACCATACATGATATTAATGGTAACACCAACGTGAACAACAACAATGCAGGTACGTACATTCATATGCATATATTGTTTCTTTTTTATTTTTCAAGAATTGATAAATTTGATTCTTGTGATTTTTTTTCATTAATTTTGATTAAATATTATATGTGATAACATTCTTAATTAATTTTACGTATAATCAATCAACCATGTTTAATTAATTGTTAACAGAATCTAATGGTACACAGTGAAAAAACATAAAAGATTCAACAATTCTTTTAATGATTAAATTGGTTTCTCTTACTCCCTTCTTATCTGAAGTTATCATATTAATTTTGATTCAAGAACTTGACGTGGTCTAACTTTGTTGATCAAGTGCAGATTTTATTGAATTACGATTTATAGTTGATTTTCATTATGTATTGATTTTATATCATTATTATTATTATTATTATTTTTGTAATCAGTTTCTCTTAAATTCTTTTTTAATCAAAAATTTAGATATATAGTAAAAAAATATAAACCAAATGTGCAATCAAAAGAGAAGTCGGTTAATGAGTTTGTTATTGATATAAAGTTATTATGTTATTAGATAAAAGATTAATATAAAAGGATTAGGAAACCATTAACTATGTATATACTTACAAAATCATAATTAAAGTCACACCTCGAAATATAAATTTAGCTTTTTACAATTTCTTGGAGAGAGACCATGCTAATGCAACCATAATCTTGCTCCCCAAGAACATGATCTAAGTACTCATATTAGGTTTTGGTTTCGTCCAACGAAAGGATGAAGAAACATTTGCTGACATGAAGCACAGAAGGGAATCAAGAAGGAGGTCATCATCATCAGAATTGTTGGATCTACTTCTTGATCATCATCATCAGAATTGTTGGATCTACTTCTTGATCACCTTCTGTGTCTCATCCTCAGAGAAGTACCATACATGTTACATGCATGATATTAGTGGCACCACACACATGAACAACAATGCAGGCAAGTACATGTATACATACACATTATTTCTTGTTTGATTGAAGCTGGTTAGCTCTCTTTTATATTTCAGCAACCAAAATCTTGATTAGATATATTATATGTGGTGACATTATTAACTTTTATATGTAACCAATTATATTCAAGGATATTCTTGATTAGAATCTAATTATGATCCATAGTGAAAAGTTTAATTACAATTAATTTTTTTTTTTTATCACCAATTAAACTTTACAAAAGTTGTGCTTAAATTCTTTTTTTCAAATAAATTATTTATATATGAAAGCGTAAAGAATTTTTTTTTTTCGATTTAATTTAAAAATTAAAAAGAAGCCCATCAAGCCCTACTAAGGCCCATATTACTATTTCCCTGTTGTCAAATGGTGACAACATTCTGACTCCATTTTCAACCTCTATATAACTTCTTCCCTCTTTCAAACCGATATTCATCAAAACTTTTTGACTCTTACAAGTTTTCTGATTTTGGATGAGAAATCAGTTTTAGAGCATCCGTTAGCAGGTTTATAATAATGTTAAAATGTGTCTATAAATAGGACATACTTTAAGATTAAATAGGATACATTGTAAAGTAGATTTGTTAAGTTGTAAATTTATATTAAAATGAATTTAAATAAACTTGAGTGTGTTGAGATAATAAAACATTTGTTTTTATATGAATTTGTAATGTTACAAATCTTCTTTACGTTCATCCTTAAAGTACGTATTACATGACCTACATTAATATAGTATGAAAAAAAATATTACTACATATATTTAACCCAGATAATGCCAAATGAAATGAATATTAATATGAGTGGAATGATGGTCCCATATTTTACTAAAACTATAAAAAAGAAAAAAGAGAAGGAAGAACCGATGGAAATTGTGAATTGAAAACTTGAAATTAAAATTAAAAAGTTGCAATTTTTCATTAAGACTTGCACCCGTTCATGTTTTAATTTTAAATTTGAAGAGTTACATCTATTCACTTAAAAATTGTACATTCTCACTTAAGTGTTGCATCTCTTCTCTTGACACCTCTACGGAAGGACACGAATTTAATTTAAAGGACACCAACATATTTATAAATAAGAGTGATAATTTGTCATTCAAATTGTGGCTTTTATTCATATAAAATCTCTACACTTTCTTCTCCATTTTTTGCACTCAAAAACTCAAACACTTTGGTACAAATTGAGTATTGGCTCTAGTGCTAAGAATTAACACAATAGATTGTTGAATTCTAAGAGACAACCATCAAAGAACTTCAAGCACAGAGAAGGGTAGAAATTTATCTTTAGGACATTAAAAAATATTGCAATCCTCGATCTTCTTTATTAAATTCAAACCAGTATATTATATTTATATTATTTTGTTGTTACATTACTGTTGTAATATTTATTTTATACATATACACTGAGTGTTGTTGTTTATATATTTCTTATACTACAAATTCCAACATTTTAAGGATAAATTTTTTTTATAATTGTTGTAGTACTTAAAATGTATTCACAAATTGTCTCTAAAAACTTTCACGATGAGAAGCCAGAAAAATTTCAAAGGGTTTGATTTCAAAAGATGATAATAGAAGATGTTGTTTTACTTGACAATAATGAATTTGACACACATTGTTAAGGAGGCAGTACTAAAAACGGATGAAAATCCGGTGACAAAAAAAACTATGTTAACCACGGAGACTTGGAAACAATCTGACTTACTTTGTAAGAACTATATTTTGAATAGGTTGGATGACACCCTGTATGACATCTATTCATCTTGCAAGACAATAAAATATGTGTGGGATATGTTTGAGAAAAAATATCAAATTGAAGATGCAGGAGCAAAAAAGTTTATAATTGAAAAGTTTCTCAAGTTCATGATGGTGGACATCAAAACTGTTGTCAAACAAGTTGAAGAACTTCAAGTACTAATTCATAAACTTCATTCTGAAGGTTGTTCCATTAGTGAGCATTTTCAGGTTGGAGCAGTCATAAAGAAGTTGCCACCATCTTGGAATGATTTCAAGATTTATTTGAAAGATAAAAAGAGGGAGATGTCTCCAAAAGATTTAATTCTAAGGTTTCGGGTTGAAGAAGACCATAAAACAGGAGACAAGAATGATGTCCCCAACATGGAAGTCAAGGCTACCATGGTTGAGGGATAGAATCTAAGGCCAACGTTCGAGAAGAACAAGGGCAAGAAATATTCCAAGAAGGTAGCAAATCCACATGCTCCAAAAGGTAAGGATTTTAAGAAAATCAAAGGAAATATTTGGTGTGTGGAAAGTAAGAACACAAAGCTTAAGATTGTCGTCACTGGAAGGATCCAAATAACACCAATTCCTCTACCAATAATCAAACAAACATGGCTGATAATGAAGAGAGTTTGGTGGCTATGGTCTCAGAAACTAACATGGTTTCAGTTGCAAAAGTTTGGTGGGTTGATACTGGTGCCACTAGACACATATGTGGGGATTGAAATTTGTTCTTTGACTACAAACAAATCAATGGTGATGAAACGCTCTACATGAGGGATTCTTCTTTATCAAGTGTAGAGGGAAAAAGGACTGTAATGTTGAAGTTTGAAAGCTCTACATGGGGAATTATTCTTTATCAAGTGTAGAGGGAAAAAGGACTGTAATGTTAAAGTTTACTTCTGAAAAAGTTGTAACTCTTTTGAATGTACTGTATGTTTCCAAAATAAGGAAAAATCTTGTATCTTGCCCTGTACTTAGTAAAAAAGGGTTTAAACTTGTATTTAAGAGTGATCAATTTGTACTCTCTAAGTGTGAGATGTACATTGTCAAGAGTTATTTGGCTGATAAGATGTTTAAACTCAATGTTATAACCATAAATGTTATTAATAAAATGATTCGTTTTTCTGTTTATATCGTTGATTCATATGATATTTGACATGCTAGATTAAGACATGTAAATTATATGTCTTTGCAAAGAATGATCAACTTAGGATTGATACTTAAATGCAATATTGATTTGAAACATAAATGTGAAATATGCACTGAATCAAAGTTTACTCGGTAAAGTTTTAAATCTATTCAAGAAAGATCAACGAACTATTTGGTTTGATCCAAGAAAAGGGGAAGGAAGAGTTGTTGGAAATTTTGAATTAAAACTTGAAATTGAAATTAGAAAGTTGCAACTTTTCACTAAGAATTGTACCTTTTCATGTTTTAATTTTGAATTTGAAGAGTTGTACCTTTTCACCTACGTATTGCATCTCTTCACTTGACACCTCTACGAAAGGACACGAATTTAATTTAAAGGACACAAACATATCTATAAATAAGAGTGATCATTTGTTATTTAAGTTGTTGCTTTTATTCATATAAAATCTCTATACTTTCTTCTCCATTTTCTACACTAAAAAACTCAAACACTTTGGTTCAAGTTGAGTGTCGATTCTAGTGCTAAGAATCAACACAATAGATTGTTGAATCTTGGATGACAACCATCAATGAACTTCAAGCACAAAGAATGATTGAAATTTGTCTTTAGGATATTACAAAATACTGCAAGCCTCAATCTTTTTCATTAATTTGTTATTCAAGTAAGTATATTACATTTATATTATTTTATTTTATTTTGTTGTTATACTACTATTGTAACATTTATTTTATACATATACATTGAGTGTTGGCGTTTTATTTATTTCTTGTACTACAAATTCCAACAAGAACATGATGGATTGAAGAAGAATGAAAGAAAAAACAAAGGAATGAAGAAATAAAGTAGGAAAAAGAAAGAATATTTATGGTAAAAAGCTTTATCACAGTAAAAACAAAAACTTAACAGAATCATTACTCCTATTTATAAGTGTAAATTTAATAACTTATTATACAAATAAATTGGTTTAGATTTGTTTTGGATATTTTAAACAATAAATGGGCGTGTGGAGCAAATTTAGTTTTAAAATTTTAAGCCCGATTGTGCCCTCAAGTTAGGCCCTGAAAATCAAGCAGCCCCTCACAACTTAAGGGCTTGAGTGTGGGCTTGACTCTCAATTTGAGGGCCTGACTGACTGGTCTACGTGGCCCAATTGAAAGTTTTAGCAGCGATTGGTCAAGTGGCTTGACTTAATCGACTGCATTAGATTTTAGAAAATAAAAATATGCATCTATGGTATAGAAAAGACAAATAAGTGAAGGAGTTTGTGGTCAACATAAACTCATCTCTTATTGGATAAAGATTGAATGGAATATAACTAGGATTAGGAAACCATTAAGAACATAAATACCTTGAACTTACAATGTAGTCACTCCATTAGCTAATAGCTATCTGATTCGGTTTCTTGGAAGAAAAGCAAGACAAAAGTTTCTTTCACATGGAGCACTGCATGCTAAAAGACTGTAGATCATCATCATCATCATCATCATCATCAATATTGTTGGATCTATGTCTTGAAGTCTTGCAATGTATCATCCTTAGAGAACCATACATGATATCAATGGCAGCACACACATTAACATAAATATCCAAAATCTTCTTTGGAAGCATACGAAATGACGATTATGCCACATAATCCGTTTTGTTGAGATGATTAACCGTTTGACTTCAGGGGCAAAAAGAGAAAATCAATGAAAAATTAACTAAAATAATATCAATTAAAATATAAAAAATAAAAATAAATAATATTAAATATAGAATCATAAAAAAATCAGATATTTAAGTAAAAATTTTAGGGGTAAAAACGTCTTTCTAACTTTTCTAAAACTTTTCCATTAAATTTAACTTTTGTGAGATTTTGGATAAAAATAAAATATTGATTGGTAAAAAGAAATTTTTTCATATGTCAGGTTGTTTTTTGGGATTTTCCCTATTATATATGATGACATTATTAATTTTATGTATAATCAACTATATTTAAGAATATTAATTCTTGATTATAAAATAATTAACATCCACAATGATAAAACTACAATTAAGATACAACAATTTTTTTTTTTAATCACCAATGGAACTTTATAAAAGTTTTTGGTTAATTTCGATTACTCTTTCTTGTATATGTTCAAGAACTTTGAGTGGTCTAACATAATTGTTCAAGTTCAGATATTTAGAATATGATCAAAGAATCGAATCCAAGAATTGTTTTATTTATTTATTTACCTTATTGAAGTTAATTAGTTTTGTAATCAGTGGTTTATTAATAATACATACTTGATTTACATTATATGTGGAATTTATCTTTAGTTCTTTTGTAATCAATTTCTTTTGATTTGTAGTATTTTTTGGATCAATGATATTGGGATATATAACATGTATGTTATAAGATATGTAATAAGAACATCTAATTTAGCCTCCAAAAAAAAAAAAAAAAACCTAATTTTATACAGTAAAGTAAAGAAATAGCATTAATGAGTTACATTTTTAATCCAAAATTTTTCATTTTAGAAAAATCTTTTTAGTTTGTCTAATTTCGTGCCAAAGCAAATAAAAACTCTTGTGCTTTGCATTTATAATTTAATCTGAAAAAATAAGCATATGTTGAATGTATTTTCAAAAAGCAACCTATTTTTTTTTTTTTTTTTTCAAATTTAAGGAAACAATGAATTTTTTAATAATAAATTAAAAATGAATTATTTATTTTAAAGGATTTTCTTTTTCCAATTTAATTTTACAATAAAAATAAACAATTTAAATATGAATTATTTGATCTTTCGCTAGCTTGCTTGCAGTCTTCTTTCTTACTTGTAAAGTACACTATTATGTAGTATCATCGGATCCTAGTTGTTTTATTCTAATACACACATGGGAAAGTTTAATGAGTTTACTTTTAATCCAAAAGTTTTTCATTTTGTTGTTGTTGTTTTTTTTTAATAGACTAACATAATTCATATAAGATAGATATATATATATATAGAGATTATATAATTTTATGTGGATAATTGAGACTTAATGAATTTATAATTGTTCAATATATATAGTAAATTAATTATCTTGGATACTTTTACTTGTTCGTTCGAAAAAGGTTGGTAATTAATTTTGAATTTATCATATTCAATAAAATATAAGAATAATTATTTTTGAGAAATTAAGGTTGATGAAATAAAGAGGTGAAATTGTATCTTATAACTCTCTATCTGCTGTTAGTTCAATCAATTAAATTGTTTGTGTATTTAATTATTTTTATTTTGATTTTTATTGTGTTAGTATTTAATTTAATTATCTTTTAATTTCAGCAGTTTGAGTAAAATTGTTGTGAATCAATTTTGATAGTTGATACCTAAAAGTAGCAATTATTCATGTGAAAATGATCTTGATTTACTATTATATTATACTGTAATTATATATACTTACATACGATCTAATGTAATTAGTGAATTAAGAAATTATCTATCACTCTTTCATGTATATAAGTTGTCCTCTCATTCTATATGGGTTACTCTCTTTCGACTTAAAAATTGTTTCACAAATCATTCCTCATAATCATATTTTTATTGATCTTGATTACCTTGTTGCTTTGTATTAATAATAAAAAAATTAAAAATTTTAAAAAAAAATAGCCGAAACAAAACAAAACAAAAACGGTCCCCAAAAGTAAAAGTTGAAGAAATGAATTAAAGGTGGACCAAAGCAGTCCACAAAAGTAAAAAGGTGAAATGATTTTTGTGGACCTAATGAATGAATTATTGGCTGGTGCCAGACGGTACATCTACCTTTGAAATTTAAATAAAATTTTGATGGAACATTGAGGGAAACAGCTAATTATGTACAGTGAAATTACGATCTCTTATTGTTTCCAATTTCCAGGAAATGAGAATTGAGACATCCAACCCCTAATCAAGTCAATGAAGACTTTATTGTTTCTAAACCAATGGGGACTGTTGTTCTCAGTTTCCATGTAATATCGAGGAACTTTGCATCAAACTGCTCGCTATTTACCAGGAAATGAGACAACCCCCTACAAATCAAGGTCAATGAACGACTCCAAGATCAATGAAGTATACAAAACAGAGCAATATTTGTAAAGTATTCACATATCAACATCTTAATAAGTGAATTTTTATGTAAGAACACAAGAAATGAAGAAAGATAGAAGAGGGAGCTGGGGAGAAGATACCGGAGTAATATGTCATATTTTATTCAACCCAAGTTTGGCCCTTTATAAGCCAACGAATTACAAGGAAATAACGAGTGGATAACCCCACAACAAACAACTATCGAAAACAAATGAAACCAACAGAAATTCAAGCTACTTTTATGGAACAGGTAGACACAACAGTCCCTCCTTTGGAGCCACTTCTTAATCCACTAAAAACAGAACATAAAGATTAAAAAAAACAGAGCATCAGACTTAGTCAAGCAACCATGCAAGCCATGCACAATTTGCACGTATCACATCTCTGTTATCTCCCCATCTAAACTGTCACTCTCTAATCATCAATGGGTTCAGTTCTTTCTTCTTTTTGTTGTCCATCTCTTCTTTCACTTCCTCCTGCTCCACCTCCTTCTCCACCACCTCCTCCTACTCCTCAAATCAAGTGGGATGTTTTTCTTAGCTTTAGAGGCCAGGATACTGGCTATAATTTTACCAGCCATCCTCACAAAGCTTTGGTTGACAAACAAATTGTTACCTTCATTGATGACAGACTTAACAGAGGAGATGAAATCTCCCCATCTCTTCTCAAAGCAATTGAAGAATCACAAATCGCCATTATCATTTTCTCCCAAGATTATGCATCTTCTAGATGGTGCCTTAACGAACTTGTGAAGATCCTTGAATGTAGGGAAAACCATGGGCAAATAGTAATTCCCCTTTTTTATAAAATACGTCCATCCCAAGTGAGGAAACAAATAGGGAGTTTTAAAGTTGCATTTGTGAAGCATCAAAGTTTAAAGGAGCATTCAAGCCAAGTGCAGAAATGGAAGAATGCTCTCAATCTAGCAGGCAATATTTCGAGGTTTGATTCATATGTTGTTAATTAGGTTTTAATTTAATTTAATTTTTTCTTACTTCATGCATTTTATTTTAATCTTTCTATGTTTAGTTACTTTTATTTTAATTTCTCTAAAAAACAACATTAATTATTGGAATTAACTCTTCATTGTCTTTGACACTTTATGCTTCAATTCTACTTACTGCCTTATTTTTTTTTTTTTCAATAATTTTTAGGCTGGAATCTGTATTTATAGAAAAAATAGTTCAAAAAGTTTTGAGGGATTTGAAGAGGCGGAATAATGTATCCCCAAGTGTTAACAAGAAATTAGTTGGAATAGAATCGAGAATGAAAGATATTGAATTATACCTAGGGACAGGGGATCAGATACACAATAATTTGCGCAGTGTGGGAATTTGGGGCACTAGGGGTATAGGCAAGACTACTCTTGCTAGAGCTGTATAGAAAAAAATCTCTTGTCAATTTGAAGGTTTTCACTTTGTTGAAAGTGTTAGAGAAGCTTTAGAAAAGAAAGGACTAGAGTGGCTGCGACAAGAAGTTTATTTAGCAATATTGGGAGATAAAAATGCATATAGTTATCAACTCACGAAGATAAGGTTTAGCCGTATGAAGCTTCTCATAATTTTGGATGATGTAACTAGTATCAAACAAGTAAATGATTTGATTGGAGATCCTGATTGTTTTGGTTTAAGAAGTCGAATCATTATAACATCAAGAGATTAACAAGTGCTCAAAAATTATGGAGTGGATTACATATATGAGGTTAAGGAACTAATTTTCGATAATGCTCTTAACCTTTTTTGCCAGCATGCCTTCAAACAAAATTGTCCCGAGGTAGGTTATATGGAGTTGTCAAAAGGTGTAGCTACAAAGGTTGGAGGTGTTCCATTAGCTCTCAACGTTTTGGGCTCCTTTATATTTGACAAAAGAAAAGAAGTTTGGGAGAGTTTGATGAAGAAATTAGAAAATTCTCTTGATAATAATATTTATGAGGTGTTAAAAATAAGTTATGATGGATTAAAATCTAATAAACAAAATGTGTTTTTAGATATTGCACATTTTTTTAAAGGGTGGGATGTTAATTTGGTAATAGCAATTATGGATGCTACTGGCTTTTGCTCTGACAGTGACTTATGTGCTCTCATAGATAAATCTATGATAATTATATCAAACAACAAGATAATGATGCATGATTTGCTGCATTGAATGACAGTAAAATGTATTCTCAAGTATCTTTGGAGAACAAGAAACTATATGATTGTGTATTCTGGTGAGAATTTGATTCCAACAGGATATACAAATTCTGATTTTTAATCAGATAAGGATTCTTAAAAATCCACGTCTGGGTCAGTATTCATTCTAGGTGGTGGAGCTATATAATATGGAGAAGTGTTAAGCAATCTTGCATCGCTGACTCCACCATGGAAGTTGAATATGTAGCAGCTTGTGAAGCAGCTAAGGAAGCAGTTTGGCTCCGTAAGTTCTTGACAGATTTGGAAGTTATTCCGAATATGGATAAGTCAATCACACTTTATTGTGATAATAGTGGTGCAGTGACTAATTCTAAAGAACCAAGAAACCATCAGCGTGGAAAGTATATTGAAAGAAAGTATCATCTTATTAGAGAGATAGTATATAGAGGAGATGTGTCGGTAATAAAGATAGCTTCACAAGACAACCATACTGATCCATTTACGAAGACCTTAACGGCTAAAGTGTTTAAAAGTCATCTAGAGGGTCTAGGATTATGAGACATATCTCATCTGTTCTAAGGGCAAGTGAGAGATTGATAGGGTTATGTGTCCTAAAAGTTTGTAATTTGTAAACGTTTAAATTAAATAATAAATAAAATATATTTATTTTATTCAATTTATATGCATTTATGAAATATTTGTTTCATACAAATATAATGTAATATCCATAATTACTTATGTAGTCTCAAACTAAGTATATAAGTGTTATATACAAAATGATTTAGTTTGAGATTAGTAATCTAAAGAGTCCGTAAAAAGCAAACAAAGCTGAGTACTTTACTTGTGGTAAATTTATAGTTGCTGTTCATTTCGTATTTGATATAATGATCTTATTCGGGATTGTTTATGTGGAGACATAAAAATGGAGACACCTTATATAATAAAGATTATATATGATTAGACCACGGTAAAATAACTTTTTTATTAATATTCGTTAAATTAAGAAATTTATATTTATCAACTAGATGATCATATATAGATTGATCTTAATTCTGAGTGTTTTATGGACTCCTATTTATTAAGTCATATGTTTTGATTTACATGGGTGAGACTGTTATAGATTTACGGTCAATAAGTTTGGTACTTCGAAGATGTGATTTAATAAGTGGTTGAAAATCTTCTACATAATAGTGAAATCCACTCTTTTTTGTAAAAAGTAGATGAGTAGTTCCCTTAAGTGTTGATTCAGGTCTTGAACAATAAGAATGTTCGACTTTTTATTTGTAAATAAATGAAAAAATAAATTTATAAGTTGTTATAAATATATTATTCATTAGAGAATCAATAGTACTTAACAGAATAAGATATAATTAGAGAGGTATAACGGATTTTAATGACTTAGCTCTAATTATGAATTACTCGTGAAGTATCAAACCATATGAAATGATTAAATCGATGGATACTGAAAATTCAGATCGTATAAAACATCTACAATTTTGAGAGTGCAACTTTAAGTTTTTAGTGGAGTAACTTTAAAGTTAATAATAGTGAATTATTTAATTAAAGAGTTTAACTAATAATTCCGATATTCTTGGAGCTCAAATTATAGATCCATTTGGTCCTCTTGCTAGCTCACAATCATATAAAGAAACTAAAGGAAGAATATATTCGGATTGTCCAATTATACATGTACATACAAATTTTATGAATACATTCACGTATAATTTAAATAATTTGATTATTTAAATATAAGTAATTATTTAATTAATTGTTAACTATTTAATTATTTGTAGAGGTTATGAATTCAATTTTAAATGGTTTCATTAAATTATTTATGATTCAGAATCATTTAATTTAATGAAAAATCTTTTAATTAATGGAAATGGTAATTTAATTTAATTGGAATTAGATTCCATATTAAATTAGATTAAAGAAGTTTTAATTTAATAGAAATTAGATTCCATATTAAATTAAAAGTAAAGAATTATAAACTAATAAGAAATTTGATTTCATATTAGATTTGAATTATGTTTTCTAATTTAATTAGGAAATTGTATTCATTATTACATTAGAAAACTCTAACTTACCATTATAAAAATGGTGTTTTATGTTGGTAACAAAAGAAAAAAAAAAAAAAAGAGAGAATTTTTAACTACTTGAATAAAAAACTTCTATTAATTGAAAAACACCATATTACCTCATCTAAAAAAAAATCAAGTAAATTGTTTTTGATTTCTAGATAATAATCTTTTATAAAAAGATTTCATGTTTTAATTCTTCGAGATTGTGCCCACATACAGTTTCTTTTGTGAAAAGTCATAGTAAAGAAGATCAGGTTGTGAAGAATCTAGGAATCAAAAGGGATTAATTCAATCTTCATGTAAGGTAAGATTCAATCTTATTAATTTAATTATTGAATTATTATTACTAGTATCGATCAGACGTGTTTTTATTTGAAAATTTTTTTTAAAATCCATTTTTTCGTATTAAATTAAAAATCAATTTTCCTTAAGTAATATCAAGGAACTTTCCATGAAGTTGATGTAATTACCATCTCTTTACTCTATCCCATACAATTTACAGGAAATGAGGAATTGAAACATCCAACCACAAGTCAAGTCAACGAAGAAGACTTTATTATTCTAAAAATATGGAGCCTTGGTTGTTCTCTGCTTCCATGTAATATCAAGGAACTTTCCATGAAGTTGATGTAATTACCATCTCTTTACTCTATCCCATACAATTTACAGAAAATGAGGAATTGAGACATCCAACCACTACTCAAGTCAATGAAGAAGACTTTGTTATTCTTAAAAAATGGAGCCTTGGTTCTTCTCTGTTTCCATGTAATATCAAGGAAATTTCCATGAAGTTAATGTAATTACCATCTCTTTACTCCATCCCATGCAATTTACAGGAAATGAGGAATTGAGACATCCAACCACTGGTCAAGTCAATGAAGAAGACTTTATTATTCTAAAAAAATGGAACCTTGGTTGTTCTCTGTTTCCATGTAATATCAAGGAACTTTCCATGAAGTTGATGTAAGCTTTTAGCAATTGACATAAGATATTAGGATCTTAGAATTTCATGATTTTCACAATAATAAAATGTAATTGAATTATAGAACTGAATCCATATAGAAAAATAAACTTCAAATGATGAAGATGAAGAAATGAAAATTGTATTTCTCTCTTTTGATCATCTCCTTAAGTAAACACACACTTGATTGATAGTAAATTAATAATGTGTTACCACTATTTATAGAATAGAGAGATGACCAATTTCAAAAGAATTTATTTACTTAATTAATATACATTCATTGAATTTAAATCATTCAATCTATTGAAAATGAATAACCATTTAAATTCCTTAACTTGATTTTATTTTAATGATTTCATTAGTTAATTTATTTATAAAACACTTATGAATATTAAATCATATACAGCAACATCCAACGGCTGATTGCTATTTACTAGGAAGTGAGACAACCAACTACAAATCAAGCTCAATGAAAGACTCTAAGATCAGTGAAGTATACAAAACAGAGCAATATTTGTAAGGAATTCATATGTCAACATCTCCGTTAACAAAGCAATATTTGTAAAGAATTCATATTTCAACATCTACGTTAACAAAGCAATATTTGTAAAGAATTAATATATCAACATCTCCGTTAACAAAGCAATATTTGTAAAGAATTCATATATCAACATCTCCGTTATCTCCCAATCTAAACTCTCACTCTCTAATCATCAATATGGATTCAGTTCATTCTTCTTTTTCTTCTCCTTCTCTTCTTCCACCGCCTCCTACTCCTTCTCAAATTAAGTCAGATGTTGTTCTTAGCTTCAGAGGCAAGGATACTCGCGATAATTTTACCAGCCATCTTCACAAAGCTTTGGTTGACAAACAAATTGTTACTTTCATTGATGACAAACTTAATAGAGGAGATGAAATCTTCCCAACTCTTCTCAAAGCAATTGAAGAATCACAAATTGCCATTATCATTTTCTCCCAAGATTATGCATCTTCTAGATGGTGTCTTGAAGAACTTGTGAAGATCCTTGAATGCAGGGAAAACCATGGACAAATAGTAATTCCAGTTTTCTATAAAATAGATCCATCCACAGTGAGGAAACAAACAGGGAGTTTTGAAGTTGCGTTTGCAAAGCATCAAAGTTTAAAGGAGAATTCAAGCCGAGTGCAAAAATGGAAGGATGCTCTCAATCTAGTAGGCAATATTTCTGGGTTTGATTCACGTTTTGTTAAGTAAGTCTTAATTTAATTTAATTTTTTCTTACTTCATGCATTTTTTAAAATTTTTTTCTATATTTAGTTACTTTTATGTCATTCTCTGGAAAGAAAAAAAAAATACAATATTAATATTAGAATTAATTTTTCATTGTCTTCAACACTTTACGCCTCAATTCTACTTACCACCTTTTTTTTTTTTTTTTTTTTTTTTTTTTAACAATAATTTTCAGGCCGGAATCTGTACTTATAGAAGAAATAGTTCAAAAAGTTTTGAAAGATCTGAAGAGGCTGAATAATGTGTCCACAAGTGTTAACAAGAAACTAGTTGGAATAGAATCAAGGATCAAAGATATTGAATTGCGCTTAGATGATGTGTGCAGTATAGGAATTTGGGGCATTGGGGGTATAGGCAAGACTACTCTTGCTAAAGCTGTATATAAGAAAATCTCTTATCAATTCGAAGGTTTTCACTTTGTTGAAAGTATTAGAGAAGCTTTAGAAAAAAGGGAACCAAAGTGCTTGCAACAGGAACTTTATTCCGCAATATTGGGGGATATAAATGCATATAATTATCAACTCATAAAGAAAAGGTTTAGCCTTATGAAACTTCTCATAATTTTAGATGATGTAACTAGTATCAAACAAGTAGAAGATTTGATTGGAGATATTGATTGTTTTGGTTTAGGAAGTCGAATTATTATAACATCAAGAGATCAACAAGTGCTCAAAAATTGTAGGGTGGATTGCATATACGAGGTTCAAGAATTAAGTTTCAATAATGCTCTTAAGCTTTTTTGTCAGCATGCATTCAAACAAAATTGTCCCAAGGTAGGTTGTATGGAGTTGTCGAAAGGTGTAGTTAAAAAGGTTGGAGGTGTTCCATTAGCTCTAAAGGTTTTAGGCTCATTTCTGCTTGACAAAAGAAAAGAAGTTTGGGAGAGTTCATTGAAAAAATTAGAAAATTCTCTTGACAATAATATTTATGAGGTGTTAAAAATAAGTTATGATGGATTAGATTCTGATCAACAAAATGTGTTTTTAGATATTGCACATTTCTATAAAGGGTGGGACATTAATATGGTAATAGCAATCATGGATGCTAGTGGATTCTGCACTGCTAATGAATTAAGTGCTCTCATGGATAAATCTCTGATAATTATATCACACAATAAGATAATGATGCATGATTTGCTACAAACAATGGGCAAAAGGATTGTTCGACAAGAATCTATAGATCCTGGTGAACGAACACGCTTGTGCAACCACAATGATATATATGATGTATTGACGCAAGCTACGGTAATATTCTTTATATATAACACTATTTAGTAAAGTAACAATTATAGAATTAATCTTTGGCATAAGCACAAATAGAAAAGCGGAGCGGGTTCTGTGTTTCTGGTCTAAAAAAAATATTATTTTTGTAGGTTTGACCGGTGGATACTATTTTAATTAAAAAGCTGTTCACTTATTGCTATAGTAATATGTGTTTTAAAGAAATAAAAGCCTAATAATTTATCCTTTTTCATGATACCAAGAATTATAGGTTGATATATTAAGAGTATGATATATTATTATTTGATTATTATTATTATTTTTTTTTTTGGTTTCCTTAACATTTGCCTTTTGTAGTACTTAATACTAATTTATTTCTTCTTGAATATGTATCAGGGGACTAAAAAAATTGAGGGGATCTCTTTGAATATGTCAAATACAAGAGATATACACATGCATCCTGATGTATTTGTAAACATGCGTAATTTGAGATTCTTACGATTTTATATCTCAAACCATTGGAGGCATAATAATAAAGTGGATGTTCTGCTAGACCTTAAATTTTTGTTGACCAAGTTAAGGTATTTCGAATGGGAAAGATATCCTCTCAAATCATTGCAATCAAATTCACATTTAGAGAATCTTGTCGTGCTCAATTTACCTTATAGCAATATTGAACAACTATGGAGTGGTGACCAGGTACACTCCATATTTATTTGATTATTTTTTTTATTAGTTTTTTGAAATATGATTATTTTTATTTTGTTGATGTAATTTGTAATAAAAAAAGTGTTAATTTATGTTTATTATATTTATTTATTCATTAATTTTATTATTTGCAGCAATTTGATTATTTAAAAAAGATTAATCTTTTTGGCTCCGAGAAGCTAATTAGGTTACCAGACCTCAGGGCCCCAAAACTGAAGAGTTTGAACTTTGCAAGATGTACAAGTTTGATTGAAATTCCACAACTCCCAAAATCTTTGAAATTTGTTTATCTCTTTGATTGCTCAAAATTGCAAAGGCTTCCGGAACTCCCAAACAATTTGGAAAGACTAGATTTAGGAGGGTGTTCAAGTTTGATTGAAATTCCATCATCTATTCAGCATTTGACTAAGCTGATTTCTTTGGATCTTTTGGGTTGCAAAAGTCTTACTAGTATTCCAGATTGCACTGGTTTGATATCTTTACGATATCTTCATCTCTCTCGTTGCTCAAAACTCGAGAGGCTACCAGGCATTCCCAACAATTTGGTAGCATTAAATTTGGAAGGTTGCTCAAAATTGCAGAGGCTTCCAGAACTCCCTAACAATTTGGATAAATTATATTTAGCAGGGTGTTCAAGTTTGATTGGAATTCTATCATCGATTCAACATCTGACTAGGTTATCTTATTTAGAATTTAGAAACTACACAAGCCTTATGAGTATTCCAGGTTGCACTGGTTTGATGCCTTTAAACAATCTTGATTTCTATCGTTGCTCAAAACTTGAGAGGCTTCCAGCAGTTCACAACAATTTTGAAGAATTAGATTTAGAAGGTTGTATAAGTTTGATTGCAGATCCATTGTCTATTCAATATTTGACTAGGCTGCGTTATTTGCATCTTAGGGATTTCAAAAGCCTTACTAGTATTCCAGATTGCACTGGTTTGATATCTTTATTACGTCTTCGTCTCTCCCATTGTTCAAAACTCGAGAGACTGCCAAGCATTCCCAACAATTTGAAAGAATTAGAATTGAAAGGTTGCTCAAAATTGCAGAGGCTTCCAAAACTCCCAAATAATTTGGAAAGACTAGATTTAGGAGGGTGTTCAAATTTGATTGAAATTCCATCATCTATTCAACATTTGATTAGACTGATTTCTTTGAATCTTTGGGGTTGCAAAAGCCTTACTAGAATTCCAAACTGCACCGGTTTGATATCTTTACAATATCTTGATCTCTCCCATTGCTCAAAACTAGAGAGGCTGCCAGACATTCCCAACAATTTGGTAGCATTAGATTTGGAAGATGGCTCAAAATTGCAGAGCCTTTCAGAACTCCCAAACAATTTGGATAGATTAGATTTAGGAGGGTGTTCAAGTTTGTTTGAACTACAGACATTGATTTTAATAGGCTGTGAGAGGCTTAAAGTTCTACCCAAGCTTCCATGGGCAGATATAGATGCATGCAACTGCACATCACTGCAAGAGTTATCTTGTCCTTCGTTTCCTAATGACCTTTTTGCATTAGATGGTAGTCAATTTTTGAGGGCTAAGTTCATCAATTGTTTCAAATTAGATCGAAATTCACTCGACAGATTTATGAAAGATACTCAACGGGAAATACAAGCTCAATCACCTTCACATCGCCAGGTCAGTTTGTCTCCTTCCATTTTCAATGTGACGATACTTGTTTTTGTTTTTTCTTGATGGTAAAATACCATCAAGGATGTTGTAAACTAATTATTTTCATAATATAGGTTTATGAAGGAAAAGGACCACTCCTTACTATATGTTATCCGGGCAGTGAGATTCCGGAGTGGTTCGACTTCCAAAGCACTGGATCTTTTTTTAATGTGAAGGTGCCACTGGATTGGATTGATTATAACTTCCTATGTTTTGCTCTATGTGTTGTTGTGTCATTCCCAGACCAATTTGAACTCCCAAACACTCTGCCAGATTGGATTTTTACTACGGTCACATATAAGTGCTATGTGGAATCTAAAGAAGGGGGCCACAATTCGGATACGATGTCTGGTGTTTTGTTTAGATGTTGTAATTCTGCAAATGACCGCGTGAGGTCAAGGCATGTGATTATTGGATTTGGTTTCCATTTTCTCCGTGAACTTCATGATAATGAGTTCACTTTCCAATTCTATGGCTCAAAAGACGATTACGGAGAAAATTGCAAGGTGGAAAAATGTGGAGTCCATTTGATATTTGGTCAACATCTTGAAAAATCGGATCAAAATGAGAAGGTTGATGAACCGCATAGTGAAGAGTCTGAGGAGGATGGTGAACCACATCTTGAAGAATTCCATGAGGAGGATGAACCACACCCGAAGAGATTGAAAAATATTTAATACCTTCAACAGACAAGCCCAACTGATCAAGGTAGATACTCTGTTTCTAGGCAAATAAATAGGTTTTAATAATTTATAAACCCATCTCTCATGTAAATTTAATTTTTTTTTGATTGATTTGTTCTCTTTTGGTGGGTGAAATCATAGCATATTTTTCTGCGATAGTTTAAAAGAACTTAGTAAGTGATCTTTTGAGAATTACTACTGTTTTATGCTGCTGTCTTTATATTTGATATAAGTTCATTGTTGGACTACATAGTCTGCTAGTTTACAGAATTTTGAACTCTCCTTTAAGCTTACTGTGATCTATATATACTTGAGGTTTTATAGATACAACTGGCATACTGGGATTACATTGAAGCTCTCACTCTCGATCTCATAGGCCTTTAAGAGCTTTTCCACAATCCTTCTTATGTACAAATAACAAAATATCATTCATTTGACCATTTGTTGAGGGTGTGAAGATAACTAAGTCAACAACAAAACATTGTTGGATTTTAGCAATAATTCAAAATGTAGTTCTCTAGTGTTGATTGTAGTTTGTTTAACAGAAAGTGTCCTGGAATCATTTTAATCACCCAATCTTCATTGGTTCCAGTTGTCAAATACAAAGTTGTTAAAGCTAAACAGAGTGTAAATAAGAAAGATTGAACTCTTTACTTTCATTTCTGTTAGTAACATATGAACCATAACACATTTTATATTATAGTTGTTGGGTTGATTGTGTGGTTCACTTATCACATTCATTTGTTTTACCATGTTGATAAATGAGTTTGTTGATGTAAATGTCTATTTCAGTAAGTTAGATAAGATGTTAATGCCTTATTCTTATATGTTGGTTTTTGTTTAGTTTGCTTCAATGTTGTGCTTTTACAAGTTTTTTCTCAGCTGTGATATGAGAAGAAAACTTGTTAAGTATAGTTGTGCTGTTTCCTTGATGTACTGCTAAATTTGTTATTTTTCAAATGCTGGCTCTTGCTGCTGTTCAGGCTCTCCTAAGTAATCAAGGTTCATAAAAAACAGTTGATATCCTATGGCTGCATTAATGGGTCAGTCAGTCTAAACAGCTGAGAACTCTATAGAAATTACATGGAGAGCATAGAATGAAAGTCCTATATCTAATATTAATTGGAGGCCTCCAGAATAAAGTGGACAGAGTAGCTTTAGTGGATGCTTTGGCGCAACAGATTTGTAAGCGTATGAAACTTTGTGTTCCAAACCTTTTAGCTAGGTAAGTGCTTGCCGCTTGCATCATTAATTATTGTTTAATTTTTATTTCATACATCTTTTTGTTTATGTTTGATATTTGTTTTTTTTTTCGATGCTCATAAATATAATGTTTTCACTAAACCTACACGTGAGCAACACCAAATAACTTGGTCCATATTCTCCAGTCCTCATCACAAAGATGACAACACTCAATCTTTTAAACAATAGCAATCGAAGGGGGACTATCTCTTTGTAAGGCTTCCCAACAAAATATTTTGATCTTGTTTGTGAATTTGAGGTTTTAAAGAAACTTCCAGATGAAGTTAATTAATCCTTCATCAACTACATATTTGCAGCCTACAAGGAAAATCCCAAATAATCCAGGATGAGTTAGTACATCTTGATGACCAGATTGTCACTAATAGTACGTGACGGCACAAGAGCTCAACCTTTGGACTTTGCTATGAATTTGAAAATTTCTATAACCCCTGACATTTGGTGAGGTGAGTAATCTTATCTCATGCATGCAATTTTGTTAGTAGTGATGTGGACTTTTTCCTTCAAATTTTATTTTAATTTTTGGCCTCTATTTGGTCTATTTCTTAGTTTACAGCCTAATCCAAGTCTATAACTCTACACACAGACACATATCTGAAGGAAATATGTATGATCGCTGCAGCCTCATTTAAGGTAGATAGAAGAGTTCAAGTGTGTACTCTAATGTTGCAAACCTGCTCTCAGACGATAAGTTTACACTCTCATAAGACCTCTTATGTGAATCTTCTTTATGTACGTACTTAGGGAGTTGTAAGCTCTTCCTTCCTTGGTAACTACAAAACTGGCATGGAGAGAAAGTGATTGTAGAAGAACGTGTTTTTCAACCAAAATCTCGTTATCCAAAGGGCAGGTTTGAAGTGCTTAGTTATTCCTTTTCTAATATGTTACTAAGGGGACAGTTTTGGTGAGAAAGTTCCTTTCGGTTTATATATTTTGAAATATTGATGCGATTTTTATTTCAGGGTTCTGGCTGCAAAAATGTTGCCAGTTTTAAGGGGTACAAGCGTTATAAACTTGTAGTACCCGTATTAGGAAGTTGGTGCAAAAATAGGAAAAATTGTTCACCGATTATTGCCAACCCACGTAAACCAAATGAATGAAAGTGCACTGAAAAGCGACGAGAGTCACAGGACTGGTTATTAAGCTAAAAAATGGTAACTTGCGCAGCCGGTTGACAAGAGGGCATCGATCAAACCAACTGCCATGGTAAGATCATGATTCTTGATCTAGGCCTCTTGGATTCTCAGCATTGCAGTGAACAGTAGAGCTCAAGTCTATTGATTTGAACAATTTTGACCAGAATATGACTTTACTGATTTGTATCTAATTTTGAAGTGTGTTTCTGAATTTACTGATTTGTATTTAAATCTTCACGTATTAGGCTCACATTCGAGAACTCGAGGAAGAAGTGAAACTATTCAATAATCTTACACATCCAAACATTGTTGTGAGTAATGGTATATTCAGTTTTGTTGTGGATTTGATTCTATTTAGATGATGTCTGATTGTTTTTGTCTAAATTTTGTTATTTAGCGATATTTGGGAACTGCAAGGGAGGATGAATCATTGAATATATTGTTGGAATTTGTTCCTAGTGGATCTATATCATTGCTATTAGGGAAATTCGGATCCTTCCTTGGGTCTGTAAGTGATAATTGATTGTTTGTTTTTCAATTTTAAAATGTGGGTGCTCTTGAATACTAACGTGGGTTATGTTTGATTCACATGTTATTAGAATATATACAAAACACCTGTTATTGGGACTATAATTTCTTCACATGAATGGAATTATGCATAGGGACATTAAGGTAATTTTATTTAGTTCTTCTAAAGAGAAACTTTTTAATATTTGTCTCTAACTTAATTTAACACGGGGCATGTTTCATTCAGAGAGCAAACATTCTTATTGACAATAAAGGCTGCATTAAGCTTGCAGAGTTTGGTGTATCTGAGAAAGTTGTAGAGCTGATATGATTTTTATTTTATTTGTTTTTCAAGTAACAAAAGAAAATTTTGTCTACCCTAGTAGATTTTGCATGAATTTCAGGTTTTAATGTTGCCACAAGCAACAATAATTGGTTCCAAGTCAATGAAGGGTACACCATATTGGATGACTCCAAAGTTTATTCTCCGAAGTGGGCATATATAGCTTGTAAGGAAGATTTTCCATATTCATGCTTACAAATATTGACATTTATTTGATTGTCTTGACATTGTTAAATTAGAAAGTTTATGCATTGCCATGACTGCATGCCTTTTCTACAAGTTCTTTTTGTCTGTTTATATTTGTTGAAAATTTTACTCTTAGTGAAACCTAGTTACAAGGTATGCTAATTGTTGTGTCATTATGATATAATATTTTTAATAAGAATGAGAGTGAGAAACAGATAAAACAAAGAGCTTGAATTATTATGTGTTTTTTTTTTTTTTTTGATTATTAACTCTTGATTTTATATATTGTGAAGTATGATGTTAAGGTCATGTAATGAGAGTTTGAACATCTAATAATATGATGCCTTGTTTGTTTGTTTTGGTTCTTCAATTTTTTTTTTTTTTGTTATTATTATTATTATTTTTTTGGGAGCTTATCTATTGGGTGTTGATAATGTTGAGGAATGTTTTGTGTTGAAATTTTGTTGTTCCTCTTGTTTACGTTTTGTATAATGGTAATGTTGAGTGGGGTTTAAAAGCATGTCCGGTAAAGTTTATGTTTTTAATATCGGTTTGGAGTCTTTATGTTGAAAATGAAAATGATGATTATTGATGTGTTTCAAATGTTGATTTTGTATGTTTCTTTATTTTGTATTTGGATTTTTAGTGTTTTAGGATTTTGAAGACTTTCTGCATTTGTATTTTTCAAATGTTTCTTTGAAAACTTGCATTCACAATCGTATATTTGTTTATTGTTGAGAGGTTGAATCCAACGCCTCACATGAAGGAGATCAAGCTTCAGTTATTGCAAAACATAGCTCGAGAAAATTCTCCATAGAATGGGATTTGAAGGCCTTGCAATAGATATTGTATACACCACCACCGTTTGTCCAAGTGAGCCTTCCTCCCCATGACTTAACACATTATTAAATCTTGATAATGGAAAGGAAATTAAATTTGTATCTATTGTAACAACTTAAATGGTTGAATACAAGTTTCAGTTTCGATTGTGCTTTATCTCCAATCGATTACTTGAATGTTCAAATGTCCCTTACATTCAACTTCTATAATGTTGACATTGAATATGCATTTGATATGCTAATACACTTGCAAACATCCTTGGACTTTTTGCAGTAAAATCCTAAACGTGGATCTTTCTATAATAAGGAGGATGATGAATCGAAACAGCCCATGATGATTACAATTTACCAAGTAGCAGTGAAGATGAAGTGGGTGCCAACTTCAGAAGAGACGACAGCAACTCTATTCAAATAGTTTAGAAGACATGTCTCTCTCTTTTTCCCTCTCTTTACTTGTGCGGAGAGTAATGAGTTTGACTGCATGTAGTTTCCTTTGCTGCTGCCTGCTGGTGGTGTATGAATTTGCGTTTGGAAATATTTTTGTTTAGTTCTCCTTTACATATGTTTATGTGTGTCAAGAATCTAAATATTCTAAGAAAACTGAAAAAAATATATATATATATATAATTATGTAAAATATGAGTATAATTATTATTGTAAGTCGTTCAATCTGATTGTCGATTATGATCAAGTTAATGAGCAGTTGCGGGAAGGTTATCTTCTTTAGAATTACTTTATTTTTTTAATTTCTTAAATCTTTCATTTTTATGAATAATTATATTAGAATGCAATGATTTGAGGATTCTAATCAGGTCAATGGTTGTAAAAAGATAATATAACCTGAAATAAATATTCAAATGAAACTACTATTGCTCTGTTCTCCTACGTGCAACATCTTCCGCCAACTCCATTTTTAACCTCTTTATAACTTCTTAGCTCTTTCAATTTCATGTACATGACCCTAATCAATGCTAATTGAAACTACATCAAGTATGAAACACTACAAGGTTTGAATTCTCATGCTACATCATGTGAAAACTTCATTTTGGTTGTAAAGGTTTATTTTCCCATGAAATTGCCTAGCTTTTCCACCATCTTGTCACTAATTTTTCCAAATAAACATGTGCAGCAATTTCCACCTTCTTGTGCTAGTTTATCTTCACATCCTCCAAATTGGTTCAAACATGTGATGATTGCAATGTCATAGTACTAATATTTTTGGCTTGTTAGTTCTGATTTTGTATTCTAGTTGGTTGACTCATTATTATAACAATTCACGTCACTTTCAAACATATGCTACTTATGTATAAACAAAGAAAAATATATTCGTTAACAAAGTTTAATTTGGGCACTTGACGTAATAAAAAAAAATTAGGCACTTGATGCATTGAACCATTGAAAAGTGCATACCATATGCATCCTAAACAGGAAACATTATTTGATCTTGTGCAAGTTTACTTGTAGACTTCCTCATTTGTAACTTGCAATATTTCACTCTATAACAGCAATTTGTCTCTCTATACTAGCTTATTGATTGTAAAAATGATATGCCTTTTATAGTTTAATCAAAAAATAATTGTTAAGTTGATAATGAGATGTGACAAATGTTGGTCCAAGGCCATGAAGATAGCTGCTGTTGGAGATCGTTAGTGACTATTGCTGTTATATATGTTTGTGTAAAATTGAATTTCAATCACAAAATTGAAGATATCAAATCCACTTACGCGCTTTCAATATAACAGAAGATCGAGTAATTGGTTGGTGATGAAACAAAATTTAATAATAACTGCAAATATAATCGAACAAATTCCATTGTCCCAATCATGCATAAACTATATGTCTTAGCCAAAACCTCACGCAAGTCCCCCCAAAAAAACCAAGGAGACTTGCACAGAAAAGCAAAACAAAACATATATCGTGCAACTAAATATAAAAATATGTGCACCTCTCACTTCCAAAACAAAACAAAAGACAATTGGGAGGACCATATATGGTGTTGTAAAATAGAACTAGTTTGATAAAGTGTATGCAACAAAAAGGGTATGAAATTATAGACTTGCGGCAGTACAAGTTAACATGGATATTGATTAAGAAACTTTTTAACCTACCATGCTAAAGGAAGTTTTAAGATCTAATTAAAAAGGAAGTTGTCATGTATAGAGAAACAAATATATCAAAGTTATAGATTTTTTGTGAAAATTGTCCTTTTGGGTAATGCAAAACCTTCCTTATACATTTATATAATTCCATTTTAATAATGTTATTACCTGTTTGGAGAACAATCAAATAAAAGATTGAGAAGATTTTAGTTCCATTTTTGTATCAACTTTACATATTCTAAAAATATTAACTGCAATAAGGGATTGATGCATATACCTTGGTATGTCATGTGGATCCGGTATTTTAAGGTAGATGTTTCCAAGTCCATAATATCATGCCATGTGTTAAAATCATTTATAATTGCCACTAGTATTACATAGGATTGCAATAATGTTTCATATAACTGGTCACTTGTGCTATGGACCAAATAAATTCTTTAAGTATATATATGGCGGATCCCGTATTCTCGAGATACATGTATCTCACATGATTAAACAGAAAAATAATAGTTTTTGTGTCGACAAAAAGTTCATGAGTTTTACATACATCACCTTTTAGTATAGATAGTTGGGTATCTTTTCATTTATAAAAAAGTTACGGATTCAAGTCTCACAAAACACACATTATAGATTATTGTGATCTCAACAGATATCAATTGACGTCATACCAAGAAAACGTTTGTGATTTTTGCATGATCTTGGTTGATATCGTCTCATTCATTAATTTACAAGACTCTGTTTGTATGTACATTTGGTTTCAATTTTTCTGCACTAGGACTTATTCAGAATCTAATATTTTCCAGGCACTTTCAGACACAAAGACTGCATTACAATAATGTCCGGGCACTTGTATTTCGGAATTCAATGTCATTTAGAGGAAGAAGAAAATTTAATAGAGCAGTGGAATCAATACGAATAAATAGCTTAAACATTAGATGAATTCATGATTCTTGTAACAAGCCTTAAAATCTCAGCTAAAAATTTAACATAGTACATTGTCATCAGACAGACAACCTAGAGATGACTCTTGAAAACATAATAGGCAGCCTGAGTTTATTACCAGGCTGTTGGAAACCTGTTCTTGTCAGGTTCGTAATGGCATTGCAGAGAGAAGAAAAAGACCCCTTTAGTTCTACCGGAAGAGGGAGCGAAAGAGGCAGTGCCACAAGAGGCGGACTTTTGAACCGCCCACTTTTGTTTCTCCCAGATAAGGATTGCGCCAGTGCTGTCTGTTGCTTGTTTAAGCCTTCAACGACGAACGAGAATACTCCGAATGTGAGACAGCTCTGTATGAGAGACTGAGGTGCGCCTCTGTGAGGAAAACCTGCTTATTAGAATTTAACGTTTTAAGAGACTTTTGAAATCCTACACAAGTTCAGCCAAATGATGGGATCTCTCTCAAACTGAGGCAAACAAGATGGTGCATGGTTTTAAAAAACAAGTTGGTGGAGTTTGTAGTTGATAAAAAGTCACCATATTATTGGATAAAGATTAAGTAGAATATAAATAGGATTAGGAAACCATTAGCTATATAAATACCATTTGACACACAATTAAGTCACACCATTAATCATATGATTCGGTTTATTGGGATAAAAACATGAAGAAACGTTTCTCTGACATGGAGTACCGAATGGCTTAATCATCATCGATACTGTTGGATTTGCGTCTTCAAGTCTGTCGGTGTATCATTCTCAGAGGACCATACATGATATTAATGGCAACACCAACATGAACAACGACAATGCAGGTACGTACATTCATATGCATACATTGTTTCTCTTTTATTTTTCAAGAATTGATAATTTTGTTTCTTGTGAATTTTTTTTTTTCATTAATTTTCATTAAACATTATATGTGATAACATTCTTAATTAATTTGATGTATAATCAATCAAACATGTTTAATTAATTGTTAATAGAATCTAATGATACACAGTGAAAAAACTACAAAAGATTCAGCAGTTTTTTAATGATAATTAAATTGGTTTTTTTTACTCCCTTCTTGTCTAAAATTATCATATTAATTTTGATTCAAGAACTTGCCATGGTCTAACTTTGTTGATCAAGTGCAGATTTTATAGAATTACGATATATAGTTGATTTTCATTATGTATTGATTTTATATTATTAATTGTTTTTGTAATCAATTTCTCTTAAATTCTTTTTTAATAAAAATTTTGGATGTATAGTAAAAAAATATAATAAACCATATGTGCAATCAAAAGAGAAGTCAGTAAATGAGTTCGTTGTTGTCATCATGTTATTAGACAAAGATTAAATGGAATATTAGTATGAAAGGATTAAGAAACCATTAACTATATATATACTTCAAAATCACAATTAAAGTCACACCTCAAACTATAAATTTAGCTTTTTACAATTTCTTAGAGAGGGAGAGATCATGCTAATGCGACCATTAATCTTGCTCCCCAAGAACATGATCTAAGTACTCATATTAGGTTTCGGTTTCATCCAAGGAAAGGAAGAAGAAACATATTTTCTGGCAGGAAGCACAGAAGGGAATCAAGAAGAGGATCACCATCATCAGAATTGTTGTACCTACTTCTTGATCACCCTCTGTGTCTCATCCTCAGAAGTACCATACATGTTCCGTGCATGATAGTAGTGGCAACACACACATGAAGAACAACACAGGCAAGTACATATATACATACATATATATATATATATTATTTCCCGTTTAATTTAACAATAAAAATAAATAATTATATTGAAGCTATCAACCCCTACTAAGGCCCATGGCCCACGTCACTATTGCTCGGTTCTCTGATACAATCTTCTTCCAAGTCCACTTTCATCCTCCATCTAAATTCTTATTTATTTCAATTTTGTTTATGTGACGCTAGTCAATACAAATCCAAACTCTATGACTCTTATAAACATTTTGACTTTACGTTTCTAATTTTGGATGAGAAATAAATATTAGTCTGTTAATACCTTTATAATAATATCAAGCCCTCACCACTTAAGGGCTTGAGTGTGGGTTGACTCACAATTTGAGGGGCCGGCATGGGTCTCTTGACTCTCTTGACCCAATTGAAAATTCTTAGCAGCGGTTGATCAAGTTGCTTGACTTAATCAGCTGCATTAGATTTTAGAAAATAAAAATATGCATATATGATATAAAAAGACAAATAAGTGAAGGAGTTTGTAGTTAATATAATGTCATCTCTTATTAGATAAAGATTAAATAGAATATAAATAGGATTAGGAAACCATTAACTGTATAAATACCTCAACTCAAAATTAAGTCACACTATTAGCTAATAGCTATCTGATTCGGTTTCTTGAAAGAAAAGTTTCTCTGACATGGAGCACTGCTAGGCTTCAAAACTGCAAATCATCAACGTCAATATTGTTGGATATATGTCTTGAAGGCTTGCAGTGTACCATCCTTAAAGAACCATACATGTAAAACAAAAAAAAAAAAAAGCTTGTACTACGTATATTTTATCATAAAATATGCACATCACTCCTGAGTAGAAGTGGTTAAACGTTTAGCGTGATCATAAGAGATCAAGAGTTTAAATCTCACTCTTATTGAAGGTGAGGATAATTTTCTTTGAATTTAATCTCCCTCCCACCGTAAAAATAAAATAAATTAAATTAAATTAATTAAATTAAATTAAATACCAAAATGAAAATGGTAGAAGATGACACTTTTGTGTACAGATCAGTGACTTTTATCACTTAACTTCATGGATTAGGGAATAAAATGGGGAATAAGATTGATTCATGGTGTTTATTTTCTTCCATCCCATTTGGGAATCTCATTTTTACTCTCAAATTTAGTGTAAAAAATACCTTATACTTTTCTAATTAAAAAAAATATATTTTTTTGATAATTATTTCTTTATTGTTGAATTAATTTATTGTACTTGTTTGTTTTTATATTTATAAATATGAGTATTTACATATGCTAAAAGCTTTTAAAAAAAAAAGTGTTAGTACAAAGTGTTATATTTTATTCCAATGACTTGTAATTAATACTCAAATTTTATGATGAATTAAAGAATGTTACATGCTAATGCTAGTTGTTACTACCAGTGTCAGTTGTTAGACTACCACATTTATAAAAGCAAAACAAATTTAGGTAACAATTTATACCAAAAAAAAAAGACTTGATATACAATATAGATACATAATATGTTCTTTTTTTTCTTTTTCTTTTTTTACAAAAAAAAAAAAAATACACAATATATTTATAATAATATTGTTAAGAAAATTCATTTTTTTTAACATATTATGACGAGTTACATAACAAAATTATAGCATTACATCTTAAATAATATTTTGCGTATTGTAATTAATTCATAATTGTAATCAATGATATTTTTATAATTTGTAATTAATCAATTCTGATTCCAAAGTAAAGTAAACGGTTAAGTGGGAATACTATTGATTCTGATTATGATTCTTATCATTGAAGTAAACAACTTATTCTGATTCTAATATATCATTTTAATTCCAAACAATTCATATTTCAGATCATTTTGATTCTTATTCTAATTTATTCAATTAGAATAAACACACCATTAATTTATAATTCACAATTTTCCTTAAAGGTGAAACAAAATTAGTTATCAATTGGGTAGTAGTGAAGTGGTCAAAGCATTGCTGCCCACTCATGATCTTTTGTGAGATTATGGGTTCGACACCCTTCACCTCCAAATTGATGGATTTCTCCCCACGTATAGGAGTTGCCCTCTCATTCGATGTGGATTACTCTCTCCCGAATTAAAAGTTGTTTTTTGAGCTGCACCACACAGTGATATATCTAACAGTTCTGATTGGTAATTAAAAAAAAAAAAAAAGCAGTCCACAAAAGTACAAAAGTAAAAGCTGAAGAAATTAATTGAAGGTGAACTGACTTTTGTGGACCAAATGAGTGGATTATACCTACCTTTGAAATTTAAACAAATGAGTTGATTATTGGTTGGCACCCGTATATCTACCTTTGAAATTTAAATAAAACTTTGATGGAACATTGAGGGCTGCAGCTAATCATGTAAAGTGAAATTACGACCTCTTTACTCTATCCTATGCAATTTCCAGGAAATAAGAATTGAGACACCCAACCACTAGTCAAATTGATGAAGACGTTTTTGTTCTAAACCAATGGAGACTCGGTTGTTCTCTGTGTCGATGTAATATCAAAGAACTTTCCAACCAACTACAGATCAAGGTGAATGAAAAACTCTAAGATCAGTGAAATATACAAAACATAGCAATATTTGTAAAGAATTCACATATCAACATCTCTGTTGTCTCCCATCTAAACTCTCACTCTCTAATCATCAATGGGTTCAGTTCTTTCTTCTTTTTGTTCTCCGTCTCTTCTTCCACTTCCTCCTGCTCCACCTCCTTCTCCACCATCTCCTCCTACTTCTTCTCAAATCAAGTCAGATGTTTTTCTTAGCTTCAGAGGCGAGGATACTCGCAATAATTTTACCAGCCATCTTTACAAAGCTTTGGTTGACAAACAAATTGTTACCTTCATTGACGACAAACATAACAGAGGAGATGAAATCTCCCAATCTCTTTTCAAAGCAATTGAAGAATCACAAATTGCCATTATCATTTTCTCCAATGATTATGCATCTTCTAGATGGTGCCTTAAAGAACTTGTGAAGATCCTTGAATGCAGGGAAAACCATGGACAAATAATAATTCCAGTTTTCTATAAAATAGATCCATCCACAGTGAGGAATCAAACTGGGAGTTTTAAAGTCTCATTTGTGAAGCATCAAAGTTCAAAGGAGAATTCGTGCCAAGTGCAGAAATGGAAGGATGCTCTCAATCTGGCAGGCAATATTTCTGGGTTTGATTCAGGAGTAGTTAAGTAAGTCTCAATTTAATTTAATTTTTTCTTACTTCATTTTTTTTTCTAATATTTTTGTGTTTAGTTACTCTTATCTAATTTCTCTGAAAAAAAGAACATTAATTATTGGAATTAACTTTTTACTATCTTTAACACTTTTCCCTTTAATTTTACTTACCGGCTTTTTTTTTTTTTACAATAATTTTTAGGCCGGAATCCGTACTTATAGAAGAAATAGTTCAAAAAGTTTTGGAAGATTTGAAGAGACAGAATAATGTGTCCCCAAGTGTTAATAAGAAACTAGTTGGAATAGAATCAAGGATCAAATATATTGAATTTTACCTAGGGACAAGGGATCAGATATACAATGATGTGCGTAGTGTCGGAATTTGGGGCATTGGGGGTATAGGCAAGACTACTCTTGCTAAAGCTGTATACGAGAAAATCTCTTATCAATTTGAAGGTTTTCACTTTGTTGAAAGTGTTAGAGAAGCTTTAGAAAAAAAGGGACCAAAGTGTTTGCGACAAGAACTTTATTTAGCAATATTGGGAGATAAAAACGCATATAATTATCAACTCACAAAGATAAGGTTTAGCCGTATGAAGCTTCTCATAATTTTAGACGATGTAACTTGTATCAAACAAGTAGATGATTTGATTGGAGATCTTGGTTTAGGAAGTCGAATCATTATAACATCAAGAGATCAACAAGTACTTAAAAATTATGGGGTGGATTACATATACAAGGTTGAGGAATTAAGTTTTGATAATGCTCTTAAACTTTTCTGTCAGCATGCCTTCAAAAAAAACTATCCCACATTAGGTTACATGGAGTTGTCAAAAGGTGTAGTTAAAAAAGTTGGAGGTGTTCCATTAGCTCTCAAGGTTTTGGGCTCCTTTCTATTTGACAAAAGAAAAGAAATTTGGGAGAGTTCAATGAAAAAATTAGAAAATTCTCTCGATAATAATATTTATGAGGTGTTAAAAATAAGTTATAATGGATTAGATTCTGATCAACAAAATGTGTTTTTAGATATTGCACATTTCTATAAAGGGTGGGACGTTAATTTGGTAATAGCAATCATGGATGCTAATGGCTTTTGTACTACCAACGAATTAAGTGCTCTCATGGATAAATCTTTGATACTTATATCACATAATGAGATAATGATGCATGATTTGCTGCAAGTAATGGGCAAAAGGATTGTTCGACAAGAATCGATAGATCCTAATGAACGAACTCGGTTGTACAGCCACAATGATATATATGATGTATTGACACAAGCTACGGTAAGATTCTTTATATATAACACTAATTAGTAAAGTACCAATTGTAGAATTAATCTTTGGCATAAGCACAAATAGAAAAAAAGGTGGGTTTTGTGTTTTTGGTCTAAAAAAAATATTATTTTTGTAGGTTTGACTGGTATTTAGTATTTTAATTAAAAAATTGTTCATTTAGTGCAATAGTAATATATGTTTTGAAGAAATAAAGGCCTAATAATTTATCAGTTTTCAAGATACCAAGAATTATAGATTGATTTATTAACAGTATGATATATCATTATTTAAATATATATTTTTTTATTTTAAATTTTCTTTAACATTTGCCTTTCGTAAAACACTTAATACTAATTTATTTCTTCTTGAACATGTATTAGGGGACTAAAAAAATCGAGGGGATCTTTTTGGATATGTCAAATACAGGAGATATACACTTGCATCCTGATGCATTTGTAAACCTGCGTAATTTGAGATTTTTACGATTTTGTACATCAAACTATTGGGGGGATAATAATAATAAAGTGCATGTTCTACAAGACCATAAATTTTTTTGGACCAAGTTAAGGTATTTCGAATGGGTAAGATGTCCGCTCAAATCATTGCAATCAAATTCATATTTAGAGAATCTTGTCATACTCAAATTACATCATAGCAATGTCGAACAACTATGGAGTGATGTCCAGGTAGATTCGATCTTTATTTGATTATTTTTTATTTATTTATTTTTTGAAATATGATCATTTTTTATTTTGTTGATGTAATTTGTTATTTAAAAAAAAAAGTATTAATTCATGGTTTTTATATATTTATTTATCCATTAATTTTATTATTTGCAGCAATTTGATCATTTAAAAGAGATTGATCTTTTTTGCTCCGAGAAACTAATTAGGTTACCGGACCTCAAGGCCCCAAAACTAGAGGATTTGAACCTCATGGGATGTACAAGTTTGATTGAAATTCCACAACTCCCAAAATCTTTAAAATTTGTTTTTCTTGATCGTTGCTCAAAATTGCAGAGGCTTCCAAAACTCCCAAATAATTTGGAACACTTAAATTTGGGACAGTGTTCAAGTTTGATTGAAATTCCATCATCTATTCAACATCTGACTAGTCTGGATGATTGGGATCTTTGGGGTTGCAAAAGCCTTACTAATATTCCAGATTGCACCGTTTTGATATCTTTACGACATCTTAGTCTCTCGCATTGCTCAAAACTCGAGAGGTTGCCAAACATTCCCAACAATTTGGAAGAATTAGATTTGAAAGGTTGCTCAAAATTGCAAAGGCTTTCAGAACTCCCAAACAATTTGGTATCATTAATTTTAAATGAGTGTTCAAATTTGATTGAAATTCCACCATCTATTCAACATCTGACTAGTCTAGATTATTTGGATCTTTATGGTTGCAAAAGCCTTACTAGTAGTAGTATTCCAGATTGCACTAGTTTGATATCTTTACGACATCTTAAGCTCTCCCATTGCTTAAAACTTGAGAGGCTGCCAGACTTTCCCAACAATTTGGAAGATTTAGATTTGAAAGGTTGCTCAAAATTGCAGAGGCTTCCAAAACTCCCAAACAGTTTGCAATCGTTACTTTTAGGCGGGTGTTCAAGTTTGATTGAAATTCCATCATCTATTCAACATTTGACTAGATTGTATTATTTGGATCTTAGCAACTGTGATAGCCTTACTAGTATTCCAGATTGCACGGGATTGATATCTTTAAAAATTCTTAATCTCTTCCATTGCTCAAAACTCGAGAGGCTACCAGACATTCACAACAATACATCAATATTTATTTCAAAAGGTTGCTCAAACTTACAGAGGCTTCTAGAGCTCCCAAACAATTTGGAAGAATTAAATTCAGGAGGGTGTTCTCCTTCATCTATTCAATATTTAACTAGGCGGTCTTAATTAGATCTTAGTAACTGCGAGAGCCTTACAAGTATTCGAGATTGCACCGGTTTGATATCTTTATCTCTATCATTGCTCAAAACTCAAGAGGCTTCCAGTAATTCCCAACAATATTGAAGAATTATATTTAGAACGTTGTACAAGTTTGTTTGAATAAGCAGAAGATATTGATTTTAAGGGGGCTGTGAAAGGCTTAAAGTTCTACCCAAGCTTCCATGGGCAGATATAGATGAACGCAACTGCACATCAATGCAAGAGTTATTTTGTCCTTCATTTCCTAATGACTTTGTTTGCATTAGATGGTAGTCAATTTATATGGGCTACGCTCATCAATTGTTTCAAATTGGATCGCAATTCACTCGACAGTTTTCTGAAAGATACTCAACGGGAAATACAAGCTCAATCACCTTCATATCGTCAGGTCTGTTTGTCTCCCATTTTTAATATGATAATACTTGTTTTTGTTTTTTCTTGATGGTAACATACCGTCAAGGATGTTGTAAACTAATTCTTTTCATAATATAGATTTATGAAGGAAGAGTCATTCTACCTATATGTTATCCGGAAAGTGAGATTCTGGAATGGTTTGACTTTCAAAGCACTGAATTTTTTATTGACGTGAAGCTGCCATTGGATTGGATCGATTATAACTTCCTATAAAAGCTCTGTGTGCAGTTGTGTCATGTCCAGACCAACTCCAAACAGTTTACTAGTTGGGCTTTTACTGGGCTCACGTATGAGTGCAATCTGAAATGTAAGGAAGGAGGCCACAGTTGGGATACCACGTGTGGTGTTTTGTTTAGTCCTACTTCTGCAAATTGCTGCATGAGGTCAGGCCATATGATTATTGGATTTGGTTTCCACTTTTTCCGTGAACTTCATGATAATGAGTTCACTTTCCAATTCAATAACTTAACAGACAGTTAGTTTGAAGATGATAATTGCAAGGTGGAAAAATGTGGAGTCCATTTGATATTTGGTAAACATCTTGAAAAATCGGATCAAAATGAGGAGGTTGATGAACTGCACAATGAAGAATCGAAGGAGGATGATGAACCACATCTTGAAGAATCCAACGTGGAGGATGAACCACATTCGAAGAGATTGAACATATTTAATACCTCCAACAGACAAGCCCAACTGACCAAGGTACATACTTTGTTTCTAGGAAAATCAATAGGCTTTAATACTTTATAAATCGATCTCTCGTGTAAATTTAACTTTGTTTTGATTGATTCGTTATCTTTTGGTGGGTGAAATCGTTGCATATTTTTGTATGATAGTTTAAAATGACTCCATAAGTGATTTTTTTAAGAATTACTGTTATTTTATACTGTTGTCTTTATATTTGATATAAGTTCGTTGTTGGACTACCTAGTATGCTAGTTTACTGAATTTTGAGCCCTCCTTTAAGCTTTCTTTGATCTATGTATACTTCGGGTTTTATTGATACAATTGGCATATTTGGATTACATTGAAGCATTCACTCTTGGTCTCATAGGCCTTTAATTATCATTGTTAAGAGCTTTTCCACAATCTTTCTTATGCACAAGTAACAAAATATGATTCATTTGAACATTTGGTGAGGGAGTAAAGAGAACCAAGACAATGTCATAACATTATTGGATTTTAGCGATAATTCAAAATGTAGCTCTTTAATATTGATTGTAGTTTCATTAACTCTAGGAATCATTTTACTAACCTAATTTTCGTTGGTTTGAGTTGTCAAATATAAAGTTGTTAAGCTAAATAGAGTATAAATAAGAAAGATTGAACTCTTTACATTCATTTCTATTATTAACATATGAACCATAACACATCTTACACTATAGTTGTTGGGTTGATTATGTGGTTCACTTGTCACATTCATTTGTTTTACCATGATGATAAATCGAGTTTACTGATGCAAATTTCTGTTTCAATAAGTTAGATAAGTGTTATGTTAATACCTTACTTTTAAATGTTGATTTTTTGTTTATTTGCTTCAATGTTGTGTTTTTTACAAGTTTTTTCTGAACTGTGATGTGAGAAGAAAACTTGCTGAATATAGTTGTGTTGTTTCCTTGATGTGCTGCTAAATTTGTTATTTTCAATCCTAGCTAATATCAATTCAAGTGCTGGCTCTTGCTGCTGTTCAAGCTCTCCTGAGCAATCAAGGTTCATACAAAACTGTTGATATCCCATGGTCACATTAATAGGTCAGTAAGTCTAGACAGCTAAGAACTCTTTAAAAATTGCATGGAGAGCAGTGAGTGAAAGTTTTAAATCTAATATTGATTGGAGGACCCCAGAATAAGGTGGGCAGTGTAGCTTTAGTGGATGCTTTGGTACAATAAATTCACAAGTGTATGAAACTTCGTGTTCCAAACCTTTTATCCGGGTAAATGTTTACGCTTGCATCATTATTATTTAATCTTTATTTCATACATCTTTTGGCCTATGTTTAATATTGTATTTTTTTGTTTGATGCTCATAAATATAATCTTTTCACTGAACTTGCACGTGAGCATCACTAAATAACATGGTCAATAGAATCCAGTCCTCATCACAAAGATGACAACACCCAATCTTTTAAACAATAGAGATCGAGTGGGGACTATCTGTTTGCAGGCTACCCAACAAAATATTTTGATCTTGTTTGTGAATTTGAGGTTTCAAAGAAACTTCGAGATGAAGTTAATTAATCCTTCATTAACTACATATTTGCAGCCTATAAGGAAAGTCCCAAATAATCCAAGATGAGTTAGTGCATCTTGATGACCAGATTGTCATTAATGGTGAGGACACAAGAGCTCTCGCTTTTGGACTTTGCTGTGAATTTGAAGATAAGTTTCTATAACCCATTACGTTTGGTAAGGTGAGTTATATTATCTTAGGCATGCAATTTTGTTAGTAGTGATGTGGACTTTTTCCTTCAAATTTTATTTTAATGTTTTGCTTTTATTGTGGTCCATTTCTTAGTTTACATGCTAATCCAAGTCTATAACACTACACACAAACACATATCTCTAAGAAGGAAGTATGCACGATCCCATCTGGAGCTGAAGCCTCATTTAAAGTGGATAGAAGAGTTCAAGTCATGTGTACTCTAATGTTGCAAACCTGATCTCAGACAAGAAGTTTAAATTCTCATAAGACCCCTTAAGTGAATCTTCTTAATGTACGTACTTAGGGAGTCATAAGCTCTTCCTTCCTTGGTAACTACAAAACTGGCATGGAGAGAAAGTGATTGTAGAAGAACATGGTTTTCAACCAAATCTCTTTGTCCAAAGGGCAGGTTTGAAGCACTTAGTTATTCCTTTTCTAATATGTTTCTAAGGGGACAACTGTGGTGAGAAAGTTCCTTTCGATTTATATATTTTGAAATATTGATGCGATCTTTTGTTTCAGGGCTCTGGCAGCAAAATTGTTGCCAGTTTTGAGAGATATAAGCTTTATAGACTTGTAGTAGCAGTATTGGGGAGTTGATGCGAAAATAGGAAAAATGGCTCACTGAGTATTACCAACTCGTGTAAACCAAATGAATGAAAGTGCATTGAAAAGCGACGAGAGTCACGAGACCAGTTATTAAGCTAAAAAATGGTAACTTGAGCAGCCGATTGACAAGAGGGCATCCATCAAACCAATTGTCATGGTGAGATCATGATTCCTGGTCTAGGCCTCTTGGATCCTCAACGTTGCAGTGACCAGTAAAGCTCAAGTGTATTGATTTGAACAATTTTTAACAATATATGACTTAACTTTGGAGTGTGATTTTGAATTTTGCTGATTTGTATCTAAATTTTTACATATTAGGCTCACATTCGAGAACTCGAGGAAGAAGTGAAACAATTAAAGAATCTTACACATCCAAACATTGTTTGAGTAAAGGTATATTCAGTTTTGTTGTTGATTTGATTGTTTTTGGATGATGTATGATTGTTTTTGTCTAAATTTTGTTATTTAGATATATTTGGGAACTGCAAGAGAGGATGAATCATTGAACATATTGTTGGAATTTGTTCTTGGCAGACCTATATCGTTGCTATTAGGGAAAATTAGATCCTTCCCTCAGTTCAGTCTGTAAGTGATAATTAATTGTTGGTTTTTCAATTTTAAAATGTGGGTGCTCTAGAATGTTAAAGTGGGTTGTGTTTGATTAACAGCTTATTAGAATGTATACAAAACAGTTGTTATTGGGACTAGAATATCTTCACATGAATGCAATTATGCACAAGGACATTAAGGTAGTTTTATTCAGTTCTTCTAAAGAGAAACTTTTATACATCTATCTCTAGCTTGATTTAACAAGGGGCATGTTTCATTCAGAGAGCAAACATTGTTGTTGATAATAAAGGCTACATTAAGCTTGCAAACTTTGGTGCATCCAAGAAAGTTGTAGAATTGATTTGATTTTTATGTTAAATTTTGTTTGCCCGCCCCTTGTAGATTTTGCATGAATTTCGAGTTTTAACTTTGCCACGGGCTACAATAAATGGTGTCAAGTCAATGAAGGGTACACCATATTAGATGACTCCAGAGATTACTCTTCAGATTGGGCATAGCTTGTAAGGAAGATTCCCTATTCATACTTACAGATATTGACATTTTTTTATTGTTTTGACACTATTAAATTAGAATGTCTATGCATTGGCATGATTGTGCCTTTTCTACAAGTTCTTTTTGTTTGTTTATATTTGCTGAAAATTTTGCTCTTAGTGAAACCCAGTTACAAGACATGCTAATTACTATGTCATTATAATATAACATTTTTAATAAAATGAGAGTGGAAAAGAGATAAAATGAAGAGCTTGAATTATTGTGTTTTTTTATTATTATTAACTTTTGATTTTATACATTGTGAAGTATGATGTCAAGGTCATGTAATGAGAGTTTGAACATCTAATAATATGTTGTCTTGTTTGTTTGTTTTGGTTCTTCATTTTTTTAATCATTTTTTTTTTTTTTTTGGGGGTGGGGGGCAGGAGCTTATCTATTGGGTGTAGATAATGTTGAGGAATATTTTGTGTTAGAATTTTGTTGTTCCTCTTGTTTATATTTTGTTAATGATGATGTCGAGTGGGGTTTAGAAGCATATCTGTTAAAATTTATGGTTTTAATGTCAGTTTAGAGTCCTTAAGTTGAAAAATGAAAATGATGATTATTGATGTGTTTCAAGTCAAATGTTGATTTTGTATGTTTCTTTGTTCTGCATTTGGATTTTTTTATATGTGTTTTAGGATTTTGAAGACTCTCTGTATTTGTATTTTTCAAATGTTTCTTTGTTATGCATTTAAATCCAACGCCTCATATGAAGGAGATCATTGCAAAATATAGCTCGAGAATTCTCCATCGAATGAGATTCCAAGGCTTCGCAACATAAATTATATACATCACCACCGTCTGCCTAGGTGAACCTTCCTCCCCATGATTTACCACGCTATTAAATTTTGATGGTGAAAAGGAAATCAAATTTGAATCTATTGTAACAACTTAAATGGTTGAATATAAGTTTCAGTTTCAATTGTGTTTTATCTCCAACCGATTACTTGAATGTTAAAACTTCTCTTACATTCAACTTCTACAATATTGAAATTGAATATGCATTTGATTTAATATACGCTAATACACTTGCAAACATCCTTTGACATTTTGCAGCACAATCCTAAGCGTGAATCATTCTATGACAAGGAGGATGATGAATTGAAATAGCCAAAATGAAGGGATGATAATTACAATTTGCTAAGTAGCAGTGAAGATGAAGTGGCTACCAACTTCAAAAGAGATGATAGCACCAGCCAAGATAGAAGCACATCTGATTAGAATGGAACTAGCTAGGTTGGCATAAGTTTGCAGACCAATTGAATATACTTAGAATTTAACTGCATTAGTTTAATATGGATTGGGATTTGAGAGTACCTATGTTTATAGCATGGACTTGTCATGTCACAAAATGAACAGTTTGGATGTTTTGAATAATCTTTTTGAAGCTTAAAAATCCAAAAGGCTATAATGTATATAAAGATTTCTGGACATTATAGATGTTAATTATATGTACAGCTACGCATCTTTTTCCTTTATAATTTGATGTAAATAAAGTTTCTCTTTATTATGCTTTTTGATTAAATTAATCTCTTCTAAATATGAAATATTTAACGTAATTCTTATGATCACTTGAAATTTTACTAATATGTAATATAAAAATATATTGAATCTTCATTTTTGTCTCCTAATTACACTAAACATATTGTAGTTACAATCAAACTTAAAATTTTTATTTATGATATCGTATATATAATAATAATTTAAATAAAAAAATTAACAAATCTAAACATTCACTTAATATAAATTACCCTTAAAACTCATTAATAAGAAAAACGAATATAAATTCAAATATGTGCTTTGCACATGGTACCAAAACTAGTAGTTTGTTAAAAATAGACAGATATGAGTTGATCGCAGATAGGAAAAGAAAAAATAAATAAAATAAAATCAAAAGGCTTTACATTACTTGATTCAGCAAAAAATATTAACGATGATGATGCGTATTAAGATGAATTTAAGCAACCTATAATTTGTTGAGATAATAAAAGTTTTGTTTTTATATGGATTCATAATGTTACAAATTTTCTCTTTTTTTTTTTTTTTTTGAGTATTGGTACAAATTTAGGGATCACTTGGGACCAAATGAGATTAGACTAAAGAACAACTTTCAGAACAACTTTCAAAATGGGAGGGAGCAACTCACATTAGGTGGGGAGGAGAGAGGGGTGAGTGGGTCAATCCACAATGATGGGGCAAGACCCATATAAATAGAGTGAGGGTGAGAGGAGTAGAATCCATGACTTTCTCAGGATCATGAGTGGATAGTAGTTTTTACCACTAAACCACTACTTCATGTCTAGTGTATCCTAAGAGTACATATTAGAGGACCCATATTAATATAACATAAAAAAAAAAAAAAAAATCTTAACAACATATATTTGACCTATAAAATGCCAAAATGAAAATGGTGGGAGATGACACTTTTGAGTAGATATTTATGATTTGAGTTTCAATTGCATTAAAATATATGTATCGACAAACCTCTCTAATGCTTTTTCATCGTTTTTTAAATCCTCTCTCTTTCGTTTTCTTCTTTCGTGGACTATTTTTTACACCAATTTTTATGTTATCTTTCTGCTATCTCTCTCCTTTTTTTTTTTTTTTTTTTTTTTTAATGATAGGAGAATGAAGATTAAATTTATAAAAAAAAATTCATACCTTTGATAATAGTGGGATTTAAACCCTTAATATTTTAAAATTAAATGAGGTGCTCAATCATTTCTGTTAAGAGATAGTGTGGATTATTTTTCTACAATCTCATTTATAAAAGTAAAACAATATTTTGATGTTCATAATACTAATTTGATTTATGAAAATGTGATTGTTGTTTGGATCTATGAGCATTTTTTTAAGTTATTTATTTTTAAAAAAAGTTATTTTCAGGGTTATATTTGTAAAATTGTTTAAATTAAAAGTTGAAATGAAAAAAAAAAAAAAAAAGATGAAAACTTTAAAATTTTGGAAAAAAAGAAAAAAAATAGGACGAGAAAGAAAATAAAAAGAAAAAATGAAAATTCAAGATAAAATGAAAATTCAAGACTTCATAACTCTCATGCAAAATCAATTTTGGTATAGGGATATTTTTGTCCATACGTACACTTTGGTACCACTTAAACTCAAAGTGACAGAGAAATATAATCTGAATTAGTATTGTAGATATGATATGAATCATAATATGATTAGTTGTATGTGTCACGGGTTTTTTTTTTTTTTCCTTTTCCGTTGAAAGAATGTCACGAGGTGTGATATGAAAGAAATATTGTAGATCTCACATTCATGCATTGTCACATATTCTACTCACAGTTTAAGTAGCTAATTTGTTAAATATACACTTATTTTTCACATTTGTCTCATTTATAAAATCATCAAATTGTGGAAATTGTTTTCCAAAGTTGTATCAATTCGAAATGTGCTTGTAGTAATTGATCTCATCATATTTTGGAGGATCCTAACCGGACTAATATTAAAGAAAATAGTACACGGTCTAAAAAATACAAGTCCGTGAAGGAGTTAGTAGTTGATAAAAAAGTCATCATATTATTGGATAAACATTAAGTAGAATATAAATAGGACTAGGAAACGGTTAACTGTATAAAAACCTCAAACTCACAATTAAATCACACCATTAATTATAGGGTGAATTCTAAAAAAACAAAAAATAAAAAAATAAAATACCACAACCTTTCTAGAATACACGTTTTGCATCCAGTCGTTAGAATTTCTATTTGAAAAGTTGACTATAAGCACTAAATAATCAATTTGCCTCTGATTTAAACTTAATTTAATTAAAATTAAATAAATTAAATAAAAAATTTGTTTATCAGATCTCCATCATCTATCCTAAAATGGACAGTAGAGATTAATTTGTAAAAAAATTAAAAAATCAAATGAAAATTAAAAATATATATATAATAAATTTATTCATAAGATTTTCACCGTTCATATTAAGATGGACATCAGAGATTAATTTAAAAAAAAAAATCATCTTAAACGTATTTTTTTATTTTTTATTTTTAAAAAAAAAAAGAGCGAAGATCCAATCTGGAATTGGATCTCCACCTCCAAAAATCAAGAGATCAAACATCATCTTCATCAACTATCAAACACCTTCAATCAAACCCATCCAAACATGATCTTCAAACACATCCAAACCCAACATCATCAATCATCTGCAATATCATCCCCAAATATATCCAGAAATCATAAAAAATAAAATAAAATAAAATAAAAAAATCTATGGATTCAAAAAATTCATCCCAAAAATCATCAAACTTAGATGTCTTGGTTCCACGAATTTAGATATTTAGGTTTCACCGAAAAGATGAAGAAGAGAATAAGAAGAAGAAGAGGGGATGAAAGAGATTAGTGGTCAGTGTGGGAGGGGGTGGTGGTGGAGCGGTGGAGGATGGTGGGGAGAGATAGATAGAGCCATTTTATTAAAATTTTTAATATTAGTTTAATTATATATACATGTATGTGTGTATATATTTATTTATTTATATTATTTTCTTATTAACATGTTTAATTAAATATTTCATTTACTATCTTACCCTTAACCCACTAATAGCAACCACTTTTTCAAATGAAAATTCTAACGACTGGGTGCAAAACGTGTATTTTCGAAAGGTCGGGATTTTTTTTTTCAAGTAAAAGTTGGGCGGTAATTAAGAATTTACCCTTAATCATATGATTCGGTTTCGTGCAAGGAAAGTAAGAAGAAATGTTTCTATGACATGAAGCACAGGGAGACTTCACGAAGGCAGATCATCATCATCAATATTGTTGGATCTACTTCTTGATTTCTTTTTGTGTGTCGTCCTCAGGGAACCATGCATGATATCGGTGGCACCACACACACGTGATCAACAACGGTGCAGCTATGTACGTATATACATTGTTTCTTGCTTGATTGAAAGTATATCTATTGTATTTCAAGAACGGAAATCTTCTGCTCTCTTTCATATTAAAAATTTTAATTGAATATTATATGTGATGACATTAATTTTATGTGTAATCAACTATATTTAAGAATATTAATTTTTGTTTAGAATGTAAATATGATCCAAAATGGGAAAAAAAAAAAAAGGACAATTAAGATACATCTTTTCCATCACCTATAAAAGTTATGATTAATTTCGTTTTTCACTCTTTCTTGTATATATTCAAGAACTTGGAATGGTCTAACATTATTTTAAGTGCAGATTTTATAGAATGGTCAGAGAATTTAATAAAAGAGTAGTTTTATTTATTTTTTTTTTTTTGGCCTTTTGAAGGTTAATTAGGTTTTGTAATAATTAGTGGTTTGTTAATAATGCATGCTTGATTTACATTATATGTGAAATTTATTTTTAATTCTTTTAGTAATCAATTTATTTTGATTTGTAGTACTTTTTGGATCAACGATATTTGGATATATAACTTATATGATGTATGTAACCAGGGCAAATAATTTAAAATAAATTGTATTAATGAGTGTTCCGTGATTAATTCAAAATTTTTGGTTTTAGAAAAATCGTTTTTGTTTTTCTAAATTCCTATAAAAGATTCAAAGCAGATATGTCAAACGAAAAATAAAAAAAAAAATTCAAAGCACATTGAAACTCTTATTCATCTAATTTCTAATTTTTTTTTTTTTTTAAAAAGAAAAAATGATTATGTTGAATGTATTTTCAGAAAGCAATCTTTTTTTTTTTTTCTAATTTAAAAAAATAATAATTTTTTAATAATAAATTAACCCTGAATTCTTTCCTTTAAAGGATTTTCTTTTTTCGATTTAATTTTACAACAAAAATTATATATTTAAATCAAGCTCGACAAGCCCGACAATATATAGTCCACTAAGTATTGCACACTAATACAATAATGTAATGGTTCGTATAAAGGGAAGAAAATTCCCATGCACACTGATAAATATGTGTATTAGTAAATTATGTAATCTAATACATATTTACTATGTTTCAATTTTAAGGATATCTACATCTTAGCTCCTTCAACTTTGTTTGTAACTTCTCTTATTTTTGTTTCCGATTTTGCGTGAGAAATGTATCTACCTCACTTAATTTAAACTTACTAATTTTGAATAGACGACATGATTTCTCAACTGGGTTTCCTCAAGTTTGTATTTTCATTGACTTTGAATGAGTTGTGAATTGGTCTTGTAATTATGGAAATTGTTTAATGGATGAAATTGTAATTATGTATAAATTCAAATGGTTATAAATATGATAACCTTTAATTTAATAATAAATACAAAAAATAAGTTAATGAGCAGTTGTGAGAATTTTATCTTCTTTTGAACTATTTTATTTTATTTTTTTGTAATTTCTTAAATCTTTGATTTTTATGAATAATTATATTAGAAGGTAACGAGATAGGATTCCAACAAGATTAATAGTTTTTAAGAGAAAATGCATAAAATAACCTCTTTTAAAGAGTTCATTTGAAAACTAACCCTTTTTTTTTTAGGTTGAAAAAATCTCAACCTTGAAGTTGAGATTGATTTGAATTAACACTATGACTCACAATCTGGAAGTTGGGATTCCGAACTTAGAGGTTGAGATTCTCTACCTTGAGGTTGAGATTTAAAAAATATATATTATTTTTCAAATGGGTTATCAAAAAAGAGTTAGATTTCAATAAAACCCTAGTTTTAAAAAGATAGGGTTTTGTTGATAAATGACCCTTTTTTGATAACCCATTTGCACACTAACTCTTTTTTTTTTAAATTTCAACCTCAAGGTAGAGAATCTCAACCTTTAGGTTCGGAATCCCAACTTTTAGGTTGTGAATCATAATATTAATTCAAATCAATCTCAACTTCAAGGTTGAGATTTTTTTTTCACACAAAAAAAAAGGTTAGTTTTGAAATTCATCTTTCAAATGGGTCATTTTTCATAATTTCTCAAAAAGATAATGTAACCCGAAATACATTATTCAAATGAAGCCCATCCATAACAAGGCCCAAACTACTACTGCTATGTTCTCATGTGCAACACCTGCTGTCATCTTCTGCCAACTCCATTTTCAACCTGTGTATATAACTTCCTAGCTCTTTCAATTTTCATGTCCATGATCACAATCAATGCTAATTCAAACTACATCAAGTATGACACACTATAACGTTTCTGATTTTGTATTCTAGTTGGTTGACTCATTATAATAACAATTGACTTCACTTCAAACATATGTTACCTACGTATGAAACAATGAAAATTATATTTGTTAACGAAGTCTAATTTGGGCACTTGATGCATTGAGCCCTTGAAAAGTGCAAGCATTATGCACCCTAAACAGTAAACACATAATTTGATCTTGTGCAAGTTTTACTTGTAGACTTTCTCATTTGTAACTTGCAATATTTCACTCTATTACAACAATCTGTCTCTCTATACTAGCTTATTGATTGTAACTATGTTATGCTTTTTTAAGTTTAAAGATGCAGCAAAAAATAGTTATTTAAGCTGATAATGAGATGTGACAAATGGTGGTCCAAGGCCATGAAGATAGCTGCTGTTGGAGATGTTAGTGACTACTGGTATTATATGTTTGTATAAAATTGAATTTCAATCAATAAAATTGAAGAGATATCAAACTCATCTACACGCTTTAGATATAAAAAAAGATTGAGTAATTGGTTGGCGATGAAACAAAATTTAATAATAACTCCAAATATAATCGACAAATGCCATTATTCCAATTATGCATAAACTACATGTCTTAGCCGAAAACCTCACACAAGTCCCCCAAAAAAACCAAGGCGACTTGTACAAAAAAGCAAACCAGAAACATATATGGTGCAACTAAATATAATAGTACGTGCACCTCTCATTTCCAAAACAAAACAAAAGACAACGGGAGGACCATATGTAGTGTTGTACATCCTTGGAAAAACCAGGTGCAACTATAAGCCCTCTCCATATTACTTCAAACCAAACAAGGAAAAACAAACAACAACGCTTAGTGTTGTTGTTTGTTCACATATGCCAATAACCATAATGTGAACATTCGTTGTAAGGGTACTGATAGTAAGGAAGCCTATGATGATGATGAGGAGGAGGAGGAGGAGGGTAGTGGTTGTGCCAATTATAGCCTGGTTGTTCCATTGTCATTCCTTGAGGAGAATAACCGATATCGCTGCCATAGGTGATGTGGTTGCCAGTCTTCACCCAGCAGATATCTGCATACTTTCCTGATTGCAACTTCCTTAGAAGTTTACTTGGGTCTGCCCTTCCTGTTATGTATGCCATTCCTTCCTCTGCATTTATGGTGTAAGATGCTCCTACAATGCATATATTACACAAACAAATTGTAAATCAATCATGAAGTCCATTAATTAAGAGTCTATGTGACATTATTGAATGATTCAACGTTTATTTTTGGATAAATCAATATATAAATAGTTAAACATTAATAGTCTCCTTTAAACATGTTCATGCGGTGTACATAGTAAGAGGATCCTGAATAATTACTAATGTACGTATTAAACAGACAAACAAAAGAGTAAAACGTTACCCTTGATTTTACTCATGATTTTGGTGAGGGACTTGTACCACCCAGGATTATTGGTGTCCACCTTCAAGCCACAGGTCTGCATAATCATCTACCATGTTAACATAATTGAAAATATATATATATAGAATAAAATAAAATATAACACATGAAAACCAAAATATTAATGAGTATTGCAGACTAACCATTTTGGCTTCAGTACTTGAAAAGAACATTTTGATGCGTACTACGAAAAAAGCTGTCAAATTCTATGACTCCAGTAGATATTTTGTTTGTAGATGTGACAAGGATGGATGCTGTTTCACAAAATGGAACGAGTTTGCTAAAGTGTATGCAACATGAAGGGTGTGAAATTTATAGAGTTAGCCCCAGTACAAGTTAAGATGGATATTGATTGAGAAACTTTTTAACCCACCATTCAAGAGGAAGTTGTAAGATCTGATTAAAAAGGAAATTGTCATGTATAGAGAAACCAATATATGAAAGTTAAAGATTTGTTGTGAAAATTGTCCTTTTGGGTAATGCAAAACCTTCCTTAAATAGTATATTTCCATTTAATAATGTTACCTGTTTGGAGAACAATCAAATAAAAGATTGAGAAGATTTTAGTTCCATTTTTGCATCAACTTTACATATTCTAAAAATATAAACTGCAATAAGGGATTGGTGAATATACCTTGGTATATCATGTGGATCCGGTATTTTTAAGGCAGATGTTTCGAAGTTCATAATATTATGCCATGTGTTAGAAAGGGATTACAATTGCCACCAGCATTACGCAGGATTCATATAAGTGGTCATTTGTGCTATGGACCAAACAAACACACACACACACACATATATATATATCGTGGATTCCATAATTCCAAGATATATGTATCCCACAAGATTAAACTGAAAAATAATAGTTTTTACATCAACAAAAGTTCTTCACTTTTGCATGCACCACCTTTTAGTGTAAGTAGTTGTATACTTTTCTATCCATCAAAATGTAACGGATTCAATTCTCACAGAAAACATATTACAGAGTAGTGGGATCTCCACCGATACCAATTGACCTCATACCAAGAAAACGATGGCGATTTTTGCATGATCTTGGTTGACATCACCTCATTCAATGACTTACAAGACTGTTTGTATGTACATTTGGTTTTAGTTTTCCCGCACAGACTTATTCAGAATCTAATATTTTCCAGGCACTTGCAGACATTACAATAATGTCCCAGGCACTTGTAGTTTGTGACATGAATTCAATGTCATTTAGAGGAAGAAGAAAATTTAATAGAGCACTGGAATCAATATGAGTAAATAGCTTAAACATTAGATGAATTCATGATTCTTATAACAAGCCTCAAAATCTCAGCTAAAAATTTAACATAGTAGTACATTGTCATCAAACAGGTAACCTAGAGATGACTCTGAAAACATAATAGGTAGCCTGAGCTTATGACCAGGCTGTCGGAAACCGGTTCTTGTCAGGTTTCGTAATAACATTGCAGAAAGAAGAAAATGACCCTTTTAGTTCGACTGGAAGAGGGAGTGAAAGAGGCAGTGCCACAACAGGCGGACTTTTGAACTGGCCACTTCTGTTTCTCCCAGATAAGGATTGCGCCAGTGCTGGCTGTTGCTTGTTTAAGCCTTCAACAACGAAGGAGAATACTCCGAATGTGAGACAGCTCTGTATGAGAGACTGAGGTGCACCTGCATGGGGAGAACCTGCTTATTAGAATTTAACGTTATAAGAGACTTTTGAAATCCTACACAAGTTCAACCAAATGATTAGGGTCTCTCTCAAATCGAGGCAAACAAGATGATGCATTACCAGATTAACATAGAGCAGAACATATATGAAGACTATATGAAGGTTGCCAAAATCACCTACGGGATCCTTCTTATTTCTAGCTAAAAAAGCATAGGTTTTCGAACAACACCGAAGAACTGAAATGAATTTTTTTAACACTATAAAGTGTTCGTGAACTATAGTTTGCAAATAAAAGCAAAAGATCGCTAGCAAAAGACAACAGTTTGAGGTCTCGTTTGGGAACTCTAATTCACGAAAACCAATGGTGCTAATAAAACTCATTTAAATTCTTTAGTGCTAGTTCGAAAACGCACACTTTTTAGCGTTATCCCATGGTATTTTCTCAACCTCACCTAATTCTCACATACATAACAGTATTGATTACCAGGAAAACTTAGAGCAAGACCAGTGCAGCATCCAGCTACTCCAGCATTAATAACTGCAGAGAAAGAAACAACTGTTATGATATGAACTCGTAGTAGATTATAAAAGATAACATTTTATTGGTGACAAGAAATACCATCATCTTTTCCTCGAATCCTCTTTAAAAAGCAGACGACCAAACTGTGTACTCCAGATAAAATTGCAAATGTCTAACAAGGATGATATAGATATATTAGGATCTTCATAGCAACAAAACAGGAAAGCACAGAACACTTCGTAAAAAAATTTTAAACCTCTATTGTTCCATTTATTTAATCAAATCACGGTAGAATTATGGAATCCACTTGACCCCCATCCCTTCACCTCTTTCATCTCATAGATAAAAGACTAACATTTACCATACCTTGGCAGAACCTCCTGCTTGTAAAAGGGATCCATTAAAGCCTTTTTTCTGAAACAATCCTGTACCTGAAACAGGACCATAAAACAAGTATTCAAGCAAGAGCAAGAAAATGTTGATTGGGAGAGTAATATTGTACAAAAAATTACTTCTCAACTCAGAACTAATTACAGGCTAGGATTTCAGCAGAATAACTAAAAACAAATAAAAATCAACATGCAGTTGTAGAAAAGCAATGTCCCAGATACATCTTTTGTCCGCACATTTTAAGATAAAAAAAAAAAGAGTACATTCCCATACTGTATTTTCCACAAACTAATATGCAAGACTACAACAACCCGATTGAATGCATACTGAATGTGTAAACGTCAACGGTAACTTCAGACTCCTATCTATTGTTCCTCACTAACATTCACCATAGAAGCAACAGGAAGGATATGACATATGTCTCATTGCACTTTTCTATGACTAAATTATATGCCGTCCATGCTCTTCTCTCTCCAACCGCTGAACTTAGAACTCGCAAGATGTATTAAGCCATAATAGTTTGACCTAACTGTCACAAGCCATTAGGTGATAAGCAATCACCTCCAAGCATCAATTAAATAACTGAATGCTATGCCTATATCTGATCGGGGATGACGCCATGCAAGTTTCTTTATCCAAGTTATACAATCAATCAACAACATAACTAAACCATAAACATAACAAGCTCCCAAAAACAATAAATCCAAGCCCTTCAACAACCAGGCAACAAAAGCACCCCAAAACAACCCCTACCTATCCCCAATACAAATTCCCCATATCTCCAATTCATCCAACAACCAAAAAGTCATCTCAACCTCAAGCAACTAAACTACAATTCCATTCCAAAACCCCCCATAAGCACGAAATCCTACCACCCGAAAAATTCAAACAAAGGAGCTCATTTTCATACTACTTCTAAAAATTCTTCTATCCCCCACTTATAAACCTAATCAACCAACCATTAACATTAACATCAAACAATACCACCAATGAACAATTAAACACCACCACCCCACTAAGAAAACCTCAAAAAGATCAACATTTCACAACCCGATTCAATAAAAAACCACACAAACAAATGAAAAGACCTCAAAATTTCACCACCGAATTCAATTCAACATAACAAAACCCCACCAAACAAGAACTCAAAAAGTTGAAAACTTCACCACCCAATTCATCAAAAAACCGAACAAACCAATCAAAATTCCCAAAACTTCACCACCCAATTCCATTCAACAAAAGACAAAACCCCCACCAAACAAGAACTCAAAAAGTAGAAAACTTCATCACCCAATTCATCAAAAAACCACACAAACCAATCAAAAAAAAAACGCAGAAAGCTCAAAACTTTACAACACAAACCAATCAAAAGCTCAAAATGAAGAACTGGGTACATACCAAAACCAAAGATGGAGCCCATGAAGGCTCCAGCAGCCGAGTCACATGCAAATTGCAAGAGACAGACTCCAGCTGAACGTGGGGAGGGAACAGAGACCAGAGCTCTTGATGAGGAATTGGGGCTGGAATTAGCATTCGGGATGGGGTCCAAAACGACGTCGTTTTCATTGTCTGTGTTTGAAGATGAAGAAGAAGGATCCACCGCTGCCATTGATGGACGGCCTTTGAAAATATCCCTGTGTCTCCATATGGATATTGTCGCAACTTTATATGGATATTTGGTTGGGTTTGTGGGTCGGGTCTCGGGTAGATCGAATTTCGATGAAAGATGTGTAAAAATTTAAATTTTATAAAAATATTATTTTTGTTATAAATATTTTTAAAATATTTATATTATAAACATTTTATATGTAGATTATGAAAGAAGGATTTTTTTTTCTTTGAAATGGAAGTTGATTTACTTTTATTTGGAAATTTATATTTCTCTTAATGATATTTTAGGAATTTGATTCTTCTTTATATTTGTTTCTTGATTAATAATGGGACTTCATTTCAAGTAAATTAAATGGAAATATGAAATTTTTTAGTCAAACAATATTTAGATGTTTGCTTTTATTAATTAATAACAATTTAAACCATATTCGTATGACATAGAATGTGAAGATCTCTTGCTTAATGTGATATTATTCTATATTTGGGTCATCCATTAATACTTTTTTAAAAGAAAATCATATTTATATGTGATTAAAGATATTTAATTCAAAAAGAATAAAAACTAAATCTAACTATTCATTAACATTTTATGAATTTATATAGTTTCAACATCTCCATTACTCTCATAGATTGTGTTTTGAATAAATATAATATACCATTAATATTAAAAGATTTGTTTTTTATATGACATAAATATTTAATAAACAATCAAATTAAAAAATTGTTCTTTAATAGTTTTATTTATTTCCATTTGATGTCTCAATGTATTTTCATTTAATATTTTCATATTTTTCATATAATGTTTTCATTTTTTTTCTATTTTTAATTAGATTTAAAAATTAAAATTAAAGAATGATTAATTTACTGACATGATTGTCTAACATAACATCTGAAAATAAATAATTATATTGATAAAACCTTTTTTTTTTTAATATGACACCTCATTTAATGTTGATGAATGATAAGTGCATTAAAGAAATTTATTTTAACTCTATATATGCTATGTGACATATAATTTTTTTATAATTTATAAAAATATCAGAGATACTCTTATATAGGCAATTTATTTCCAAATAATATGTTTTAAATTATTACATATTTAAAATTTAAGTGAATATGATTTCATTATTTTATTCATATGAGTTTACCGGACTTACCTATAAATTACCTCATTTTTGTCATTAAATAAATGTTAATATGTTATATTTTCAGTTACATTAAATTAAAAAACTTTATAAAAATTCATTTATATTGAACTTTTATTTTTTATTTTTTATTTTTTGTAATACTATATTAAACAAAACTAATTTTCACCTGATAACCCATTTGCAAATTTATATAGAGACTTTACACCTCTTATAAAGAAAGTAAAAGTCCAGTCTTTTGTTTCACAACAATGAAAACAAATGTTATGATCACATAAATAATGATTAATATGGATTCTCGATAATTCAGATAAACTATTGTAACTTTTTCATTATTAACATTAAAAAGGGTATTGTTTTGGACCCATAACCATTTGCATTCGGGTCGGCCCGTTCATTTTTATTTGACTTTTGACTTTGCTTCATGAAACCCTATAATATTTCGTCGATTCTGAAACCAGAAAACACGAGCCGCGCCACATCCTCACAAACTATTGCCGCCGCCGCCGCCGCTGGTTCCGGCCGAAAGGGTCTGAAGAACAGGTGAAAAAACATTCTGGGTAATCTTTATTTTTGTGCAACTTGTTACCTTTAAGAGTAAACAACTGCATCAACTGTGAATACAAACAACGAAAAAAGACAGTTTTTTGACTCTCCTTAGTTGCCGAAGTTGATGCCTTTTTTGCTTGATTGTAACATAAATTGTATGTAGAATGTCCATGTTGTGATAGGAATTGATATGTGTTGTCTTTTTATTGTAATTCTGGTGTTTGATGTTTTGCAGGAACTTGAGTAGTGGTCTTGAGTTGAATATATAAGATGAGGTTGGAGAAGTGTTGGTTCTGCTCCTCCACCGTTTATCCGGGGCACGGTATTCAGTTTGTCCGTAATGATGCTAAGGTGTGTGTGTGTGTGTGGTTATTTGTTTTTTGGATTAGAATTCATTGGTTGGATTTTATTGTCACTTTTATGCTGCCTGCTGCTTGTTGTGTTATTTACATTGTCGCGTTGTATTAGGGTCCCGGCTGGTCCTGATTTATATACAATTGTTTCATTTGCTGTTTAATTGTTTTTGTTGTTGAGAATTGTGGTATTATTGTACTCAATGCATATCGAAGCTGGTTATGTGATGTATAGAAAGCATTGGTTGATCTTTTATCACTGTGCTATGTTTTTTGTTTATCATTGATGATGATTCTAGTTCATTCATTGTCGCTTGTGTGCTGTGTGTTACATGTTGTGTCGTCTACATTTTCGGTTTGTTTTGTATTATATTTTCAGTGTAGACAGGTGTTAGGATCCAAACTTGTATTAATTTGGATATGATAAATTTGTATTTTGTTTCTCCTTGCTGTTTGATGGTTTCTGTTGTTAGAATTGAAATATTATTGTGTTCTTATGTGTCTGTTTATTAAAGACAAATGCAATGCATATTAAAGATGGTTATGTGTCGTATAGAAAGCTTTGCCTGATCTTATGTTACTCTTTCAATGTTTTTAATTTATCACTGATGGTGTACATTGAGTTCTTGACAAATGAATCTGTTTTGTAGATTTTCCGGTTTTGTAGATCCAAATGCCACAAGAACTTCAAGATGAAAAGAAATCCTCGCAAAGTGAAATGGACCAAGGCTTATAGGCGATTGCACGGGAAGGACATGACACAGGTAACCTTGTTACATTTTCTTTTATCTGGTTTTGCTCTTGTTACATAAGCTGTTGGTTAATTGTTATTCTTCCATGTCACAAGGACTCAACCTTCGAGTTTGAGAGGAAGCGTAATAGGCCAGAGAGATACGACAGAAACCTTGCAGAAGACACTCTAAAGGCCATTAAGAAGATAGATAAAATCAGAGTAGCCAGGGAGGAGAGACATCATAAACAGAGGTTCGTTATATTCTTCACCCTCTTTATTCAATATCATAACAAGGTTCTGCATATTAATTAGCATATGTACAATTCTGGCAGGATGAAGGGGAAGAAATCCAAGGAGCAGAGAGAGGCTGCAGTCGAATTGGAGCAGGGCATCAACCTGGTCAAAGCCCCGGCTGTTCTTGCACAGGACCAATCCCTCACTCTTCCGAAGAAGATCAGAGTCAAGGTCTCTCAATCTCAGGCAGAGGAAAATCAGCCCATGGAAGAGTAATCTTATATTCGGGACTTGAGGCTCCGATCGTAATATTTACCAAAAAGTTGTTAGGTTTGGCACACCTCTTTGTGTCGGTCAAGTTTTGTTGTATGTCAAAGCAGAATTTTACATCAGATTTTCTACTGTACTTGCTTCATAAAAGGGTTTTGTTGTTCTTTCATAGTTTTAATATAGTGTTCTTTTCCAATTCCGTTTTGATTAACTTATTACCTTAGAAAAAAGGGAACTCTAATTCTTATCCTTACAATTCCTAATTTGCGTCGAGATGAGATTGGTGTCCCTTATGTCTATGTCATAAGGTCATTTGTTCACAGTTATGATATGCCCCTTACACCTGTGCTCATAAGGACCCCTTATGCTCATAAGGTTGTAGTAGGTTCAAGCTATGTCATCTCCTCAAACTCAGCTATAATTGTATTATTTTGATAAAGGGAATTGATTCCATCAAATGAATTATTAGATCCAAATTCATCATTCAATACCCCTTACACCTGTGCTCATAAGGACACCTATGTTCATAAGGTTTGTAGGTTTAAGCTATGTCATTCCGTCGATCTCAGATATAATTGTATTATTTTGATAAAGGGGAGACAAGAACTGATTCCATCAAATGAATTATCAGATCAAAATTCATCATTCAATACAGATCATAATCCAAGCAAGATAAAAGTAAGCAGCATGTAAAGAATATATTTAATAACAATCCTAATTCAATACTCATATATGCAATAACAATCTCAATCAATACTCTGCAAAAGTGATGAAGATGAGCTCCTGCAAAAGTAATTGCCACACACCATGCATAGAATACAATACCGCATAATAAAATAAGAATCTGAAAGAGAAACCTAAATGAATTGTATATGTATGTGTATGCTTGGACCCAAAGAAGGGTCTTGCCTTGGTCTGATGAAAATCCATCAATGGAGTCTTAGAAATGCTCCTGATATATTGCTCCAAACTCTGCTCTCCAAGCCTGATCATCGTCCGGAATTGCACTGCTGTGTACTACGTCAGAGTCATCGCGATACAATGGTTGCAATGCAGATTCTGGTAACCTGCTCTCGGCGAGGTACTGCTTCATGGTAACCATCTCCATCTTGTGTTTTCTTTTAGTCTTCTCGAGTTGCTTCTTCAGTTTCTCATTCTCTTGTTGAACATTCGAAAAGTTCTCCTGTAAACAGAATCAAGTCGTTGATGGCATCTCTATGTTTGAAAATAAAAACAGTTTCAATGGCAATGGCAGTGTGTATTATTTGTTTGTTTGTTTACCTCTGCAACTGATGCAGCATGTTCGGCTTCTCTCAGTCTAACTAGAAGCTCTCCAGCAGCATGAACAGCTTCTGCAGTGTCACGAAGCTGGATTTTGAGAGACTTGTTTTCCTTTTTCAGGAACTCTCGCTCCCTCTCCCGCTCCACTCTAAGAGCAGATAGCTCTGCAGCGAGTGACTTGGCAAAACGCGAACCATGACCTTTTGCTCCTGCCTTGGCTGCTGCCTTCTTCACCTCTGCTATCCCTTCCATGATGGCACGGTGGCGTCCAACCAATTCGTTGTACTTCTCTTGCAAGTCAGCGTAGTGCTCGACCATTCTAGCATGTCCAAGCACAGCTCTACTAAGTGCATCATCCAACTCCTCAGTGCACTGCTTCTCCGATCTTAGTTCCATCTCCACCTTCTCTGCATGTTGTCTACTGGATTCAAGATCAACTCTTAGTTCATCAGTTAAGCAAATCCACTCACTCTCCATTTCTGTCCATCTTTCTCTTTCCCTCTCAAGTTCTTCAGCAGTGTTAGCCCGAGAAAGATCTATACTTTTTCGCCATTGGATGGATCGTGACAATAAGGAGGATCTCAGATTCTCAGTAGACTTCAACACAGATGCATCAGGATATGATTGCAACTGGCTCTTTAAATTTTCTATTTCCTGAAGAAGTGCTTCCTTCTCATTTTTATCAAACGATGTGTTTCCAGTCTGATGATTATCCAGCACTTCCTGGATTTCCTTAATTTCACATTTCTCATCTTTCATTAAATGATTATTGTCTTGACTAGGCTCCTTGAATGGTACTATTTCGTTCTTCGAAAAAGTTGCTTCCCCTCTTTCTTGTTTGTATTGCTCTATCTGCAAAATTCAGATCATCAGTCAGTGATTTATAAAATACAAGGTATAAACCAAGCCAATAATGTATACAAAGTAGTAGAAAATACTGACCAAGCTGCTTAGCTGCTCGATTTTAGCTGCTTGCTCCTTGCAGACATTTTCTAGTTCCTTCACTCTTGTAACTGGTTCTGTTGAATCATTCCCAGCATCCTGATACACAAGAAGCATATATTATATTTAGTGTGGTCATCTTAATGAGTCTGCAGAAACTGGCAAACTTCAATATCTAAAACGTACACTAGCTACAATCCATCTCTTCAAGCTATCCTGAACATCATTAGAATTGTTATCAATTTTTTGTCGACAAGATGCACAAAGTGAGGCAGCAGATGGTCCATCAGAAGATGATTTATCTTGTGGTAATGTCTGAACAGAAGCGTTGTCAACTTCTGGACAAGGTTTCAGTGTCAAGTGCTCAAAGGAGAAGGCAACTGATGATCTGCTAGATGCTGAGTTCCGCTGATGATGGTCAATAATCTCCAAGCCTCTTTGGAGGCTAGCAGCCAAGGATTCAGCAGGACCTGGAAATATCTTGCTCGAACGCAAAGAGGAGTGTATGTGCTCACTTTGTTTGAGCGACTGTCGTAATACATCTGACTTGGAACTCCCTGTCAGGTTGTTCTGATTAGCCAAAGAACTTGGAGAAATGACCATGCTCTTTCTTTGGAGATTTCCAATTTTTGGAGACTCGGACAAAGGTGGGTCTTGAAGGATAGAGGACCGACGGCATGAACTGATTGAAATGCTACCTCTGAGTGCAGAATTAATAGATCGTGATGATGTAACGTTTTCCTTGGGTGGAAGTTCATTCTGAGGAATCTCCAGATTGATTTCTTCTAATGCCTGTACTTCCTGACAATTTGTTTCATCTTCACTCACTGCCTCAAAGCTTTCTTCTGCAGAAGAAAAGTACTCGTGATCTTTGTTGTCTGATGGGTCTCTGGAGCTTTCCTCATAAGATTTCTGCAACTTATCTATCTGCTGACGGAGTTCGTTAACATCTTCCTCATCAATGTTCACCTCTTCTTCAGAATCATTATCTATACGTGGTAGCATCAGGGAGCGGTTCAGGCTTACTCTCAACTGATTTAGGCCGTCACGTACATTTCGCCCTTTCAAATAACCATTTCTATTCTTAACTGAATATGCATCAGATTTTGCTCTTATTAGTTCTTCCTGCAGCCAAAATGACACACAATTAGTTATTCTCGAGCAAATTTAAAGTTGACAACATAAATCCAACAGGATAAGTTTTCATACCTTTAATTGACGAATCTGATCACTCAAACCATTAACATCATCCTCTGATATTTCATTTATTACAGGATCATTTCTAATGGATTTAGCACGTTGTCCAAATCTCACAGTGCTCAATATTTCACCAATGTTTCTGCATTCACACAAGAAAAAAGGTTTGTATCAAAGAAAATGACCCCAGAGACAATAGTTTCTAGGAAATAATTAACCTTATTGTATATCTCCTTTATAGATTGAACATCTTCATTTATCAAATTCCGTAAACAGCAGAGAATTAGATCATAATAACATACTTGTTATCTGGGGAGACATTACAGATAACTGTTAACTTGGAATTGCCACCAAGTGATTCCCGCAGTAAATGTGTTACACAGGAACTTTTGTATAAAGCATCCTTCGACTTTTCGGTCTGACTTCCTTGTGCAAGAGTGCTCACCAAGTATCTGCATCAATGAAACAAAAACAAGTTCACCAAAAGGTAGTGGCGAAATGCAACTGTGCAACTACCTTGAAATAAACATCTGTGATAAGATAACTACTAGCTAGAGAAACAATTGATTAACATGCATCTTATATGGGATCAAACATAGGTCGTGTCAAGTTAGACAAACATTACTTCCACAATATCTTATATGGCATCATACCCAAGCTGTGATAAGGACTTCTTCACGTATTTTCCTTCCTTAACACCTTGTTTACCCACATCATCAAGATTATTTCTGTCTGCTCCAGCAAGATCAACAAGGCTGATTCTGCTCATTCTTGAACTACTAAAACATTTTGATGAGGCTTCCTGTGCAATGATATCAGTGCATGTTTAAATAAGATAATTAATCTCACTGGATTTCAATATGCAAACACTCTGATCTAAAATAAAATTTCATCAAGGCAACAGATCTACAATCAAAAAGCGATAAAGATTGTTAGGCAATAATTAAATTGCAGTACTCGGTTAGGCAACAATTAAATTGCAGTATTCGGTCATACCTTGCACCAAGACTCAACAATGAATGTGAACATTATATGAGACCTCGAGCTCTTAGAATTTAAGCTTGTAGCTCCAACCTTCCTACTTGAGAGGCCCTGGAAATGAAAATGGTACAAGTACAGCTTAACTATATGAATACAAAAGAAACATCTTGACATAGAGTTTAGCACTAATCGAAAGGTGTATAAATTATAAATCATAATAACAACATTGAAACCATGAAGATATATAGAAATATCACAGCTAGCCTACCTTGATCAAAATTTGTGTTATATCTTCATAGCTAGTCACATATTCTTCCGTCAAATTCTCAACATACAATCCATTTTTGGGATCATCTTTTATCTGGAACAATGTAAACAATACAAGTGATTACCTCCTGATCATATGTTACTAAGACCATGTAAAGGTTGATAAGGGAATAAATTGTCGATAAGGAAGAAAGAAGCTCCAAACCTCAAGGTTCCGTTGAGTAGGATCGAGTAAATCCCCTATTTGCTCATTGTATATCTGCAACAATAAGCCAATCACACCAGAAACACATTTAATTATATGACGCAGAAGCTCATAATACATGACTGATTATAGAATTCAAAACTCCCCATGTACCTCAAGGAAAGAACAACGGCATTGATAATTGATCTGTTTTCCATCAGAGTTCTCTTTCTCCTATACACAATCATTAAACCAAAGTATCATAAACCACATTTCAACAACTCATTAATTATTTCCAGAATAAATTCAGGTAAAAACAAGACATACCCTCTGGATCTCGGAGAAGAGCATTTGAAATATCCGTGGAACAATGCCTTGATTACTAGTAGGAGAAGGATCCTCAACCATGGCACTCGGTGGCCCCCACATCGTGTAGGTCTTTCCACTTCCGGTCTTGTGACATAATCCAACAAACATTAGTCAAGACAATCAAAATAACTCACTTGAACAGCTAAATGCTATACACTCGTGTTCACAGAACTACTATCAAAAATCCAGGAGTACCTGCCCATATGACAATATTGTAGCATTGTAACCAGCTAATGCGCTTTCAACCAAAGGAACACCAACTGACTGAAAGATATCCTCCTGGTAATAAACACCAAAACAACAACTTATAAATAAAAATTAGAGCACCCTTTATGCTTATTTTCCAAGAAAACCAATCAAACGAAAACAAAATGATCTCATATTTACTACTAACCCAACTACTTTAATTACCAAGAAAATAAAAAAAAACAACATAGAAACTCAAAACCATTCTCCACTTTTTATCTTAACAACGCAATCACTCTATTAAAACTCAGACATAGACAAAAAAATCCTAATCCAATCAAACATTGCTCATATAAATCAAAATTGCAGCACCCCCTATGTTTATTTTCCTACAACATATAAATGCAACAACCAACCTTTATCACACAATAATATAGAAAATATTTCCAATTAAATCAAACATTGCTCATATTGAATACAACAACAAAAAGGGCACAGAGATTGTCTGAACCTGATTTGAATTCAAATCGAAAACTGAATCAAAGGTGAACTTTTTATCACCAACAGATAATGAATCGGATGACACCTTCCTGACTGTCCGATCTGCATCTCTTTCATGATCATTCACCGGTCTAATCCTCACCACAACCTTATAAATGCAATCACAAACACACAACAACATCAACTTCAAATCACATCAATATTATTAATCAAATCAAATCAAATTTACCTTCACTGGACGATCTGAAACCACTGACGCTTCACGCTGACCGTCCGATCCCTTGACCTCTCCTTGACTCTGTTTAAGTTCAACAAATTCAAATCATACTAATTTTTTAAATTTAAAGATAAATTAACTTCACAAAATCAAATCAAAATAAATTAAAAATATATAGTTTTTAAAATAAATCCAAAAATCACTAATTTTGTCGACAATTTCAAAACATACTCTTTTAATTTCTATTTTTCTTTTTCACAGTTTCAATATAAATTAATAAGCAAAATCAAATTAAAAAAAAAAAAAAATTAGTTATTGATTGAGTACCTGGAGAGGAGGTGATTCCTGAGTACCGTTTGTTTGGTTTTCAACGACGACGGAAGTCAACGACTTGGACGGAGATAGAGCAGTGGAGGAGAGAGGAGAGAGGTTAGGATGGAGAGGAGGATCGTTTTCGTTGTTCGATTTGCGGAGTTTGAAGCTGCTGTTCTTCGACGAGAGAGACTTCGACAAGAGGCTTCGAAATGAACTCGCGTTCGTCGACGATTTCATTTTCGCTTGTTGCTGGATTCACAGAGGGAGTGAAGAGAAAGAGAAAGTTAGAGAGAGAAAGTGAGAGAGAGTTAGAGAGAGAAAGCGAGAGAGTTGAGATTCGAATGTGGAGTTTGGAGGAGGTTTTTGATGAGAGAGACGAACGAGTGACCGTTGCAGATATTTCATTTTATTTTTACGTTTGAAATTATTCAAATATGTTAAATGACTTAATTACCCTTTTCATACTTTCGAAACCTAACATAAAGTATTGTCCATATTTTTTAAAATATATATATTATTATTTTTTTCTTTATTTCATATATTAAAAATAAATGCACTTTAACTTGGTTTTAAATTTTATACTACATTTTAAAGTAACATGGTTAATTTTAAGAATTCAATTGAATTTAGTTCAAATACTTAAAAATTCGAAAAAAAATTTCACTTTGAATTTTAAATAAATGATTATTTGTAGTTTGATGAGAGAAAATAATGCATTTTATTATGTGTGTTTTTAATATGCTAAGGAAGTGTAATTATTTAAATTGTGTATGAATTATTTGGTCCTAATAAGTTTTGATGAATATCTAATCCATAATTTTTTTTTATTTTAAATATAATCCATAGTTATCAATTTTATAAATTTAGAAAGAAAAATTATTTTTGTGGTCCCACATATGGACGGTTGTTCCTAAATACACCCCGCTCCCCAATCAATATCAAAGAGAGTCGGGAAGGATGGCGTTTTGGTAAATAAGAGACCGAAGCAAGGACTATTTTGTGCAAGAGCAGAGATTCAAATAACTAGCCGTTGCAGTCAGGTGGAAAAGCGCGAGCCAATCATAACACCACAGCTGTGTTTTATAGTGGGCGTAATTTGAACTTAAGTATGTATTATTAGTGATGATGATTAAGAGTTAATCAACTATCATATGGATGATTGTTTATATTAGAATAGAACTTTTGAACCTAAGAAAAAATAAAAAAAGGCTAGTGTATTATTCATTGATTGAAATATTATTCAATTCATCTTAATTAATTCATCATGCTTGTTTTCTAGGTTATGAAAGTAAATATCTAAGAATAGATTCAGGTTTGTAAAACGACACCTTTAATACACACACACATATATACATAGCGCTTTTATGATTTATTCTAACATTTTAAAATTAAAAAGTATCGATGGTAAAAATATTATATATATATCAAATTCATCCATTATATTTTCTTTCCTATTAATTCAAATGTAGTGGATTAATTTATATATATATATAGTATTTTTATGATTTATCCTAACATTTTAAAATTAAAAAGTACTTATGATAAAAGTATTATATATATATATATCAAATTCATCCATTCTATTTTTTTTCCTATTTAATTTAAATACAGTTGATGAATTTAATTGGTTCGTTCTAATTTTTTAAAATTAAAAAACATTAATAGTAGAATTAATATATATATATATATATATTTATATACACGTGTGTGTGTGTGTGTGGAGGTGGGATGTAAAGAATTTGTGTGTGTAAGGTGGACTGGACTTATAATGGGGAAGATGAAGTGGGCTGGACCAGGCCCAAGTTTAATTGTTTCTTCAAAAATTGGGCTTGCCATGTTAGACTTGAGAAAACTCTGTTGTTTTGTGGTAGCCCAAACCCAAATTTAATGTCAAACCCACTTTCCATGGCCTTTTAACTTTCATTATGTGTTCTAGTTCCATTAATTTGTTACGGGAGAATGGCTTCAACGTGGGGCATGTGTAACGTCATTTATCTATCTGTTTAATAATATCAAACAATTACTTGCACATACAAATTTTAAAAATACTACCAAATTATGGAAATTATAAAAATTTCAAAATAATAAATGCTATTTTTATTCCCAAATATTACTTCAATCATTTTTATTAACTTCACACAGAAAATTGTTTTAATTTATGCGAAACATTTCAAAGTGAATTGTAAAAATATTTCACGTATAAAATTATAGATAAAAATGTTTCAAGAGACTTTAAAAAGGTTAAAGAAAACAATCAAAGTATCGTTTATAGTTAAAGGTGAATAATTTCTACTTTTGGACCAAAAATTACTTCTTCTAGTTGGACCAAATAAATTTATCCCTTGCCTTGGTAGTTGAAATAATTGATGAAGCCTCTTTTAACTATAAGATACAAACCTGATATATTTCAATTGAACGAACGTACATATGAACGAACACATGCTATATTTGTCCCATTAAAACCTGTATGTGTCTATCATCTAGCGGTACCAAAGACTCTTATGTAAATTAAAGCTCATCTGAGACTGAGAGTCTGACCAAATCTTAAATCCAGGAAATGGGACCAGAAAAATTTCTTCTTTATCTTTTCGACCGAGGTCTTCAACTACTCCATTTTATTAATAGATGGAGACCCCTTGCACTTTTGAAACTTCCATTAGCTTTGATTCCATCATTTAATAAAGTAATCAACTTTTATAACCAATTAATGGGTTTGTATTAGCTTCAAATTTGTCGTATTAATGCCACCATTTTTTTTTTTCTTCAATGTTGTGCTAATAATACTCACATTGAGGAGAATTAAAATGCTTTCTAGATGGTTTCTTAAAAATAAAAGAGCGCGCTTTCTAGATGATATAGAAAAGTTTTCAAATAGAGAACCTACCACTAGAAGTGTACTATATAAAGGCAACCCTAGATACACCCTAGTTTAAAAAGTGAAGATTTGAGTTCATGTACATGGAACATGTGAAATGCTACTGTACATGATAGCTTGATAATAATTGGATTTCAACCTAACCACTAACAAAATTTGTAACTATATTGACTAATGAACATTACGATGGCTATTTGTCCATTAAGGGTTTTGATCTTGCCTCTAGAATGGTGTGGCGGAGGTCGGGTGTGACTGAGATCTACCTTGAACCACCAGTAGGGATATGGTAGAGGTCAAGTGTGGTTGAAGTCCTTCTTAAACCACAAGTGAGTAAGGTGACGTTCTCAGAGTTTACAACCAAAATACAACCAAGACAACTTGATTTTGTAGTACCAAGTTTGTAATCAAAATATCTATAACTCTTTAGTTCAAATCCTTGTAATGTCATCTTACTCATTTGTGGTTTAAGGAGGACTATGGTTACGCTCAGCTTCCACCTCACCCTTTTAAGGGTAAGGCCAAAACCTCCATGAACAAATGGCAACCAAGAGGACAAGGTCAAAACCTTTCGTAAACAAATGATCATTATGATGATTCGTAGTCACTATAGTAGTTTAAATGGTTAGTGCTCTTTTCAGTTGCATTCATGTTAAAAGTTTTAGTTTCACTATATATATTTATTAATATGGACTTTAATTCGTTTCTGCTTCACTATACATATTTATCAACATGAACTTTAATTCGTTTCGGCTTCACTGTACATATTTATCAACATGTACTTTAATCATTGGACTTTACATGATAGGTCAATAATCACTAGACTTCAATATAATGAATAACAAAATTTACATGTCAAGTTTCTGTACACTTACTCTTTACATTTGTAATAAAAAGTCGAGTCTCACATGTATATTTATTAATATACTTGAGAAGTTTCCTTCTCATACTATGGAAGTAAAATCTTTTGGTATTATAAGGGAATTCTGAGCTGCATGTGTAATGTAATTGCATTAAAAAATAAAAACAAAAATCAAATATTTGAAAGATAAAAAAAAAAAAACAAAAACAAAAAGAAAGAAATCAATTCCTTTTATAACTAATTACCTATATTGTTTTTAAACATTAATTAAACTCATAAAAAATAGATTTTTGTATTCTTTTTTTATTTAAACCAACTCCAAATCAAATCAACAGTTTTTCAAGGTCATACCCTACTAAAACAACCGAATAAATGTATATTAACAAGAACTGTGTAATTGCATAAGACTAGGTCAATAATGAATCACGTCTAAATTGGTGTTCAGTGCAATGTCTACATGTCAAGGATGCTACTAGTATCCATAATTAATTAGTGAGTAATGTCGATTAGTGCTATGCATATACAATATTCAATATAATACAAAGCCAAAAACAGGAATGTTCTAATACTTTATTACACAACAAACCTAATTTTTTCATTATTATAATTTTTTGGGGGTTGATGTGGAAATAAGTTAAATTTTTGAGGTGTTAAAGTCAAACACATACCCTTAAAATAACGCCTACTATCAGGAATCCCAATAAAATTTCCAATTACTTTATTGTTGATTAAATCATCTAGATGATCCCCCCCTTTATTTTTATTTTTTTGTTTTTTCCAATTAGAGTCAAGATTTGCTGACATTTGTGGTTTAGTCCTTAAATGTGACTTCAAATTTGTGACACCAAATTTTATAACATGGTATTTTTGTAAAATCAAAGGACTTACTAGTCAATTCAAGTTGATTTCTAACTTACGTTACACTCTGATGGTAAATTAATAATGGTATCTTCAAACATCATTCTCGAACAAAATTCTTATAAAAATACTATTTCTAATACCTTCTTTTAGTTATAAATATTATGATTTTGTTAAATTACATATTGTTCATCATTTATTCATATTTAGAAAATGATATGACAGAATAATGATATCGAATTAAAATTTATATAATCGGACTGGCTGATTTTGTTATATTATAGATTTTTGGTTTTTTTTGTCTTTTATTTAAATTTAGAAAATAATTGGTCAATAAAAGATGTTACCAATTTTATATATTTGTAAAATTTGGATCTCAAAACACACAAGTGGAGCCTCAAAGATTGACCTCCACCTTTTGGTAGTAGGACACCAAAAAGGACTAAAAAAACAAAGCTAAATAATTTAATTTAGTGGCGGAAGATAACTTAAAATTGCAAATAAGTGTTCGTAATAATTGATTTTATTCTAAGATATACATTTATATTATTTAATCATGCTTTATGTAGAAGCAATTGGTCTAAAAACATCACCACTTACGCCAAATATACATCACATCACATATAAATTTTAATAATAAACAAACACATCATGGAAAAAAATGGTGATATTGGCCCAACATTAAAAAAGTATGTATGTACGTATAAAAATATAAAAATATATGAAATCATGAATTTCTACCCAATTAAGTCTCATCCATCCACATCACTCTTAAAGAAGAGAAAATTGAAGTAGAATTATAAAGAAAAAGATAGTTGGGGGAGGAAAATTCAGAGTCAATAAAGAAAAGTAAAGATAACTCCATAATGTATTTGACATATGATCCGTATATATTTCTTTGAAAGTGAACACCACGAAAGATTTTAAATTATTCGCATCTGGTAACAATATTTGAAAACAACTTTTGAAATAAAAACAAAATTTATTAAATTATGATTTAATTATTTGAATTACAAATAAAATATTTTTTATGATCGCAAATGATTTAAAATGAACAGTTTAATAATTATAATAAATAAATAAATTGTAGGTTTCTATTGGAATTGTAGAGATTGTGTAGAATAATAGACTCTTTATTTTGATTAATTATTATTTTTTTTTCAAATTTGTACTGTACGGTAAGATATTTTTGGGGGCAAAACGACATTGAATTAAAGCGAAAAGGACCCCATTGGTTTAAAAGGGTCTAGTAGTAGGCCATGCCCTTGAAATCAAAAGTCTACATTTGATGGATTTATATGATTTTTTTCAAAGAGACGGTTAACTTACATTGAGTAGTGATCCATCTACAAGTCACATTTTTCAATTAAAAAAAAAACACTATTAAGACCCACCATAATTCGATCCTTTGATTTTCTACACCAACTTGGTCTTGGAATACCACTTTTTTAGTTTGAATTAATTAAACACATCTACAAAGTCCTTGGGAGAAGCATGTTATTGGGCCCCCAAAAAATTAACAAAGCTTAGTGCATGTAATTTTTTTTTTTTAAATTTCTTTAAAAAAAAAAAAAAAAAGGGAATTCTCCGTCATAATGGAAGATTTTCTTCTTTATTTTTTTCCTTTTTTTCTTGGTTTCTATAAAAGTTGTAAATTCTTCTTCTAAGTTCTACACAATTACTTTACTTTTAGGTACTCTTGATTGATTGATCTAGCATCTACAATTTTGGATCTTCTTTTTACTTGCTTATTGGCTCTTTTCTATCACTTGTTTGGAATGAAATTATCACAATGATGACTTGAAAGTTTCATAGATGGAATAATTGAGATGGATGAAATGAAACCAAACATTACAGTTAAGGAATAATTTAGCAAATTTAATTGGTTTAAATTAGGTTGAAATGGATAAAAATTCTGGTCAAATATATATCGTTCGAAATGGTTAAATATTGTGTGTATCCGTCGAAAATACGTAGAAAACTTAATAAACAGAATTGTAGGATGTAAATGATATATTAGTTTTCTCATAGCATTGATGTATGTCATGTATTCGTTTTGTTGCTATTATTAATATTATTTCCTCTCAATTGGAGTTGTCTCATTGTTGGGGAAGATTTTGATTGTTTTTCTGTCTCTTAAAAGAAAGTTGAATGGTCCAAATCCACCTAATAATTGACTCTCCCCATCTACACATCTCAATTATTATTATTATTATTTTTTGAAAAAAAGGAGAATTTTAAGTGCGCTTCTAATCACATGGAATCACTATTAGCCATAGAACAAAAACAAATCACAAATCTTACTTTTAAATGAAGTATGATAATATATATATCGTGTATACAGCAAAATCATTTTCCATCATAAAAATAATATTAAGGTAATATGACACTAATGGTCCGATATCTAGATCCATCAAGATTAAACATTGCATCTGCAATGTAGAAATCAATTTCTATATTCTATAACACCAAAAGATATCGAGATTATTGATTATATGTAACGTTTGGAAATCTATTCCCATAATAAGGAGAAAAAACCTCTCACTCATGCTAATAAATATATATTACTAACCACTTGAGTTATAAATGAATCGGCGATAAAATTAAATTCAAAGGGAGTAGATATACATTTTTTATAATAAAAGGTATACATTGGTTTTTAACTTTAGAGTATGATATCATAAATTTATCGTTCAAAGCGAACATATTTAATATGAACAGTATCTAGAAAAGGAATCCTATAGAAACCCTCCAACAAATTCAAGGCTGAAACTTCTACAGGCATAGGGTCCTTTGATGGAGAGAGTCATCACAATCATTTGTACTAGAAAGAATCAATAAATTGTGCTGCACAAATTGTGGGTTCTGAGAGGCTCACATGGGAGACCAGAAGTCATGGCCCCCTCTCCCTTCGAAAGTTTTCTTTCAAATTTCCAAATTTAAGTAGACTATTCCTCTCTAAACAGGACATCTGCTAATAATCATTATCCTTAGCATATTCAAATTCCAATAATTACATTTTTTTTTTCATTATATATATATTTGTATCTGAATTATCAAGATTGGATTTGTGGTTGACTGGTTGCTAAACTTTTTTTTTCCTTGACATTATTAGTAGATATTATAACTGTTGGATTATATAAGTGGACTGGACGGTAATTATCCATATTTATCTGATCGATATTCGAATTCTGCTTCTTGGGTGATGGGCAAGACATGCTTATCAATTTGGCAAACAACTTCTAAGTGACTGGTTGTAAACTTGATTAATGGTCTTGAATGAAGAATAATAAATTGATTAAAATTTATTTTAAAAATTTTGAGAGAGTCATGTGAGGTTACAAGTGTATTATATATTTATATTATAATGTAGTAGAAAGCATGTGAGATGTCAGCTAATGTGTAAAATATATGGTAGGATTGTTGGATCACATTTTCTGGTATGTGTTGCCAGCTCAAAAGGATTAAGATTTTATGGGATCTATTGTTCTTAAATCTCCATTGATAAATGCCAATATGATTTGCTCTTTTGGCTGCCAACATAGTATGATATATATACATATATATATATAAATAGTGAAACATGATTCAGAATAACAATCTCATTCGAGAAAATTTTCAACTCGCTTATGGCATATGGACTATTTCTATTTATAGTTGTATGATATTAATAATCACCCAAGTATATTGAAAATTTTCTTATCTCATTGACTTCTGTTTCAAAACCCCCCTCCTTAACTTCCACAATTGCAACTTCTTTCATTTTTCAAGGATTTACAATTATATTACATGCCATGTGACGTGATTTTAGATGAGAATGAATACACGAAATGTATCGCAATATCTTTAATTTATTCACAATTATAAAAAATTTCCCATTGAATTAATCTAAGTCAATTTCTGTCGCTATAATCTCTTTCATTTTCAACAATCTATCATCGTAATCTAAATCGATTTTTGTTGCTATAATCTTTTTCATTTTCAATAATCTATCATCATACACGATATGATATGATTTTATAGGTAAAACAGACACGAAAACGGATCACAATATCTTCTCCTTTCGTTAATATGAGGGTAAACTTATTACCATCAAATCGCCGCCTCAATTTTTGTGACCACAATCTCTTTCATTTTCCCAACAGCCAACTCCAATCACGTAATCCAAATCAAATCAATAATACCAACAACGGTCTAAAAACTCTCTAGTTTTTATGTACACACTACATACACAAATAATTATTGTTACATTATGAAATACTTTTACAATATTAATTTTTTCAACAGTAATAATTTGTCATGATCAAGTAGCAAAAGATGAAAAAAGGTGAGGAGACAGACGCACAAGACTAGCCTTAAACAAACAAAATCCGAGCCGAAGAAAGCACCATGAAATGTAATTTAATAGGGAGAGAGAGAGAGGAGCTGACAAGATTGAAAAAAAAGCAGAGCAGTTCGAAACAGTACAAATGTAATAAAGAGCAGAGGAGGAGAGGTGATGGATGGATGGATGGATGGTTCATGTCCCACCTACAAACCGCACACATCTCCACTCTCATTGGTCCACCCACACCGACGCGTGGGGCGGTCTCTCTCTTAAATTTTTTGCTAAGAACTCTCAGACAGCTGACTCCCGTCTATCTTCATCCAAACATTAAATGGAAAACATACCAAACTCTATCTTCAAAATCTTTTGCTCTTTGTTTAATGTATATCACTTCAATAATTAGTATAAAAAGTGTTCTCCACTGCACGTATTAATGAATTATAGTTGGAAGTTTGTAATGTAAAAAAAAACTCCTTTTACATATTTATCTGTATGTATTGTTTCGCTTCATCATATTCGTTTTAGGTTACAGTAGTTGTTACTTTGGTTCTATTTGCTAAATTTACGAATTTCAAACCACACATGTACAAATTAAAGTTGGTAAATTTCGATAACCGAATATTACTTCAACAGTTGAGGAATAAACGATTCAATCTTACCATACGTATATATAATCATGTGTTTGCCTTCACATTTATAGTAGTGTTCGAATTTCACGTGCACATATATACATATTTAATCTCGTTAAATTACATTTTTTAATTATTTTTTGAAATCTCAATTCTCACCGTACGTACCTATCACATATATTTCCCTTCACATCAATAATAATATTACAGTATTTGGCATAGAAAAGGTTTTTTTTTTTTTTTTGAGTTATTATATATATCATAAGTGTATTATATACCGTATAATTTACCGGATACTGTTAATTATGATCTCTGAGACGTGATTCAAAACTAGAGCTCACAGAAGTAAGAAAAAAACTCCACATCATATAAAAAAAATTATCCTTAACTCAAAAATTCTAGATACAGATTTAATTATGAATATCTGATTTAAATGAGTAAAACTCTCATAGATTGAATGTTACTGGCACCAATAGCCAATTGTTGAATTGAATATTTGAATCCTAAACAACAATACATCTATATATGTGTGAGTTTTATTCTCTTCTAAATTGATTTTTGGAAGTCTAACCAACAATAAATATATATTAAATAATTGAAAACAAGTACTGTTTACAGGGTTTGACTATGTTATCTAATCATTAACTTTTTCTATCAATTAAAAATATTGAATTCGATGTAAAAATAGTTATTAACTCAAAAACTTCAGTTGAGGGGTATGATTACTGATAGGTAAATTAGCTAAACCTAATGTCCATATATACTTCGAGTATTATACAAAACTGTATACACACGAACCCACAAAACACTGTGTTTTTCTCTCTCTCTGTTTCCGCTGTTTTTTAATGACCCCAGTCTCTGTTTCTGACGAAAATCCCCTACTGAAATCGAAGTATTTGTTCTGTTTTCTCACATACACCACAACATACACTCCTTTATCAGTTGGCAGCTCCATGAACAACCTCGATTAACGAACTGGGTTGTGTTCAGATCTTGTATTAGACCCCCGCAGATAGAGAGCTTAAGCGAAGCACTTGGTTTCTTTTGACTTTTTTGAGAGAGCGACAAACCAAAAAAAAAAAAAGGCAGGTGACTCAGATGAAACCAGAACAATATAGGAAAATATGATAAAGATCGAAACTTTATCTTCCTTCTTGTTGTTTTATGATCACTTTATCTGTTTCTAGCTTTGAATTTTTGTGGGGTTGTTTTAGAACTGTGTGACACGATCTGGGGTCACTCTGTTTTTCCAATTTTTTTTTTCCTCTGTTTTTTTATTAGGGATCTTTTGACTGTTTAAGTCTTCCTTGGATTCTGGTCTCTGTGTAGAAAAAAGCTGGTTGCTTTATTGGTATCTGGTCATGTCTGCTGGTAACTGTTGATGGTTCTATGCTTGTTTTTAAGTTCGTGAGGGTTATTTTAGCTGTGTAGTACTAGAAAGAGAGAAAAGATTGTATCTTTACTCTGTCTTCAGGGGTTTCTGCTTTCTGGGGATCAAGAAGTTGGTGATATATTTTAGTGGGTATGTTTATGGTTCTCAATTATTGGACTTTTTTTGTTTGTCTGTTTGTAGTTTAAAGTTTTGGTTTTGATGTTTGTACATGTGAAAAGGTTTCATTTTGTTATCTCTTTTTGTGTTTCTTGATTGTTGAATTCTCTGTTAGGTTCATTTCAGGTGCCAAGGTAAGCTTTTTGGATTCAAGTGCTTTTGTTATTGTTTGGTTTTTTTGTAAAAGCTGGTCTTGTTTATTGGGGTTGATTTTAAATGTTGTGTTGTTTATTGCTCTCAAAAGTGTTTGATGTGGAACCCAGCCTTTGTTTGTGCTTTAGGCTAGGTTTAGATTTTGTGTTTTGTTGCATTGTGGTGTTGTTTCTACCTATGAAGGACTAGTTTTTAAGATTTATATGCATCAAAAGTTGCTTTATTTGCTTGAATTTGTGCTTTGTAGTTTAGAAGATTTTATTTGAGTGTGTTTATTTGAAAAGCTATGTATGTTCTTTTGTTTTTTCAGGTTCAATTTCTAGGTGTTTTCCATGGATTCTCCACAATCTGTTGTCTCACCATTCAAGATTGCTGAGCCTGAGAAGCAGAAGTCTGATTTTTTCGTTCGTGGCGGTAGCTTAACAAAGGGAACTGAGGCCAACAGAAAGGAAGGTGTTGTGTCTAACTTTGAAAAACATGTTGGTGTTCTTGAAGTTTACATACATCAGGCAAGGGACATCCAGAACATCTGCATTTACCACAAGCAAGATGTTTATGCTAAGTTTTGTCTCACCAGTGATCCTGAAAACACTGTCTCCACCAAGATCATCAATGGTGGTGGGAGGAATCCTGTGTTCAATGATTCTGTTCGACTCAACGTTAAGACCGTTGAGTCATCTCTCAAATGTGAGATATTTATGATGAGTAGGGTGAAGAATTATCTTGAAGACCAGTTGTTGGGGTTCACTTTGGTGCCTTTGTCGGATGTGGTTATCACGAATGGGAAGCTGGAGAAGGAGTTCTCTCTTTCTTCAACTGATTTGTTCCATTCTCCTGCTGGATTCGTTCAGTTGTCTCTTGCATACGCAGGAGCTTCGCCTGAAGTAATGGCGATTCCTGCACTGCCTAAACCTTTGGCTACAGATGAGGCCACGGAAGAGTCAGAAATTTCTGAGTCGCTTGATAAGATTGAGTTCCCTGATCCAAAGATTGTGAATGAGAACCAGATGATGGTTTCAGAGTATTTTGGGATCCCATGTAGTGACATGGACTCTGCAAGCTCGGAGAGTTTTGTCAGTTCTGATGCTCAGGATCAAGTTAGTTGCGAAATTGGTGCTCGCGTTGTGGAGAGCTTCTCCACAGCTACTGTCGAGTCTGTTCAGCTTCCAAAGGTTGATTCTCCTCCTAGCAGTGTGTCAACTAATGGGGTTTCATCCCCTTCAGCTGCTGCAAGCTCTGAGTCCTCTGACGCACCGGTAGTTTCAAAGCCATCGAAGAAGGAACAAACTTCTGCCCTTAAAGAGAAAAATGCTGATGTTGGTGATGGTGAGAGCGATTCATCTGTTGGGGCTCCAAGTGATACAAAAACCAAGCCTGTTGTCAGCGTTAACATCGAGCCTGAGCAGAAGGTGGTGCAGCAAGAGATAGTAGACATGTATATGAAGAGCATGCAGCAGTTCACAGAGTCATTGGCCAAGATGAAGCTTCCTTTGGACATTGATAGTGGACCAACCAGTTCAGGGAGTTCAAGCTCTGATCAGAAACTAGAAGCATCGAAGAACGCCAATACCCGCGTGTTTTACGGAAGTAGGGCCTTTTTCTGAGCTTGTTATGTTCCCAAGTGGCTCAAAGGAAGACACAGGTGACTTGCTAGATTTTAGAATGAAGACTAATACTAATAGTGAAGTGTAATAATGTATGATTTAGTATGGTGTTTTCCTTTGTATGCTGAGATGTGTTTTAGATGACCACAAAATCATGACTTGTACCCTGTTATATTAGCCTTTGGTTTCTGTTTACAGCTGGTTTTAGTATATGTAAGAACCTTTCCACTTCCATTATTCATCTCTCTTTTGTTGCAACATGCTTTCCATTTCTCAATAATTGTGGCATCAAATTCTATCTAACAATAGGCTAATAATGTGTGTCATCATCATCCGGTGTGATTTATTGGTCCCACGTTACCATTTTGATTTACTGATTTGATGCAAAAAAGTCCATCATACCAAGAATGCGGCATGTGATCACAGGTGGAGCCTGATTGATATCTACACCTTTCAGTCTCAAGTTCAAATCCGTCCTCCCCGGCCCGACCTCCCCCTCCTCCCCCCAAAAAAAGGAGAAAAAAAGAAAAATTGGAATCCAAGATTTTGTACAATTAACATATTGATCCCCCACATCCCACATAAGCAGTTGGACTAGTACGGTAAACTTGCAATCAAATTGAAACAATCTTGTTCAAGTTTTAAGCTGTTAAGAGTTTCTGGAAACTGTGGTTTATATCAGATACATCTATAGAAAAACACAATTAAAGAAGATGAAAACAAAAAAGAATCACAAGCCTAGATATATCATTTTCAGATTGGTACTTCAATTATTTCATGTGCTCTGAGGGTCAAATGCCTCCTACATATCCATGCAATATGACCATCATCTCTATATCTCACCCTCCATAATCCAAACTTCTCTGCAATGTCCTTGCCTGTTGAGCACCTCCTCTCCCTTAAGAAATCCACTATCCATTGCTGTGCTGCTCTTAAGTCTTGTTGAATATCTCCAGCTTGGCTCCTGCTCCTGCTTCCTTGCATACCTCCCACAGCTGCAGCCCCCACGGCTCCAGCAGCAACCGCCCCAGCTGCCCCAGTCATGACAGAAGATTCAGCTAAATGAGCAACTTCCCTGCTCAAGTCTGGTATCAGTGGTCCCATCCCGGTTGCTAGATGGGCTCCAATCTTGAGAGCAAATGTCAATAGTTTCATGAACTTTGTCATGTATGGAGCCAAGGACTTAACTGCCCTGTTGTCAACTTGCATCATTTCGCAACCTATCTGGTCGTCAACAACATGCATTTCTCGCCTGAACTCGCATAACATATGCATCCTGAGTGCAGTCATGCCGGATATTATGTTGGTGATTAGTTTCCTTGAGTAATTTTCAGTTCTGACAAAATATATCATACTTGGTACTTTCCTCTCTTCAAGCTGTACATTGTAGTTGACAATGTAATTCATTTTGCGGTGAAGCTCAATGAGAAGTCTATGTTCATAGTATCTCAACCCTTGGATCTCTTGCTTCACATCCTTTATTTCTTGTTCAATGATCTTCAATCTCTGCAACACAGTCTCCAACCCCTTGGCAATACCACCAAATGTTGGTTCTACTTTGCCATCAGGCTCATTGCTTGCATCCGGTTCATCAGGATCGTTTTCTCTGGGGATTTGCAGTTCAACAGCAAGGTTGTGTAGGTCATGATATCTCCGGTGCAACACTTCTCGAAAATCATCATCCGACAGAAGGTCTCGTGCAAGGTCGAAACCAGCTCTTAGAATAGGTTTGCCAGAGTCTGAGACTGGTTCCCAAGTATGCTGATAGTCATACATGCTATCCGCAGGAGCTGATAGCAATGCCTGTTTCAGTACTAGCAATGACACATTTTGGCTTTTCCTGTATCGTGGAGGAGTCAGACTCCTCACACATTCAATCCTCATGACGTTTTCAGTCAAGGTAACACCACTGCAGAGGCTGTGGATTGCAGGAATTATGAGTTGATGGATAACTCTGAGGGTTTCAGTCAGGTTCTTGGTAGAGCAAGCCAGGACATCAATGTAGTATCCTAGTTGCCCCCCAAGTTCTACTCTGATATATATACCGTTGATATTTATAGAGATCAAGTACTTCTCAAGACTATAAGTTGCTCCATGCTGGTTCTTCAATGCCATAATTCTGTTATGGAGATGCACCTGCAATCACAAACAACTCAGATAATGTAAGAATTAGAATCAGAGGATGATGTTGAGGCTATTGTTCACATAGTCATACTTTAGAATTTTATGTTATTAACAATTCATTTGTCCATTGCGCATTATTGATAGAATTCAAGCATCAGCACTAGCAAAATACCGAAACTGAAGGATAAAATTAGCATCTTATACATGATTAGTAACCATTACTCGAAAAACAGTAAAACTTGTTCAGTTAGATAAAACAGCGAATGTATCTTTATATATACTCACTACGGTTAAGATTGATGTATTTATGTATTAAGGTGTGAAAAAGTCGATGAAAAGAGAAAACTGTCTCTAGTAAAGTTAGTCTGAATAGAAAGTACTAAAGATTGGTGTATATATGATTTGTAGCAGTACTAGAATGTGTTATGTGTGTGCTCCATAAAGCTTATTTTTTATGACTTCTGTACATAGTTACTGATTAATGGTGGAATTTTTTTGTTAAAGACTGTTTGATGTAAAGATTCTTAAAAGGAATAGCATAATAGAGAAAATATCATATCTTGCCTGTAGACGAGGAAAGAAGCCTGGTGTGAGAAACATGTGACTTGAGTCGTCACACTGCAGATGCCGACCAGCATAGACACAATCAGGTGCATTTATTTGCCATTTTGGTATCTTTCCTCTGCCTTCTTCAAGAATTGAGGGGATGAGTAGTAAAGAATTTGGATCAGATGGATCTTGTTCGTAGCATAGTTCTAGTTTTAGCATCATTCTTACAAGATCACTAGCTTCTAGGTTCTCAAACACCTTTGAAACCAAACCAGGAATTTGGCTTTGTAGACTTCCTCTTAGAATCTTCTCCAACTCTTTTCTGCTGATGAAACCGTTATTCTCCACAGATGTTTGCCTTTTAACTTCTAGTTTCACTAGCTTGCTAAGCACTTCACCACAGAACCACTCACAGTCTAGTATCAAGAATCCCAATTCATCGAAATAAATCACCTCACCTATATGATGTAGACAAGTAGCCACAGCCCTCCTCCTCATTTCGACCCTCTCCTTGTGATCATGTCTTGATCGAATCCTCAATGGTGGAACCTTAACTTGGCATAGCTCATCAAACTCTTTCCACTTCATTGCTGGTTTGTTATAGTTCTCTGATCTCCAGTCCAATAAGATTTGTATCAAGTCATTGCATATCTGATAAACTCGGGGCACTCGTTGGAGAATTGTCTTGCTTGTCTTCCTGATATGGTGCGTGAGCTTTGTGACTGATGCAGATGATCTTGCATCGACTGTGAAGACAGTCGGATAGAAGTCAACATAGCCTTGGAACTTGACTCTCAATCTCTGGATTGAATTCACAGCAAGTTGCATGTTTTGCGATGCTTGATTGATTTTGTCGAAATGTGTTAGTACTATAGTCACATTTGGTAGCATACATTGTTGGACAGCCCTTTTCGAATTTGAGACTATGAACCTGAGCCAATACTGAAGATCCTCCTCTACCTCTTCTGGGCTTTTTTGTTCTTTGTTGTTCGGTTTCCTGAACAAACTAGATACAATCAGGAAGGATGATGCACTGCCATGCCCTGGAAACATGAGATCATGGAGAGAATAGAACTCATGCTGACCAGCTAAATTCCATATCGAAATCTTCATGTCTCCATCTTTGAATGTCTTTATTTTCATTCCAACCGTTCTAACAGCTTGTTCAACCGGATTCACTAACGTCCTAACTTGTTCGATGTAGGGAAGCATTGCAGACGAAGAAGCAAAATTCTGCGAAATGGAATTACACAATGTAGTTTTCCCTGCAAATAGGAACATATATTATATCACGCAATTGATTATTTTCAATATATCAACTTTCAAGGTTTATCAAAGTATAGATCAATGCAGTTTCGCAATTCAACATATGTTCCTGGAAAATCTTACCAGCGTATTCTTGACCACAAAAGAAAACGCGGCAACTCTTTGGTTCTGTGAGTGGCATGTCTTTGAGCGAATCCATATCCGGTTCACTCTTCTCCTTTTGTCCCAATTTTTGATAAATTCCATCAGCTTTGCCAGCAGTCTTCAATGGAGTTCTCTCAAGATCGATGTCTTCAATCCAAGGATTCACCTGCAACGTCTCCATTATAGCCTGCTGCACCAACTCTCCGCGAACCCCTCTGCAGCCCTGCAAAGACAAGTGCTTCAAACTGGCATTCTTCTGTAAGCTCCTGAAGATCCTCACAAAATCATCAGGCCTCAAACTCTGATCATCACATATGCCCAGCCGCGTCACACTTTCATTTGTTGTGATCATCTGTAAGATGGCTGCAATCCCATCTCTTCCTATTTTCGTGCTCCCACCTCCGAATGTCACAGACTTCAGTGTAACATTTGCCTGACTTTGCAAGGAAGAGAACCTACTCAAAGGACATAGTAAATGCTCCACACCAATGCCACTAAACCGGTTTCCATGAACATATAGACTCTCCAAACTACGGTTCCTGAACAATCCTGCAGCTACATAGACTACACCCTTATCTTTTAGGCCAGTTTTCGATAATGTTACCTCCTTGAGAGTCTGATTCTGCTCCAGAACATATCTGAACTCCTTTGCCCACTTGGACTTGAGTCGTACTCCAGACATATCAAGTGACTTAACAGTTGAGTTCAACCCCAATGAACAAGCAACCCTGCAAGAACCAGATACATCAAGCCTGTAAATTTTAAGTGTCATGTTCCCTGGAACAAACTCAACCACCTTGGAGGTCTTCTCTCCATTTTCTCCACTCCAAACATGAACCTCCATTGCGCGATTCCTGGCCAAAACAGCTGATATAAGTGGAGTTGCTGTGATGGAATTTGAATCAAAGATTGTCAAAGACTTCAATGTGTAGTTCACTTCAATCATCTTAGACAACTCCTCTGCGCCTTTCGAGCCTATTGAGTCCTCCCATATTTGCAACTCCTCCAAGAAGCAATTGTCTTTCAAAGCTGAAGCAACATATGTAGCTCCAACATTTTTCAATCCTGAGGCTGAAAACATGATCTCTTTGATCACTCTATTTCTCTTCAAGATCTCTCCAAGCTCCACCATACATTCTGCATCAAACTTGTTCCTTTTAAACACTACCTGCTTGATGCTCGAGTTGTCAAGCAACAAACCAAGATTTTGCAGCTCCTGGAGCACCCACTCCACTTGGTGAAACTCCAAGTTCTTGAGAGAAGACTGAGACATCTTTGAAGTGGCCAACACTATGAGAAAGTGAGACAAGTCCAAACCACCATCATTGGAAATGTTAATGATGATTGAATTCTCAGTTTCCTGAAAGCAACCGGAAGTTGATTGACGAAGGTAGAAGCTAATGTTGTGCAGGTTGAGAGTTTCAGCTTCCATTCCCTGCAGGAACCATTCAACATCTTTCCATTCCTGGTCTGCTGCCATTTTCACAGAAGGAGAAAAAAACAAAGAGACTTGTTTGCTTTATCAAAAGATTAGAAAAACAAGATGATCAGATGGTTTCATACATCAAAAACTGTTGTTCAAGGTACAGATCTTTTTGTTGTGTTTACTGTCTGAAAGGAGAACAACATATGGGGAGGTAGATTTGCCTGATTAAAAGGCTTTTGGTGTTTATGATATTGAAAATGGTATCCACGACACAAAAGTAGTAACATTAGATTGAACTACATTTGATTCCCTTATTGTCATATTCTCAACTTCTAGTCTAAGCAATTCCTTTTTCTTTATTATTGTTATTATTATTCTAAAGTTGATATCGAATATATATGAATTTATCCGAATCAGGCGCGAATCATGATATTATTTACGCAGTTTGGATATTATTCCTTTAAAAAAAAATTAACTACTTATATAAATTATAATATATATTTGATGGGAATTGAACTCAATTTTTTGAGGGATAGAGAGATACACAACCAATTGTACAGAAACATGTGTTGTAAAGTAATTCTTCTTTTATTAGTTCTATTATAAAGGTATAGATACCTTTAGACATGTTGTCACTCCACAATTAATTCACTATGTATATATGATAATGTCTTTTTGAAAAGTGTATTCAATGTTGTACAAAGTAGTTATTTTCTTATCTTTACAGTAATTTGTTTAAAAGTACTCAAAAGCACTCTACAAAAAGCTCTCTGATACATATAAATTTAAGTTGGTTGTGGTTTTGATGATCATAGGTAACTGCACATGTGGAGAAATGCAAACCATGGATTTGCTAAGTAGGCCATGATGGTATTAAAGATTAGAATTTGATAATCAAATGTGTCAAGGTGGGTATGAAGAAAGTGACTGATCACAAGTTGAATTCAAAGTTCACATGAGACGAGGGTGATAATGTTGGTGACTTTTTGACCTTTTGGAGCTATTGGTGTGCTAGAGATTTTTTATACACATTTTCCTGTTTTACTTTTCTTTTTCCATAGTAAAGAGTAAAGAACAAAGAATCCTATTAAAAAAAAAAACAAAAAAAATTCATTAATATAAATTGCGTTTACATTTGTTATAGTTTGTCAATTGAGTAAAAGAACTACTTTAATTTTGAAACCTCATTGGGTTTTTTATATCATTTGGTTTTCATAGTAGAAGAGTTTTTGGATAATTAAAAATATATATATTTTAATCTATTAAAAGGAGTTAAAATTTTAACCTTTCTATAGATCTTTTTAATTTTTTTTATAAATATTAAAAAGTTAAAAATATTCCTATAATATTTTATTAATTATACTTGACCCTTTCCAAATAAAAAATTTTATTTATAATATTCAATCCTAATTATTATTGTTCTTTTTAATAAATTTATTATTTAAAAGTTTTTTTTTTTAAAGAACAATTTATATGGTTTTAAAAATATTTTTAATTCATAATTAATCGATCAATAACTTTTCTACGAAGACTCTACTCATGAATGTTATACTCCTGAAAACTCTATTAAGAAAAACTAAGACAATTATGTATAATTAAACCTTAACAGATAATGATTATTGGTATTATGTATTTAATGACATTATAAATACATTTATAATTACTAAAACCACCATATATAAATTTTATGAGACGACTCGGATATTACTTTCTATTCACTACTTTCCATGGACAAGTTACCAGGTAGAAACAATCTAGTAATCTACCAACTGTTATTAATGGGATGATTTCGATAAAACTGTCCCATCCAAACTTCTGTCTTGAAGGTACAGGTGTTAGACAAATTTCCAAAATTTTCACATCTCAGTGATGCAAGCAAGCAACATTGGTAAATTTCACTCGGGTGGTTACCAAGCTGTCAGCAACTTCACACATGTTCTGCAAAGCCTAGAAGATTGTGCCATGGACCCACAAGCCCATTTCGTGGCAATCAGGGCCGTCCAAGACCAGGATCTTGTCTGGGCTGGATTGCGTTGGGGGCCCAGTAAAAAATTCACATTTGGAAAAGGGAATGGCATGTTGAATGTGAACAGGAGAAAAAACTTTCAAAAAGACATTTTCCTTTCCATGTCCTTTTTTTCAATACAAGATGGTCCTACTACTAAAGTTAGAATTTGTAATGTGAGATGGTAGGAATATTTTTAACACCATTTTAGAACATGTATTCGAACAGATGGTACAGTGATATAGAACGAATGTAAAATGGATTGATTCTGTAATGTTCAAATTCGATTCAACTAAGACGCGAAAAATTCATAGACTTGACCGATACGTACGATGTTTGTATTGTCATATGTATTGAAGAAAAATAACAAAATGCTTTCGATACTTGACCAACTCCAAGATAAGAAGAACAAAGTCCCAGTTTTGATGGACCATGAACTTGTCAAATGGGTCAAATTCAAGCCCATAACAGCTTTGAGTGAAGTTAAGTACACTGCACAAATTTCTAAAGACACCCTGCTTTGTTGTGTCATTTGTCTTGACAAAGAACATATGTTACGGGTGGGTGCATTTAGCAACATTCTACATATTTAGCAATATATAGGGAATTTGACTACTTGAAGTCATTGATCAATCATTATCTAAAATTGTCATCCACACCTCAAAATATGAGATAATATGAGAAATGTTTCAATATAGCTAATGTATACGTTCAAATTACTTAAAAATCATGTTATGTAACATGAATAACTAATCTGATTATATAAAAATAGTACTACATGATACGATATATATTTTAACGTATATGATTAGATGCTTTAAAAGTTCTCTTTATACTGGAATTCTAGGATTTATCAGAAATTATGGACTTAAAATTATTTCCATGGAGTGTGTTCTGGAGGGAGGGCCACACATACAACATACATACATACATGTGTACATATATATTTTTTGAGGAACAATGGACTTGAAAGAGTCGCAATCAAATGAGAGTGATTTAAAAAGAAAAACAAATAAAAGGGATATCCTAATCCAGAGAAAAAAAAGTATGGATAAGAGTCAAAATATAGCCACACAAGAATAGCCTCAAAAAGATCAGAAACTGTCAAATCTACCAACAGATGGTGAAACCATGAGAGAATACAAGACTGGCTATAAATGTATCATTGTCATTTTGTACAAAGTTGCCATCTAGTCCAAAGTTTAGCACATACGCTTATCCAGAGTTCAAAATTATGAAATTAAAGTGATCATATTTGATAACTAATAAGAATCCTGCATCACCGGCCAAGTTGACTTGATTACAGAAAACACTCATTCAGCATGGCAATAACTCAAGTTCGAGCTGCCCCCACCAAAGTGATATCTCCTAAAAAGGACTAACAAGAATCGTGCATGCACTAGTTTGAAACAAAATAAAGAAGACATTAACTAGTCTCAATATCACCACAGGCAAAGAGGGGCACAAATTTAACATTCATTTTTCATACACAATTGGAGTATAAACTTGTGTAGTAATCTGTTCAATAAAAAATGAATTAAAACATTCTAGTACCTTATTTGAGGGGGACATTAAATAAGTATCCCTCTAATGTTTCACACTAGTAAATCAAACCGAACCTCACATACAATCTGAGAGAAAAAACGAATCCCAGATATAGAGAAAAGATATACGTACAAGAACCGACAAATTTGCCAGGTTTTTACAGCAGTTGAACCGAAAAAAAAAAAAAAAAATCATAACTTTATACTTTCAGTGTTTTCGCGTATCACTACTGCTGGTATGCCTTGCCGGATATGCACATAAACCTTAAGGGAACCAATCAGCCTGAGTATGTATCCCGCAATCTGATTTTACACCTCACTCAAATGCCAAGAAAGAAATCTAAGTTTTCTCACTACATAAAAAAGAAAAAAATCAAATCTCAAACCTTACACAAAATCCTGCGTAAATTATCTTTCTGAATGTTGTATACTTCGAATCAAGAACCCCCGTTAGAACTATAAGATCAATGTCCTTATAAGCCGAAATATAATAAGAGGATATGTATGAAATTCACAACCCTTTGTCCATTTGACCTGCTGATTCTCTTCACCTACAATTTACCTTTCGATATCCAATGGATAGATCTCCTAGGTAGCAATTCCTGAAACAAGTGTTGACCAAATATAATAAAATTAAATTGTTTACAGTATGGCTTTTAATTCACATATATAAGTAAAAAAAAAAAAAAAATTACCGAATAGCAAGTGCAACCACTTAATTATCATGAACTAGTGAAGATACTGTCTCTTAATACAACACACATATAGTAATGCCTACTACATGTGGAAAAATTTATAGTCAAAAGAGAAGAATTTTGCAACTGTTTGTATGCATAGAAGAGTAAATTTTTAATCAAAATGTAAATGTGAACTGCTCCCTAGTTTCTTAGTGAAGACTTAACATTCAATCAAGTTTACTAATTCAAACCATCAGAGAAGTAAAGGGTCGAAGCAGAAAGACTTTTAACATCTAATAAAATAACATGCCACTACTTAGATTCGTGCCATGGAATGCTAACAGAGGCACGGTCTGATCTTAAGAATAATTCCTAAAAGAAAACGATGAACTCAAAACAGTAAGCACATATTTAATACTCTATTTGTATTTTGTGAAAACTGTTCAAACGTTTAGATAAAGAAACATGTCAATATGAAATCTTAGTTTCCATAATTAAGAAGCCGCCACTGCATTTCTCAGTGACTAACATTAAGTCACGAATTCATTAAATTTCCACTTTAAAGTATTTCTTTTAATTTACAATGCCTCCTGTGTTCAACTGACTGGTTGTATATAAAACCAAACTAACGTTAACGGAGAACCAAATGAAGTCGTACTATCAAAAAGTAGTAAGTGTTACCTCTATTTGATTGTCTACTTGTAACACTGTAGCTTCCAATAAAACCCTCAGAACTTTTGGTTGTAACATCAGCGGTTATATCGCCCAGCCCATAACTAAATGAGCCAGAACCATCTAGCTCGGGAGTGGTAGAGCGCCAAGTTGAATCACCATAACCCGAACCACTACGGTATAGCTCCCCATAGGACTCTAAACCACCAGTAGATCCAGACAATGATGATGTCGGAACCACACCTGTGCTACTGCTTCTACCAAAGCCTCCTCCTCCCAGTCCATAGCTGCCATCACCGCTCCCATAACCAACATTCCCACTAGTATAGCCAGAAGGAGTCCCTCCGCCTTGTGCTGAAACAGAACCCCAATTTGCCCCACTATTTCCAAATGAGACTCCAAAACCTCCACTTCCAGAGCTCACGTAGTTACCAGGGCTGGCAGGATTTGTGGCGTTGTTAATGCCACCATTTCCCCAGACATTCCAAGTAGTTGAACTCACAACTGAATCGCTTCTTCCACTTCCCCCTCCATAGCCAATGGGAGAACCGTACCTGTTTGAATTCCCGCTATGATAGGAACTAAGCATTCGCCCATATCCTAGACTGGTGCTGAAGTTGGAACTCCCGGCGTAATTTGGGCTCAAACCTCCGTCCATATTCATACCCATACCATAACCAGTAGCACCGAATGGAGAAATCCCAGAAATCCCACTGCGACCACTAGCAAGAGGACTAAATCTACCATCCATCCTAGCTCCTAAACCTCCAAGCGGACTTAGATTGTATCTCTGAGCAAAACTATTCAGGAAGTTGTTGGCCCTATTCAAGCCATAGTTGTAGCCTATCATAGGGCTGCGGTTGGGCACCGGGGATAGCTCCTTTGGTACTGCCTTCTTGACTTCGACCATTTTACCGTTGAGTTCGTGAAATGTTTTATGTAAAACTCTGTCCACCGCTTCCTCAGAATCATAAGTGATGAAGCCAAAACCTCTTGGCCTTTGAGTGTTGTGATCATACATGACTACAACGTCAGTAATTGTACCAAACTGATCAAAGTACTTCTTAAAGTCACCCTCAGTGACCGTTGATGCTAAACCCCCGACAAATATCTTTTTAGTGCGTCCAAGACCAGGACCAGGAGAACCATGAATGCTAGGAATATTCCTGTTCAACATGTGTTGGTCATCCCTCGGCACAGCTTTCTTTGCTTCCACCTGAAAATCATACACCCGATTACTACAATCAAACATGTACATATCATTTCTAAGTTCCAAGCTATTACAATGAAGATCAAAAGCTGCAGAAACTCAATCATTTAAAATGAATACAGCAATAAGTTTTGCATTCATAACCTAAAATCCAATCACGTGATAGGAAACAAATAACAACTGTAAGGTGGAAGAATTTATAAAATTTCTAGTACTTCACATCTAAATGACCAAATTCTATGCAAACCAGATTATATAAAGACAATGCTGCAAAACCACACTTTTAAATTCATTACTTTCGTAATTAAAACAAAATATGAACAGACGATTCAATCTTTATCACATAAAATCCTATACCTTTTCAAGCACTCACAATTTAACTTGTATAATAGAGGTAAGCGAAACTCAACTAATACACACGTAATGTACAAAGCATATAAACAAGAGAAGCACTCACCGTGCGGCCATCAATCATGTGCTTATCCATGATGACCCTCTCGGCAACAGCAGGATCGGCAAACACGACGAAACCAAAGCCACGTGCGCGGCCTGTAGCTCGATCTCTCATGATCACTGCCTCCACCACCTCCCCATAGTTCCTAAAATACTCTTTGAGATGTTCTTCGTCTGTGTCCCAAGAAATACCACCAATGAAGAGCTTACCAAGATCCGATTCCATCTCTTCTACAATAATCCATCACAATTCAACCTCATCAACCAACAAACTCAACCTTAACAACGCAAACAAATCTCAAACACACCCAATTGGATTCAAAACTCAAAATCCGAAAACCAACATCATAACTTCACTTCCACACAAGTCGTTCAAATTATTCAATTGCAATGTCCAATCCAACATATGCAACCACTTCAATGCATCAAAACCAATCCAGATCACACAATTCAATCTAAATTACACAATCAGACACCATCACCAATAACAAAAAAAAAAAAAAAAAACATATCCAAACACGGACAAAAAAACAATCAAACAGGAAACCAAAAACCAAAAACCAAAAACACACACCTTGAGTGATGAAAGCTGAGACAGTTAAACAGAATCTGATCGGCAAAACCAATCCAACACTAAGTGGGCAAATGAGAAATCCAATCCAGGATGATCATAATCCAACCTCTGATCCCTGTCCAAACACACAAAAAAGATCAAAACTTTAGCCCAAAAAAACACACCCCAGATGAGAGATCAACCACAAAAAGCAGTAGAATTCACCATCAAAACATCAAATGGAGAGGACCCAGATGAGAGAAACTAAGATCTAACAACAAAGTTTGTTCATTTGCATCTCCCCTTCATATCTTCTTATATATTAAATATAAACAAAAGGGTCTGCTTTGTATCTGTTGTTTGATTGTTTCTCTCTCTCTCTCTTTATATATCTATCTCTGTCTCTGTCTCTCTCTCTCTCTCTTTGGTTATTCCACTCCCCTTAATTAAATCAAAAGAAATGGAATTTGTAGAGATGGGTAGGAGAGAGACGGACTCCCACACACACATACAACAGAGAGAGAGAGAGTCACAGAAATATATTTATATATAAATATTTATAAATAGAGACAGATTATGAGATTGACAATCCTCTGGTGTAAGAATATTTGGAGGAGAGTCTAAAAGAGTGATGGTAGGAGATGAGATGAGATACATGAACTGATGGATCGTCTCTCCTTTTTCCCTTTTTATTTTTTAAATTAATTCTTCATGTTTATTTTAGAGAGATGAATATCTATCGTATCACATCGATGCCCTATCGAAAGTTATCGAGATTGAATAATTTTTTTTTTTTATCGGATATTTAGTTTGGTGACATAGGGGAAAGTTTTTAAATTTTGACAGTAAGCATAGAGAAATTTGTCACAAGTTGTTGATAAAGGATTTAAATATCGATTTCAATATATATTTATGGAATCATCGGAAATATTTTTAAAATATTGAGGATTTTTTGTTCTCAAAATATGGGAAAAAAATAGTGAAAGTATATCGGGTGCTGAATTGATATTTACTTCATTATCGATCGAAGATTATGAGGTAAATGCGTTTATTAGAAAAAGGTTTTGAGCTCTTATAATAAATATTAATTATCTATCGTAATCTTTCGGAATATTATGAGATCTAATGAAATTTATGTTCATAATATAAGAGAAATGTCTTGAATTTCTACAACAAATATGGATAAAATAAAAGAAGTATATCGGATGTTGTATTGATATTTACTTCATTATTGGTCGGAAGGTTATAAGGTAAAGACGTTTATCAAACCAAAAAGGTTTTAAGCTTGGATAATAAATATTGATTATCTATCATAATCTTTCGGAAGATTACGATATCTAATGAAATTTATTTTTATAATATAAGAGAAATGACTTGAATTTATGTAACAAAGGCGGATAGAAAGTCATACCATTATTGAACTATTTTGGTAATATTATTATTTTCACTCATTTTTTAATTAGTTACCCACATGAGCATTTGACATGCTATTCCTTGCTTGGACAGCATGTTAGAACCAAATCAAATGGATTTTATTCCACTTTTTTATCACACATACACAATTATTTTATTAATTTGGAAATTTTTTTAATGCTTTTGTTTTTTTCTTTTGTAGTTTTGATGAATTATTTATTGATTTTAAAGTTATAGATGAATTTGAAACTACGACAGTTAAACAAACTATGCATATAATGAATAACCAGATGCTACTAGATTATAAAATTATAAATATGGTTCATTTAAGACCAAAAAACTTAGGTGGGTTGACAACTAAGTTGATTGTTTAATTTATCTAGTTATTCATTAAATTTATTGGTGATTATTATTATATTATTATTATTATTGCTACATGATAAAGTATTATGCATTTATAATCAAATTTTGATCATGTTCAATTTTGTTAATTAACTTCAAATAATTAAAAACTTATGTCTCCTCATATGAAAGGTAAGTATATGCTTGATTTGATAATTATATGTTGACATATAAATTTATAATATTTTTCTTAAAAAATATATATGTATTAGAGAGTAATTAAGCTAAAAAGAGTTGGTTGATTGATACCAAGATAAAGGATGTAAGCAATTGGGACTCTTGAAGTAGGTGACTGAATTCATAACTCCTCCATCGTCAAGCAAAAGGAATTGAATCTTGTTAAATTAATTAGAAGAAATCTTAATGTATTATAAAGGAAATTATACTTTGATTGTGGTTAAATAAAGAAATAATTGATGCAATTAAAATCATGAACAAACTTGTTTGAAGTTTTTGATGATTCTCACTGTTAAGAATACTATTAATTATCATAAACAATGATAAAACATTATAACTAATCACTGGCGATTAATCAAAGTGTTAGTCATTTATGGTTGTATCAGTGATATATATATATATATATATATATATATGTATGTATGAATGTATGCACGCCTATGTATGTATCTATTGGGTGTGAGAGAGACAATTTATTGAATTAAATTTGTGACTATAAATTCAAACAAGATAAAACTATTACATATAATAAAGTTATAAATAAGGAAAATTATTAGAATAAATATAATTATTAGATATAAATACTTTTATATTTTTGTATTACAAACGGGTGGAGAGGGGAGGAAAATGAATGGCTTCCTCCATGTCCATACCCATTTAAATTTGGGGATGGATTTCCATCCATAACCCCATCCTCCGTTTCCATATTCCATAATCTCATTCCAAATGAGAATGGGGATTTGGGCCCCATTGACAACTCTACGAGCATAACAAACCCACACTCTATTCTTTGTTAAATATAACAAATGCTTGGCAAGAGAATAAACCACCATATTTTCATTGTGAGATTATACTCTTTAGTCATCTCTAATTGTTGATGATTCATAATAATTTGTTAATATTGAGTGGGCTTTTTTTAATAATTTTTTGTATAATTATATATATATATATATTTATGGTGGGAAGAGGGGATAAAATTCAAAGAAAACTATCAAAATCATGTGTTTTAAAACAAATGTAAAACTTAAACATTTAACCTCTTAAAATCAAGAGAAGTTTTCAACTAATAATTTCTCTTTAAAGTGTATAAATTCTATTGACAATAAATTTTTGGAAAGAAATGTTTTCATGAGCTTCTAATTTCTCTTTAAAGTGAAGAACAAATGAGATTCTAATGCTACCAAAACAGGAGGTTACCTTTGTCCATTTTGATGGCTTTGATTTTTTTGTATTGTATAGAATTTGAATCGAAGATAGAGTGAAAACGGGACAATTTCCACCTGGGGTTGTCTCCGGAGTCCGAATTCTAGTTGAAGCATCATTTCAACATTAAATATTTGAGAGACAGTACTTGTAATCTAGAATTGCTTGAAAGTCATATCCTATTTTCATATCACTAAAAAAATTAGCTAGACTCCACTTACTTTTAATTTAGCCCAAATTCTTTAAAACAAAATTAATAAAAAAAGAATATTATATTTGTCAAAAACAACTCCCAACCCATCTCATTGATTGATTATCTGATCATGAAAAAGTAGATGCCATCCTTAAAATCTTGAAGAAATTAAAAGTATTAAATTCAATTAATAACCACTTAATTCTATCATTGTCTGATGTTGACACTTTCAAATTAGTGATATATCAAGTCACCAACTTAAATTAAAGCTAATCAGTCAAGATCAGCTAAATGAGCAAAACTCAAGCAATAATAATGCTGTTGGCTTCTATTTTAAGTGTAATTGTGATTTTTTATTTTTTCTAGTTTCTAGTTAATATGACAATGAATCTTAGTGGGTAAATTAAGAAATCTAATTTGGGAAAACCTATAATCTAAAATTTAAACAAACTTGTAAAGGCTTGTTTGGCTTTTTCAAGCACCACACCCTAGGAAAAACACTAATGATCACCATATAAAAGTGATTCAAGAATTTTAGCTTTACTTTTTGAGAGCATTAAGAGATGGGGTCTCTAATTTTTTAATTTTTACATCAAGGTTTGTTATGATTTAGGTGTGGATAATTTAATAGTAAATGTATATAAATGAAACATGTCTTGTTATGATTTGAGTTCTCTACCAAAATACAGTTGAACAATATCCCCCACAAACACACATGATCATGTTTCCTCACCAATAATCATTTCATCTATTGCCTTACGCCTCATCTACTACTTGCTACCTTCTACTGTTTAAGTGGTGTTTATCATAAATTGAAATGCCAACTTCTTGTTTTTGGACATTGGATTGGAGTTATGGACCACATCAGAAAATCGTTTAGACATACAATTTAAAAATAAGAAAAAAATTCTTTCTTTTTTTTTTTAAGAACGTGCATTATATCTTTGAAAAATTATTTTTAGATTACTAATCCAACACTAGGTATTAACAACGACAATTCTCTCGCAGTGTTTTCTACTTGAAGATTACTTTTTATGATGGTAAAGTATGTCTCATCTACAAATGCACATATTTTGCAAGTGTCTATAGCATTACTTGCATTGGAAGTCACTCTGCTTCAAGTCTGTGGACTTGGTGGTTGGACTTTGGAGAGAAATCATGCATCTTCAAAGAGAGAAATAGACATTAAAAGAGGAAAAATATTCAAGTACTCAGCTTCATATATACATTGGCTTGAGCCTTCAATGTAAGTGAAGGCCATGGTTATTTTATTGTAACAAGCAAATTGTTCCTGCTCAGGAAAATAAAAAGGGTGCACACAGGATGTGTAAGCAAGTCTAATAATTTGATGCTGGAGTGTCCCAGGTTTCTGGTATGACAGTGTGGAGCAAACAGCAATCCAGTTGGCTTGATCCCATGGAAGACAAGGATAATGAATGGTCATGGAAATCATGATCCAGATCATTTGAATGCACAACCTCCTGCATCTTTTCCAGGACCTCTGCCATGGTTGGCCTGTCATCAGGCGAATGCGATACACATTTCAGGGAAACATTCAGCAATGGAAACGCCCACTGCTTACCGGCTTTGACAACCTCTTTGTCGAAGACCTCCCCCGTCCATTCCTCCCTCACCATGGCCTTGACCCATTTCGGAAGGTCTATTCCGGTTGTTTCAACAATTTTTCCTGTAAGTAACTCCAGGAGAATTACTCCAAAACTATAAACATCACCTTGTTCAGATAAAATTTTCTCCGGGGCAGTGTAACCATTGGATTGTAAGGAATAACCTTTTTTGGGGTCTAGGAATTTTGAGTATCCGTATTCGCTTATCAATGGATTCTCATCTTCATCCAGCAGGATATTTGAAAGCTTCAGGTTTCCATGAGGGATGACCTCCTGATCATCAGACCTCTGATGGATGATGTCCAAACCTTTTGCAATACCATTTACTATGGACAGCCTGAGTTTCCATGGAAGCTCCCTCTTTCCCTCGATGTAACCTGCATATCACCAACTACAATCTGCTCAGATTAATGAAAAAAAAAAAAAAAAAACATTTCTTTCTTTACAAACAAGCCTGTTTATCCACAGGTTTTATGTGTTCCAGGACTATGAACTTACTTTCCAGGAGGTTTAAGAGGCTGCCATTGCTTTGATACTTGTAGATAAGTAGTTTTTCTTCATTTGTAGAATTGAAACCAACAAGAGGTAGAATGTTGGCGTGCTTCAGGTTCCCTATCTGCCTCATTGTTTGGCCAAACTCCTCAAAGGATGCCTGCAAATTCTTCAATCTTTTCACAGCATAAACCGAACTGTTCTTCAGGATCACCATGAAGAGGCTGCTGCAAAAACCCTCACTTTTCAAATCAGCTGTGGCTTCAAGGAGATCCTCCAATTTGAACCTTTCATGTTCGTCAACGAAGAACACAAGCTCTGATTGCTTTTCCTCAGGCTGCAGCACTTCCTCTATGACCAAAACTGGAGAAGGCTTTTTCAAAGGACTTGCCTGAGGGGCCTTCAGAGTCTCCCTCCCTCTGGCTAGTTTAATCGCCCTCTTGACTCCAAAGCATGCAAACAAGAGGATAAAAATAATGCCAAGAAACAACGGAAAGATTTTCTCCCAATTTAAGCCCCCCTCACAACCAGACTCCGAGTCTTCCTCTTGTGATCCTGTTGGCGAAATTGAGTTAGTTCCACTCATCTCTCCTGAATTTCTCTCCAAAGAATTCCTGTAAAAATACCTGAATCCACGTTTCGGATGAATGACAATGCCAGTAAACTGATTCCTAGAGATGTCCAAACTTTTCAGACGCTTCAACCTGGTAAGAGCCACAGGAACTCTCCCACTCAAATGATTGCTACTCAGGTTCAAGTATGTCAACCCTGTGCAGCAAGTAATCGAACTTGGAATACTTCCATGAATATGATTTTTTGCTAAACTAAGAACTCGAAGCTTTCGAAGCAGACATAGGGATTCTGCATCAATCCTGCCACTAAGATTCATATTTTCAAGCCTTATTTCCACTATACTAGTACCCTCAGGATTGCACCTGATGCCTCTCAACTTATCTAAACATGGATGTGGCAGCGGCCCATTCCAGCCAATTTTCAAGACATTTTGAGGATCAACAGCTCTAATGAAATTGAAAAAAGATTCAGATTCAGCAAACTCACCTCCTACACAGACTTGGATCATAAGAGGAACAACTGCACACCACATCAGACCCTCCAGGAACAGCTTGGAACACCTGTGTCTAGTCATTTTCAGTGATCTTTTTACTTGTTTGTTAGATTATTAGAGAAATTGAACAATACAATCTCATAGCACCGGATCTTTTCAATTTGTTCACCAGATGAGGACATTTTCTTCACAGATTCCAAAGTTTTTTTTTGCTGTATTTTTATAGAATTTAAGCACTATACACACAGTAACTCGTTAGCTTCTATGCTATTGTATACAGGTAAATTCCATTGACCTCCTTTGATATTCACTCTAATTACGGAAGCTGCAGTTAATTTAAAAACATTAACTATTTCCTGGTAGAGAATGTTTAAGCAATTAATAGAGATTTTTGACGAATTTCAAAACTAGCAAACTTCTATCTGTATTTTAACCAAACCTTATTGTTTGTACAAGCAATAAAAGCATAGGGTGATTAGTTTTTTCGTATATTTTAGTTAGCTTATAAAATTTCCGTAGGACTTTAGTGACAAACGAAAATGTTCAAAAAATTTCAAAACTAGCAAGTTCAATCTATATTGTAATTAAACCTTATTGTTTGTATGCTCATGTAAGCATTATAATGTGATTATGTAACGAAATCCGGTAACATGATTTGGGTATTTTAGGAACTTCCATTGAGGAATAACCTGTGGTGGTTATATATTGGGAATTATCACAATGAAGATTCTGACAATGAAATTTGAGTGAAAATCAATGCAAAACAATTTGGAATTATATGAACTCCTTACGGGCAGATCCGAAGCTGACATCTCTATGACTTGCTTGGTTATATCACTACAAGATGCTGGGAATAACAAATAACAATAGACTTATTCAAAATAATAATAATAATAAAACAACAGACATTATTGCATGAAAATTGCAAGCATATATATATATATATATGTGTATGTATTAATCCAAAGATGTATAGAATATTGATCTATTTATGTTCATGTTCTTTGGGATTTCAGATGGAATCAAGAGGAAAATTTATCAAACAATGTTTGTTTCTAACTTTCATTGAAAAATAGTAACCAGAAAATTAATTTCAATATGTAACCGAACAATTCAATGTCTATAATGTATCATACAATTTATTTTGAAATTTGAGAGCACTGAAATTTCGGTGCTCGAGAAAAGATATATTGAATAAACAAAATGTGTCACCAAATCTCCAAATTCTCTAACACTTGATTGGAAAATTAACCGTAATCTTAATCTACGGACTGGCTGATATTAATTAAATAATTAACATTATAAATAGATCCATCCAAATTAAAGTATTAAATCTCTCATATGTAATAGCCAAGAGGTACTGATTAATTTTTACAAAAAAGAGTAGGTGAGATTAATATTTAATACAAATCATTTATAAGTTTCTTTGACCAACAAATGATTTTTTATTTAATTATCTCAAAAAAAAATAGTTATTTAGTGATGTTGTTTCTTGGAAACTGGTGCCTACGCGGACACATGTAGATATATATAACTGCTGTACATATAAAATATTTCTTTTACTATTTTCTGTTTCATTGGCAGATTTAAAAAATTCTATTGGGATAATTTTTTTTAACTAACATAACTCCTTAAAACCAACAACATTTTTAAAATTTTAATACCTACCTCCACCAAGAGATTTTGTGTCAGTTTTTTTTTTTTTTCCCAAGGGCACCTTTTGTAAGTAAAAGTATTTAATCGACGGGGTTGACAGTTTATTCAGCAATTTGGAAATTAAAAAATTCTCATTCTACTAGTGGCTTTTGAATTTGTAATATCCAAAAATTTCTTATATCCAACCAGGTTTAAGATCCAAGTATTTTCAATTGATATTGGCAATATTTATATATATGTATATATACAGAGAGAGAGAAAGCGAGAGAGAGTTTTTAATATTTTTGTAGTGATAGTAAATTTACATCGAGTCCCAATCATATAAACTTTTTTTTTTTTCAAATTATTTAATGTGAGATGCGTTCTTAAAGTAAATTGGTATATTTTCAATTGATATTGGCAATTAAGTATTAGTACTAAACACTCTGAATAATTATTTGTGATCAACGTAATTGTTGAATGTTGATTATTGTTGTTGTTTGTTGATGATGTCGGTTGATGGATGATCAACGATCATGATTACAGTTACGATAAGAAAATAAAAGTAATTAAGATAGATTATGATTTAATAATTAAATTTGACATATATATATTATGAAAGTAAATTTGATATGTTTTCAAATAATTACAAACTAATTAAAATCTACTCATATGAATGATTAAACGTTTATCCAACAATGCTAAGATTAAATATTCTCATATGAAGAAATATATTGTAACATGTTGCAATTAAATACTCTCACATATAAAGATATTCATTCTTACGGTAAAATAGAAAACTTCTCACATATGTTAATTAATAAATATATTGGTACTTGAAACTCTATCATAGGTGTAAAGAAAAATTGTCTAACCACTTGAGCAATCTTGAAAAATGAATAGATATACGAAAATTTGATATATTAAAGATATTTAATCATATTTTAGGTATGGTTAAAAAAATAATAATAATTCAATTCTATAATGCAAACTGAATCTAAATTCATGTGTTTTTTTTTTTAAAAAAAAAAAAAAATTTCGTTTACCCAAAAATGAAAGAATATTGTATCATTATGTAAGATGTATAAATTTCCAAAACTAGTCATTTATGATGTCAAATATACTCTTAAATTTGTTTTTCACAAACCTAATTTTTGAAGAAAATCCAAATTTTGTCATAATCTATTGGCAACTAAATATCTTGATTACTTAATTAATTAAAAGAGTTTTAAATTTCTAAAAGAAAACTTCTCAACCGAAAGCGTATACAGTCAGCAATCCATATGCCTCCCAAAAATTAAATAATTAAATAAAAAAAAATGGATATTATCCTTGAATCCAAGTACTGTGCATATTTACTTTCATGTTTATAACAAAGGATTAGAGTTTTATAATGCGTATTTTGAACCAATATTCTGGGAGTTTTCTTTTGCATGTTATAAAAATAGATGTAACATTACCCTATACATAACCCTACCAAATCCACAAAGTTTGATGCTATTGCCACAGCATATAATTATGTGACCCACTACTTACATTTTTTTTTTTTTTTTTGGAAATGGAAGCTTAGTCATGGGTAGACCAATTATAATAATAACTTTAATTGCAACAATATTTGAGTGTGACAGCCACACAACAACGCCTTTTTGTCCAACCCCACTACCCATGATCATCACTATTTTTATCTGTATTTTAATATTATATAGTCTAAAACCAATAAAAAGCATATGATGTATGGTTCTTACTTTTTCGGCTAAACATAACATGCCATTATCCACTCGATGGGTTGGCATACAGCTTACACAACATGTTATTCACAACCAATTTAGTCCTTTGACTTCACTTTCATCCTATGCTTTGTTTATTTTTTTTATTATTACTTTTTATTTTTTTATCTATCTTGCTTTGCTTTGACTTTACTTCATTTACAACTCATATCTAATTAAATTTATAAAAGACTTAAAATAGAAAATAAAATAATAATATTAATGCATTTCTTTTCATTTACTTCATTTACAACTCATATCTAATTAAATTTATAAAAGACTTAAAATAGAAAATAAAATAATAATATTAATGCATTTCTTTTCATTTTTTTCTTCAATTAGTTAATAATTAAATTCAATGAAATATACAATGAAACAAATGAACAACAAAATGGAAATTAGATCCAATTAAAGTATTGGACAAAGCTAAGTAAAAAGAAATTTTCATTAATTTTCCATCTAAATCAAACTTACATATGTATATTAGAATTCTATGTACAATCAATCTTCAAGAAATCAATCACTTCCTCGAAATATTATCCCACTTCTTCAATATCTATCCTAAAAATCAATAAACAAATTCATCATAAAGATGAAAAAGAAAAACAAACCAAAGAAAATAATACCATCCTTGGCTATTTTGGCCATTAATACTTAGACCAAATATATATAAAAAAAAAAAATACATTGATCATCATGAACTACCATAATAACAATAATTTTCATTTTCTTCATCTTCCTCGACTTCGTCAAAGAATGAATCCTTCAAGAGCTCTGCCGCAGACGGCCGAGCCCTAGGCTGAGCAAGGCACTTTTCGATGAATACCTTGACCTCCGGGTCCTTGACCTTGTTTAGGGCTTGAGGCCTCACTCCGGAAGACACTTTCTTGTATATTTTGGCCACATTGTCACACTCACTATAGGGGATTTCAAGTGTCACCATCTCCAAAACACACATCCCAAATGAGTATATGTCCACCATTTCAGTGTAATCCTCCTCGTAAAGCTCCGGTGCCATGAACTCCGGTGTCCCCAAAATTGAATGAGCCGAGTGACTCTTCCCCACTATCGCCGCCAACCCCAAATCACCTATCTTAACCTACAAAATTTAAAGAATGAGTCATCAGGACATATATCTTGAAAAAATTAATAATTATGACACTAAATTCAAAATTAACCTCTAATTAAATATACTAAAGTGAAGAAAATTATGATATTAGTATCAAATTTAAACTTCGTATTAGCTCATGAATGACATGATAGAAACATGAATTACGCAGTTATGTGATGTGATGCGGTACATGAAGTAAATAGGTACCTGGCCAGTGTTCCCATTGACAAAAACATTGCTACAATTGAGATCTCTGTGGATGATACAAGGCTCATGAGTGTGCAAATAATCCAACCCTTTCAAGATCTGCCTGGACCACTTCTTCAAAGCCTTCATAGACACATGTCTATGCTTCTTCCTATACTCTCTCAAATTCCCGGAAGTGCAAACCTCGGTGATGAAATTCAAGGTGTTGTGGTCCTCGTCCCTCCACACATTGTGCAAACATATGATGTTCTTGTTCGTCAAAGTCCTCAGCAACCTCACCTCGGAGTAAAGCCTCTCCACCATGGCAGGGTCATTTGACAGGTTCCGTAGCTTGACTTGGTTCCATGCAACCTCTATGCCCTCCTCTTGATCAAACGCTCTATACACCTTCTTCACCGCTCCTGACCCTAGAAGCTCATTGTAACGGCCATATCTACCGGTCGGATCAATCTCCACGAATGGCTCTCCATCTTTGTCGGTTGCATCCTGGTTCATGCTTGGCGTCTACACGAACAAAAAAGTCAAAAAACCATGCAAGATTTTGTCAGCTTTTCATGATGTGAACACAAGAAAACAAGTCAAAAATTGATCTAAAAAGAGGAAAATTAGGGTATCCAAAAGAACCCCAGATGGGAAAAGAAGCACACGAAGAGATTGCGATGCTTACCATGAACACAGAATCTTGAAAAGCTGAAGACGAGATTGGAACTTTCTGTGACAAAAAAAGCGAAAAAGAGGAGGAAACTTTTGGAGGAAGCATGGAAAAGAGACATGGCTTTGGAGATAAGTATTTATGGGAGGAGATACGAGTTTGAGCTGTTCAAAGTCTACTCAAATAAGGTTTGGTCCGGGCACTTAACCATGGTTAAGTTGACTAATTAGTAATTAAGGTAAATTAAAATTGATTTGGACAAATACACTGATTTCCATACTAGTTATCAGATTCCAATTCTGATGGTTAAAAGAATCTGCACACTAATTCTTTGTTAATTATTTCTTTTGGGACAAAATGCGCGCTTTGTTAATTATTGAGATACCTGCAAAATTTATTAGTATTTTTTGTAACATAAAATTTATTAGTTAGTAACTGTAACATATTGCGTGGCTGATATTCATTCCATTTCAATCTAGATTGTTAAAAAGATTTGATTAAATTGTCTATGGAGTATCTAATCTTGATTGGATTCCAATTTAGATAGTTAATCTTTTGTTGATTATCCAAACAACTATAAAATAGTGAGTGACTGAAATTCATCGGACTAGTGATTCCTTTTCAATCCAAAATCAATTCAAATTCTTTCCAAAAAAAAAAAACTCAAATTAATTTAAAAAAAAAAAAAATCAACTCAAATTGTATGTGATTATATCTATCTGATTGTAATATCATATATAGTTAAAAAATAAACTCAAATTGTATTAAAAAAATAACTTGAATTGACTTTTTTTTTTTAATACATTTTGATATTAGATCAGATAATTATTAAGACTTAACTAAGATTAAATATTATCGCGTAATTTGAAATTTTATATTTTTAGGTGAAAAATTACCCATATTGGGTACTGTATCTTAAACCTTATCCTTTGATAAGTAAAATGCTGTTTGTGTCCCAGCATCAACAGACTTTTGGCTGAAAGTGACTATTAATTAGCCTGTGGCTAGCTAATATTTATTGGATTCCACTTGTATAGTTACAAAAATAAACTCAATTTTCTTTATTAATTATTCAGTATTAACTATGTAATTTGTACGATTAGGAGAGTTAAACCATGATTATATGGGAATGTTATTTTAATTATTTGTTGAGGAATTTTAATTGTTTTTTTTTTTTTTTGGTCAGAGACAGCTGTTTGCTTTGATTTTAACTGCTATGGGCGTGTTTTAGGGGATTTTATTGTCGTTATAAAGATTGTTTACTTGTATATTTGGAATCCAAAGAAAGTCAGATTTCGCAAACGTTGAATCTTGACCGTAGATGTCAGCATACGTGGAGCGTTTCTTGATGTGGGACCTTATTGATGAACGGCCCAGATGGGACTAGAGATTTCCTTCGAACTGGGAGGGCCAGTCAAATAAATCTTAGTTTGCACTCCGGGTTGATGGACTCAGTCAAACTGCAATTAATATCATTGGCCTACAAGAAAATCAGTTTTAGATTGGGAGAATATTAAAACATTATAACATATAGAAGAGTATTTAATACATATTACAATTAATATCTAAAATCTATTGAAATTTAAAACATTATAAAAATATATTCAATTGAGATTTTAATGAATTCTATTAAAATTTAAAATATTTAATTCGAATTTGTATAAATTATTCGGATTTATAAGAAATCCAATAAAATTTAATTATATTTAAAAATGAGTTTAGCTATCTTACCTGACTACTAGCATTACCCATCAATTATAGTTTTGAATTTACTATAAGAATAATTATTAAAGTTAGTCCAAAGGCTATAATTGATTGTTAATATTAATGATTAAATAAGTAGCCAAACCCTTAAAAAATTCATTGATTTTATAAATTTTATTTAAGAGATTGATTTGGATGGATTTTACCATGTTTTTTTATAGAAAAAATATAATAAAATCACCCCTCCACATTGATTTTATAAAAATATAAGAAGTTACCCTCCACATTTAATGTGTAATATTAGTCAACCATTAGTCAACTATTTGATAGAAAGTTAATATAATTACATCAATACTTTAGGATTAAACGTAATTTTATATAAAATCATAGGAAGTTTATGCAATTTTCCTTAATTTTTTTAAGAAAGTAAATTAGGGGATGGGATTATGTTAGTTAAAATAAAGTGAAAATTAAAAATTTCAAAACAAAAACAGTAATTTGAGTTTAACAAGACAATATTTTATTCAACTATATTTCCCAAAAAAAAAAAGTGAGAAAACATGTTATTTTGTTATGATATGCATTTGATTTCTATTAATGATTCAAATAAATCAAAGTTTTCAAAAATAAAAATTACAAATAGGTAGTAGATTTTCAATTATTTATTTTGTAGAATTAACATTTTTGTATGTATAACAACAAAATTTTGAAGGGAATAATTAATATCTTATCATGTAACTTATTAAATGTGCTAAATATATGTTTTCAATATTGGAAACATTTACTATATTTCCAAAAGTGTTATACAAACTTTGAAAAAAAAAACACATAAAAGGTAATTAAATAGTCTCCAAAACAAATAATGCAAGTTTCCTTAATTATGAAACAACATACAATGCACTGGATATGCTCATATGGAAATCAATTAATTCCAAATTAACCTTAATTTATTATTAATTATTCAAATACATAATGTGATTTGATCTTCTAGCTTTGTACATTAGGTTGGCAATTTCTTGTGATCTTGGGCTAGCTATATTTCTTGTGCATAAATAATGGATCCCATGAAGAAACATGTGATATTAGGGCAACTTGGACATTGCATTGCCCCTCTTTGTATTCTATGTTACATGTGAAAGCATCAAGCATGTGAAATCAATCAAAGCCTTTTTCTCAATTTGTTGTATCTTGTAAGTTTCAATACAATTAATAAGCAAATCTCATTCTTCAAGTTATTATTGATTTACAATAATTAATGTCGCATATCATTTCTTAATTCAATGATGTAAAATGTAAATCGTGTGTACTTTATTAACATATTTTATAAATATATGTGGAGAATGTTGCCTCCAACATTGTGAAAATATATATTTTTCAATTTTAGGAATAGATATCTACATTATACATATAATAATTAATTTTGGCAATTCATTTTTCGAAAAATAACTTAAAATCAACCTCCGAGCCTGTATATATAGAGAGAGATCTCCGGTTAAAAAATTTACTCTTGCTTGTAAAATTTTAAAGATAAGTTATTTTATTTATTTCTAAATTAATGATCGGATTTTTTACTTCTCATCCCCACTTAATAATTAATTTGCATAAAACCCAAGAGTGAATCATTCAAAATCAAACAAAATAAATTAAAAAAAAAAATTTGTCAATTAAATGACAACAACATTTCTTTTTTATATACTACAATGTTGCGAACAGAAATTAATTTAACTCCAAGACTAAATATCCAAACAAAAAGATAATATCCATCGACGGCCAATTTTAGTGAATTTTATACATGATTAAAGACGAGAACAAATCCTATTATGGACAAATATATTGCCTTTTTTTTTTTTTTTGAGCGTAACAAAAGTATTGCCATTTGATCAAAGTAAACACTACTTTTTTGACCAGAAATTTGGAGCCGTTTATTGACTGGACTATTATTTCCATTAATAATTTTTTTTATTTTTTTAAAAAAAGAGAGTCAATGAACACTTTGAATCCAGACAAAAACTGTAATATATATACAGTGTAACTTGTGAGTTGAGAGAACTTTTGTTTATCTAATTTGTTTTCACGTGAAATCCGTTTAATTTAACATCCAACACAACCCAGAAGGTCCTTAATAGAATAAACATATCTGTCTATTTTAAAAAATTATCACATTTAATACGTATTCACATGAAAGACATTTCAATTAAGGTGTTATTAACTTTCAAAACCCAAAAAAAAAAAAAAAAACATATTACTCCACTATTCAAAAAGTCTTTAATGAAATAGATGTACCATAGTATCACGGGAGGAAGGTATATAATAATGATGATGATGATGAGGTTATGCATTATTGTGAGATTCACTGTATTTTAATACAAGTCTATGAAAGTAGATTGTAAATGTTTAAAAAGAATAATAATAAAATTGAAAGGATATTTTTCTTTCCAAAGAATAATTACAAGACAGTGGAAAATCTAGTGACATTAATGCTAAAAGAGTTTATCGAAATTCATGACAGTTGCAATTTAAAAATCTATTTTCAATAGCAGAACCTACACATATGGGACAATATATATGAAACAATTCGAACTTTATCGCAATATAAATGAGAAATGTATTAATTATTTAAGTTTGAGATAATGAAATAAAAAAGATTGGAAAGATAAAACCAAAACTCTTATCAATCGTTATAATTTGAATGAGTTTGAGAGTTGCATTTACTAGAATTATTAATTTCTTCAATTAAGTCAAAAGAGCCTGTTAGAACATTTGACCTTATCAGCTTAATTAGACCAGACCGACCAGGTGTAAAACCAACCCAAAACATGTTTCAAACTTTCAATTTCACAACTTGTCCAATGGGTGTCCCTATTTGGGTCTTTGAGTAAGATATTAATTGACCATTCATGGTCCATTAGTCAACAAAACCAAGTTTCAAACACGCCCATTTTGTCAAGTTTAACCTTTAAACCATTTCACGAGTACATGTATTGTTATTGGAGTTAAGCGGATTGGTGTAGGACCATAAGCTCTCTTGCTCACTTCTTGTAGGCACGAGACAAGATTTTAACTTGTGCGCCCTCAAAATATGACCAATTTTTCCACTAGTATCTCAACCGACATCACACATGTTAGAGTTTTATATCTATTAGGTCCCTATAATTGCCTGGTCTAGAATCGGAAGAGGATGATATATATGAAAAAATAGTATTATAATTGTATTGCATTATATAAGGATTATGATAATACCAATGCGGTCTATTATATTTTTATTGACTTTGGATCACAAACTTCATAGAAAACTTGAGGAGTCATTTATTTTTATCACTTTTTTACTTAATGAGTATGAATTACACCCAATTTTTGTTTATTTTCTTAAGTAATTAAATCACTTAAAACCATCCAAAAATTACTGAAAATAAAAAACTACAATTTCTAATTTTTTAACTGAATATCAAATTATTTAATGATTTTTTAAAGATTTTTTAAATATATTACTTTAAATCTATCGTTTCTAAAATAATATATTTCTAAATTTGCTCTAATTTTAATTTTTATATATTCTTCTTAATGATATTCTTTTTAATATTATGTTTATTTAAATATATGATAATAGTAATTTAACTTAGGATAATTTTGTTTATTTTTATTTAAGTATATAAATATAATTTACTTTACTATAATAATTTATCATGTATATATAATTTCAAAAAAAATATTTTACTGTAATAATTAATCATATTTTAATTATGAATAAAATTATTATTAATATATACATAAAAGTGTTTTAGTATTTGCTAAACAATTTATTATAATTATTTGTACTATATTAAATAAAATTACATAACAATTAATAGTAAAAAGATATAAATGTTAAATTATTAATTTTTAAACAATTTTAACTTTAAAAATTAAACAAGATTACCATATATTTAGAAGTAAGAGAAAAAAAAAATATCATTCAGATTTTAACTTTCAATCATTATTCAGTTTTCAATCTTCAGTAGTACTGTTCAGTTTTCAAACAAAAAAAACAAATGACTGATTCATCACAAACTTTAAAGAAAACTTAATTGGAGTCTAGATGAAAAGATGATTCTTGTCTATTCTCATCATAGTTATAATACGATGTAGGGATGCTATCTGTTTGTTTAACATTTCCAAACATTGAATTTTAATAACTATTAACCGATAATGTAATGTTATTAGTAGTTGTTAATAAAATATCTTCTGATGCAAATGCATTTTAATTGACACAATTACTTGTAATTTCTTTTTCTTAAAAAAATGAACTACCTTTTCTTTTTTAAATGAACTACCTATATATTTATAATCCATTGTATTTTGATATAAATATTTTTTTTTTTTTTTTTTTGGTGGCTGATACAAGTCTAAAGATAAATTGAAATTAGATAAGATTTGACTTTAAAACGCAATCCGAAGAATAGCTCCCATATATGAGGGAGCGTCCCATATAACGGTGAGGGGATGATCCACGTGAGGTAGAGAGGAAATTCACACAGTTAAGGTGGGGGCTTGCTTATTTGGGTGTAGAACCTACACTCACTCTATTATACAAGAAGCCAAACTGTTATCAACGAAGCTGAGGCCTAGCTGCTTGTATTTTTCAATTTATAACGATGGAACATTGGAATGTGATATTTATAAAATTGGATTAAGCAGGAGCAGATGACTGGCCCATTGGGCTCAGAGGCTGTCAATTTCATATGGATCTTGAATTGGGCTTAGGCAATCAAGAAGACCTTCAAAGCTCTAAATTGAAACAAATAAAATAAAATAAAATTCACTCTAAAAGCTGCCAAGTTGATTGATTCTGGTTTACCAAAAATACTACATGAGAAAATCTCACATAAAATAACAGACAAAAAATTTCTTTTCTATGCGTATTGACTTCAAATAAATTCAATGCTAAGTTGATGTTGCTTTAAGTAGATGAATCAAACGATTCATAGTAAAAAAACCGACTCATACAACAAAATTACTTCACTCGATGAGATCATTGCCACATAAATAACATACAACAATGTTCTCTTCATTGCTTAATTATAAACAAATAAGAATGAAATTTGTATGCTTACTGAATAATAAAGAAACCGACTAAAAAACATTGCACACTAGTGAAAAAATAAATCCAATAATGACAATTAAAGAATCAGTATTATAAAAGTTAGTAAAACGATGTGCACTATACGATGTGTGTTAGCGAACAGATGAACCCAGCGGTCGACAATTAAAGAACAAATTTAATAAAATCCAATAATTAATAATAAAAAAACTTACTCGAAAAACTATTATACAGTATTATAAAAGTCGATGAATCGATACGTGCTGTGATTAGATAAATCTAACGGTTGATAATTAAAGAATCAACTTTATAAAAGTCGATGAATGGATGCGCGTTTGTAAATATATAAATCTAAATGGTAGATAATTAAAGAATTAACTTTATAAAAGTCGGTGAATTGATGCACGTTTATGAATAGATAAATCTAACGGTCGATAATTGAAGAATCGACTTTATAAAAGTCGGTGAGTCGGTGCCCACAGATAACAAAAATCTCATAACATCTCTAGAGAGTTTTTTTATTTACACCCGACAGACATTCATAAAATAAAATTCATTTAGAGAGTTTAGATCAAAAGCAGATCTAGATCTATCCAAACCCTAATCAACCTAGGTTTAGGAAAATTTCCCCAGTTAATTCCGCACCAAACCGACGTCGTTTCCAGGCCCCAACCCTATTCTTTTCTGTTCTCCCAAAAGGCCACAGAAAACGAAAAACAATGGCAACAATTGAAGAAATCGCGTCAGCGATAAAGCAAATCGACGCGAAGAGAGACGACTTGAAGAAGGCCTACGACGACCTTCACTCTCACTCCTCGTCTCTCCTCTCCTCCTTCGCTCTCTCATGGTCCGATTTGGACGCCTACTTCACCCACGTCAGCAACTCCCTCACTCACCGTTTCCGCCTCCTCCAGAACGTCCAATCGACTCATCTGAACCCTCCCCAGGTGGGTTCTCCGTCGCATTCGCCGTCGAGCCCTGTAAAGGACCCGCCTTTGTTGTTGACTGAGTCGGGTCGGAGTCAACCGAGTCAACTCACTCACGACCCGGTTGACTCTGTTGCGGCTCAGTCTTCGTCGGTGGAGGAGTTGAAGAGTTGTGGGGGTGAGACAGCGCGAGTTGGGGTGGAAACTGGGTTGTCGAGTCAGGACCGAATTGACCCAGTTGTGACTCGGCCTGAGTTGTGGAGTTTGTGTGAGAAGATGGATGGTAGAGGGTTGATAAAGTATATAAACGATCACTCGAAAGTGCGGGAATCGATCCGGGCGGAGCTCAGGGACGCGATGAGGGTGGCCCCAGATGCTGGCTTGATGGTTTTGGAGGCTATGGAGGTGTTTTATGGAGGCAACAAGGAGGTGAGAGGCGACAACGACCCGGATAGGAGGTCTTGTGTGTTGTTATTGGAGGTTTTGATGGGGGTTGGTGTGGAGATTGGGAGTGAAGTGAAGGAGAGAGCAAAAAGGTTGGCTTTTGAGTGGAGAGGGCAGGTGAGAGTGGGTGGGGAGAACAGTTTGGAAGCATTGGGGCTTTTGCATTTGGTCGCGGCATATGGATTGGGGAACGAATTCGATAAGAGTGATTTCGTGGAGTATTTGCTATTTGTTGCCAGGTATCGACAAGGTGCCTTGTTGTGCAAGGCAATCGATCTAGGAGATAAGGTTCAAGGTATGATGATAATGTGATTGGTTTGTTGTATTTATATGTTTGTGTTTCGATGAATGTTAGTGCTATATGTATAATGTATGTATTGTTATGGTTTTCGCGGATTGATATCCAATACTTGGTTTATAGTGTTAGTGTTGTAGAGTTTGGGATGATTGACGTTTTTGTAGAGGCAAAGTTTTGGTGATTTTAGAGTTGACTCAATTTACAAACGTCGTGCTTGCTTTAGAAGGACTTTTTATGTGAATAATTATGTAGGTTTGAGTTTGATGGTTATGCTACTTATGATGATATTATTGATGCGGATTTGTTTTAGTTATCGTTTGTTTTATTCGAGTTGAAATCAAATAATCTAGAAGAATGAAGAGCTAAGATATAGTTTGAAGTTCGGGAGTGAAAATATGTCTGTTGTGATAAAGTTAAAGATGAATTCAATTAGGCACTCAAGGGAAAGAAGTAGATTTGAAAGAAAGTTGAAACTTTTCGTGGTTATAGTGGCTTCCATAGATTGTAGTGAAGACAAGTGGTTGAAATTATAGATTGGATAACTATTGTGAAGAAACTTTAGATGTATTAGAATGGAGAAGCCAAAAAAATTAATATGGTGCCGTTTAGTTACATCGTACATGTGCATGCTCACATGCAGATACATTCATGTCATGCATCGGAATACTTCAAGTTGGAATTTTGCGGACTTTTCTTGATATTTGATGTGCATTCTTTAATTGATCTCCTGTATTGTTAATGGTATTGTCTCATAAAGGCTGCAATATTGTTCTGTGTATTGCAGATCTTATTCAAAAACTTATAGACAATGGAAAGCAACTTCTGGCGGTCAAATATATTTTCGAGTTTAAGCTGACTGATAAATACCCACCCGTCCCTCTCCTTAAAGCCTATGTTAACAAATCGAAGCAGCTAGCTCAGAGTACTCGCAGGGATGGAAAGAACTCTCTTAGAGCACAGGTCTTTTTTCTCTCTTGTACTGGATTTGTAGTGTTACTTTCAGATTAAAATTTCAGACTATTGGTTATATGTATATTTATCAAGCTTATGATGCAGAATGAGGCTGCTGCCAAAGAAGTCAGTGCATATAAAGCAGTGATTAAAATAATTGAAGATTACAACCTTGAATCTGAGTACCCAAAGGAGGGTTATGAAAAACGTATACAGCAGCTAGAGAAGCAGAAGGCAGACAGGAAACGTCCTGCTGTTGTCAGGCTTGAACAACAACCAAAGAAGCCAAAGAAGCCGCAGCAGAATGCAAACAAGCATCCCCGAACAGTGGCCTCTACTGGCCATGCACAGGTTGTTGCTGGTGCCAATTCAACCGTTCCCCCATTTCGACAACCTCGGGTTCAGCCAGCAAGTTTGCCTGATAACTCTGCTGCGTTTTTGAACTCGGTAGCTGGACCTTTCGGCTTGGTGAGCTCTACCCCTTCAATTCCCTCTTACGCAGGCTCTTCTTCACTGGGGCCGTATGGTATGACAGGAGCCCCCATCAGTCTCCATGGGAACTCACGCCCTCATGTGTATTCTTCAGAATCACTCATTCCATCTGGCTATGTCAGGTCAACTGCTTATGGGGGATATAACTTGCCACCTCAATACCAGTCCTCTTACTACCCTCAGTAGCTCTCATCCCTATTTTGTATCTATGATAGTATATTTTCAGATAGTTTTACAACTTTTGCCTGACTACTGTGGCTATAGGGCATCAATTAGCTTTGTTAATTGTTATTAGTAGTCGCATCTTGTGCATAATGTCGCAGTATTTAGTGAACTATTTTATATTGTCCAGAAATTTAAGGGCAATTGTGAACAAATGGGGTTCAGCTAGAATGTTTTTAGCTCTAATTATCATTTTACTTTTTGTCAGTGGTAAATTCATATCGTTTTCTTTTTCCATTAAATATTTGAAATGATTTGAGTTCTTTACCTGTGGACCAACTGTAAGAGGCATTATATATTGTATTTCCAAAACATCATTCTCCATACTTTAGTTTGTATAGTTTTTCGTTCTGTTTCTTCTTCTTGGGCATCTGTGTGTGCAGATGGCATTTTTCTTTCACTTCTCCGAAGGGACATGCTGCACACTGAGACCTTTGATCTCACCAGCCAACCTAGAATGAGAGAATATTTGTACCTTAATTAATGTATAAAGTTGTCTTTGATTCTGGTTTGTTTTGCTTTTATAGTTATAGAGATAATAATGAAATGTTTCCCCGCAATGCCCTTACTATTCTTCTTTATTATCTTTCATGAAGTTTAATTTTATTGTCAGTACTGTGTTTGCCAAGCTTATTGTAATGGATGGACTGAGCCTGAGGAGTCTCATGTGTGATCTTAACGTTTTCGATTCAATGCTGTCTTGGTAACAAAGCTATCGCTGTTATGTTTCTTGATTTAATTTTAACCTTTAGTTTGCCCTGGTTCCATGACCACACATCACCATTCTTTATTTTCACATTTCTTCAGGTAGACATTGGATCTCTATGTATCTGATATCAGGTATGGTGTCTCCCTCACTCTGATAGCATATGTGATCTTGATTGGTCTCTGATGCATGCATGTGTGATTGATTGGTGAAATTCAAAACCTCAATGATAACAATGCAACTTTCAAGCTGATGGCAAAGCGTGAAACCTTCTTGGAGGAAGTTGGTTCTGTGGATTGTGAAACCACTGATTTGGTGAATTGACTTGCCCTTTTCTTTCTTTTACTTTAAATCTAAGTTTCAACTCAAAAGTCTGTGTTGCACAAGGTTGGTCTTTTAAGTTGTCGATGGAAGAAAATTACTTGTTAGTTTAGTTGGTAAATTTTTTGCGGTTGCCCAAGAGGTCTCAGAATTTACAAAAGAAACCCCAAATAACTTTCAACAAGGTTGGAAGGGTTTTGGTTTATTACGAATATTAGTTAGTCTACCTATTTTACGGTTAGAAGTTTATTAGAACCTATTGAAATCAGATATTATTTGTGTGGTCCAAATATCTACTCACATGAATTGACAATAACAAGTGAATACTGTCCATATGAAATTTGACATGCGTTTTGTGGGAATTGAATAGAGATATACATCACCACCTGTGCTAAGATGTGTGAAGAGCATTTTGGTTTTGGTTTATTACTACGTTGTACATGAGTTGGTAAAAGTTACCTGCCACATTATGTTGGAAAAACAGATTTGGATAAAAATTTCGGTTGGATAGTGTTGGCTGAGAAAGCAAATGATTGATGTGGGCTCATATCATGATTCATATTATACATGAAAATAAAGTTAGCCAGTGATAGTAACAGGGGATGTTGGGTGAGAAATAGAGTGCTGTTGAAAGCAAATTCAATGTATTTACTGTTTGTGCTGAGTAAGCAGTTTTAAGCAGGAAGAAATCATCAATCACATTATGTTTTCTTGTCTATCGGCAACCATGGAATCTCACAGAAGCGTACCCTTTAATTTACTGTTAATTATAATTAAACGTCTTGGCAAATTAATTAACAAGAGACCATAAAAAGAGCAATGCTAGTTAGGGGAATGAATAATTATGAGGTTTGTAGGTTCAATTAGTGCTATAATGTCTGCTGCTGCTTGGCTGGACTTATGTCGACAGACAAAGCAGTTCTACATTTTCACTTCTTTAATGGCTAGAAGGAGCAAAATTAATTGCTTGTAAAACATATGATCCTCAAGCAGCCGACATGGTTTTAGCTCCATGCAATGATTTATGCAAAACGTGGTCCCAAACCATCCGAGGATCATTTTTCTGTGCTCTAGACTTATTTATGGTTTGGTTCATTTGGTTTTATTTACGTTCAAATAAAAACTCAGATAAATTGATAATTTAAATCGTAATCACGACCTGGAAAGTAAATTTTATGTGGCAGTGGTATTGTACACTTTAACAATCTGTGTGGTGAGCTACAAAAACTAAGATTAGTGTTGGTTTATTGAATGTTAACTCATAGGGTTATTAGTTTTACTTCTATTTCAGTAAAAACTTGGATAGACAGGTTATTCAGATCCATGATTGCAACGAACTTAAAATGTAAATTTTATGTGGCAAATTATTGGATACACTTAATGATATGTGTGGTGAGCTACAAAAACTGAGATGAGGGTCAAGCTCAAAACTTTATTTATTTATTTATTTTCCTTAAGTACAGTCTGTGTTGTCTAATTACAATTTACAAAAAGGAAAAAGATGATCATGTGTGGTGTAGGTGTGTAGCAGCCACAATAAATTTCAATTATTAATGAAGATGACACTTAGATCAAAAATCAAAATCAAAATTTTGCTTTTTGTCAAGATATTTATCAAATCTTATACCTTTGGTGGTGATAATATGGATTTGATATGAAATTAGTATGAATCGTGTCGCTAAAAGGCTAATCTAGATACCAAATTTTCACTTTTCTTTTCAAAATAAATTCTTTATAATAGAAGGTTTTAAGAGTCATTATCAAATATGATCAATGTTTTTACTTGTAATGGATAAATTAATAAAGAAGATAATGTATATAGGTAGAATGTCCTTATAAAAGCGAATGATTGGGGGACTTGAAAATATTTTTGTTCTATTCGTTTTTGGGTTAGAGAAATATGGTTCAAGTCCATAAATTTTTTTATGGTGAGTGGTGTTATACATATGGTTAACCTTATCTTCTCGTATATATGCTTACATATGCAACACTAACTCGATAAAACAAAGTTTTCAAATCAGTTAAGCATCTCATAAATTTGATTTGGAAAATTTCAAACACTATATTATATATATATATATATATATATATATATATATTTGAAAATAAACCATTATATTTGGTAACGATCTAAAGTGAGCTTAGTCTTAAGTTACACAACATTTCTCACCAAAATGAAGGAGAAAATGTATAGTCTACTCAAGTAAAAGGTTAGTGTGTACGTAGAAAAGGAAATTTGAAATTTACAAAAGTTATCATGGTTGTTTGAAGTATTATTTGTAACTAAGCCCCTTCTATAATTATGTTAAAGTTTAATAGAAATAAATGAATAAATGTAATACTAGACTAGACAAAACTCAATAGATTTCTACATAATCTAATCATGATTATAAATTGACAAAGTTTTGTTCGTAATTAACTTCCGTCTATAATTTTATCAAATGTTAGCAAAATTAAATGAATTAACATAATACTTGACACAAACAAATCTCAATATAACCAATCATGATCATAAATAAACAAAGTTTCGTTTATAACTGAGTTTTGTCGATACTTATATCTAACTGAAATATAAGTAAATGAATAAACATAGTACTTAATCCGGTTAAAATTTAATCGTGATCCTAAATGGATAAAAATATTGTTTATAACTAAATTCAATCTATAATTAAATCAAATATTATTATAAGTAAATGAATTAATGCAATACTTAATGTACCAATATCTTGATAGATTCTAATACACTGAATCTTGACAGATTTTAACACAAGGACACGTGTATATATAAGTCAAACATAACTATAAGTAAATGAATTAATGCAATATCTAATCTACGCGTACCTTAACATATTCTAACATACTAAATCTATTCTAACACAGTATACACATACATATATAAGATAAATGTTACTATAAGTAAATGAATTAATACAGTATCTAATCTATGTATATCTCTGTAGATTCTGACGTGCCATGCACATACACAAATGTACATGGTAAAAGCAATAGTCATAGATAGGTTAACTCGACAATCGTGCAGACAAGAAAGAAGTGGTGGCATTGTAAAAATGACATGGAAATTTAAAAAAAAAAAAAAAATGAAAACAGAACAGGATAGGAACGCACCAATAAAAAAGAAAAAAAAAGAAAAAAAAAATAGTGACAACCCAATGACTCTTCTAGATCCAATGTAACAAGTCAACTAATAAACACAACTCCATCTCTCTCTCCCTCTCTGACAATCTTCACTAACGCACACAAACTCAACAAGAAAAAACACAACTCAAAAAAAAAAAAAAAAGACACCAGAAGTACACTTAAACACTACACACAGCAGCACATAACACACAACGCAACACGTCTCAAACTCAAATCCTTAAAAAAAGAGATCTGTTTTTTGTCCAAAAAGGACACAACTCCAAAATTACCGAAATACCCTCATCTCCACCTCTATTTGAACACAAATTTTTTTTTTTTTCCCGAAAAAGGTCTCTCTCTGTCTCTCTCTCACGCAGACGCTTGTTAGACGAAGTGGGGTTTTGGTTATTTGGAGAAAAAAGATTTCATTTTGGATATTTCAATGGAGGAGACTGAGGTTCGAGGTGGAGTCGGGTCGGATCCCACGCGGATCGAGTCGGGTTTTGACTCGGGTTCTGGTGGTGGTGGAGGAGGTGGAGCTAGGTACAAGCTGATGTCGCCGGCCAAGTTGCCGATCTCGCGAGCCTCGTGTATCACGATCCCTCCGGGGCTGTCTCCGACTTCGTTTCTGGAGTCACCGGTGCTGCTCTCCAATGTTAAGGTCAGTTGGGTTGTTTTTGTGTGTGTGGGGTATTTTGTTTGAAAAGATCGTGAGCGAGTGTTTGAGGCTTGTTTGGTTGCTGAGAAAATGCTAAAAAGGGGAGGAAAATGGTGGAGAGTTTGGATTTTTATGCAAGTTAAGCGGTGTTTTGAAGTGTTGACAAATTGGGTTTTTGTTTGGTTGCTGAGAAAAGGTGGGAAAGTGGAGGAAATTTTTTTTTTTTTTTCTTTTTTTTGGGAGGTTAGGGGTTGTATTGAAGTGTTAAGAAATGGGTTGGTTTAGTTTTTTGTTTGGTTACTGAGAAAATGCAGGAAAGTGAAGGGAAATGGAATCTCTATTAAGCTTAGTTGATGTTCAGTTGATTTTATTTATCGTTTAATTTATTTTAATATCTGTTTTGTTTTCTATTTTTGGTTTTTGGGGTTTTAGTGAAGAGAAGAATTCACTATATATTTGATTCAAAGTCTTGATTTTGTAGTGGTTTACTATTAGTGTTACTAAGATTTTGATAGTGATCGAAAAGACGGTCTAGTATGTATAGCTTTCGTGTCGAATTTCTAGAAGTTTCACTCTTTTGAGTAAAGGCTATGTTGTTGTTGTGGTTGTAGCTTTAGTGGAGAATTTTGGAGGACTTGAATAATGTGAGTTGGGTTTAATCGATCGCAGAAAAGATGCTTTTTGTTTCCCAAAAATAATTTAAAGTTGTTCTTCTTATATACGTTGGTCATGACTCTCAACCATTGGATATTATATATGGGGTGTGCTAAGGTTTGGACTCTAACTAGATTCTGATGCTTGATATTACAATTATCTACATTAGCTCTTTAAAGTCCATGTGAACTGTTGCATGGAATATGGCCTTTTCTTTGGCTAAAAATTCTTGAGCTTTTCTCTTTTATAATGGTCAGTTTTGTTTTTTTACATAATGATGGATCTCCCCTTTTGTTGGTGGTGTTTGATGGCCTTTTTTGTTTTTGCTCAATGGTGTTGCTGGCTGTACGAAGAACCTTTCTATTTTGTATGTGGAATATGGAATATATGCCTTGGTGACAAGGAGAGGGTTTATACATGTTAAATTTGGTGTCATATGACACTACGGAGAGTAGATAGGTTAGGCTAAAAAGCTTGTGGAAAAGAGGAAGTATGTGATTGATTATTTAGTGGAAAAATGACCTCACGTCGAGATAAGACGTGGGAAAGAAGATTCGTATGGCAAACCATAAGAAGTTGAGTATGAGTTTTTCTTATAGTCAACCGCATACAGTTTTCTCAGATTTAGGTGTATTGGGGAAATTTGAAATATTTGGGTGACGAACTCTTGAATTTTACTTTATTCTTGATTAGCGGGTTCCTTTATGATCTCTGTTTGCTATTGGTTGGATTTATTTCTACCTAAATAGACTTTGTAGAGATATGTTCTTCATCATAGATTGTTTGATGAGTTTGTATAATTTATGATGTCGATAAGAGCGATATCACTATGTCTGCGAGCATTTTCCTGTTAGTGGATGGATGTGAAACAGTTTCGTAAAACCACATCCTAACTTTCCTGTATACCCCATCCTCTACTACCGTGTTTCTCTCTCTGTATAAGTCATGCATATGGAATGCGTTTGTGTTAGTAACTTTATTTTTTCTTTTTATGGTTTCTGGTCTTGCAGGCAGAGCCTTCACCAACTACTGGTTCCTTTTTTAAGCCTCAGACAGTGCATCCATCCTATGGATCAAGTGCATACTCATCAAGCACAGTTTGTACCAATTCCATGAACGATAGAAACTCCAGCTGCTTTGAGTTCAGACCCCATTCTAGATTAAATATGGTAATGACCTTATGATATCCTAATTTTCTGATGAACATTGTGTGGCTGAAATTGTGATGACTTTTCAAAACTACTAGCTTCTGTATAGATATTAAACTAGGTGAAAGTGTAGTTGTAGATCTAAATTTCCTGTGATTCCTCCCTTCTGCGTGAAATTGACTCTTACTTCAACTGCAGCATAGGTCACTGAGGCTCGGTGCTTTTAGATAGATCAAGCTACAAAACCTAATTGGTGTTGTCTCAGCACCTCATGTTACCCCAATACTAATATTGTGGTGCTTCTTGCTTAATTACTTTGACATAAAATAATTGGATGATATCATGATAGTTAATGAGCTTGAGTTTTCATAATTAACTTCTAGTTACTCTTAGTGCTTTAGAGTGGATTTATGAATATCTTTTCCAACAAAGGCAACTTTTTGACTAGATCAGAGTGATATGCTTGTTAAAATCCACTTTATTGCTCACTAGTATGTTAACCACGGGTAATGATTGATTGATTACTTGAAACCACGGGTAATGATTGATTGATTACTTAAAGTCTTTCCATTTATTTCAAGGTTCCTGGAGATTTGAACCACCAAAGAAGTGAACAATATGCGCAAAACCAAGGTCAGTGCCAGAGTATGTCAATTGCTTCTTCACCAACTGTTAAAAATGAGATGGCTGTCTCCTCGAATGAATTGAGTCTATCAGCACCGGGTCAGATGGTTGCATCGGGGGCTATTGTGCCTGTCGATGTTGATTCGGATGAACTAAAGCAGATGGGCCACTACAGTACTGGGATCCAGGTCTCACAGTCTGATCTTAAAGGAAGTGGAGTTTCGGTGTCGTCTGATGATGGATATAATTGGAGAAAATATGGTCAGAAACATGTTAAAGGGAGTGAGTTCCCACGCAGCTATTACAAATGTACACATCCTAATTGTGAAGTGAAAAAGCTATTTGAGCGCTCTCATGATGGACAGATAACTGAAATAATTTACAAGGGTACACATGATCATCCTAAACCTCAACCTGCTCGAAGGTATTCTGCTGGTGCCATTCTGTCCATCCAAGAGGAAAGGTCTGACAAGGTCTCATCTCTAGCTGGTCAAGATGGTGAGAGAAAATTCTTCATAGTGATTTATGTTTGTTGGCATTTTTTGTGTGGACTGACGTGCATGTTCCCTTTTTTTCTTCTATATTTGGTATGCTAGACAAGTCACCTTCCATGTATGGTCAGCCACCCCATTCTATGGAGCCAAATGGTACTCCTGACCTCTCACCGACAGCAAATGATGACATCGTAGAAGGCACTGAGGGCGACGATGATGATCCGTTTTCAAAGCGAAGGTATTGTTATTCAAAATAAGCTCTTAAATATTCGCAAGTATATAATAATATGCTCTAATGAGGACATCTCAATTTATATCAAGTAGAAAGATGGAAACTATGGTGGCTGATGTCACTCCAGTGGTCAAGCCTATCCGAGAACCTCGTGTTGTTGTTCAAACCCTTAGTGAGGTTGATATACTGGATGATGGATATAGGTGGCGCAAATATGGGCAGAAAGTGGTGAGGGGTAATCCTAATCCAAGGTACGCATCAATTTTGATGATTATACTGACCACACATCATATTTGTTTCAATATATAGCACTTATATCTTTCATCAAATAATTTTCTGACAGTATATTGAATGGAGAGTGTTAGTGATAGTTGCTCTTGCATGAAAATGATCTCCAAGTTCTTTGCTTTGGATTTTAATGGTGCGAAACCATCATGGTTGACACTTTAACAATTATTAATTCTATCTCGTAGAAATGGGTTTGTTCCCTTGCCCTTTGAAGTTTCTTGTTTGATCTATGGTTTATAGATGTTTTGTCACCTTTATAATATATACCGAAAAGCAGAGAACCGGATGCACATAATTGAATCAAGTTGTCACTGATTACAAACTTATGACGTATCCTATGGATTTCGAATTTTAAGTGCACTAAACTGATGGTGGTTGCTCCAAGGGTAGCTTATTATTTGCACCAACCTGTTCTTTGACGGATCTCATCATAAGTATAATATTAAAAAAATAAATCTTGGGGAAATGAAAAAGACTTAAATTGAATTCGACATCTGGAATTAACATTCATACATAGTTGTTTGGCTATTTCAGAATGCATGAGTTCCGTCTTCCAAACTGGGCGTTAAAACTATATTTTGTCAAGAGTTTTTCCTTTGTGTACCTATTGGTCAGGTTTATGCATGATGTTCCATTGTTTTGCAGGAGTTATTACAAATGCACAAATGCTGGATGTCCTGTTAGAAAACACGTAGAGAGGGCATCACATGATCCGAAAGCTGTTATAACCACATATGAGGGAAAACACAATCATGATGTACCTACAGCAAGGACTAGTAGCCATGACACAGCAGGACCAGCAGGTGGGAATGGGCCATCGAGGATTGCATCAGGAGAAAATGACACGATCAGCCTTGACCTTGGGGTTGGGATTAGTTCTGTTGCTGAAAATAGGTCAAATGAGCAGCCGCAGGCACTACATCCTGAACTTGCCCAAAGACACCCCCATGCCAGCAGCTCCAGTTATAAAATAATTCAAGCAACCCCAGTTGCAGCATACTATGGTGTCTTGAATGGTGGCATGAACCAGTATGGATCTAGAGAAAATCCAAACGATGGCCACGGTATGGAAATCCCACCATTGAATCATTCTTCTTACCCCTATCCTCAAAGCATTGGAAGAATACTAACGGGTCCCTAGATTGTTTACATGAAGCCAGTTGTGAAAAATAAGAAACACCGTGGATTATTTACTTCTTTTTGGCCTGGTAAGCTAAAGCGGCTAGAATCTTAATCGCGAAAATATTAATTGTTCTATATAAGATGATAGCTTCTGAGAGATGATAGTGGTACTTAACTGCCACCTTCCCAATTGCCTTCCTTTTCTAATTAAAAGTTTGTATTTAACTTTCTGGAGCTCAATGCCTTGTACAAAATGCGAAACTGATACAGGTGTTTTGTTCATTTCAAACGAAAAAACAGTATTGTAAAACAAGTTCTTGCCTCTTGGAATAGAATTTGTAAGAAATGTGTTCCATTTGGATTTCTTGTACACTTTATAGAGTGGTGTGTATTTCTATGTGCTTCTTCTATGGCTATCACTTCATGCAGATGATATGACACGTGATGTGAACCTCACTGTTCATCTAATAGAAGGGTTCTTGTTGAGAATCTTTTTAGTCCTAACATTGAAGATATGATACTTTCAAATGCTTCTACTCATTGCTTGACTTCTATGGATGAGATTGATTGCAGATTGTTTGTTCCTTCATCAGGAGACAGGGACAAAGAGCAATGATATCCCTTCTTCTGGGATCCAGAAAACCATTTGTCCTTTACTTCCATGTGAAGCAACTTTGGGAGAAAATGTTAAACCTCATCATTAGAGGCCTATGAAATATCATCGTATAATACCATCATGAAAACTTCTTCATGTTTACTGTTTAGTTACGTGTCTGTTGAAAGAAACAGTCACTTGAATTTCACAAGTGAGGTAGTTTAGTGATCAGCCATCTTCATTTATTTTTGTCTCTTCAAGTGGTAAGTTTCGAGTGTCAATAAGCCTTACTCTTTGTGTAATATTTTTTACATCGAAGACGTGATGTTTTCTCTGGTGGAGATGAGAACCTATTGAAATGCATTAGTTACGGATAAGAGCATCTATATGCTGAAAACGTAAAGGGGAAGATACATCACAGTTGCTTTCACTTCACACACGTTCAAAGCACAGGAGAAAATATCAGGTTCTTGAAGATTGAATTTTCATGTACCTTTTTCTCTGCCTTATCTGGCACTAATAAACCATAAAACGTGTACCTTTGTGGTCCTTTTAACAACGGCTAACATCTTAAATGCAATATAAGTAGAATACAAAACCCCTTAAATTCACTGTTTTGTCTTGTGCTTCAGCAGAGCTTGTTGAACCATGCAGCCACGTGTTGGCCCGGTTCTTCACTGACCCTTTATGGTTCAAATAACATTTCCAATCCGTTTCCCATCTCTAACCATAGAAAAAAAATATATATATATATATATATATGAGAAAATTTTAATTTAATCCCTAATATTTAATAAAATATTATTTTTTTAATAATATTTATATTTCGAAAATTCTTATTATCCTTAACGTTTCGAAAATGTATCAATTTAATCATTCTGTTAGTCAACCTTAATATGAAGATGATTAGTTTGATCATTTTAACTTGACTATATTTATATATTTTTAATATATATTTAATATAATATGTATTTTTTTATTTTTAATTTAATATATAAAAATATTTTTAAGTTAAAAAAAAAAAAGGGATTTTCATGGATCAACACGTTTGGAAAGGTCTCCATTACTAGAGACCTGATTTCTAGCATTCGGAGAGGTCTTCAATGAGAAGACCAACACTGTTCTCCATTGTTGGAGAGCAGATCTGGTCTCCGACATTGGAGATTAGAGAGTCTCCACCGTCAGAGATTGGTCGACGTCAACGTTGGAGATCAAAGGGTTTTCACCGTCGAAGATCAGTTTCCGACGATGGAGATTGATTGGAGATGGCATCCTCATCTCCAATTTTTTTTTTTTTTAATTTAAATATATATATTTTTAATTTGCATAAACATTTTTTTTTTTTTTTAGATTTAGGAGATATTTGGTTTAATATTGATATTTAATTTGAGTAATGTTGATTTGATGAAAATAATGGAGATGATGATTTTGATGAGTGTAGAAAATGAAATTGGAGATGAGGAAGATGATGAAAGGTAGAAGGTCAAGAAGATTTTTTTTTTTAAAATTTTATATTAAAAATATTATTTTTTAATTAAAATATTTATTAACAATAAATTGAATTTAAAAAAATTTAATTTAATGATGTATTACAATTTGATTGGAAGGTAGTCAATGACAAATTTGTAATAATAGAGATGATTATTTTACAATTATCAGTTTTTAAAAAGGTAATTACGTCATTTTAACTATTTTAAATTATTTCAAGAGTAAATTTGTCTTTTTACCACTTCTGTTACGTTTGACTGTAATTTTTTTTTGTCAAAGAAACTAAATTGATATATTTCTTAAACGTTAGGAATTACGGGAATTCAAAATACAAACGTTAGTAAAAATATGATATTTTTCTAAGCGTTAAAGACTAAATTAAAATTTTTCTTATATATATAAATATATATGTTTATTCAAAATTTTAAATAGGGTATTTTTTCTACGTAATAATTTTCTAATAAGGATTGAATTTTATACCTAGTCGATATGTACCAATGTAAAACGTGTTACATATTAGTGTAAATCGATATAACAGGTGCATATTAATTGATCCTGAAAATTTTCAGAATCAGTCTTGATGAGAGAATTATAAAATAAGTGACAATTTTTATCCTTAAATCTTGTTACGTTATATAGATATGTATGATTTTTTTTTTTAATTTTTATCTTTTAACTTCAAACATGGAAAGTTCACTATATTTTATTTTATAATATAATTAAATATCAAATATACAACTATATAGCAATATATGATTGATGAGAGAGGCTTTGTAAGTATCTCATAAAAGCATTGAAACTGACTCTTATAAACTAACATGTTGTTCAAGTAGCAGTGAAGCACTTTACAAAACCACAGAGTCTAGTTTCTGAAACAATATTTTCAGCTTTAACTCAAAAGTACTTTACAAGTAAACAACAAGTAGCTAGCAGAGAAACAAAGAGAGATACAGGCAATGTGGATGTCATTGAAGAAGAATGTGAACTGTGGAACCAAGGTGAGTACTGATGTGGTCAGCTGGCCACAAAAATGCAGCAAGAAACAGAAGCACACTCCTGGGAAGGAAAACTTGGACAATGATGAGCTTCATCAAGTGGGAAATCAAAAAAGTCCTCCTCTTGAAGTGCTTTTCAGACCAAACCATCCAAGGACACAGTTTCATAGTAAGTCTAGCTTGTTTGGCTCTCAATTTGCTTCACTTGTTGAAAAACATGCACTAGAACAATTTTTAGTAGGGTCCAACATGTTGTAATGTTTTGCATGCTTTTTCAAATATTTGACACAAAAAAATTGAAGCCATTTCAACAAAAGTGTCTGTTAGGTGCTTTCTCAAAAAAACAGTCTTAAGTGCCTTTTGATTGAATTGTGTGGGTGTGTGTATATATATATATTACCTGCCGCTTATGTAGAAGGCACTCCAAGTACTTTCTTTATTCTAGTAAGTGGTTTGTTTTCAACTCTACATTATAAAGTGAACATAAGAGAAAGTTTGACTAATTAAAAACACTTTGGAGTGCAAAATTTGATTAATGTTGCTGAAGAGGACTAGAAACTTGGTACCAGTTATGTATTTACTGCAAAATATGATTAGACTAGCTTCAAGAAGCTAGAACAGTTTGATTTAATTGCCTTTCCGGATCATTTGTCTTATTCTTTTTTTTATCAATATAGAGAGACTTATGATTATCAGCTAAATGATGTGTTCAAGCACTCAAATTAGTAATATAAATGAGTCTCGCCTTGGTTATATCAACCAGTAAGTACTTTCCATTGAACATTCACTAGCAAGACAAACATAGATGAACAAGCCAAATTAAAAGAAAACAATATGTTTGTATGCTAGTAATTTAAGGCCTGAACAACTGCGCTTCTGATGTATGATTTGGCATGTAATGATTACTTTGATTAGAAGACAAAAGGGAAACTTTATTTTGGAAGTAAATATCCTGTAAACTTGCATAACTGCTAAGCCTTGGATGGTAATTTTCAATTTAAAGTAACAAAGGAAAGTCGGATGTTTTCAAGAGAATGTTTAGGTGTACAGAAATATTAGTTAATCACTAAATACAAAAGCTTAAGCCGTCGATCTCTTGCGTATAAAACTAATGAGCCTGGTACATGATGTAGATGATTCCCGGTGAATTAAACTCTACTTACGTGTAAATTAACCATCGAACTTACAAGTTTAAATTGTAAGGTAAGGATATATTAGCATAGAATATATTTTTGAAAGATATTTGCATACATCAAAAATACTTATTACTTGTATCTAAGAGAGCTAAAATACCAAGTAAAATTTCAGTCCCATTACTTGGAAATTATATTGTCCTGCTAAATGACCATTATCTTGCCATCTTTGCATAGAGATCAACATTGGAGATCCATCCAGGAACATTATAGAGACGATCTTTCAGAAGGCACTAATGGATCCTTCAAAGCCTACAAGGAAGATCAAAAGGGTGCTGAAGGTGAAAAGCTCAGTAGATATTCTAGAAAGGTTTGAGAAATATAGAGAGAAGGTGAAGAAGAAAGCCTATGAGGAGTACAAGAGGCATCCAAGAAGCTCGGTAGATGGAAACGAGGTGTTGCGGTTCTATGGCACAGTGATGACCTGTGGTGAAAGGTCATCACAAGTCTCTGAGCTTTGCAAAGATCCTTTCTGCAGAGTCTGCAGAATAATCCAATCGAATTTCGACATACAAAACCTCAACAAGAACGAAATTCGGCTCAGTACAAGCAGTGAGGAATTGTGTGACAGTATGGTGTCCTTGACAAAGGTGAAGAAGATTAAAAGGGCAGTATTAGTCTGCAGGATAATTGCTGGAAGAGTTGCTGGTTGGATTGACGGAGAACATGAAGAGTGTGACTCATTTAGAAGTGGAGGACTTCATTCCAATTCAGAAAACTTGACTGTTAGAAACCCATGTGCTGTACTACCTTGCTTTGTAATAGTGTTCACCTAAGTTAGAAGCAAATTTTATTCAAAGTGTAACCGAGAAAATATTTTATAATCTAGAGTCGACTTAGGCGGTCTGTCAAGCTTTAATTTAGTTTTCAATGTAATCTTATTAATATTTTTTTTCAATCTTTCAGTTCTGAAAGTTTAATTTGTCATTGTAGTTAGGTCCTGGCAGGCTCTATGCACCTCAAGAGTTTTGGAGATATAACTTCCTGAAGAAGCTAAATCCCGTTAATCAGCCCTTCCAACATATCTGAGGCTTTACCACAATACTGTATAACATTAATTACAGCAGAAAAACATCCATCAAAAGAAAAAGCAACACAAACTTCAATCATGTACAACCACACTATTAGATCAGGCAGGTCCTTGTCATGAAGATTTGAGTTTTGTGCAATTTCACCTCCCTTGCCTTGCAGTAAAAAGGAAAATGTAAGTCCTATGGTTTCCTTATATAGAGAGGCTAAGCCTAACAACAAATCATTTGTTGATTTTGTTCTTGTAGTTCTTACTCTATTTCTTCTCAGATCAATTGTAGCAGTCATTTGCTCCATATAGATTGATTCCTCAGTTAAAGATTCTTGAGGTAAAACTTAATTTGATACTATCATTAGCCTTGTTTAATTTCATTATAGTGATCTTTTCTATAGTTGTGCTGCAGTTATGAAAATTATAAACCAGTCAAATCATGACTTGTTAATCACATATTCCAAAGTCACTTACCATTAAACATCAACTAGCAAGACAAGAGGAGCTAGACGGCACAAAATAGCTATAAGTCAAAGGTACACATGAAAACATATATAAGTTTGTCTGATTGTTGTCTAATCAGGTATATTACGCTTCTTGACACAGTTCTGGTTAAAAACTAGAAATGATAACACAAGAACTTATAAACAGTTTTGACAGCAATCTATAATTTAAAAAAGTTCAGTCAATGAAGAAAATCTGAAGAACTTCCAAGAGAACGTCTAGGTGCAGGGTAGAACTTGCATATTTGATTAGTAGTGACTTATTTAAAAGGTATATGCATGCATCAAAAATCTCAATTACTAGTATCATACAAATGCTCAATATCATGAATTAATTCAGTGCCATTATATGGAAATGCTTGATGTGCCATCTTTATACAGAGGTCAACCCTGGAGATCTATCTAGGAATATTATTGAGAAAATCTTCCAGAAAGCATTAACGGATCCTTTAAAGAATTCCAAGTAAGATTAAAACAGTGCTAAAGGTGGAAAACTCCACAGAAATTCTAGAAAGGCTTGAAAAATATAAAGAGAAGGTGAACAAGAAAGCCTATGATCAGGGCAAGAGCTATCCTAGAACCATGGTGGACGGAAATGAGCTATTGCAGTTCTATGGCACAGTAATGACCTGAGGCAACAGGCCAACGCAGGTCTCTGAGCTTTGCAAAGATTTCTTCTGCTAGGTCTGCAAAATAGTTCAATCTCGTTTTGACACAGAACGCCTAAACAAGAACAAAATTTGGCTGAGTACAAGCAGTGATGAACTGTGTCACAATATCGCTGCCTTGACTTGGATGAAGAGTAGTGAAAGAGCTGTAATAGTTTGCAGGATAATTGCCGAGACAGTAGCTAATTTAAATGATGGAGAATATGACGCGTATGATTCATCTAGAATGGGAGGACTGCATTCAAAGTCAAAATCTTCGATTATCAGAAATTGCAGTGCTATACTACCTTGCTTTGTCATAGTTTTCACCTGACTCTTAATCTATGCATGTCAATGTTGCACAAGTGTCCTTCCTGTAAAACCACTATATATAGCAGAAAACTAGGAATATTTAGTATTTATAAAAATTACCACTGAAGTAATGCTACGTACTAGGAGACTCATACATTAGGCAAGTGTCAAACACATCTAGCAATTATTAGCGAAATTTATGCCATTCAGGAACATTGTTCATTTCATCCTCGAACTATGTAAACCAAATACAGAATTAGACGTACAGCTATCTGACAAGACTCTTTAAGGGAAAAGCTAACCTATAAAAGATCAATTTTATTATTGTTCTAGAACATTTTACCTCAAGTTGCCAGCAAAAAACCAGAGAATATGTGTAAATTATTGTATGGATATCACCTCCATGCGCAAGAAATGATTATAACTTGATTTTTCCAGCCAAGCAAGAGTACTCCATCCCTCTCTACGAGGGTGTAATTGTTGTTGTAAGATTCCAGTAAAGTTTTGATGGTTGCATTCACGAAAGGGCTTAATGGATATGGCGTAAAGCCAGCCATTGTAAAACGTGATCTCCACTTGCCCAGAAGCTCATGACGTTCCACTCTCTCAGGTCCTTCACATGCAATGATGTTGACAATCTCCCGAGCCAGACAGTGCTGCTCAACGTTGATCCTATCTTTGTGCTCTCTTGGCAGAGCAGCCTCAACGGAATCAAAGATGGCCATGTAATGATTCATTGTCTCAAGGAAACGGTGAAAGAACGGGGCTGTATTGGTATTTGCTTCTTGCTCGACAAGAGTTACAACCTTGGGAAACAAGCTTCTCGCCAACCTCAACAGTCTGTCTCGATGATTCTCGATGCTCACACTTTCATCTGGCATGTGATGAAGCATTAAGGCAAAGTTCACCGCAATGGCTTCACCAGGTCGAATTTCAAGGTTTTCAAGTTGAACCTCGGAGCCAGACATAGCAGTAGCATGAAACTCGAAGGGTACCTTATACGACTCAGCAAGCCTCGCTAGTCTTTTCCCTACAATTTCAAGTCCTCCATCTCGGGCATAAGCTGATATGGAATCATCAATGCCAGTGATTCGAAGATGCGGGGGCCCTCCAGGCCGAGAAGCAAGAGCCATAATAAGAATCATCCACTGAGTACCTTGCGCGATTTGAAAATCAATTATGTGAACTCTACTTTCATCTTTCATGGCTTCAGCAATTGCTCCGTTTGCTGACATGTATCCAAACTTGAAATACGGGCAGACTTCGTATAGTAAGTGCATGTATGAGAATAATTCAGTACCGAGAGGCTCTTTGCATCTCAAGGCTTTGTAGATATAACTTCCTGAAGCGGCCAACCGTGCAACGAGCCCTTCCAACATGTAAGCTCCCAAACGTTGGATAGGCTCACCAGAAACCGACACCATCTGTTGTAATATTTTCATCAACAATTCAACTGTGACCGTATCATTATTCTCTACTGCCTTTGCACAAGTGCAAAGCATCTCTTTCAAATCCCCTCTAGATATTATCTCCGTCACGTACTTCGACTGCTCCAACTCCAATGAAATTTGCTCTTCACCAGGGAGAATGATATCGCATACGTCAAAGTCACCTGTTTCAGGACCTAGTATAGCATTTTCCAATTCTTTAATCTTATACCTCAAGTCATCCCTGTTGTCTGTTACACAAGAAGCACTGACTGGTGAGCCACAAGTATTGTCAGGAGAATGATGCAGTTCCGACGGGTAAGACTGAGAGTTTGGCCATGTAAAGGGGCTTTTCTTCCGTGTGAAATTGGCAGTAGACGGAGAAATATTAGCATGGTAACCATCCGTTCCGGAGGATGATTCAAGGGTGCAGTGTTGTTCAAAAAGCTCTACTGAAACGTGCGCTCCTTCGCTGCTATCATCAGAGGATAAGTTGTTCTCCACAATGTGAATGGGAGGCCACCTATAAGCGACCAGCTGTTGCACGGGCTGGTTATAGACCGTTCGACTTTCATCTGTAATTTTATGTTGCTCAGATTCTTGCATTGGATAAAGCTAATATTCCAATTTAGAATAACAAATGGAGACTCAGCGGCTTAAACCAAACCAGGAAACTTTCTTGCAAGAACGTTTTAAAATTTACTGAAAAGTCAATTTCCGTGAATGTCAGACCTCGGTTTCCACGAATAATGCAGTTTGATTGCCATCAGACCAGTATACAAGGCTTTTGCTCTCTGCAGAGAAGGTTAAAATCTATTATCCAAAACAGCAACTGTAGATCACTATATATGGCACAAAGGAAGTCACACAAATACAAGTAATTGCCAGATCAATAACAAAGCTTCCATTTTCAATTCAAACTTTACAAGAAACCGCAATTGCAGTATGCTGTATTATTTTTTGCCCCTATTCAAGTATGTAACGCGTTTAAAAGAGAAAACTGGTACACCCCAACACCACCTGCATATTCCCACTCTATATAAAAACGATTTACAGGAAAAGCATACGATCAAACACATCAGCCCGGAAAACAAAGCTCTACATCCGAGCTACAAGAAACAGGAAACACATCAATCCTTAAAGATCAACTTTTCATGCTCTAAAACATAAAATATTCGACAACATATTCTTATAAAAATTTGACACAGTAATTCAAGAAGGTGAATTGTATTGAATTGACAAAAAAAAAAAAAAGGCAAGTCTCGTACAAAAATCATGAACGTTTCTCACTCCTGGAAAATCAATTCAACAGTTATTCTACTGTTCCAACAAACCATATAAACACAAACTCATCATAAAATCAACACAAACCACCAACATATAATCACCAAAACATAACTTTTATACATCCATCTATCTACATCTTCAATACCCTTAAAAACAAACAAAAAAACACCGACTTACATGAGGAAAAACATAACTTTCACAAGCCAACTAAGAGCATACAAGAACAAATTTTAACATATATAAGCAGAGAAATCAAAAGGGTACTGGAGTTCTACCTTGTTTTGTTGTATGCTTCAAAGAGTTTGTGTGTGTGTGCTCAGACAAAGATCTCAAGAAAGATATCAAAGTCTTTTTAAGCGTTTTGTTTGCAAGTACTGGTGGTCTGTGGTCTGGAGAATCTATGGTTTAACCACCCTTTACTACTCAATGTTTTCATTTTATAACTTCCACCAGCAATTTTGACCTCCTTGGTTTCTAGAATTACATTGCTGCCATTGTCAACCATTTCAGGTGAATGGTCGTCCATTTTGTCAATTCTTTTCCACTTTTGTACGTACTTATTGTTGTTGAAGACGTTGAAAAGATTACAAAGACGGTTTACAATTCATCAACATCAATTAAGGGGATACTCCTATTTGTTTTCACTGTAGTTTAATATATTACCAAAATCTCTCAATATTTATTGATAAAATAGATTAAATATTCCTATAGTACTTGTAAATGTAAAAGAAAAATCACCTGTTATTAAAGTTGACGTTAAAAGTTAAAGTTTAACTGTTAATATAGAGGGATAAAATTATAAGAACATTTTAATTATTTGGATTTTCTTAGTAATAGTAAAAGATAAATTGAGATTTGTTAAAATTTAAAGGAGATAATTAATGATTATATCAAACTACAAGGAGAAAAATGAAATTAACCTTTAATTATACTATTAAATGGGGTTTGTTGTTTGATTAGGTTTTTTTTATTAGAGTAATTAATTAATTAACTCACCCACTCGCAACACTGTGTTGCAAGGTTGACCTCACCTAACTTATAATTCATTTTTGTTCAGCCTTCGTTTTTCGTCCAGTCATTTTAACAACTTGCCGCCTTTTTTTACACGTCCATTGAATTGTTTTATATTTTTGTTATTTGTAAATAGTTTATAAATAAACCTTTTTCACCCTAAAATTTTAGAATTTAATTTACTAAAACTTGGATAATAAGTTTTTGTTATGTATAAACTATTTTTAATAGCCTGCCGTCCTTCTTATATAATAATTAAACGGTTTTAGTTTTTTGGGAAATATAATTGAACCGTTTTATGTTTGGTTTGTTTATAATTAATTTATAAATAAACTCTTTTTGACATAACAACTTAGAATTTAATTAACTAAAATTTGGGTTCATTTTATGGAAGAAACCATTAGTTTGTTTACTTTATAATAAATTAATTTGATGCTAAGAAAATAAATCATATAGATATTCGTAGATCATATATATCTTTATTAGAACGAAGGAGAACATTTTTAATATTGAATGTCATATGTTTCTATTTAACAACATAAACACGTGAACTCAAGTAAATCTGTAAATGATCGTAAATGTCATTAAATATAAGGTTTAGTACGATAATATCACAATTCAGACGAGGTTAATGAATGAATTTGTACTTAAAAAAGTTGATTAGTTGTAATCAATTAGAAGAGCCAAAATGGTCTTTAACTTTAAGTTGCGATTGAACACAAAGGGTGATTTGGTAAAAAAAAAAGGTTGATGGAAAATGATAGCCCCCACTCGTGATTTGGACCCACACGGTTTATAGAAGCAGCTGTAACACAAAGCACTTTGTGATCCTGCAAATGCCTTTTTATTTTTCTTGAAATACCAGCTAATGCTTTTAGCTCTTTTGTTTTTTTTTTTTTTTGTCTGCTTTACAAGATCATCATCTCAATCACCATCGCCTTGCAATCAGCCACCCTTGCAAGACTGATTGACTCATGCCTGTAAATTTTGATGCATACGCGGTTTCTTTATTATTTTTGTTAGATCAATAATTGAGATGAAAAGTATATAAAATGATAGAAAATAATCGTCAGTCCAATCATATGTTAGGTTCCAATTATCCTCAAAATAAAAATTTTGAGGATTATTAAATTTTCATAATTTTATATTAGTTCTTAGCATAAACACTACAAAAATCGACTGACTCTCTAATTATTCACGATTAGATTCACTTATATATGTAAATTAGTGTCTTGTTATGCTTGATAAATGGGTTTGACTTCATAAATTCAATTAGTGGAAACTCTTGTATGTATTCATGGAAGCACAAGTCAATACACAAGTAGTTGGATTTTCTTTTTGAAACACAAGTAGTTGGAATTGAATTAAATATATAACCAAGATAAAAAAAAAAAAAAAAAATTTGATTACATTGACTAATAATATGATCGGAGTTTGTCATGTTTGAATTATGTTCAATTCATTTTGTCTCTTAATCATCTAGTTGTGTTTCTTTCTGTTTACTTTTTAATAATTCTTTTGTATTATCGAGGTTTGCCAAATTAAATACATCAAAATTGGTGTCTAATTAGAATAGCATGATAAAATAAACAACCATGTGTCCTTTCAAAATAAATAAATAAACAACCATGTGTCATATTGGTTAAACAAATAAATATCATAATTGTTACATACATAAGGTTAAAAATTCTTTCAATTGATTAGATCTTTTACGGTAGGAGTAAAAGAAAAGAATAAGGATTGGGTGCGAGTATAGATGGCATCTTGTACCCGTATGTTTTTATTAGAAATGTACAACTTCACCGACCTGTACCGAACACGATCAATTCGATTTGATCCTTATCGGTTATGAAAATCAATCATTTAACATCACAGCAAATCAAAATAAAAAGAACCTAGAAACCAAAAATCAAAATAACACAAACACAGCAAACATAATAATACAACAACAACACAAACAAAAATATAACACAAATATAAATAACAAAAATACAACACAAATGCAAATCAAACATAACCAAAAAAAAAAAAACAAAAAATCCAACACGGCACAAACATATATAACACAAAAATATATATATAAAATAAACATATGTTCTTGAATAAAAAAAAAAAAAAAAAAAAACATAACACAAACTCAAATTAAACACAATAAATAAAATCAAATACAACACAAACGTAAACGCCTGGTACTGGTAGAAGTTGTAGACAAACAGTGAGAGAAAAATAATTATGAGAGAGGCCGGTCGTCGCTGTCGAACGATAAAGGAGTAGAAGATATAAGATGAAGTTGGTGATAGGGTCGACGACCAATTCAGTAATAAGCAGTGAAGACAAGGATGTTGACATCTCTGCAAAGAAGAAGAAAGAAAGGTAAAAATGGAGGGGTGTTAGTGAAATTAGAAGAAAGAAAGAGGAAAATGGAGGAAAATGAAAAGGAAAAATGATGAAAGAAAAAAGAAAGAAAATGACATCTCTCTCTCCGAAGAAGAAAGAGGAAAGTGGAATTTGGATGACCTCAAAATTTGAATAAATTAAGTAAAATTTGAATCACTTTTTTCAAAGTGATTTGAAAAAAGTGGAATGAAAAATTATGCATATGCCCTTCAGGGTTATTCAAAATTTGAAAAACCTTGATCGAAAAATGCATAATTCCATTGTATAAAAAATTAAAAATATATATAATTAGTTTTTGATTCTGTTACTGAATCAAACCGAAATTTTATCGATTTTGTATGTTCAAAATCGAACACTCTTATTATCTCAACATGACCCAAACCGAACACCCGAATTTGGTTTGATTTTGGATTGATTCGGTTGAGTCATGTTTTTATGCTCACCCTTAGTTTTTACGTACATAATTTTAAATTTGATAATTTTGTTATCAATGTCATGCAATATTTTCATGAAGAATTTTGATTTACGATTTGCAATTTCATGTCAACATTGACATATTGTCATGGGAAAAGGATATTTATGTAAAATGAATAAAAATGACAAACTTATTTAATAAGCATGATATTATATATCTACATAATTGATTGAAACTTAGCAAATCATCAAATTCATACTTCATTTCTTATTTACCTAATCTGAAAGCTATTAACTTATGATGTCTGAAAGCACTTTCTGGCTTCTACTTCTTTTGAATTTTAGGCCACACAAAAGTGCTTTCAATGTATAAATCATTATCTGCTGCGTGTATGTCATAATGCTTGTTGTAATCAAATCTGCAGGACCCATGTAAGTTGAGAATCGTATATAGTGAGCCACTAGTCTTTCATCGAAAGTGTGACTCACCATCCTTATCTCCAAGAATATTCCACACCATTAAAGCATATAAGATAGATTTCTAATGTTATCATTAGCACATTTTACTTCTAATAATTCTGTAAAGGTTGGCTATCTGGATTGAGATAGGTTTCTCACACGTACGTCATTAAGGTTGAGGGGAGTTGTATTCCTTTTTTAAATTTTAAATTAAAAAAAATTACGTTATATATTAATATATATTTCACCTCTTAATTAAGTTAGTTGTGTAATTCTAGCTATGTCCATTATGGTAAGGAGATTCAAGATTTCAAATCCCACCTTATCCATGATAGGATACATAGTTGAAATTCTGTCCATTATAATAAAAAGATTCAAGATTTTAAATCTCACATTCCTCGTAAAAATATATGTATGTGAAAGCATTAAGTTTTTTATTTGTAGAGTCTGATATTGTTCAATATTGTAATGATTGGTTTAAGTAAATTTCGACATACATTTGATATATATGATGACATCAGGAGAATAAAAGTATGTCATGCCTTTAAATGTACTGGTTTGAGGTTTGAACTAATTAATCTCGGACTTAGTGATACACATGGGTCAAATTCAACTTTATATATTCAAAATTACTTAGTGATACACATGGGTTAAATTCAACTTTATATATTCAAAATTCATAGATGTAATTAAAGTTGAGCCAAAATAAAGATATATTGATTCCTGCTAATTAATGCTTGACCGACATGTCCTCCCATGGTTTCGCCGACCATGAAGGCCCTTAATTTGTTATGTCAAATATTCCACAACACATTGATAATGGTCTGTGATCACCGACACTTATTTTGTCTCAATTGTTTTCTGTTGTACCATTAATGGATATTTGTCGATTGTTGTATAGTGTACTCACTATATATAAATATGTACAACAATATTTTAATCTGAATGTTCAAATTTTAACATAATATAAGACCTTTGAAGTTTGAACACTTTCACTTATTTTTTAATAAAACAATAAATAAATTCAACAATAAAAATAAATGTACAGGTCCTCACTTAAAGAATAATATGTATATAAATTACAAATTTATATATAAACTAATCAAAGAAATTAATGTACATAGAGTCACTTTCATGTGGTTGAAAAACACTACAAATCAACATCATCACGTACATTTCACGGACTTGTACATGATCACAATATATATGTACACAAATATAAAAACACTTTTTACAATTTTCTCGAGAAACAAACAGAAATTAAATCATACATACATACATACATATATATATATATATACACACATGAAATGAAACAGACAGCCCATCTTTATTTACCATTTACATGTATATATCTGTATATATATATGATAGAAACAAAAAGACAACTTAGTGCTGATTGATATATATATATATATATGTGTGTGTGTGTGTGTGTGTGTGTGTGTGTGTTTTCTGACATAGAGGTGTATCAAATTCAAAGAAGACTTTTTTGCCTTCAAAAAGGAATTGAAGAACGCAAATTGATAAAGTGTAACTAAGTACTGTTGATTTGGCTGCAAAGTCAAGGTGTTGATTTTGAGTGAAGACAAAGCAAATTAGAGGTGAAACACAAGTCAAATTAGAAGCTAAACTTTGTCAACGGTGGATTATGGTTTTTATTTTGTTTTATGATTTCTTGCATATGGAGTGACGTATGGGGTTGAAAAGGAATTCTATGCTAAGTCATCTTAGAACACATCTGGTAGCAAGTCCGCAATGAATGTACAAGGTATCGTGGAACATGTATATGCTATAGAATATGAAACCAAACACCTCATGCCTGACGTAGGACCATTTGCTCATGTGTGACGTTCGATATGTATAATCTGGAGACATTGAAATACTTGGATGACTCGGATGTAATTGTTTCGTCACTAATGTCATTTTTTTCTTTTTTTTTGTTTTTGACTTACTAGCACTAGACTTGATTACTATCAAAATAAGCTGAAATAGAGCTATAAAATATGACCTGAATTTTTGTTCTTAGAAACTAGGAGAAGGTTACCACATCACACAAAGATGGGAAAATTGAGTATACATTAGTAAGATTTTTCCACTCCAATATATACCTCAGCTGAAGGGAAGCAAAGACAGGTGAAAGTTGCACTACTCCACTTTCGAGTGTCACTAATATCATTTGAATGAATAAAATTTTGGGTGTGATAGTTTCACCTTACAATTTTTGTTCAGAAAATAATATGTAAGATAATATGCTATTGATTAAAAGTGTTATATTTCATTTTCTCAATAGAATTTTATTGGTAAAATTGTCTCATTCAATTTTTTTTTTCTTTTTTTCTTGGAGATGATGGATCGATGTTACAATTACTCGAAAGTTTGGTGGCTTTTAATTAGTTATTCAAATTAATATATATATATATAGAGAGAGCTTAGTTTTTAGGGTAATTGAGAGGCGCGCTGTTTCATTCTTGATCTAAGTTTAACTTTGTAAGTAACTTTATTTTTTTCTTAAATAAATTAATGATGCACATTTAAGAAAAATTTTGGGCACAATCCTAAAAATCAGTTTAAAATGTATATTAACAAATTAAAATTATATTTTTTTTCCAATTTTTAAATTTTCAAAAATACACTTGATTAAAATTAAATGGTTGAGCATGTTCTTTTTACTTGTTTTTCACTTCAACAAATGGAGAGCATTAGCTCTCCGCACACGATGATTATGTATTTTTTCTATCTTACGTCTCAATGATATATGTTCATGTCTCACCAAACATATTTTACAAGCTTAGTTTATGTAAGATAATTTATTCTTTTTGATGTAAAAGTAGTTGTCTTTCGACTGTAGACATAAATATATATTCAAGCCACATAAAAAATTATTGATCTCGATGAGTTTCAATAAATCTTTTAAAAAAAAAATTATGGGCTTGGGGTTCAAAGATATGGTAATCAATCAAAAAAGTGAAAAAATCAAATGATATATTTCTTTGCCTAAAATTTGTAAATTAATTAATACATTACATATACTCCCTATAGCTTTGCATGATTCTAGTAGCTGTGTCAATATGATCATCGAATGGTCTCCGAAAATGATAAAAATTTCAACAAGAGTTGCCATATTTTGTAGCTAAAAAGCATCAAAATCCCACCAAACTACACTTTCCTACAATTCAAAATCAACATAATTTTGATGATGCCAAAGAAAGGTATGTCCGCCCCCAAAAGTGGATGTTTTTTCTAAAACATTATTTGGAGAAGTCTTTTAAACAACAATAGCAGTTATAATAATGCTGATCTCACAAAGGTGGACTTTTAGCTCCCACTTTTTCTTTGACATAACTCAACCGCATGAGAAAAATTTATTGAAACAGAAGTAAAAGGATGCAGATGAGTACACGTGTTTTATCAACTATCCATGGTGTAATGGCTCAAAATTGAGATAATAATAAATTAATGACTTTCATTACTACCAAATCACGTTAGATGATAATAAATAAAAAAAATTTCTACATGATTTGGCTACTTTACCAGTTTGTTTAAGATTATTCAATAAAAATCTTTAATAACCATCCTTAGATTGGTTGTAAGATTTTTCAATAATCACTCTTATAATCAATATCCAAGGATTGTTATTAAAAAAACTGATTTGAGTAACCTTAACCAATAAATTAGTAATATCCCTATACATAAAGATGCTTTTACATAATAATCTCATGACCTTCAAAGAGCCATTATTGTTGAATATTGTCAAATGATTGGACACACAAACACATACATACATATATATATATATATATATATCAATATATGTAAGGACTGCCGTAATTTGCACAACAATTACTAATTTTTGGTGTGTTTAAGTTCGAGGATTTTCCAATCCGATGAAAAATGGCCTAACATTGGTATTTTTACAGGCCATCAAAGTGGCAGTCCATAGCAGTTGCCTGGCGGTTATAATGGCCTTCAATTATCTTGTATCTCAATATCCCTTTTCCAACCGATATGTTAATTCTCCATTGAACATGTCTCTTGCCAGATACATATATAAGTCTATGTATACATTAACATACTCAATCCTTCTATATATAAACATATACACAAGTTATAATTAAAATATTAATGATATAACTAAAGAGACAGATTGAAGTTAGTCTAGTAGTATGCTCTTATATGTTTATGTTATTAAGGTTGTGGGTCGGAGGTATATTCCCATCCTAAACCTCAATTTTATTCGTGAACTATTTTATCATTTTTTATAAATTATTTACATTAAAATAAATTATATTTATAATTTAGCGTTAGCTTTAAGGCTTAGATTAAACTCTATACCATATATTAAAAAAATTCAAAGCACTTATTATGAATAATATATATTTTTTTAAGTATTTAATAACCTAGCTAACTAATTATTTCAAAAAATAAATAACCTAACTAATTAATAATTGATTAGACATGTAAGGCGTATATATTAAAAGTTCGATTTGGAAGTAATTAATGCTTTTTGACACTAATGCCTTATTTGTTTAACTAGGATGAGATTGAGTTTGAACTATTTTTTTTATCAAAACTCATGTTTGGTGCTTTCACTTATCCATCACTATATTATCTCATCACAAATTTATCCCAAATTTTTAGGATAAAACTAACTCATTGAATCCATGAGTTAAAATTATCCCACTGTTTGCTCATATTCGATGCATCGCTATCTTATTCTCTATTACTAGTAAAAACCAGTTACAATAATGAAATTCATTATCATATAGTAACATATGCATGTTTTAAAATGTAAATTTTTATTATTCGTACATGTCATCACAAAACATAAACATCATCGGATTATAAGTAAGTTTTATCTTACCGCATATACAAAGAAATTTTGTGAATGGCAATAGAATCACCTTCTATTTATACATAAGTATTCTCATATATGAGTTTGGTGCATGAGGTAGCATATTTGAAACCATTCTTCATAGCTATAACATAAAAAATTCAGAGGACAGTGGGTGGCTAATTAGTGTAAAAGCATACCCCACCTGCCGATTAGAAGACATATTCAATTCTCATCCGAGTCATAATGTTTTTAGCAATTTTTGCACAAATTTGTGGGTAGTCTTCTCCTAGTTTTAGGAGTAAAATTACAGGACATTCATTAAGCAAATTCTATTGGTAGATCCCAGTAAATATCTCACCTAGTATCAAAAATTATATATGTATAAAAATAAATAAATAAATAAATAATTCAATATCAACATAGCACTACATGCATATTTTAAATGCAGAATTCTATTATAGATTTATCTCATCACAAAAACATGAACGTCGTTTGATTGCAATTGAGTTTACTCCAATTGAAAATCATATAATAAATAATACAAACTCACTAAAAATTAAAAGAAACATCATAGAACATAAATTAAAAACAAGCTTCAAAAAAACACAGTACACTAGCTAATAATTAAACATGGAAAACTAAGAAGAAGAAGAACAAGAAGAAGGGCTTGAACAGGAACAGCTGCTCATCATCGCCAACCACTCCGGTGGTGGCCAGAACAAATTAAACTGGTCAGGGCACTGCGAGATTGGCATGTTAATACCTTCCCCAACATTATAAACCCCCACTTTGACACCACCTAGTTCCTTGATAGCATACTTATTCTCCTGAGGAACATTGTGACGAGCACCACCACCACCTCCACTATCATCCTCATACTTGATCTCATCAACAAAGATGATGGAATTCCCTTCACACAGATTACAAGCAGCTGCTTCAATGGCAAACGACGCGTCTCGACTCAAAAAAAAGATGTAACCACCGAGACTCGGCACCTCCACCCACTTTGGCTCCAAAGGGTCCTCACAATTCAGGACAAAAATGTGAAACACCACAGGGATTGATCCACTACGTGACTTGGCGACGAAACAATGTGCCTCGTCTCTGTAGTAAACTTGCCTGTCACAAACCCTAAAATCCCTCCCCACCAAGTATAAATCCCCGCCAGCCTTCACCAAGTACCATTCACCTACGAAAGACAATGGAGGCCTAATCACTTGTTCGATCTCGTTGAGGTAGCAATGGATGCAGATCACTTCTCCACTCCGATCAACAAAAAAGAAGAAATCATTGTGCACCGCAATGTCACAGTAGTCAGCTTCCTGGGCACCAACTTCTGACCATTCCTCACTAGCTAAACTTACATTTCTTAGCTTCGATAAGTAAGCGATTATGTAGAACGAATCGTTTTTTGAGTATTCGTCCCAGAGCTGTGCCTTGTGACAAACATCGTATTCCAGCTTTGATTCGTTCACCAACTTAAAGTCTATCTCCAAGTTTTGACTCTCCCGGTTGTTGTCTTCGTCCATCACACCAATCAATCTCATGTTGTAACGAGAAGAGACTTGAGTGATGCGAAAGTCTAGCAAGTCGAGGATCCTGTTGGGGAAGGCGTATTTTGGGAAGTATTTGCCTAAAGCACGAGATGTGAATGGATTGAGAAGACATACTTTGTTTGCGAAGCTTCGTTCACTGATTGAGGCGAGCCATTTCGCGGAGCTCTCGGGCTCCTCGAAGAGGACAACGGTGGTTTTGTAGAGTTTGTAGACACTCAAGTTATGGCCTTTTATGAGAGGCTGGTCGTTGTAAGAGTAGAGCAACATGGGCAGCTTGTTTGATGGTTTAGGTGGTGGAGGCACGTTTCTCCTCCAATTACTACAAACTGCTCGGATACGGATGGTGTCAAAACGAGAATTGTTGAATTGGTTGATTGAAATGAGGGCTTGTTCTGGGAGATCTGACCATGAACGCCTCATTTTGTTTGTGTCTCTAGCTTCTAGTGTTTGAACACAAGAAAAAAGAAAAAAAAAACACAAAAGAACAAACCCACCCTAACCCTAGCTAATAGTACTTGCAGTCTTGCAGTGATTAGAAGAGAAGAAAGGGATGTTTTTGTACGAGCGGTGGTGGTGGATATGTCAATTTCTATTCAATTGCAATGACTTAGTGATGATAAGGTGTTGGTTGTTGATATGGAAAGGCCAGAAAAGGTCTTGCGTTACTAAGGTTTATATATGGAATACTCTAGCTCAGATAGCATTACAATTTGGTATGTCAATGGGAATACACAGCAAGATTTGGTGTTAACATTCATTATTCTTGATGGCAATTTGTTTGTTTCTTGTGTAAAGCATTCAATTACTGGTTTTAGGTTGATAAGTTTTACTAATCTTTGCTTGTTGTGTGTCAGCTGAAATTAAGTTTTGGGTGTGAAAGAGGTAAATGCACTACTGTCACAGAGTTTGATACTGTTATGGTAATCATCTTCTGTTGGTGAATACGATGGAATGATGATAATATAATGATCACGATGAGAAGAAGAATATTAGGTATAGTTGATGAATAAATATGAAGTGAGGTTGCTTTAATGAGTAAGGATTTTATACCATAAACTTTTGATAATTTATTGATACATCAGTATAAAAGATAATTGATGACCAAAATTGTTATATTTTTTTTCTCTCTTACATTATTCAAACTTAAACTTCTCTCGTAAAAAAATTAGTACTATATCAATATTGACAGAAAATTTTCATTCTCTTTTAATTATCGCTTTTAGATGGGAACTACTACGATTATGTTGGGTGGTGATGAAGGTGGCCACTATAGTAAATGAGGTGATACGGTGAATGATCGAGGTTGACATTGGTGGTGAGAAAAGAGATAATTGCAAGAAAAGATATTTATAAGTGGTTGAATGATCATTATTTATGAGATAATTGAAATTTGCATATCTCGTAAAATGCTGTTGATGCATTGCTTCCCCATGCATCTATTAAAAAGTTAATGAGAAAATTATAATAGTCATAACCAAGAATAACAAAATAACGGAATTTTGAAATTGTGGAATTTTGTGTAGTAGATTCAAGAAATCTAAAAAGAAAAAAAAAAAAATTATCCCATTTATTAGAACAAAAAATAACACTTCAATTAATTTTAACATTTATCTATATTCCAACTCCAAAGTATATGTCTTTCAAGAAAAATTTAAGTGGATTTTCTTTTAGAAAAATTTTAAGAAGATTTGACATAAAGATCATAATCTAGTAATTATAGATTGATATTAATATACATATGATAATGTGTACACATAGATATAGAATAATGCTACATGTAAGTCTTGCTAAAAAATAATGTACTAAGTTGATTTGTAAAATAATAATAATAATAGTAATTATGAAATGATATTATTACAAATCACACTTTGTCATAATATTTGAACAATAAGCTTTGATAAATTTTTAGGTAATATTGTATTACTCGTTAACATCACCAAGGTGATCACAAATTACCCATATGTATAAGCTTGTGCTAATACGAAGAAATTAATTAAGGAGATAAAAAAGAACAATTTCTTGTTGTAATAGTACAAAAAAACCAATTAGACACATCTTAAAAAATAATAATAATAATAAGAAAAAAAATTGGTAGAACAATAGAGACTGCTACTTAATTTTTTAAATGAAATTAACTTCCTATTAGTCCATATCATTGGTAATTTTCTGCATCAATTTCTTATGGCTAAAGGAAATTAAACTGCTTGAAAATGTGCAGATTATTAACATATTTAACCATCAAAATCACACCCAACATCTATCTTGAGACAACAAAACACAAGAAAGAAAAAGTTGACACCACAAATTAAAGATGTTAATTACATCCCCATTCTCTTCAAGGGAATTTTTTTGGCAAAAAAAAAAATGTAAAGTTTTAATATAGTATCAACAAAATAAGATGCATTTTTTAACCAGTCACAAACTGAAAAATAATTAATGAAGATATGCTGGCGAACTTATAGTATTTAAAAAACTCAACTCAATCTTTTAATGTTATTTTTAAAACTCTCACTATTTTGGTGCTATTTAACAAGATTTTCTAAATTAACTCATGGTATTTTATAATGTCAGATATTAATCAATATCTAACCCAATCATTACGTCAAGACATCCCAATTTTCAGACAGTCGTACTACACTAAACCTTTGATTTTGCTATAGACCTTTGTTGGAATTATTCGTTTGAGATATAAAACACTAATGTATTGATAATGTATTTATTTACGAAAATTTATAGTAATCTCTCTCGTTGTCCAAGTCCTAATTCCTAACCATACTCGTATTAGTTTAAGAAAGAAAAGAGAAAATGAGAGAATTATTTTAGAAGAAGGTGATATATCATTATAATAATTGTCTTTTAACGGTGAAGACGAAGAAATAATGATAGTGATTCTTGGAAGAATATCACATTGTTGGTGAATGAATATAAAGAGCAATGGTGGTGACGATGTTTTAGTTGTTATAAATAGAAACAACTATGGTTGTGTTGGGTGGTCATGAAGGTGTGGCGGCAATGGTAACACGATTGGTAAAAAAAATAGATAATTATAAGAAAATATATTAATAAATCAGTTAAAGTCATCATGAATAATAATTGAAGTTTACATGTCAGTACCTATGCATTGATCCATGTACATTTATTAAAATGTTAACGATAGAGATACAACAATTTTAACTTATCATAAAGGAATAACAAAATAATAAAATTGTGAAATAATGTCATAGATTCAAGAAATTCTGACAATAATTAGAGATTGGATGTAGGAAAATTAATTCTATTCATGGATATAAATTTAACTACTATATAGAATTTGTATAATTATCGGATAATTTATTATGACAATGTTTACTTTCTTATATTTCTTTTTTTAAATTTTTAGAATTATGGATCCTTAGATTAGAATCCAATGGTTTGTAATCTTAAATTCTGAATTTAGATTTATATGTATTACCTTATTAATGTAAGTGCTCTTTTATGTGAATAATCTTATTCACCAAAGGTTAGATGATAATGAATTGATTGGCTAGTAAAAAAGTAAAATTCCAAACCACCCCACTTTTCCAACCCAGCCCAAATCAGAAATTTTCCCTCAAAATGGATCTACTCTAGGCCCAATTTGGCCCAATACCAAACTGTACATGTTTTCACTGAGCCAGCTAGGAGATCCCACTTTCAATGTGATTTTGAAGGAACTTGGGTTTTGGATCCCAATTAGGTTCACAAACCACCATTAAAACCCTGTAATTTACAATGTGTTTGATTAGAAGCTTGAAAAGCAACACACCTGATTGTGGACCCCCGATATATAAATCCTTAACAGCACCATTTACAAGCCCAATGCAGCCCAGTTCTCCAACGTTATTTAACGACACCGTTTTGACAGGAGACACACTATCATAAAACGATGACTTTTTATATCAATTTAAACTTTCAGTATCTGAGTTTAATCTATCGGCATCGTATAATTAATTAAAAAAACTTGTAAAATTATTTTAATTAAGAAAAAATCCAAGAAAGAAATTACTTGGTTTATAATTGATATCAACTGTACTATTTTTGTACAGTACCTAAATCAAATAGTTAATGCGTTTTTCCTACTTATCTATGATAGAGATCCAAATTGTACCGTATGTATTTACAAACATTTAAAGATAATTTCCTCTTCATATCCCAAAATATAATAATAATAATAATAATTTCCTCTACTTACTCTAAATACACTTACCTCTTGATTTTATGGGCATAGATTTTCGATTTGCACTTGAATTGTATAATCTCTACCGATAAATTTAAGCAAATTCTTAATCATATATAAGATCACTTCATTTTGATCTCTGAGGTATCAAAAACTATCATATTATAAAAGCTTTTTTTTGGAAATAGTTAATTTCAGGTCTAAAATTTCAAAAACTCTTAAAAAAAATCCAAACCATCGATCAACTAATAATCAAACTAAATATAAAAAAAAAAAAAAAAAAAATAATCAATTGCCCTTTTCACTAAAATAACCGTCTTGCTCCAAAGGAAACCGAAATAATATATCAATGTGGTTTGTAATGATCTAAAACGACATCGGGTTAGAATTCTCCTAAAACGGTGCGTTTAAGTCTACTCTGGTTGGATATTTAAACAGAAACAAAAAACAGTAAACAGCCAGAACAGTTTTTGGCTGTAAAACCCCAAAACCCCACCATTTTTGACACCCTCTACGGATAACGAAAACGACAGAGATTCCGCCAACACACACACACACACATTGATACTCTTCATCATTCTTGTTTAGGGTTTTTGGGTATATTCTCTCTCTCTCTCTCTCTCTCTCTGTGTCTCTACAAAAAAAGCTATGTTAGCTTTGTCACTCTATCCAGTCCTCAGCACCCCACCACCACCACATCTTCAGCCTCTCCTCCATTCAAGGGTTGACACGCGTCGCTTTGTGGTATCCTCTACTCATTCCAATCCTAAGATTCTCAAGTCCAACAAGAAGTCCAGGTTTGGACAGCCTTTGTCTCTGTATGATGATAGTGAAGAGGGGGAGTTGGAGGAGGAGGAAGATGATGATTGGTTGGATGGTGATGATGATGATGTGGGTTTGTCTTCTTTTTGTGTTTTGTTGAGTTTTTAATGTAAAGGTTTGATTTTGTTTGATGTGTGTGAGTGTGATTATGTTTAGCTCATTTTTGGTGAATGTGTTGGTTTCTCTTGTTTTTATGCTTTTGGATTTGGTTTTGGTTCACATTTGCAAGGAAGTCAATATTGATATATACTTGATCATTTGTGATAGTGTAGAAGTTTACTTAAATTGCTTTTTGAATGCAAATATTTGGTTTTGTTTTCTTTAAGTGTGTATGATGTTCAGCTTGTGAATTGAAGGTGATGTTATAGATTTATGTTTGTGTGTGTGTGTGTGGTGGTGTTGTAAAATAAGCATTAGATGAAGTGCTTTTGTAGCTTTGAAAGCAGAAGGCTATGAAGAGGCTTAGAAAAACTGGAAAACTGTGTGTGTGCGTGCCCGTATGTGGTTTTGGTAGTTAAGTAAACAATGCCTACACTTGTGCTTTTGTTTTGATTTTGTTGTAATATAATAATCTTCGTGTTGTGGGGTTGGCTTATTTGTGGTTCTTGGATATGATATGAGCTCTGTTAAGCAGCTGGTGATATTTATGTTTGATGTCATTAGATCAAGAGTTTGCTTCTATTGTGTTAGTTCAGTGACTTGGTGCTCAGTTGAGAGTGTAATGAGGTTTTGAATTTCAGAAATTTACTCCTTTTTGATTTTGTACTTATTTGCATTTAAAGGCATTTATTTTAGCTAGTGAACTCATTTAAATGATGGCATTGGATATTTTATGGAGAATGGTATCGATACATATACATTGTTAATTACCATGGATGCTACACCGCGCCGATTTCGATGGTTGAATCCATGTCCCTTTTCCTTCCTAGATTTTTTTCTCTATTTTGTGTAGCTTTTACTTTTTTGGTTGTTTGTTTCATATATGTTAGTTTGCCTTTACAATTTGAGCTGTGAAATTTTCGCCAGGATGACTTTGCAGAAATTCAGGAATATAATGTCAATGGAAAGAGATATAAGTCACAGAAGGGAGTCAATGCAAAACAAGGTATGCCTTAAAAGTTAAAAGCACTTGGTAGAGTTTTAAGAGACGACTGGTTTATTGATAATTGTGTTTGTGCAGGCAATCAGAGATCATTAGTAAAAGGCCAGGGCATAGAATCCCTGAAATCTGGAAGAAACTTTGGATTTGCAGAAGATCAATTAAATGTCAGAAATGGCAGGAATAAGTTGGCAAAGAGTACTGTTGCAAATCCTTATCGTGCTTCCTACAATAGTAAGGAAGCTGGTTCCTTGGACGTTGTTGGCAGAGGAAAGGTATGATAAGCTGTTGAGTTTCACTGTGAACCGTGCGCATGGTGAAAAGGATTTTAATGTTTTATATGTGTTTCCTTTGGTGGCCAGGCGATGACAAAGAATTCTATGGAGAATAGATATCAATGGCTATATGATGAAATAGATATGGACGAAAAATGGCTCCCACTTCTTGATTATCTAAGCACATTTGGACTCAAAGAATCTCACTTCATCCAAATGTATGAGAGGCACATGCCATCCCTTCAAATAAATGTATGTTCTGTGCAGGAACGGTTGGAATACTTGTTGAGTGTTGGTGTCAAACAGAGAGATGTCAGAAGAATACTTCTGAGGCAACCTCAAATTTTGGAATACACTGTTGAGAACAATCTGAAATCCCATGTGGCTTTCTTGATGAGTTTGGGTATCCCAAATTCTAGAATAGGGCAGATTATTACTTCAGCCCCGTCCTTGTTTTCTTATAGTGTTGAGAATTCATTAAAACCAACGGTGAGGTACTTGGTTGAGGAGGTGGGCATTAATGAAAAGAGTATAGGTAAAGTTGTGCAGCTAAGCCCTCAAATCCTGGTTCAGCGGATTGACATATCATGGAATACTCGTTATCTGTTTCTTTCAAAAGAAGTAGGAGCATCAAGAGATGATGTAGTGAAGATGGTAACGAAACATCCCCAGCTCCTTCATTATAGCATAGATGATGGTTTTTTGCCTAGAATAAATTTCCTAAGGAGTATTGGAATGGGTAATTCTGATATCTTGAAAGTCTTGACCAGCCTTACACAGGTAAGTTTGCTTCCTTGTATGCAAATTGGACCACATTAATAATTGTCTTCCTGCAAAATACATGCTTATTCTTCTTTGTTGCTTATAGCTGTTTAGGTTCTGCATTTATCATCTTTCTTCTAGGGTACTTATGATTTTTTTTGCCCCTTTGCTAAGTAGGATTTCATGTACAAGAGAGGCTAGTTTCCTCTGTAATCTAGTTTGATCACGAAAGGTGTTATCATTTTGTTTCTTTTTGTCCTTTTTCTTTTCAAAAGCTTCCTAAACGAATGTTGTTGTCAATGTGCTTGCAGGTGTTGTCTCTCTCACTAGAGGGTAATCTTAAACCGAAGTACATGTACTTGATCAATGAGCTTCGTAATGAGGTGAAGTCTTTGACCAAATATCCAATGTACTTAAGCTTGTCATTAGACCAGAGAATTCGGCCTCGACATAGGTTCTTGGTATCCCTTAAGAAAGCTCCAAAGGGACCATTTCCTCTGAGTTCACTGGTTCCAACCGATGATCACTTCTGTCAGCAGTGGGCTGGAACTAGTTTGGACAAATATTTGGCATTTCGGCAAAGGTTACTACTCAAGGATTTTGTAAACAAATATGACAAGCGAGGATGATACATTGCCCCGAGTTTTTCCTCTATTATTACAAAAGTTTCAAAGAAGCAGAGTGGCCTTTCCATCCATATAACTGACCTAAGAGAAGTTGGCTTTGTAGTATCGTTACAGAAGATTTTGAGGCATCACTCAGGTTCTGAGTACTATAAGACTGGTTAGCTATTATGTGGTTCTCTTTCACATTCAAAAGGCTTTATCTCGTACATTAGTTGTTTTTATTATGACAAGCTTTGCAGTATCATACTTTGTGCAGGAGCTGCTCCAGTTTTTGTATCACATTAAACATCTACACTTTCAGCCGAAAGCGTGAAGATGAAAATTGTAACTAACTGCTGGTTACTTACATTAGTGTTTACATCAAGGCATAGTTTATAACAATAAGGTTAGTTGTAAATAACTCAAATTTGTAGGTAATTGAAGTCTTTGAAGATTTATACACGTATTTATTCAATGACTTCATAAATTTTGATGGTACAACATAACACTTTCATGCCTCTGCACCACTAGATGAACTTCTAGAGACATCCAGTTGTTAAAAAAATAATTCTTCTTTATTGACAATTATTTATGCATTTACATGGTTTGCTATGAACTTGAGAGAATCCTTTTTTGCTGATATTGATCTCAGAAGTTTCCTTTCTGTATACTGTTTACAAATTGTTTTCTAATTATCACCCGACCCACTGCAGGTATGCATTCTAGGTGCCATATATCCAGAGACAATTCAAAGGAGCAAGTTCTATACTTGTGGACACATCCATACATAGTTATTCGGTCCTCTTAGCTGCCATATATCCAGAGACAATTCAAAGGAGCAAGTTCTATACTTGTGGACACATCCATACATAGTTATTCGGTCCTCTTAGCTGCCATATATCCAGAGACAATTCAAAGGAGCAAGTTCTATACTTGTGGACACATCCATACATAGTTATTCGGTCCTCTTAACACTTCTTGCAAACCTATAATCATTTTTGTTTCCCTGATGTCTTAAAAAGATTTTTTGTCTTTTCACTTTTATTCACTATTGGTTGGTTAAAGTGTACATATACTCTTTTAAGTTGCTTCATGCCATCTTTTACATGTGCTTCTTTTCATGTAAATACGTTTCTACTCTACATAAATTATGCTTCTTTGCAAATTTATTTGCTCCAATTTTCTATTGAATCATGTTTCTATACAACTGAAAGCATGAAAATTTTATAGTGATTCATTTATGATATGTTGTTTTCTGTATCAGGAATGAGCATAAATAATATTCAACCACCTTGTGATTGGTTTATGACTTTATGCCTTGCAGGATCCACTACTAAGTAGAGTACTTAAGCTGCTTTTGCTTTTGTTTTGTCAGTTTAAAGTTTGTCAGTGGTGGGTTCTTGTCAGAATCTGCCAACCAAAAATAAAGTTTAAAGTTGGATTCCTCACCTGAATTGTCTCCAAGAATTTCAAGTAAGCCTCAATGATTTGCGTAAGATGCTAGAAATGAGCTGTTTATTTAATCAAACTAAACTGATATATGATCAACAGGTTCTCTAACAGTACAAGGAGAGGTCATTTTTCATGTTGTGTTTCTGACTTGGTCATAGGTGTCTTCTTGTGCCTCAAACTTGATGTATATATGTTGTTCATAGGCCTTTGTTTTTACAATTTAGAACAAAGACATCCTCTTCCTTCTCACTTTTTTTTCTCTATAATTTTATGTTAGTGGAGCTTGAAATTCTAAACTTTTGAAGAAGAATAAAATAATAAACTTCTTCTTCATGAATGTTATTGTCATGGTTGCTCTATTTAAATGCCCCAAAGAAGGGGAAACCTTTTAGGATGCATAAAAAATTATTCTTGAATGCAACTTTAAAGTTGGTTTTTAGTCTTAGAAAAAGTAATTTGTCTTAGCTATTGTTGGATTTTGTCCAAATAATATTTAAGAATCCAAAATTTTCGTCATAGCTTACGAAAACTATTTTATTTGTGTCCCTTTGAACGTCTTCCCTAGAAAAATTGAATAAAATAACTATATTTATTATTTCAAGTTATCAATTTATAGTTTCTAGTATTTTGAGAATACGAATGCGGATTTATTTATTGATTTTTCCAATTTTTAATAAATTTTTTCATAAAGTCATCAAGTTAATGGAATTCATGTTTTATTTGGAATAAAATATCCTTTTGCGGCGTTTTCCAGTAAAAGACGTTTGTTTGTAATTATGTAAAAGTACTATGTAAAGTATGTGTCATGAAATTCTTGAAAGTAAATAAATATTTAGATAAACCGAAGAATTCGAAAACCATTAACCTTCGCAAGTTAATGTACTTGGCTGTCACTTGTCACTTGCTAGTCTACTTTTGCTGCCCTCCACTAATCTATAACTATCTTGAATTCTTTGGTGAAATCATCGCATCAATGACCAATTTTGTCAAGAAACATACCAGCAAAGTGGTGGTGACCCCATCCAATGGGGCTGTCAATTTCTTAAATTTTACAGTACAGCAGAACAAGAGATAATGAAAGAGACAAACTGCTAATAATGTCTACTAGGACTACTATAATCAGCAGATTCTTCTAGTTTCATTTGCAGTATAAATTGTTTTTAATATATGTAAAAGTTATAGCAAATCTGATCTTATATGGATGTCTCTTGTGGAAAATAGCCGCGTTCCCTGACATGTCTCTATCCATGCCTTCTCTCTTGTGTGTGCAAGAGAACAGATATATTGGCTTTACATTTTGTCTTGCATTTTTGTCTGCCTCCTTGTTCAACATGAAGTGAAGACTTGCCTTTTGACTTGGTATAAAAATACTTATCAATATCGTAAATTTTTTAATAATCTCCCCGTGTACTATGAATTATATATAACTACATTATATTCTGACGGAACTCTTTTTTGTAATCTCCCATATACTATGAATTATCCATAAACTACAATAAATTCTAAGTTACATATAAACTACATTAAATTCTGAGCAAACTCTTTTCGAATTATATATGAACTGCATTAGATTCCGAGCTCACTTATCAGGAACCTCCCACTGCCTCCCTACCAACTTGGTGGTTAATGTCAAGAGTGGCTTTCTTTGGTTTTCTTCATGTCATGGTGGGCCATGTTTTGGTGTTGATGCATGTTGAATGAATCAACAAACCAGTGCATGAAACACAATGTTGCATTGTCCTAGAAGTACCAGTTGACTTGCTCGGCCAATTAGTACTCAAGTCAAATATCAAATCTTAAACAAACAAACGAAACATAGAGGGAGCATAACTTTTGAAGATTAAAACTCCAATGTGATTGTTTCCAATCTCCTCGCCATTGTCACATGGAAAAACACATTGTGGTAATTTCATCTTTACAGCACAACTTTCGCTGTCAAGAAAGTGGTATGATAATCTGGGACATTACCATTCTGATGTATCAAATAAGGCGGTAAACGAACAAAGCAAGAGAGTTTATAAATATGCACTCTGATAGCAAGAGATGCCACTATATGAGGTGAAAATTTACAAAAACTAGCAACAAATTTTAATAAACTAGTTTATACTGCTGCAGATGCTGCTACTAAATCTTTTGTTAAAAGTTATTTCCATCTATAAAATTCGGAGTTCACGGAGATTCTAAACTTATTTTTAAGTCTCCAAACACTAACTTGTACCCTAGTTCTTTTGTTCTTCCACTAAAGACTGACTACATAACTAAACAACCATAGCCTTCTTCCTGTGCTTAAAAGATTAAAAAACTGTAAACCTTCATGTAAATCTATGTGTACTGTTTCTTTTCCTTTTGCTACTTCTTTCAACACGAGATGCTTCCGGTGTTGTCTTCACGAACCTGTATGTACGTTTAGAGAAATTTGGTTGACAAGCAAAGTTCAAGGGGAATAAAAAAAGGAGCTGATGTATATGATGTATCGAGCGGTAGATGTTGCCTTGGAGCCATTACTCTTTTTAACTCTATAGTTCTTCTGTGTATTGGTGCTGAACCTATATGACTGCAGTGCCAGTAGCTAGAGAAGCAAATGGACTATCTGGGAGATTTAGACCGTCACTGCGAGGACAAAAACAAAACATTAGAGAAAACCTGGTAAGGTAATGCAATGAAAGGTCAAAGAGCATTGACGTTTAAGTTGGAACAAGAAAATATATGCAACGGTTGTAATGCAATCGATTTGAAATAGATTGCAAGAACACCTTTTCAGCCACCTATAGCTTCAAGAATGTATAAGATGCGAAAATAAATAGCAAGATAGTTAGCGAAGAAAAGGAAAGTTGAGTACTAAAACAGAACTAGAGGCAGCGTGTGAATGCAGCTGAAATAATTATATGACATGTGACTGACATATTCTGCCAATCCCAACCTAAAATGGAGAAAGTTATTAGACATTAGTTTGTACCTCTCCTGGTCATTATACTTCGTCTCTACATGCCTGATTTTATCATCAGTGGTGGCACCATTGTTCAGAACATCGAGCAGATAATTGACATGTTCTGCTGAAGGAAACTTGAGATAATCTGCGTAATTACGTTCTGAATTAGAACAAGTGCGAAGACAGAATATATAAAACGGTGACCAAAGCAAATAAGGGGTAAAGCAACGAGATAAACAATGTACGGTTCATTTATTTTAAGCAGGCTGAAAAAGTTATAGACCTTCTGAGAGTTTCAAGCCATCCATAGAGTAGCCAAAACAAGGCTGATTGGACAGAGGTTTCTGCAATAATCGAAGCTCCGCAAGACGCCTCCTCTCCAGTTCAATGGCCTGTTCCTGCTCTTCCATTAACTGCTTCCTGATAAATCTAGAGGTCTCACATCCTCGTGAAACTGTGAGAAAAATGCGTTCATGATGTAAGAACTCTATAACATAATTCACTAAAAGAACCAAATGAATGAAGTGAGGAAAACGAGTGAATGGATCCACATACAATCGTACAATCACAAAATTCAGACAAAACTAAACATTCTCGAGGACGGAAAACCACAGTAGTTTGTCAAAAATGTTTGCAATTATCAAAGACCATGCCTAAATGTCTAACATAAGGCTTTAGACTGCCAAATAGTCAAATCCTTTGAGTTCGAATAAAGAAATTATAAAAGAGACTACTCACAAGAATGAAGCTCAGAGTCCATGTCTAGATACTGTGGACAAACGTACATGGAAGGATCCATTCTCTCTTGGTACCTTCTGCACAAACAAATACGAATCCATGAGAAAAAACCGAACATAAATTTCCTGATACAGCATTTGATGTATAATATATAAACATAGAAAACTTGAATCAATTCTACCTATTCTACATTTTGCGAAATAACAAAACGAAAGAGCAGATTATATATTAACCTATCAACAAGCTTTGATTTCTCCCTATAAGGTTTCACAAGAACTCGAGCCCCACAAACGAAATGTGGATTTCCCTTGGCCAGAATTATCTTTACGGTATCAGCACTGGCAAAAGTTACAAAACCAAACATCCGCTTCTGTTGGCAGGGAATTCTTACATCTTCAACAGGTCCATAGGAGCTATAGGCAAATCACAACACAATAAGAAAAATTGTGACAAGCGAAAAACGTATATAAAGAATGTGAAGATTATTATACCTGAAGTAGTTGGAGACATCGTCTTCCGAAAAAGTGCTCTCAGCTGGAAATGTTAGATATATCTGTCGCGATCCACTAACAATTGGACCAGGGTCACTCCTCTCATTCCGACCTTCCATGTATTTCGATGCATCTTCTGCCAATATCACAGCATGCTGTCCATGAGGTCTGCTACACATTATCATTTGAAAAAAAAAATAAAGAAAGAAAGAATCTGTTAGATAATGATACTACTACACATTAAATTTCACTAGACAACAGATACGTAGGATGCTATAAATCTTGCACCTGTCAATCAAACGGATACTGCTTTTCAATCTAGCAAGAAGCTTGGTTAAACTGTAACCAGCTTTTCCATGTCTTTGGCTCTCTGTGAGATAACCGTCGGCCTGAAGAACTTTCCCAAACTTCTCATAATACAACATTGGCAATGAAGCAATTGAAATAGGATTCCCTCTTCTCGATTTCAAAAGCTCAATGATTTCCAATTCTAAATTCTCAAGCGACCCCGGTAAGAAAACATGGTCTTCATTGAAACCATCCATTGAATTATGCCCAAACATAGGAGCATAACCCTCCGGAACTTGCGCATGATAGTACCTACAGTTACTCCCATGCTTACAAAACCCCTTGTTGAAGTAGTGACAAGTCTTCACAGGGAGTTCACTTGAAGTTTGATACCGACGACCACCTCTCGCGCCTATATTACTCAGACCAGCATCTGAGTAATAACAATCACTTGAAAATCCAGTATTCCCCAAACCAACTTGCTCCATTGGATCCTCCAAACTCAAAAACTGTGCCTGATTCTGGAGCTCATTGACAGCGTCCGTATAGCCTAATGGCAAGAAATCCGAATATTGCTTGGCAGCATTGCGATGCTCCCAAAACGATGGACCTCTAAACCCCCCTGATGGGGACAAAGCAGGCCCAGATGACACAGGCGAAAAGGGAGCGAACTGAAAAGGAGCCTCATTAACTGGTGGCGAAAGGGGAGATGCACCTGACTTGAGTGCTAACTGCTGAAGTTCAGCTTTGGCTTTGTATACAACATCCTGGATAACCACATCAGGACTCATAGCCAAATGAACCATTTCTTGGTCACCACGGTCTTGTAACAAAAGATACCCTATAATCTTTGTAACATTCTCAGGTTCCAATTTCTTGATTCTATCGAAAACAATCCTTGTAGACTCAGAAAAATCCATGGAACATGAAGCAGTATATATGTTCAATCACTGCAATTAGCACACAACAAACAACACAAACAAATCAACACTTTCATGTCACAAAAATAAGTACCAAATTATACATATTAAAGTAGAGAATCTAAAACATGATAATAGCAATTGAAAAGTTGCAGATCTCGTAGTACAAGAAACAAAACAGGATTATAGACAAAAACCAACCAAGAAAATCAAGGGTTTGATTGATTGTCAGAAGATTATTATTATTATTATAAACAAGAAATTATTAAAGCAGGAATTTGAGAACATGTGACACCAACAAAAATAGAAACAAAAAAAAATGCCTACAAAATTCAAGTTTCCTTTTTACTGTAATCTATAAAAGGATACAAAATATATATTCAATGAATTGTGAATATTTGACCCCCCACAAAAAAGCTGCATAGATTACCAGAACATAGGCAGAGCCAAAAATGGAACTTCTTTTTTGAATCTAAATCAGGGAAAAAAAAAAGAAGCAAACATAGAATCATTTGTAGAACAAAATTAAAAAAATAAAAAATTGTTCTTGACAAACATGCAATACCAACACAAATAAAGTATGACTTTGTTTTTTAAAGACTCCATGGAAACCAGAAAACATATACAATAAGTCAAACAAACACTTGAAAACATTAAATTTCTCATCAAAGCACAAAAATATCCCTGAAACTGAGACACCCCAGATGAGAAAAACTAGTACTATACACATATATGTGACCATTTTGTCCATACAAGGCTTGAACATGGAAAAAGAAAATGACCCCGTTGAGAAAAGTTGAAAAAAATGGTAAAAAAACATCAACTGACAACAAAGGAAGCAGAGACAGAGAGAGAGAGAGAGAGATCCAACATACATACCCACCAAATCTTTAATTCTGAGTTGGAGCAGAAAGTAGTGAGTCAGAAGAAGTTCCAACACAGAAACTGAAACTGAAACTGAAACTGAAAGCGGAACAACTCCATGTTCAAACACTTCACTTTCTCTCTGTATGTGTGTAACTACTATATCTATATAGTCTATAATATGTCTCAGGTGTGTTGAGTCTGCATATATCAAAAGTGACCAAACAAAAAAAGAGAACTAAACTGACACAAATGATGCTTTAGAAAAAGCACACACTGGTTTCAGTTCAAATACTCCAACAAATTAAATAAAAAAAAAAAAACGAAAAAACACAAAACAAAACTCAATTAACTTGTTAATTTTTTTAAAATTTTAATTAGAAAAATTAGTTACAACAAAGAGTTTTAAACTGATTAGTACACTACTTAAATGTACGACTAATGAGTTGATATGTTCTAATTTTTTTATTTACAAATAATGGAATATTGTAAATGACATAAATAGCCTTGTTGAGTAACATGATTTTTAATAATTTTTTTTTGGAAAAACCAATGTGCTAGTTTAGAGGTTTTCCAATCCCATTACAATTTTATATTTATATTTTTAAAAATATAAATACTGAACATTTTAAAATTCAATTGGTACCTATCAAATTCAATTAAAACCTAATTCTCATAAAATAAAAAATTCAATTAGTACCTCTGTGGTAAAAAATCTGTTCTTAAAATATTAAAAATAAATAAATACTATCATAATAAAACAATCTATACAAATTATTCCATAATAAATTTTAAACAAGAAGGGAAAATGTAATTGTTGAGTGGCACAAAACCTGGATTGTTTTTGTCTTTCAAGGGGATTAATCCTCCTTAAATGTGCACCGTTGGATTCTCCCTCGTTCTGCACAACAAACAAATCTCAAGCGGTGGGGTGTACCAAAGTGTACATACACCTTGCAACCAATCCAAAAAAGCTTACCTCATGCATTAAAAAATTAGAACATATGTTATTGGTTAATTTAATGAAAAAGAATATATAAATAAACAAAATCTCACCTTCAAGTAAGTATATAAAACCCAAGAGAATCACTTGATTTTAGTAAATTGCAACAAGATTGAATCAGATGACTTGATATTGATAGATTTTATTAGAATAAAATGACTTAATCTCGATGGATTTTAATAGGAATATCATAAAATAAATTGATCTGGAAAGACTATATCTTAATAGAACTTTCGATAGATTATAATAAAATTACGATTGAATAACTTGATTTCAATAGATTTTATAAAAACTTTAATTGACTGACTTCATCTCCGAATTCTCAATAGATTTCAATAGTAAAATGATTTGATCTTAATATATTCTAACTTTGAATCGACTTTGAACCGAGCTATGATTTTGAGTCTTAGAATAATATATTTATATACTACAATCACCCAATATGTTTTGACGATAAAGAGAGTTAAATTCAATTTAGTTGTGTCCCAAGATTGATTTACCCTCACTCTAAATGGTAACTAAAAGAAAATAAAGAAATAATGTTACATATTTTTTTTATGTTTAAAGATAGATACAAATAAGGACATGAAACAATAGACAATACATTTTGATTAATAAGGCAAATTAATTAAGCACCATTAGATGACAAGGCCACTTGCATCATGAGGCCCCCACGTTATTCTAATAAAATTTTCCTCTTGTTCTAGTAGAACCTTTTTTTTTTTAATTTTTTTTTTAATGTCTCGTTATATGTAATAAAGGAGAGAAATTTGGTATATAATTCGTGTGGGGCTATTAACATGTTTAGTTACAACACACACCATTTGTTTAATCATCGAAAAATCGGCATCATCATTCTATTCAAGTTAATTTATAAAAATAATATTGGGGTATGTGGTAATTCTGCTTAAATGTTGAGGGGTAATTGTGGAATCTCTGAAGGAAAATGACCGGTTCAACCGGCTGCAGAGGTGGTAAAAAATGAAAAAAAAATAAAAGGAGGGAGAGATTAAAGGGTAAAAATGGAAATTAATAAGAGGATTATAATATAAGATATGATTAGAGAGAATTAAGCGGGATTTCGGTTATGATTTATCATTATCTCCGCCGATTTTCGGCAAAAGCTTTTTTTGACTTCACTTTAATAAATTATTAATTAACTTTTGTGTGAGAATTGGTCTTTTCTTTTCTTTTTTTTTTTCATTATAATAAGAAATTAACTTCTTTTTTTTTACAGAGAAATTAACATTTTTGAAGGTATATTAAGAAATTATTATTTTCTTGAAATACAGCGTAACGACTAAAAAAAATCTAAATCATTATTGATATGAATGAAGACTCTATATCTCGTTGATATTATTAAGAAATTAATTTTAAAATAAACTATTATGTTTACAATATATTGTATTTCAATTCATGTAAATGATTATTTTGGAAAAAATATATATATTTTTTCATATATATAAAACTTCTTTTTCTTTAGGGTTGACTCGCATTGGTTATGATTTTACTAAATTTGGTCAAAATCAAATATTATAAATGCAACAAAAAAAGGGAGATTTTTTTTTCTTTTTTTAATAGTATGTAAATTGTGAATTACATTTATGATTAATCTTTTTTCATTTTTTGAAATGAGTAGCCTTATACTTTTTTATAAGATAAGTTCGAATTAAAGTGATACATGAGAGTGAAAAAATATAACAATTATAATAATTAATTATCTTTTATGTTGATGTGTTATCGGATTATAAATAAGTATTAAAAATAATAATAATAAAAGAAAAGAAGAAGAATAAGCTATCAGACAATCCTATCTCTAAATTTATGTACTCATATTAAAATTTGTTAAGGTTGAAGTCTCACCAACCACTTTTGTAAGCATTATAGGTAATGTTGTTCCTTTATTTAAGAAATATTTTATCTAGACAAATCTCAGTGTGCATATGATTTATTTTGTATTAGTCTTAACAAGTAAAGTTAATAAAAATAGAATTTCCACTGTTATTTTCATGAATACACAAGTCAGCTAAATCTGTTATTTAAAATATTAAACAATTTATTGTAATCATTTTATTATCATAAAATATTTGTTTGACCATATAATGTGATCATGAGATCAAAAATTGATGCTGTCTAAGAAAAAGATGGCTTGTTAATTAGTACTGTCATATATATTTACCCAAAATTTTATATTTCTTTTTAAAAAGAAATTAGAAACAAGAAGACTAATTTTGATGTAAATCATGATGGTGAGGCTTTAAATAAGGCATAAAAGTTAATATTTCAATGATCATTGGTACGATGGATATCATTATGGTCCATAGCTAAGCTAATTGTCATGATCAAAAGTAGATTCAATTTTAATGTTTGTGGTACCAATTATTTCAAACTTGCCATTGTATCGAGAAACGATAACTTGTAATCTAAGAGGGGGTCGTAAGAGCCTAAAAAATCGAAATGTTCATTTTGGACCACAATATTATTTCCACAGCACAAAAAAGTGGTATTCTTACATTTATTCTTTTGTAAATAATGTAAGATTCAAACCTTATAAAAAATACGTAAAATAAAGTTACACAATCGTTTCATTAGAAATAGACGTGCATTAATGTAATATATTTAATAATATAAAATATTTGTACATTATGATACTCACTTCTCAACCTAGGAAGGGCTAGATTGTATCTATAAGTTGTTGTGTCATTATCTCCATTATCCAAAGACATTCCATAAGATTAGCAATTGAATTATCATCTATTAATTAAGTCTTAATTATATTGTGTAGGCCCGTCTTCATCTATATCCCTAGTTTGAAATTGAATTAGCATATTGATTAAAGAATTTTTCTTACTAATTTTATCAATTAATAAAATTGAAATCGTGTCATTCACCCATTATCTCAATATATTTCATAAAGATGATTAACTCATCTTCGATAATAATCATTAGAGTAATTTATTTACATTAAAATACGTAACAGCAAATTATAAATCCATTTGAATATTAGAGGGAGTTTAGACCATCAAATTAGTAAAAAATTTACACATTTTTTTTAAAAAAAAAACAACTTAAGTGCTCATATATATATATTTTACCTTAGTTGTTGCTAGTTATTTATAATTTTGGTATGCTCTTCAAAGATAAATTTATGGTTCCGTCCCGATATATAACAAATTATTGGCTTCATTAAAAAAAAAAAAAATCAAAATAAATTGGTAAGGTGTGAGACCTACTTTTTTGTTGCTTCTCACTGAAAAAAATGATTCATTTAAAATAATAAGTGATAATAAAAAAACATTAGTGGGTGTCATTGTTATAGAGTATACTCTATTACTAATCAATCATTTTCAAAGGGCAGTATACGACCCCATCAAACATTAATTTATTTAATTAAATTACTGTCTTGATAATGAAGTTGCTGTGTATATATATTATAATAACATGATTGTGTTTGAAAAAATTAAATTTACTTAGAAAACTTACCGTCTCAATCAAGTTGACAATCTAATAAAATAAAAAAAACTGTACAAATAACGACAACAACAACTATTTATTATCTGTATTACAACTCACATCCTCCAATACATTAATGTTTATATTTAATGTTGATACGTACATGTTTTCATGGTACGATATTAGTCGGTTGTTGTGTGACTATATGTTATAATGAATGTAACTGGAAACTGTATTTTTAACTGTGATATAATTCATTGCCGTATAATCCGTACTTTATAGATATTATAGGAATACGAGATAAATTAAATGTATTAGAATAATGAATTTTGATCATAATTAAATTAATGAATTGTGTTCGAATTTATCGAACAAGTGATATATTAATATAAATCAACTTCTCTTTCTTGCTCTCTCTCCCCCCCATATATATATATATATATATATATATATATATATCTTTCTTTTATAAGTAAGAATTGATTTTAATAATATCAATTTAAGTTTGTGTCCTATTGATCACATACAAATAAATAATAATAAACATTAATTATGAAAAACTCAAGATACCCATTTATAAACAATAATGCTACTTGGTACAATTAATTTCTAAATGATGTGAAATCCTTAAAAGTAGGAGGATTAATCAATTAAAGTTGACCAATTCAAATTGAATTGGTTAGTTCTCTCATGTTTTAGGACGTCGTGTCATTTGGATACCAAATTTGAACATCATTTTTGACAAAGCAACATTACTCATAAATCAATCATACTAACTAAATAATTCAATCATGCAACTGAAACATTGCAAGTTTAATGACTGAATATGATTATCATCGATGGAATAAAATTTGTTTTAGAATTGATGAAAAGAATACATCAATGTAATGTTAATGGATAAAAATGCATTTCTCATTTTATTAAAAAATTTTAATAATTTATTCATTTGGGTCTGACTACTTTATTGGTTGGATAATCTTACCCATCAATTACATCAACTGGATTTGTTGCAAAGATGTTTTTATTGAAATCAATCAAATGATTGTAATTGTTGGGTAAGGTTACTCAACTGATAATGTACCCAAATCTCATATATATATATAGCTAATAAGAATATTCATGTTTCTTTAATAAATATTACAAAGTTTATATTAAAGTGTTTAATATCTAGATTTTTTTTTTTTATAGTACAAGTACATTCACAACAACTGAAACCATCGGATCTAAACTTTATAGTATAGTTCGGATCGCTGCTCTATACTCTTTACTCTCAACTAGACGAAAGAGAGTGATCCACGTTAAGTGGGAAAAATTTTCTACCAACTCATGAGGAATTTATTTTCATACATATGGACTAAAAGGAAATTGCCCTCTTTTTGCGGGCAATGGTACTCAAATTCTGCCATTTGCTTGGACACAAGCGGGCTAGGTGAAAATGATGTCATCGCACCACTCCACTTTATAGTATTAAATAGCTAGGTTTATGTCAAATTTCAAATGCATCACAGTGTTGAATACCACAAATTTATGTTAAAACTTAATGCATGCATGTGAATTTCAAATTTTGTTAAAATTCAAACGTCATTTGTGTGATAAGGTGTATTGGATGTGAAAAAAGTTCATGATAAATGAATTATCAATTATTAAATGTATTTGACTATTCCTCAAAAAGATAGTAATTACATTTGATATAAAGTTTTTAGTTTTTTTTTTTTTTTTTCATTTTGCTTTATATTAAAACCAAAAGCAATCTAGAATTCCAGTCAAAATAAGATTGAAAAATGGGTGAGGATTGAGCTAGGCATGTCAAAATCTCCTTTTTGTGGTGCTTATTATCTGCTTCACATGATTTCACCTAATCATTGTTACCTGTCCAGGCAATATGTGGTCTGTGTTGAAAATTAAGGCAAAAAAAGTAGATTCAAGAAATAGGCAGCATTCATGTCTCCAAGTCATTACACATAACAGTGTTTGTTGATCCTAGCCATGCTAGGATTAAAACCGCTAACTACACTACTATAGGAGAGTGCTTAATTTATTATTATTTGTATACTCCAGAATCCACCAAACTTACTTAACGAATTCGAATCCATAAAAGAAGCTTCTTTTCAAACCGGTTGTCTTTGAAAAATGAGAAACCATAGTTTTTAATAATATAGATGCTTGTAAGGGAATTAGAACATTAAATTTTGTGGGAGGAAATCTCCAACCATTCTGCTAATTAACTTCTCATGACTACTCCATGCTGCTTTCTTTTTTTCTTCTTTTTATTTTTGTTTTTGTTTCTGTTATTATTATTATTTTTTTGACATTATTAATACATTTACAATTGCCAAAACCACCTTGATATAGATCCTACGGTATGACGCAAAACTCAACTCTAATTTTATTTTACTTCCTAATGGATGGAAAAGAGGGACTCATATTAAGTGGAAAAAACTACCCACTAATTAGATGAATATAGTGGAAATTTACTTATATATATATGAGTTAGAAGATAATTGTCAACTTTTTGTGGATAAGGATACTCAAATTCTGTTATTGCTTGGGAAGAAACGGACAAGGTGGGAGAGATTATCATCTCATTACTTCACTTGAGAGTACTCTATGCTGCTTTCTAAAAAATATATTTGTGTTAAAAGTGCTTTTGAACATGCATGTACAATTTGTGTAAAGATACTTATCATTCAAATATTTGAAACATATATGAAATCATAATGATCAAGAACAATTGGAAAAAGCTATGTAGATCTTTTTATTTTTCATATGTGTAATACTCTAGTAAGAGTATTAGTTTTTTATTAGGTTGGCCTTATGATAGTCTCTCATATTAACACCTCAAGGTTGTAGGTTCAATGTATATTTCATTCCTTCCAAATTATTATAATTAGTCAGAAAAAATATTCAACTTATAAACAAACATGAAATATATGGAAATACATTATTATAAATGTGGACAACTTTCTTAAGCATATAATAATTTTAAAGGAAAAGATACATTTAAGTGTTTTCCAGAGAATATTTTAACTTGTTCTTACTTCTTAATTCGAAAAATATTTAGATAATTGTCATATTCAACTAGGACTAATGTTTTTGTCAATTAACTAATGCCAATCTAGACCTCATCATGTCAAATGTATATTGTTGGTGACAAATTGCCTATTTGTATGGTCAATAAATAAATTAATTTGTGATCATGACAATTATAGCTTTGGTCTAAGTCGATAACAATAGCCATTTAGTATGGTCAATTACAACTGAATTATTGTTTCCTAAACCAATAATAGAGAGGTATTTTAGGGTAGACATTAACCTAAATATGTAACAAGAATCAAGAAAGCTAAGTACGTGGCGTTTCATTTTAGATTTGCAAGCTTTAGTGCACTTCATAATGTCACATCAACAATCATTTATCATGCTATTTTCTTTAATGAAAAAAATAAAAACATATCTTGACACAATAATGATAATACAAATATAAGAATTTCCAATATATTTAGAGCATCTTTCCTTTTTTTTTTTTTTTGGGTATTACGATTGATCTAAAAATTTGAGAATTCAAACCTATAATCTCAATAATCTAGGTGTCAAATGGTATACTATTATACCAAACTTACATCGTCACATATGTCTAATACACTACACGAGCGATCTTAAAATATATTATTATAACATCGAAAATTATCTGTTAAAGAAGATTATTCCTCACATGTATTGATAAATATGCATTACGTGACTTGAATTCTTACTACAAATGTCTAACCACTTGATTTTTGAATTACATTAGTCCAAATTTTGAAACTAGTAAAACATCTCTTAAATGTCATTTAATATTGGTAGAGATCTCATGAGATGAATTCACTTCAAAAGTCAGTAGTAAACTAATTAGATAAGGATGCAATTATTTTATTTTAGAGGAAAAATCATTTTAGTCCCTAACTTTTATATTAGTGTTAATTTTTTAATTATGTTTTCTAAAAAGACGAAATGAACCTTAATTTTTCGGAAAAGTGTCAAATTAGTTCCTTCCATCGGTCAACTAATAGTCAAACTTAACTGATAGCATACTAAATGAGGGTAAATTTGGTATTTCTAATTATAATGGAGAAAGATGTAAAAAGAAGATAAAATAAGGGGAAAAAAAATCATTTAAAACAAATGAGGAAAAAAATTTCAAAAAAAAAAAATCTCATTCAACAAAATTATTTAAAAAAAAAATCATTTTGTTAAATATGAATATTATCTCAAAGCATATACCAATTATACTATAAATATATGCATCTCAAATATATAATATTATAGACTGAAAAAAATTAATAGATGCAATAAAAATATTAAACAGATGGAGCAAAAACAGAAACTGTAAATATATTAAAAGCTAGAGCAAAAATTTTGAAAAAAAAAAAACAAAAATTACAAGCTAAAGTAGAAATTAAAAAAAATAAAAATAAAAAAAATACTTCCCATGAATAAAGATTTAATGAAAATTTTTAATTGTAAGAGTAAAATGGTAATTTTATAATTAATAAATATACATAAGATATTTAAACAAAACTACAACCAATCAAAAATTTTCTAAGGGTAAAACTGTAACTTTATGAAAATTATATGCAACTCATTAAGGGTATTTTGATAATTATATATTATTATAATATTTTACTTTATTTGAGGGTATAATGATCTTTTATCTATTTTAATAATGTCCAGGGTTAAATTAGTCTTTTCACGTTTTTCATTAGGTTTGACCGTTAGTTAACTGATGAGAGAGACTAATTTAATATTTTTTCAAAAATTTAAGGTTTATTTCGTCTTTTTAAAAAATATAGTTAAAAATTTGACACTTTCTCAAAAGTTAGAGACTAAAATGATTTTTTCCCTTTATTTTATATACATAATTACCATATAATCGTAAAATTCACTTAACGCTACATGCGAATCTGGATATTTAATATAATTGCACCAAAAAATATCTACTCTCTCGAGAGCGAAAAAATCATCCACATATATAATGAATTACATACAATAAGACTTGAATCCTTATTATAAATATAAAAAGGAATATGCTAATTATTTGAATTATGAGTAAATTTATACTATACTAATAATTATATAAATCATATTTTATTAAGTAACATAAAATCATGAAATTAAAGTTGAATTCTCAATATAATTTTGCATAATTTTGAAATCAATCCATTTGAATTTTAAGTTATTACTACATTTAAAACTAACTTAGATTATGTTAAAAATAACTTAGTTTATATTTATTTGTAATAAAATGAATAATATTAGATATAATCAAACAAAAAACCTTTGATTTTGAATCCATGAACGTCCAAGATTGCATAAACCTGTTGCAAATTGCATAATTAGTAGACAATAGGCAGTTAATAGGTTCGGTGGGTCACAAATACAATCTACAATATGTGGTCGACATGGTAGGGTACGGTTGGCTTATTTAATGCTATATGGGGCCCACGAGTTTGGTCGGTTCTTCTATTGACCTTCCGATTGTGATTTTGAACGGTGATTGATTGATCTTTTGATGAAGACATACTTCAGAAAACAGTGGGACATTAATGATTATGCGCTTGTTAGGATTTTTTAAAACTAAATATCATATTCATGGCTTGAAAATCCAGTTCTATTGCAGCTGGGTCTGGGGGTGAACCAGTTGCCACAAGAGAGTTCTAGCCGTACTCTCATTTCTGTCTGGATTCTATTTTGAAGCTATTCTCACATGTACTTCTGGGTCTCTTTTCTTCTCAATTTCTAAGAATTTATTCTAACCGTATCTTAGAGTTTATATTTAAATTATAAATATGTAAGATGATACTCAAATTGTTATTATGATTTTATGATTAAGAAAATTAACCATAGAGTAGTCTTTCATGACTGAAAAATGTAAAAAATGTTTTTTTTTTTTTTTTTTAAGTTGATGAAATAATACATAGATTTTGGAATGATTTTTTGAAACCACATTTGATAAATTGTCTCATAAAAATATAAATAAAAACTATTAATAAACAAATTCTCCTAAACTAAACTACGATTTCATATGGTTCAATGATGGAGGATACTTAATCAATTTGATAATGTTTTAGGTTCGAATTACCCGGGGATTAAAAAACGTTTATTTAACTTATCAATGTACTGGCTTCGAGTTTTTGAATCTTAGATTTTATTTAAGAAAAGTAAGACTCCTGAACAAATATAGGGCATCAGTTGGTACGATTAGATTTTAAATGGGCTGGTCGAGTGTTACAAATATATGTCTATTTCAGGCCCAGACCAAGGCCCATAATGATCTAATTGACGAGAAGAAAAATATTTTGGTTTCTGAAAATTAGTGATCAGTCATCTCAAACTAATATTAAGGTGTTTTATCATTATACATTTTTTCTCATGAATAAGGTTAAAAATTAAAAAAAAAAACATATTAAAGATATGATTATAAAGTAATTAAGTTATTAAAAAGTATGTTTTCATTTTCAAAAAAAAAAAATAAAACAGTAGTTCTTATTTACTTGCAATAAAAATTAAGATATAAATTTTTAAAATTGTATAGCATAATCAAAGTAGAAAGATTGTAAGTTTAAGCACACCTTGATTTGATTCACGTCAGTTTAAGGAAAAACGTTTTTAAACCGTAGAACTGGAATTAATATTACAAATATGAATATAATAGGTTTTTAATCTTCTTTGAGGGTAAAATTCTTCAACTTCATTAGATCATATAAACTTAGGTTAATTTGTTGAGCCATGTGAAGCATACCCAAAATATCATATTATCCTCAAGTTTCACATTTAAACTAAATTAACTGGACTAGCATTTTTTTTTTTTTGGAAAGGTTGGACTAACATGATGTTGTCACTGTCTCTACTAGATCATGATACGTGGAGTACACAGCCAATCATATTAATCGAACACATTATACAATATGTTGTTGTTGAAAAGGGTATATGTGTCTCTGTAACTATATCCTGGAACCTGGAAGATATCTTAGCCAAAACCATTCCAATTGTTGCAAAAATTCTTAGTCACTATCATGAGCATCATATTCATGGCAACATTTCAAATAACTATATGAGTTGGTCCAATGCAACGAGCGGCTGATCATTGCTTGAAACAAATTGCTTCTCATGGTGATCACCATGGCAGTTTAGCAACTGAGATTAGTCAAATCAAGTATTATACAGTCCAGTTATGGTTTTTTCCTTTCTCTATCTCTAAAGTTTGTAATAACTATAAAAAAAATACTAAACTTTTAGAACATGACAAATAAAATAAATGATTTTGGCCTAAGTCAATACTGACAATAATTTAATTTAACTCATTTTTTTTTTTTTTAAATGGACTAGAGACATATTTTAGGTACATTAACCTAATTATGTCTTGAAACCTACAAAATAACACAGCTACAAATTGTTACTTATTCTTATTAGATATAAATTGCGGTGGGTATGTTAAATTATCATTAAATCAAATATTATACAAAATTATCTAAGATAAATGTTATGTAATATTAGATAACCACTTCTCAATTCACTACTCTAATATTATCGGATTAATTCTATAACATTTCAAAATTGTATTATGTTAATATAATTAAATTCGAGATACCAAAATTAAATATATATGTAATAATTTTTGAATTGTTAGGATTATCCATATCTACCATTCATTATATCTAAATTAAAAGAGAAAGAATATATATAAGTATATATATTGAACTTTACCTATTCATGGTATGATTTTTTTTTTTTTTTATTGATATCAAATCGGAATATTTCTAGACTCTGAAATATACTGTTTAGATTTTTGTTCTTAGAAGTGGGATAAGGATATTCATATATAATTAAAAAAATATCCCCATATGAATGACAGGATGCGGATCGAATCATGAGTATGGGCGGGGTTGGCTGCACCCACTGGACCTGGCTCATTTGCCGCATCGCATGGTATGGGGTACTTGACCCCCTATCGATATCGCCAAAGATTCTTTTCAAGCTTCAATCAAATTCATTTCTTATGTCCTTTAAAAAAATATATATATATATATATATATATATATTCTTATGTTTTATTTCAAAAAAAAAAAAAAGAAAAAAAAGAAAAAAGAAAAATACATTTCTTATGTTCCGATGCCATTTCTAATTGCAAAAAAATCCAATCTTTTGCTTGTTTTGTGAAAAAAGAAAACCCCTTTTGAAATCTTTCACAGGTATGACACACACTCGTACTAGCTTTTTCGTTGTTTTCTTGTTGTAACTTCTGTTATATGTATACGCATATATGTTGCTGTTTGATGTTCATATTGGAATTTTATTGGTGGGGGTTTGACGTTCATATTGGAACTTTATTAGTGGGGTTTGAATAAAGATTGAAAATTTAGTGTTTTTAGTGGATTTTCTGAGATGTGTAGTTTAGATATTGATGAGAAAAGCAGTGAAAGCATGAACCCTAACTGGGAATTGTTGTAGGATTATCTTAAATTGGAAAAAGATTGAAACTTTAGTGTTTTTAATAGATTGTCTGAGATGGGTAGTTTAGATAATGATGAGAAAGATAGTAAAAACATGAACCCTGATTGGGAATTGTTGTTGGATCACTTTGAACAAGTTATGGCTTCTGGGGTTGATGAGGGTTTGCACGTAGATGTGATAATGAAGCTAGCTCATTTTTGTGATCGTGTTCCTGAAGAGATATTGAGTAGGACTATTCCAATTCTTGCCAAGGTTTTTGATGATGGTGGGAATTTTACCAGTTCGGGTTGGTCTGTTCGACAAGCCGGTGCTGCCTGTTTAAGACGAATTGCTTGTCTAGGTGATGGGAGGTTGACAACTGAGATTGGTTTGTCTGGTGCTATACATTCTTTGTTGAGGTTGTTGCCTGAATCTGAGGGTGGTTTTCGAAGAGTTTTGCTGAAATGTCTGTGGAGTGCGGTAACGTTTGGGAGTGCAAATCGGGAGATTGTAGCGATGAATGGTGGGTTGGAGATTGTTGTTAGTATGTTGAGTTCGTGTAATGATGGTACTAGGAGGTATTTGTTGGAAATTTTGAGTGCATTGGCATTGAGGAGAGAGGTTAGGAGGGCGCTTTCTGGTTTAGGAGGGTTGAGATTTCTCATTGAGGCGGCTCAGTTTGGAAGTATGGTTTCTAGAGAAAGAGCATGTCAAGCAATAGGGTTACTTGGGGTTATAAGGCGTGCTAGGCGTAGGCTTGTTGAATTGGGAGTCATTCCAGTTCTCGTGGAGTTGTTTCGTGTTGGAGACTCAACTACAAAATTGTTGGCTGGTAATTCTCTTGGTGTGATTTCGGCTCATGTTGATAACATTAGGTTGGTTGCTGAAGCGGGGGTTATTCCTTTGTATGCTGAGCTACTGCAGGGATCCGATTTTGTTGGTAGAGAAATTGCTGAGGATGTATTTTGTATACTAGCTGTTGCAGAAGAGAATGCTGTTTCGATAGCTGAACACTTGGTTAGAATTCTCAGAGAAGGTGACTATGAATCAAAAACTGCTGCTGCTGATGTTTTCTGGGATCTTTCAGGCTACAAGCATTCGATATCCATTGTTCGAAGCTCTGGTGCAATCCCGGTTCTAGTTAATCTTTTAAACGATGGAAATGTCGAAGTTAGGGAAAAGGTATCTGGGGCCATTGCTCAGTTAAGTTACGATGAAGCAGACCGAGTAGCACTCACTGATGCAGGGGCAGTGCCTCTTATGCTTGACTTATTGCACGATGAATCAGAAGAGCTGAGAGATAATGCTGCTGTGGCTCTCGTAAACTTTTCTGAAGATCCTTCTCAGCGTGAGAGAATATCTGACGCGATTGATGATCAGTCATTTCAGAGTATGCAAGATAGGATGATCAGACTTCGTGCTTCTGATGAGCAGATGGTTAGGTCCATGCAACGGATGAGTATTGAGCAACTTACTTCGGACCCTTATCTTGTCTAATGGTTTTCTTTTACCTCTTCATTAGTTGTTCTTTTCAAAATGTGTGCATATTATCTAAAACAAAAATTCTGCATGCCGGCATTTATAGTTGATGATGTTGTTTGGTCGTTTGAACCAAGTACCTCTGCATATCCTATACTGGTGTTGCTCGGGATTCTCATGCCTCATTTGTAAATTATAGGGAACAGGATATAGATTTTTTATTTATTTTAATATGATAATACCAATCAAATTTATTAACTTTCTTCGTATTCTAATATTCATTTCATCGTAAAGTTTTCCTCTTGTTTTGCCTGAACTTGGTTGTAATTTCTCTCTGCTGGAACATTGAGGGTCAAATAGTAAGTGCATGCATCGCGGCTGCCCGATTTTCCACTTTTGTCACCCCTTGAGAAAATGGAAAATGTTAATGAGAAGAACAAGCTACAACATAAGTTATGCTATTTATGCCTGTGCTGCATGGTCCTAATTTGCTTAAGTGATCTTTGAAATTTCAATTTCTTTTTAAAGCAATTGTTTCTGTTGCTTGAGCTATCTATAAATAAGATGGTGGAACAGAAGAGAAAAAACTCGACATGTTGTTGTTCTGTTCAAAGTATTGATAATGTAGATTGAAGTGTTTGCTTATGTCTTGCTTTCTGACTTGTTTTGGCTCCTTCATTACAGTATAATAGAGTATCAAAGAGAAGGGCTTTAATTTTATTTATTTCAGCTGCACATTACCAAATGAGAAGTGTTTCTAACTATCTGCATTGATTTTGTTCGATTTCGAAATACTCCAAAACATACTATACTTTTGTTTGATTTCGAAATACTCCAAAACATGCTATACTTTTAGCAGAACAGAACCATCATCTCCACAAATTACAGGTACAGGGAAAATCAATGACGGCGGCACAGGTTACCACCACTCTGTCCTCCTTCTCATCCCCTTCCAATGTCAGTGACAGCACACCCACATCATTACAAAATTTTTGAGAAACATCAAAAATGGACAAATTAGATTACATTTTATTCAACCTTATAGTTGAAATTCAATGGCCGGATGCATCTTATATAGAAGATTAAGTCTAGTATAATTTCATCATCTTAAAACTAACCATCTTACCCGTAATGTGCACTGCTGGCAGAGAATGTTTATTTAGTCTTTGGTAATAATTTAAGTATGAATCATCTCATCATAGTTGGTATTTTTTTTTTTAAAAAAAATACTAACCATTTGTACCGGCTGCTCTCTCCATTGCCTTGGACCGTCATTTGTCGCATCTAACTTGCAACTTAATCACTATCTTTTGCTGCACCATTGAATCAAACTAAAAATTCTATTTCAATGATAATAATAATAATAAATAACAATTCAAATTTTAGTTGTCCAAATGTGCACCACACATGTTAACAAGACAACACCAGTCACTTGCACTACTCAAGCCTGAAAGTGCGACATTGAATTAAAGAGCTAATGCGTTGTTTCAAGTTGTAACTACTTTGCATGAAAAAACATAGATGCCATGAAGGAGATACTTCTTGTTTTAAAGTAAAGTAACTCACCTTCATAGCTACAAATGAGTTAAATAGCTCAACTTTATAACTCACCTAGAATTGCATAGCTAGAGTCCCATGTTATATTTGTATATAGTCCCATGCTATGAATTAACCTATTGCATAGCTAGAGTCCCATATTATATTATATTTAGTCCCATATTATGAATTAATCTATTCGGCATTAATTCTTATGCTTTCATTTTAATAAATTCTATGAAGAAAGTAAAAACTCTAAAAACTCTTCTAATATAAAACAACTAAAGGATTTATATGATCTAAGGAGCCTTTTTAATTGATAGAAAAATAATTAACAATTTTTCTTTGAAACACTATTATTTAAGCTGAAGGAATTTAAAATAAGAGAAAAAGAAGCTCCATTGGAAACAATCTACAACAAGCAACTTTAAAGCCATGATTATTGACTCGATAATCGAGTCATATATTAAATTATTGATTTTTCGCCACAAACAAGATATTAAAACCTCTGATTCTCGCTTTTAATTCTTTCAAGTTTAATAGTATAGAAATATTTTATATTTTGATGACAGTCTCATGGAATTTTACTGAGGAAAAAGAGATTTGCATGCGTGGTAACAAACACAATCTTCAGCAAGTTAAGGAATGATATCAACCAAGATCATGCAGAAATAACCAACTTTTTCTTGATGTCCAATCTTGAGACACAAACATGCCTAATTAGTACAAACAGGATCCATAATATATATACTAAGATATATGAAATGAAATATTCTTCAATGCCTTATCGCTTGGCCCAATAATGATACATTATATATATGGTATTAATGACCAATCACATGTAATACTTGTATTGACTCAGAAATAAAAAAGTTATTCTCATGTCCAACACGTGCTTTAGAAACACAGGATCCACAAGATTATACATCACTCTCTTGCATATAATTGCGCTACAAATTTGGAACTCGGAACTAGAATCTTTCTCAAGCTCTTAAACATTATACACTTAACAGGAAACATTATTAAATGCAAATATATATATATATATATATATATAAACTTTTGTATTGCTCAACGGGAGAAAAAAATGGACAGAATTTTCACAACAAATCTAAAACAAATCCTAGACTTTATTTGGTATCTTGGTTTCTCTTTATACAATAACTGATCATAATTCCCAAAAATTTGCTATCAATATATCTTCTTAATTATAGAAATGATATTTCACTTGGCATAAGAATCCTCATGATATGGTTCATATTCAATTTTTCCTCCTTTGATTGTGTTTTGTTGATTACTCATTTCCTTGTATATATATCTCATATCATACTTATGTATATATATGACAGAATAATGAATACAATAGTTTCTGAGCTTCTTATATCAATAATTATGTCGCTTTAATAACATACTTTTTAATTAGTTTTAGCATTTAATGGTTTGTTCAAAGGCTTCTCAATCAAGATACATATATATATATATATATATATATCTCAACTTTTATTGCCTTTTAGAAGAAGATCAAGCTACAACCCTATAAATTGCATACCCTAATGTTGCATATACACTTTAACAAACCTTTTCTATTCTTTTTTCGAACAGCATATCCATATCCTTGTCTCTTCTACTGACAAAATATCTGTTGGAGTGGTAAAGAAATCGTGACAGCTTCTTTTATTGTAGACATCAAAATGTTCTTTTCAAGTTCAGAAGCCAAAATGGTTAGACTGCCATTCTCAAAAAATATATATTTTGTTATTCTTGTGTTATTTTGCCCTTTTTTTAAGGCTTCCATTTCTTTTCCTTTCTGTTAACATGGTAGATATTTATGCAGACCTGTGGCCTGAAGGTGGATACCAATGATCCTGCATGGTACAAGTCCCTTACCAAAGTTTTGAGCAAAATTAAGGGTATCCTTGTTCTTTTCTATTCAAGTTATTCTACATATACTTTGTTATTTAGGGTAACCTGTGCGCTGTATACTTTGTATTGCATGAACATATAATAAGGGAGAGATTATTAGCATCAATAGTTTATGATTTGTTAAAAAATAGAACAATTTTTTTTTTTTTTTTTTTGAATTTTTAGGGACAAGTTGGTCGACTTCATTGATTGATATACAATTTGTTAATGTGTAATTTATGTATTGCAGGAGCATCGTACAACATTAATGTAGAAGAAGGAATAGCATATATAACAGGAAGAGCAGACCCAAGTACACTTCTAAGGAACTTGAAATCAGGGAAGTACGCAGATATCTGCTGGGTGAAGACTGGCAACCACATCACCTATGGCAGCGATATCGGTTATTCTCAAGGAATGACAATGGAACAACCAGGCTACAATTGGCACAACCACTACCCTCCTCCTCCTCCTCCTCATCATCATCATCATAGGCTTCCTTACTATCAGTACCCTCATAACGAATATTCGCATTATGGTTATTGGCATATGTAAGCAAACAACAACACTTAGTGTTTTTGTTTTCCTTGTTTTTGGATTGAAGTAATATGGAGAGGGCTTACGGCGTAGTGTTACATCTGGTTTTTCAAGGATGTACAACACTATGGTCCTCCCACTGTCTTTTGTATTTGTTTTGGAAGTGAGAGGTGCACATACTATTCTTATTTAGATGCACCATATATGTTTTGATTTGCCATTTTTGTACAAGTAATTGTTAGTTTTGGGGGACTTGTAAGTTGCATGAGGTTTTTTTGCCGAGACATAAAGTTTATGGATCCTATTATATTTGCAGTTATCAGATTGTTCTGACATGAGTTCTATCTATCTTCATACACATTATTGCTCTTCCTTCATAGGTCCTTTAAAACACAGTTTTAGAGGGCATTTTTATTGCAAAATTTGTCACATGGCCAAATCAGAATGAGAGATGCATTATACATAGAATATACGTATGGTAGATTCTCTCTACAGATAGATAGAGTGAGGTATTTAAATGGTTGATAAAATTTACCATATTATAAAACTGGAGTAGGAGATACATCATGCATCGAATGTATCGTAGATTCTTTCTATGGATAGACAGAATGAGAGAATTAAAATTGCTCCTAAAATGGTCTTACAAACAGACATTAAATTTATGGTATGTATCTTATTTGACATGCAATATGCATCAATCAATGCCACAACCACAACAACACTTAAAATTCAACATCAATACAAAATTCTGTAGTTGTCATCATAAACAAATGGATACCACTGAAACTGGCATGAAGATGCTTCTGGATCTTTCTTCTCTTTCGTTTCTTCATTTTCTTTCTTTTCCTCCTTCACTTCTCCAACGCTTATCAGCTCTGCATGGCTTATTTTCTTCCTCAAACGTGAGGTGAGAGTGACTGCATCAACTCCATCTCCAATCACCACCAACTTGTCCTTTTCTTTCTCTTCCCATGCCACTGACATTACACCTACACCATTACAATATCATACGGCATGTTAAAACATAAAAAATGTCAAGATCAAGTTGCACCCTCCAAGACACTGTCCTGGTGCGATTAGTATATATATAATTTATCCTAATTACAATCACACAACTTCTCAACACATCAAAAATGGGCGGATACCACACTTACCATCAGCAACAGCAGCTTTCTTCATGGCCTTGGAGCGGCCTTTGTCACAGCATACTTGCACCTTAATAACTATCTTTTGCTGCACCATTAAACCAAATCACAAAGCATATCGCATATAAACTAGTTGTACAAGAGATAGATACATATTGATGTTTTCAAGATCGACTATAAACATAGATATAACTATAGCTTACCATCATATTTTCCAGACACCAACAAAATCTTGCAATCACTGTATATGTTTTAGAGTTGACAATGATAACTAACTGGGATGGATCCTATATACGTGTAGTGTTAACGAGTGGGAACCGTGTACAGGTAAAGCTGCACATGATAAAATGACTCGGTGTGGAATATTATCTCGGAGCCAGATTTTATGGGATCACACCTATTTTACTATTATATTTGTCTACTATGTAACATGTGTACCTCACTAATGTACTACATCAAGTCAGTTGTACAATCTTAAGTCAACCATAAAAAAATACCAAATCACAAAAAAACAAAAAAAAACTGTTATTTCTATCAAATAACGCGTTAAGCTACATGTGCCCCAACAAGTAGTAGTTAATTTAGTTATATATATATTTATTTATTTATATAAGACAACGAATAACATATATGATACATGGTAGGGTTCAGGCACCACGGTGCATATATAATTAGCACCTTCATAGAGAAGTAACATATTGTATAATTGTCCGGGTTTAGTGTCAACGCTCATAACAAGAATATAGAAGGCTTGGACACTATACCGATGTGATACTATTCCATGACTAATTCCAGAAATTCATGTGGGATAATAATAAGCTTAATTTAGATATGTTGTAACTTATTCCGCACCTGTCCTTATATAATGATGAGGTGTGAAATTTTGTACATTATGTCATGCGAAATTTAAATATATAAAGTGCAAGCGTTGTTTGGTTTGCAAGTTGAAAGATGAAATTAACAATGCTTGTGGTTGAAGATGATGATCACAGCTACGTGGTCGTATGATATAAGAAATGATGCAAATAATGATGTCAGTTGTAGAGAAACTGCTGGCAGCCTGGCACCTTGTTTTATCAACGTCATTTGATCCTTTTTATGTAATTTTCTATTGTTGTTTGTGATTTCATTTGATCCTATTATGTTTTTTTTTTTTTTTTTTTTAATAATTTTTTTGTGAAATTTGTACATTCATGTTAACATTTCATTTCTTCTTCAACATTCACGTGATATTTTATATTAAACGTATTACGTACAACATCCCACATTTATGGAAGCAAAATTGTAAAAAAGTTTCAGACATTTTATATATATAAAAAATGCATGAAATGTTCTGCAAAAGTGATTATTGTGAATAATTTACTTCTAAAGCTCTTATAACACTCTATGTGAATGCATTAATAACCAAATTAAATAAATTTGTTTATCAACTTACAACAAAAATGAATTGATTTAAATAAAAGAATAGCGTACCTAGACCAATTTTCTTCCAAAATCTAAGAGCATCTCCAATGCAAATATGAATTGTTTTTCATAATCCATTGTCATGTCATTAATGTTCAAGGAATTGTTTCCTATGTGACATTGAATAGCAATTGATAGACATTGAAATTACAAAATGTTCTCCAATGTTTCCACTCAAAATGGGATATGAATTTAGAGGTGGAGAGAAGAAGAGATGAGTTAAGAGAGAGAGAAGAGAAGTTGTATTTAATGATTTGCTAAGTCAACTAGTAGAGGTCTGTCTATCAGATCATCTACAAATAGAGGGTCATCTTCATAATGTCTACTTTTTTTTTTTTTTGCCAACTTAATTTGATAGTTGAAATTGACATCTGCATTGGAGAGATCATTTTCTATACAATCTTATATGACATCTTATTTTTCTATAATCCACAATAGCATTGGAGATGTTCTAACTTTTTCTTCCCAAATTTGTTCTCCGAAAAATTTTAAACTTTTTTTTCCAAATTTCAATTGTTTTTGAGAGATTAAATCCGTCACAACGAAGTTAGACTACCATATTGTATCAGGAAGAAGAGATAATTTTGAACCTTGTTTTTGGCGGTGACCTTTGTATTGGATGTGTGAGTGCACAATGAACCAGTACAAGTTCATTACAATGCATTTATTACTACAAAGGCTCTCTAAAACAAATTCATTTAGATGGTGGGTTTCAACCAACCATGAGTTCACAAAATACAAATTTTATTGACCATTTTTTTTTGTCTTTTTTGTTGCAAATTGTGTCGGTTTAGAGAGAGCGAGAGACAGAGATGCTCCGTTGGAAGGTCAGCGCAGCCGTACAGAACACCGGAGAAGGGAGAGTCATAACTCAAAACACTGAATCTTGGGTGTCAACGAAGGGGAGAGACTGAGTCACCATCGGTCACGAGACAAGCTTGACGGTGTTGAAGGGAGGCAAGGTAGCTGTGGCAGTGACGATGTGGTCAGTGGTGTGGTGTGGGTGGGTGCAGCACCAAAAAGGGGAGGGAGAAGGAGATTGGTAGAGCGAGGATTGAATAGAGATTAGGATATTCATAATTTTTTTTTTTCGTTTTTTATATATAGGACCTCAAAACAACATTGTTTTGACATGCAATAAATCGATCAAATCATATCAAGAAATTAACTGTATGATATATGGACAATCAGTGAAGACAACAAAAATGTAAAAAGAAAAAACCACAACATGCATGAAGATGAATTGCCATGGAGTTGCTTCTGGATCATTCAAATCACTTCACTTCCTCCACACTTAGTAAGTCTGCATACCCAAGCTTCTTCCTCAAACGTCCAGTCACAGTGGCTGCATCAGTTCCATCTCCAATCATCACCACTTTGTTCTTCTCTTCTCCTTCCCATGCCACTGAAATTAAACCTACACCAATCACACAAGCTTTGATAACATCGAAAGCACGCAAAAGGGTTTTCATTCTCTTTAAAAGTTATTATTGAAATTCAACTTTATACAATTAGATTACAATCACCAACCATCTGCAACAGCGGCTATCTTCATGGCCTTGGACCGGCATTTGTCACATTTCATTTTCAATTGAATAACTATCTTTTGCTGCATCATCAAACCAATATATTAGCTAATTTAAGAGAGACATTTTTATTTTTTGTTTTAAATTGTAATAGCTTAGAGCTTACCTTCATATTTTTCCAGCCCCAGCAAATATTTTGTATGTGGATAAGAATTGAATAACTAGGATCCAATAAATATATAGTAGTGTACTTTACAAATGAGGAAGTGTGCAAGCAAACTTGCACATGATCAAAATCTTAGTTTACTGTTCAGGGTACATATTGGATCCACTTTTCATGGGTCCAATGCATTTAGTGCCCAAATCCAATCTAGGTAACCGATATTTTTTCACTTACTTTATACACTCTTCACATTTGTTTGAAGCGAAGTCAATTGTATAATATTGAGTCAAATATTTAAAATACAAAATCAGAACTATAGAGTCAAAATTTAGTATTATTAAAATTCAACCATCACATTTTGAACCAATTTGGAGGCTGTGTGTACAAGCCATGCCAGGCTAGTTTTAACTTCATGATCAAAATTTTGAAAGAGTATCTATTATTTGTATTTTGACTTAGGGTAGAGAATTCTAATTTGGGATCTCATTAATTAATGAACATTATTGAAAGATTAGAATATTATTTTTCATTGGTTAATGGCTATTCGTTTTTTTTTTTTTTTAAAACTGTTAACTAAAAGGAGAGAGAGGACATAAAAATATCACCGCAAAGGTATCAATATCTCTTGTTTGCTTTCCATTGTTTTTTTCTCTAACATATCATATAAATTTATATAGGTAATGGCTGAGAGACCGATGGCATCAGGGAAGACTCCAAGATTTTCATCGATTGGAGGGTTTCGAAACTTTTTCTACAACCAATTAATTTTCTCTAATAATGTACAAGTCATTTGAAGGTAAAAGTGACATATGGCCCGCGTTGATGATACAAATCAATTTATATTTATATATTGTTGGGTAACTGAATGGACTTAATCTTTTAGTTATCAAGTAACTTGTCGTTTGGCTTAATGGATGGATTATGGCTGAATATATAAATTGCACAGTCATAGGGAGGATCTTGCAACATAGATGCTATGGTTGCTTACTGTGTCAACAGGCAAATTAACAAAGGACTTTCTTTTTTTTTTTTGATAGTTCTAACGTTGCTATTGATTTAAGATCCGTAATATTGTTTTTTTACACACTTTTAGTAACAAGTTTACAATTGTTCAAGTTAGAAACCTCGACTCTGATCATTTTATACAGCTTGATAAGAGGGCATCATTGTTCTTTAAGGATGTCTATTTTTGATATATTTCAAAATATTGAGTCAAGCTAGTGTTGGAATTCAAAGTCCTCAATGGAGGTAGATTTTAATATTTTGTGGTTCTATTTCTCTAGCTATTCCATTAGCGTCCAACAAATGAAAGACAAGAAAGAAGATATACAGAAATGGAGAGAAAAGTTAGTAAAGGCTTTGCCACAATAAGCAGGGAGCATATATAGTCTTTGATGGGTTCACTTTCTCTCCTCTCCATAAGTGGGACTAATAAAAATCTCATAAAATCATCAACTCCAAAAATCATTCCCCAATCAAAAACCATGTTCTTGTCTCCACATCATTGGCTCCTCTACTTTCTTTCTATAATGAAAAGGGAATGTTCAAAAAAGGTGGAAAAATATAAAGATCCGATCAAAAACCTCATCAAAAGGTGGCATCATCTTCTTCAAAGCATCAACCATCCTCTTATTCCCCTATACAAACTCTTCCAAAAGCAAACGTCCACCTTCACTTGGAGTCTATATCCTATCTTTTTCTCATCATAAAGTAGTACTTTTGAGTTTTGCCTCTTCACATTCACCTAACTCAAAAACTCCATAAACTAGGCACGTAACTTTGCCTTGTTGGACTTTACTACAAAAATGTCTATAATACTTTTCATTCAAAATTTATTAGAGGCTTAAATTGAATAAGAAAATAATTTGAAATCATACTCAATGTCCTATATGTAGTAGCAAGCTACATACTAAGTCTCCTCACAAGCACTCTCATTGGTCTCATTGACAGTACAGTTTGATCGTCCAATGAGTAGGCATGGTGGTGAACAAACTATTGCAAGAAGGTTTAGGCAGTTGGAGAAAGCAAAGGAGAAGAGGGAGGAGAGAGAGCTCTTACATGCAAACACACCTTACAGGCCATCCAGGTTGTTTTTCTACTTTGATGAGCAGATGATGCCGGCACCTATGCCACCTCTTCAAGGCTATCTCAACCACCAATCTCTCATGCAGGAAAGCATTCTGGTCAGCAGGTCACTGCTTTAATGCACAATACAAACAACAATTATGATTCAGAAGTTGATACTTCTCTTCATCTGTAAAAGGAATCTACAATATTGTGTAGTGTAACATGTTTTTAATAGCATTGTTATGATTATATATCCTCAACATATTCAGCAATTACATAGGCACTTATAGGTATCATTCCTTATTCGCTTTGAGTGTGCATCATCATCATAATTTGTAATACCTGAGTCACCATGATCAGTAATGCTCCATTTCCATATCACGAGTTTAGCAACTAAAGCAAATTATTTATTTTGACTCTAACTTGGAATCATCATTGTTAATTCATTTAAATAAATAAGCACTAACCTTTCTAACATTTCCAGCTAATCATTTGATATCAAAGACAGGAAACCATAGATGTCAATGCACAATAATATAAAGCTAATCAAGAATATTTAGCCTTAATTAAACCCTATAATGAGTGTTAAGAGGATTTGAATACTATTGTTAGCAGTGGCTGACCCAGATATTTATATTAGAGGGGGCAGTATAATAAAGTAAAATAAAATAAAAATAAATTAAGATAAAACAATTATGGTTCATGAGTTTTTTTTTTTTTTTTTTTTTTTTTTTTTTTTTTATTGTGAAATTATTTATTATATAAAGGGAGAGAAAACTCTCTATGTATATTATTAAATATATAATATGAAACTTAAACTCTAATCATGAATGTGAAAGAAAAATGTACTAATTACTTAAACTATAAATGAGATGTAATTCATTCATAGTTAAACATATTTTTATTTTAAAAACTTAATCATGATAACCTCGAATCTTTTAACGAGTAAACACCATAAAATAACACTAAAATACTGGTGAGTTTATACACTAGCATTAAAGAATGAAAATAAATTCACAAAATCCATTAAGTTATGAACAAGATGTGAAAAAAACTCAAAAGATTGAAAAATTGAAGGAAAATTAGTCAATAATTTATATAAATATGATATAGTTTATATAAAAAAAATAAATATGATAATTAATGATAATTGTTTATAAATATAAAAAAAAAATAGTTCATGGTAGATTATAAAAGTTTTCAAAGTCAAAACACTTCAACTGTGAAAATTTGTTTGGTTGGTAAATATCTATGTTATTTATTTTTACAACCCAGGTATGAACACCAATAAATCCACACATACTGTTCATTACCTTTAAAAAAAAAAAACATAGGTATAAGTGAGGGATGTACACTGTTCATTGCCTTTGGAAAAAAAAAAAGAACAAATTATAATTTAGCTACCCAGTTGAAACATATTCACAGATGGAGTAACTGTTTGGTTTTTATTACAATTGATCCCCTACCGTTAGTAAACTTCAGTTAGTGTTAACCGGTTCAGGGATAAAATTATCTTTTGATATTTTATTTTTTTAAAAAATAAATTTTAAAAACTTTTAAATGTTTTATTTTTTAAAAAAATCAATTTTAAAAACTTTAAAATATACTGTTTCTCTCTCTGTCTCTCTTGTCCTCAACTTCTCTCATTTTTTGCCGTCGCTGTCTTTGTCTTCGTCGTCCCTATCCCTGTCGCCGTCGTCCGCTGTCTCTTATTCCTCTTCTTCTTTTTCTTCCTCTTCTTCTTCTTCTGCCTCGAAGCTCCGCTTCTTTTTCTTCCGTCTCGAACTCGATCTGGGTTAGTCATTCGAGTGAACCCAGATCTGGGTTCATCGCGAACCCAGATCTGGGTTCATCGCGAACCTAGAATCTGGGTTCGTGAAGAACCCAGATTCTGGGTTCATCAGGAACCCAAATTCTGGGTTCTCGAGCTCAGAAATCTGGGTTCGATTTACGGTTTCAATTTTTGGGTGGGTTTGAACTTAGAAATCGAACCTGGGGTTTGATTGTTTTGGGTTTGAAGATTGGTTGATGATGAGTTGAGATTGAATATGATTTTGAGGTTGGATTTTTTTTTTTTTTCCAGTTCTTCAAGAAAATCTAGTGTTCCAGATATGTTGAATGATGATGAGTTGAGATTTAAGATTTGCTGGTGATTCTAGAAAATCTGGTTCCAGATGTTTATTCGTTTTTGGTTATTTGTTGATTGATGATAATGGTTTCAGATGTTTATTTTTTTTTTGGTTATTTGTTTATTGATGATGATAGTTATGTTTTAAATGTTGTTTTAAATGATGATAGTTTTGTTTATTATTTGTTGATTGATGATGTTAGATCTTTGGTTTGGTGGTAACTGGTGAATAATAAAGAATAAGATTTATTAAAATTTTTTAATTTAATTATTTAGTTTTAATTTAATTTAATTATTTTTTTAGTTAATTTTTATTTAATTAAATTTTTAAGGGTATTTTGGTCTTTTCATTATTTTATACTGTTTACTATCAGATTTAATGGAAAATTACTAACGGCAGGGAGGTCAATTGTAATAAAAGCAAAATAGTTGCTTCGCTTGTGAAAACGTTTCAACTGGGTAGCTAAATTGTAATTTGCTAAAAAAAAAAAGAGAAATAACACATGTATAATACTATGTATAAGTACATGTATAATGATATGCATAAGTGAGGAGTTTGCTATCCATTACCTTTGGAAAAAAAAAAACACATGTACGAGTGAGGAGTGTGCTGTGTGTGTTACTTGAAAAAAAAAAAAATGAGAAACACCACTTGTATAAGTGAAGATCGAACCAGAGACTAAGGTGGCAATCGAAGTTAAAAAATGCACTTACGACCGACTGACCATTCCACTTTTTGTGATTATGCTTGCTTTGAAATTATATATATATATATATATATATATATCAATTTACTAATATATTTAAATATATAATAATTAGCAACATATACCTAATAATTTTTTTTTTTTTTTTTTAAATTTCAGGGGGCATATGTCCCTCCTGACCCTATGTTAGGTCCGCCCTTGATTGTTAGCCCTTTTTTATTAGCTCAAATTTTAGTTTGGGGGGCCCATTTATTATGAAGACAAGTTTGAGATTGTTCAAAGTGAAAGATTTTCAGAATTTGAAGGTAAATTCATACTTTTATTAAAAAGAACTCCAAAAAAATCAAAACTTTGAGGATAGAAGGTCCATCGGGCCTCTCCCTCATTACTCACATGATTATATTTAAAATTATTAAAATTTTATATTTGAGGTCAAGTCATAAGAACGTTAATCTTGAACGTAACGAGGGTTAGAATACTTAAATATTATTGTTTAATAATTTTTTATTCGATTACTTTTTGGTCTAAGACAATGAGTTGGAAGAACACAGTAAAGGTTTTAAGAAGGTAACCGGAGGAGGAAATGAAAAAAGTAGCACCAAAAAAAAAAAAAAACAATGATCAAAGGGTGATAATACTACTAGACGAATGATCCCAGAAACTTGAAGTATTCAAATGGTTGCTAATTGCTCATACGGTACAAAAACTTGTGTAATAAAAACGATATATATATATTTTCGTAAAAAAAAAAGATGATATATATAATTAATCAATTATCACTTAAAGTGCCAAATGTGTTCAGTTGAACAGAATGGATTGAGCCAACAAATTGTTTTATTGCGTGTATTACAGTGATTTAGTGTAGAATTAAACACCATAATCAAATTAAATGCAAGAGGCATCTGATCAAGATGGAGTGAGAAATCTGTACACAGACAGCAAAAATCGAAGCCCTTTCATTTTGTTTTGAGTGAGAAACAAAAACCACGATCTTTGGACTTCTGGTGAGACTCAGCTTGGGCTTGGGCTTTAGGCAAACGTCATTTTAAAATTAAGTCCAACAATTCATAGAACAACTCGATGAGTTGGGTTGTGATATTTTGCACTATGAATCCTAGCATGCTTTAGCACCGCAAGAAAAACGCATATTAATCACGGGTAATACCCGTGCTAGATGTTTTACTAGCACGAACATCACCCGTCCTAGCCATATGTGATGGATGAAGGCGTGATAGTTTTGGAGCATGAGCAATGGCCCGTGCTAAAACACTAATGAGTATGGGCAACGCCCATGCTAAAAGATTAATTAGTATAGCCTAGGCCTATGCTAAGAATATTAACAAGTATGAACGGAGCTCTTGCTACAAAAATTACCAAGTACAAGAGGATACCGTTGTAAATATATTAACGAGTATAGGCAGAGCCAGTGCTAAAAATATTAACAAGTATGAATAAAGCGCGTGCTAAAAATATTAATGAGTATGAACAAAGCTCGTGCTAAAAATATTCAAAAGAACACATACCTATATAAATTATTGATAAATTGTATTAGGATTTACCCCTAATTGATAAATTAATTATTGTACCTGTTGTTGAATAACATACTTATTTTTATAATACAAAGTTGTTAATATAGTTAAATAGTCAAATAACACTTTAAGAATAATAATTTGGAACATATATAAAGTTCACTCTCTAAAACTTTCATATAATATTGAACATAATAATTTATAACCATAGAAATTATAAAATATTCATATGCAATAGTAGCAAATCCTAATATATAATATTAACCCCTAACAATTACCTACATTCTAATTATGTGTCTATCACTTAGTAAACTAATATGTAATATACTTTATTGGCCAAGCAATGTAAGTGCCTCTAGTATCTTCAAGAATTCGAATGTCATTAGTAGGGCGAATCAAAGGAAACTTGCTTACCAATATCTTGTTCACAGCAACTCTCTAATGATCAGGACCAAGGAGCATATGATGAACTAATGCTGTTGAATTAGTGCAATCAATTTCACCTTCAGCTACTTCTTCTCCATTACCAATCCAATGCAGTAACTTGCATATTTTACCCTTTAGAAATGAAACATCCTGTTCACTTGTACTCTGTGAGAAACGTATACACAAAATTAAAACAAAAAAATCTCAATTAACCAATTGTCATTAACATCTTTTTTTTTTTTTTTAAACAACTCACTTTTGAAGAAGATTGTTGAACATTGTTGTTACTTTCTTATTGTCTTGAAGGAACTGAATGCTATAAAATACAACATATTAGTAAAACATTAAACAATCATGACTTTTAGAACTCTAAATAAAAGTCAAAACACATAAAAAAAAAAACCATGATATTTAGACAATTAATTTTTTTTAGAGCAAATTACAATTTAACTACCCAGTTGAAACGCATTCACGGACGGAGCAACTGTTTCGCTTTTATTACAATTAACTCCTCTACCGTTAATGAACTTCGGTTAATTTTGACAGTAAACAATATAAAATAATGAAAAGACCAAAATACCCTTAAAAATTAATTAATTAAATAAAAATTAACTAAAAAATTAATTAATTAAATAAATTAAAAATAAATAATTAATTTACAAATAACATCATCAATCAACAGAAATCTAACATATCAATCAACAAATACCCATATATTCACAGTTACTACCAAACCAAAAATCTAACATCATCAATCAACAAATAACAAACAAAATCATCAACCACAAAATCATCAACAAAACCATCATCAATAAACAAATAACCAAAATAAAATAAACATATGTAACCATCATCATCAATCAACAAATAACCAAAGAAAAAAAAAAATAAACATCTGGAACCAGATTTTCTGGAATCACCAGAAAATCTTCAATCTCAACTTATCATCAATCAACCCATCTAGAAAAGAATTGAAAAAGATTGTAACCATAAATTGAACCCAGAAATCTGGGTTCGAAAACTCAGAAATCGCACCCGGATTTCTGGGTTCACGGTGAACCCTGAAGCCAGAAATCTGGGTTCAGCAGTGAACCCAGATTTCTGGGTTCACGAGAACCCAGATTTCTGGGTTCACGAGAACCCAGATTTCTGGGTTCACTCGAATGATGAACCCGATCTGGGTTCATCCAGATGAACCCAGAATAGCGAAAGAAAAGAAGCAGCAGCAGAAGAAAAAGAAGAAGCGGAAGAAGAGAAGAAGAAGAGGAAGAAGCGGAAGAAGAAGAAGAAGAAGCGAAAGAAAAGAAGAAGCAGAAGAAGAGACAGTGGACGTGAACCCAGATTTTTGGGCTCACCGTGAACCCAGATCTGGGTTCACTCGAATGATGAACCCAGATCTGGGTTCACTCGAATGATGAACCCAGATCTGGGTTCAGTCGAATGATGAACCCGATCTGGGTTCATTCAGATGAACCCAGAATAGCGAAAGAAAAGAAGCAGCAGCAGAAGAAGAAGAAGAAGCGGAAGAAGAGAAGAAGAAGAGGATGAAGCAGAAGAAGAAGAAGAAGAAGCGAAAGAAGAGAAGAAGCAGAAGAAGAGACAACGGACGACGGCGATAGGGACAGGGATGGCCGAGAGAGAAAGAGACAGAGAGGGAGAGGGAGAGAAACAGTATTTTAAAGTTTTTAAAATTTATTTTTTTAAAAAATAAACTATGAAAAGACAATTTTACTCCTAAACCGTTAAAACTAATTTAAGTCCATTAACGGTAGGGGGGTTAATTGTAATAAAAGCGAAACAATTGCTCCGCCTGTGAATGCGTTTCAACTGGGTAGCTAAATTATAATTTGCTCTTTTTTTTATTTACCTCGTTTGTGCTAGAACATTGAACTTTTCCTTCAATTCTTGCTCCATCTCATTGGTCTGAAATTAAAATGTACTTAATATTAGATATAAGCTATCATACTACATAATTAAATCAAAATCTTACAAATGCTTCATTTGACATACCTGATTATTATTGTTAACCAATATTATAACCAGTTGTTCGAGATTTTTCATATTTTCTTCAGGCTACATGGTAATGTATTTAGAAATCACAGCTGCATTAATCTTTGTTGGTGTGACACCATACCCAAGCCCTCAAACTTGACCTCGATGCTCCTCTCCTAAAACTTGGGCTACGACATCATCCTGGATTGTAGTTGATTGTACTTTTGGAATCGCTTCCATCTCTTTCTATATATCATGCAAAATGATGATAACAAATGTGATAAATGCAAATTAAACTATATTAGTAAAAATATTATTCAACATGTTATACTATTTTTTCTCCAACTTTTTGGTTCACTGGTGTCCTATCTTTGTGCTTATGTCCAGCTATCCATATTGCCACTCTATCCACCTCTGTTGGATCTTCATTTCTTGCCATTTTTTCAGCCCTCTATACATTTATAACATAATCATGACAATATGAGAACATAATTTATTGTATTCACTAAACAAACATAATCATAACAATATGAGAAAATGGAGGTGTTGTGTGTGGTCCAAACAAGTCCAATAAAGAAATGGAAACAACTCTTGTTAGAGGGTGTCATTAGTAAATGGTTTTATATTTATTTTTTATAATAGTTTTAGGCATGGCCGCATTGCTAAAACTCAATATAAACTCTAACATGGACAAACAAAATTATAATAAAGACAATCTAAACTTCTTATACATAAGTTATATTAGAGAACCTACAATAAATATATAAAATTAACTTAGCGAGATTTTAAAACTTTGTCACAAAGACAATTTAGACTCACACACGAGTTATATCATTAAGAACTCTCACTAAAAAAAATCTCTACTACTTAAAATAGTTAAGATATAATTTAGCCATACATCTTATTAATCACCCTGCCATACATCTTATTAAAATCTCTACTACTTACAAAGATTCAAGGAACTAAAATACACATATATATTATCAAGTGATAATCATATGTACAATAAGCTCTACTATGCTATCAAGTGCAAACAACTATCAAGTGCATATGTATTTGGTTTAAAAGTAACTGTCAGCACATATAACTTTTGAAAGATACAATTTGGACACTAATTCATCAGCATTAAAGCATAAAAATAAAACTTCGTCATGCCTACTACCAAGATGGTCGAGTGCCTGGTATTGATATTATTGTTTTTTAAAAAAATTTTGACAAAAATATATCTATATTATTATCCATACTGGGCAAGAGATGCCCGATATGGATATTGGAGTTTTATTTTTAAAAGAATATTATTCATACCAGGCTTTTTGTGCTCAGTATGGATAATTGGTATCTATACCGGGCACTAAAGGCCCAGATGAATAGTCTGGTGTCAATACCTTGTTTTGTTATAGTGTTTATTTATTATTATTTTTTGCAATTTGAACTTTAAACTCTTGCTTTGACTGTTTGATATATTGAATTTCATATAACTGAAACTCAAGTATTAAATAACACCTTATTTATTTTATAAATAATTAATGATCTATGTGATAATTATAATTCACATATCATATAAATTAGGTAATGAACTTTAATTGCAAAAAGAAAAAAAAAATTGAAACAAAATTATATTACTTAGAATAAAGAGTATATATATATATATATATATATATATATTGATATATATGACAGAATATAACTTACATTCAGGATCTTAATTTGTGAGTGTGTGGAGTTTACAACTAAATTAGCTCTACTTTTATGAGTTGTATAATATTCATAAATACTTATTAGTCATTAAATTACAACATAAGGACTGATAGAAATATGTTTTTTGACATGTCATATGCGGAAATCATGTTTTTGTGGTTCTCTTTTAATTCACTTGTATAACTACCTATTAACTAGAACAACAACACGCTTAATAAAACAGGGAAGCGACCAGTAAAATTAAATGACAACATAGAAGACAAATCACCACCTAAAAGAAATCAACGAACTATACACACGCGGTTGAAAACACTTCACCACTCGATAATATATTCTCCAAAGAGATACAAAGATAAAAGGAGAAAATGTATAAAAGAGATTATATTTTTTAAATTAATGCTTTTTTTTTTTTTGGGCCATCGTGGGACTTAATGTCTACATGAAATTAGGCACGAATTTAGTATCATAACTATTAGGTCGTTTATTATCATTATTTTATGCTAATTTTACCTATTATTTATGCTGTGTTTTTGTGTAAAATTGATACTTTTAATGTGTTTAGTGTTTTTGTGTTAGAATTTAGGTTTGGAAAATAAAAAAATATAATTAGTGAATTTTTGAAGATTAATGTAACTTTAAAAAATTGAAGAATTCAATGGGGTTGATTGTTAAAATTGCTATTTGAATTTGAGTTAGAAAAGAAGACAATAATCTAATTTAATTTAGAATTATTTTTAGTGCAAGAGGTCGAATAAAAAATGAAGATTAAGAAGAGTTTGGATAAAATTAGGATTATTCAAGAAAAGTTGAAAAATAATTTAAGTTTTGTGCATGAGTTTGAGATAAATTAAAATAAAGAGCATTGTTTCATAATTAAATAAAAGACGAAATTGTTTGTCTTTTACATGTGCTTGTCATTCATGTGTGACTTGTCCGAAGCAACTTTAGTTGCTTGAAATGGTTGCTTGAAGTGGCAAGTTGTCACAAGGGGCGACCATAACAAGCAACTAGGGTGCGTCTTGTTGTAGCGGGTGGGAGAAATGGTTACAAGCCATGACCACTTCAAGCTAATAGTTGCACGCTATTGGTGCGGGGAAAAAATGTGATACAAGGCGCGTTCACAAGCTGTGACTGTCTATTTTCTCGTATTTTTTGATTTATCTTAACATTTATTTTAAGTGATAATTCTTGACACTTATTAGCCCGATTTATGAGAATTTTTCACCCACCTGTTACACCTATAAATAGGTGCATTCTCTTCACAATTTACACCATTCAATCATAGATTAGGAGGAGGTGTGAGCTGTAATTTTTGGCTTCCGGTTCTATTTTTTTTATTTAATTATTTTGTGTTATTTTAAAGCTATGTCTGTCTAATTTTTTTTGTTAGTTAGGGCTATTTGAAGCTCTAGATATGAATTCAATCTTTATTTATTTTTAATGAAGTTATTTATTTTTGCATGATAAAATTAATGTCTCTATTTTAATTGTATTTTATTAATTTTGTTTCTTTGACTGACCATTTTAGGAGTATATTTTTATGATTATGTTGTAAGCATATAAACCACACGTCAAATGGAAATATTATTAATTTGCAAGTTGCAACAATCAATTGCTTACGAATAAATTGAGGGACATTAATTCATAGATACCTTAGATAGACGTTATATTCTAGGATTTATATGATGTTTATATTCTTCTAGTTTTTAATGGGTTCCCATTAGTAAACCTAAGTAGATGCTATGCTAGGTTATAATTAGAAATATAGGTATTTACATAACACCATGTGATTTACATACAATCTAAGGAAGAATTTATATGATATGCAGTATGACCGTTACATTTTCGTGAATATCTTTATCATGCATTAATATTGTCGTGCTTTATTAATTTAATTATGGATCAAAAGATTGTTTAGTGGTGAATAGAATGTCCTAACTAAGTTTTCTCTATTGATTTTCTTTTAAATAATTTATTATTATGTTACAATTTAATTTTCAATTCAATTTCAAAATCTCTTTTCAATTTAATTGTTTTCTAATTTAGGTTTTAAAATAAATTTGAAATTAAAATAAGTTAATAACTCCGATTGTGATCTATCATTGTTTGTTTGTTATACTTAGTCAAATGATTTGTGTACTTGTAAGGCGTAAAATTTGGTTTATTAAAAAAATTGACCAACCGACAAACATGTTACTCTAATTTCTGTCCTAGTTCCCATTCCAATTACTAAACGAACTATCACATCATATGTTGGATTTGAAGAATTAATTATGGTAGTAAATATAAAAATATAACCATTCAGTTTGATAATTGGAATTGTGAATGGAATTGGCCCACTCTATTTGGCCTCTGAGATTATTATATTTGAATTGAATTGTTTTTCTTCCAGCATAGTGGGACTAGATGTCTACGTGAAATTGGGTACAAATTCAATACCACGTAACCAACAATTATGTTAATCTAATTCCAATCTTGGTCCCAATTTTGGTTACCAAATAATTATCACATCATATATGAGATTTGAACTAATTGTGATAATAGTTGTTGACACTTATTTTTGGTCAACCCTGTTCTTCAAGCCCAATACCTGTGACACAACAAACCTCATACAATGCAAACAATATAGGATCAAAACACACAGGACACAGCAAGACTTTTACGTGGTTCGACAAAAAACGATGGCCTACGTCCACGACAATTACCCTCTCTCGGTGTAATTGTATTTTTTATTTCACTCTCTCCTTTACCCTAAATTATATCTCCTATTTATAATGGAGATGTTATAATCAGAATAGGCTTGAGAATCTTACAGATAAGGCAAAAAATAATATACATTAATTAAGATAATATCTTCTGAGATTATCTCTCGTATATAGCAATTTCCTAGAATGTAGAGATTCGATTTGCATGCAAATAGGTAATTCGACTCCTTTCCCGTTTCGGATTGATTCTTCTTCCAGAAGGTCAACTGGTCAATCTAAGTGTTTTGCCTGTTCAACGATCAGACAGCAAATTGAGCGAGCAGATATCTCCGAGCAAACGAGCAGACTTATTTATTCTTTTGGCCGCCGAGCAGACGAACATATCTCCAGTCAGTAGGAATGTTCGAGCAGGTTATCTTTGTGCTTTTAACTTTCCTTTGACTATTTGACCAAGTGTCTTCTTGGCTCTTAATGGGCCTCCATTTTTTGGGCCTTTTCTTATTGCACCAAAAAATACCCATAACACAAGCCCCCTTGTTTCTGGTACACTTTTTGTACTGGAAACAATGTTCTTGCGCCTAGACTTGCGCCCAGAAAACTTTTAGTGAGATGTGAACCGTTGCTTTTCTTCCTTTTTGCCCTGTGTCAGTCCCCCAGGCGCTGACTACTTGTCACTCAACTGTCGCGCTCCTTACTGCATGTATTAAATGCGCGTCTTTTCAATAATTGCTCATGATGGCTCTTTCGGTTTTTTTGCGCCTATTGCCAAACTTTGGCGACGATTGAAATGTCTTGATTTGCCGATTGGGATTCCGAAGCGTCAGCTATATATTACCCTTTGTCGTTCTCTTTTCGTCTTCTCTCTTCTGCCTTTGCAAACCCTGACATTTTTGTCTGCTACCATTCTCCTGCATTCTCAAGGTTCTTTGTCAACGCCATCTTCAAGGTAACTCCTATTCTTTTCTTCTGCGATTATTATTTGCGTATCTGGGGCATGATTTTTTCTTTTTTTTTTTTTTTTTTTTTTTTTTTAAATAGATACTTGTATTGTTGCTTTGAGTTGCTGTCTGTTTGTAATATCTCTTGCCCATCCAACTTTTCGCTCCAATAGCCCCCCTTGTGTTCATAGGAGTATCGTATCCGTATGTACTGAGTTCTGGTCTGCTTTCTGCGACCTGACACCCCTGTTGATTTTGTAGATGTCTGGTCGTAGTCGTCGCAGTCATAAGGTGGGATCCACTGATGTTGCCTCCGAGGAGGATCTTAGTGCTACCTCTCAAGGTGGTGGGGCTACTTCAGTCCCTTCTGAACACCATTCCTCCTCTGCTCGCGCACCCTTTTTTCATTATGAATCTTCCCTTGGCCTCAGCGACCTTGAAACCATTGCTGAGGGCTTCTCCTTACCTAAGGGCTGCCGAGCTATGGTGCCTAAGGCTTCTGACCATGCAGCTTTTCCTCCCAAGGGTTTCTTTGCCATTAGTCATCAACACATAGAAGCCGGTTTCAGGTTTCCGGTTCATCCTTACCTGGTCGCTCTTTTAAACGACCTTAACTTAGCCCCTTTTCAACTTACCCCCAACTCTTATGCTCATCTCACCGCTTTGGCTTCCATCTTTCTTAAAAACGACCTTCCTCCTCCTACCCCCGCGATGATCCATCACCTCTTTTTGTTTAGAAGTACTACGGGTCCGAAGGCTAATAAGAAGGATGGGTTTTATTATACTTCAGCCCGAAAATCTCCTTACAAAGTGAACCTTCCTCAAGGGATTGGAAAATCCAACGTAGGAGATTACAAGTCACGATGGTTCTACGCGTCGTGCTTATCATTGTCGGATTTAAAGAATTTTTCTTTTTGCCTTTCGCCCAGTAAGTATATTTGTCTCAGTTTTCCATCTTGTATTTCTGCTCGTTGCTAACATTTTTCTTTGTGCAGATGTCTCTAGGGGCGAGATTCCTCTATCCGATCAGGAGCTCTCTCTGTTAGATAAATTTTCGGATGTAAAGACACCATCCGACGATCAGACACCTTCCGAGCACCTGCTTCAATTTCATGGTCTCGCTCCTCCTGCCGACCAAGAATTATTGGACCCCGCTTCTGATTTAGGCTCTCGTGAGGAGAAAGAAATTCCTTCTGCTTTCGAAGCTTCCGGACAGGAAATTCCACATCCAGCGAATACTTCAGTTTCGGAAATGGTGAGGCTTCATTTCGAGCAGCCTTTACCCAGCCAGGCTCCTGCTCAGTCTTCTGCTCCCAAAGAGCCTGTTCAAGCGGCCGGAGGTTCTGGCTCTCCCCCTGCTGCTGAAGTCTCTCCAGAATCGCCTCCTCAACAGGGTTCTGTCGGTTCCCCTGCTCGCTCGATAAGGCATAAATCAGTGGCGAGGAAATCTTCGAACAAGAGTGCTCGTCGAGGGGATATATCTCAGCCTGCTCCGCCCAGCAGTTCCCCATCCACCTCTACTCAAAATGTCGACAAGGGCAAAGGGACCGCCGATTCAGAAACTGCGGAACCGCCTCATAAACGCCAGAAAACAGCCGCGGCCGGTTCTGGTGCTGAGGAGCAGTCCCAAGAGTTTGATGCCGGGGAATATTATAACGATCTTTTAGATCGCGCGCCCCAATTCCTTGGAGCGAGGAAGCCTGCCCTGTACAAGAAAGAAATAACGGGCGAACGGCTCATCAACTATTTGGGCTTCCACAGTACGCTTGTAAGTTTTACTTTTTTGCTGCTATAGTATCTCTTTCCATTTTTTCTGTACTAACAAATGCTTTGTCTCAGGCGTCCATGGCGTACATGAAGCTTTTGCGGGAGATTGGGGACTGGCCCGAGGAGAAGGCCGCCATGGCAACTACCATCAATTCTCTGGAGGAAGAGAAGGCTAAACTGCAGGATGATCATGAACTAGAGCTGGAAAAAGCGCAGGGGGCACATCGTGAGCTGGAGCAGGAAATTGAGAAACTGAACAATCAGAAGAACGAACAGCGGGAGTCCTTGGAGAGGCAGGAAATACAGATTGCCTTTAGGGATAAAAAGATCGAGACATTGACGCATGATCTCCACTTTGCTCGGGAATCGGAGGAGAAGTTGAAAACTGAGAATAAGGAACTAAAGGGAGAACTGTCCTCGCATAAGCATAAAGCCGCGGAGGCCAAGATTGTTATGGAAGCAATGAGGCAGGAAACAGTTTCTCTCAAGGAACACATTGCTTCGGAGAAGGGACGTATCGAAGCCGCGGTTCGAGAGGCAGAAGAGAGGACAGGAAGTTTATTCCTGTATAATCTGTGGCTCAAGCGACCAGATGTGGACGTTTCGTTCTTTGGTCCAGACGCCGTGGCTGAAGTAAAGCTGTACGCTCAGCAGGATAAACTTAAAGCCGGTCCTTCAGCTTCTTCTGCTGGTGCTGCCTCTGCTGATATTCCCAGCTCAGAATCTCCCAGCTCTCCTCGTCCAATCAACATTGATGACAGCGACCAGAGGAATTTTCCTGTTCGATGATATTTTGTTTTGTACTTATTACATTTTTTAACAATTTTTAAATAAATCTTTATTTTCTTGTTTGTATTTATGTTCGTTATTTTTATTTAGTCGTGACTTGGATTTTCGACTAGTACTTATTTGAGCAGAGTAGGTGTGGGGACGGCCAACTTGCCGAAATTACCCTTTCAGGCCCCTTTCCTCTGCTTGATTAAAACAAATTCCCAGCTTTCTTGAATGGCCAATTTCTCCCAGCTTTTAAATTTTGTTCGAGCAGAGTAAGTGTGGGGACAGCTAGTCATGCTGAAATTACCCATTTTTGAGGCCCCTTACCTCTGCTCGTTTGAACCTACAGACCCAATGTTCCTTCAAGATACTATTCGTTCTTAAGTTACATGGATCTTCCAAGGTTTACTAAGTCCACAGGCCACAAGCATCCCTTCCAGAGTCCTTGTACTCACAGGTTATGCTAAGGTCTTCCAGGACATTTTTTTTTTTTTTTTTTTTTATAGCTCACAGATAATGATTACACCTTCCAGAGCCCGGCTACTCACAGGTGGTAATCACATCTTCCAGAGCATTTGCTTCAATCGAAATGCGAGCAGATCATCAGTAACAACAAGAAACGATCAAGCATTGCCATTCAAGGAGAATCTGATTCAATTTTACTGCACTGAAACAAAATTGACAAATTATCAAAGCGAATTAAAACAAAAACTTAAACCAATTAAATAAAATATGGTCGAAGGTTTTCAGCATTCCATGCTCTGGGAACTAACGCCCCTTCCATGCTAGTCAAGTGGTAGGCTCCGTTCTGCAAACTTTCCTTCACAATGTAAGGCCCTTCCCAATTTGGACCAAGTGTTCCCTCACCAGCTTTCCGAGCAGCAGGTAGAATAAGGCGCAGAACTAAATCCCCCGTCTTAAACCTTCGGGTACGGACTTTTCTATTGTAAAATCTGGCCACTCGCCTCTGATAGACAGCAATCCTTATTTGAGCATCATCCCTCATCTCTTCCACCAGGTCCAGGCTAGCAACGAGCAAACTGCTATTATCTTCTGGGTTGAAGGTTGTTCGGCGCTGACTGGCAACTTCATATTCTGCTGGAATCATCGCCTCCGAGCCGTAGACCAATGAAAAGGGAGTTTCCCCGGTAGTGTTGCGAGCAGTAGTTCTGTATGCCCACAACACTTTTTGCAGCTCGTCTACCCAAGCCCCCTTTCTCGCTTCCAGCTTAGTCTTCAGGTTTTGCTTGATGATTTTATTAATGGCCTCTACTTGTCCATTGGCCTGAGGGTGGTCCACCGCTGAGAAGCTCTTTTTAATTCCCAGATCCGTGCAAAATCTTTGAAACTGTTCGCTACTGAACTGGGTTCCATTATCTGTTACGATTTGTTGGGGGACTCCAAACCTGCAGATAATATTTTCCCAAACAAATTTTTCGACCTTGGTGGTAGATATTTCAGCTAATTCCTTTGCTTCTGCCCATTTTGTGAAATAGTCAACTGCTACAATAGCGTGCCTACACCTTCCTCGGGCTGTAGGAAGAGGTCCAATCAGGTCCATTCCCCATATGGCAAATGGCCACGGACTGATCATTTGTTGCAAAAAAGTTGGAGGGGCTCGAGGTATCTTGGCAAATCTCTGACACTTGTCACACCTCTTGACCATTTCAATTGAATCTTTTTTCATAGTTGGCCAATAGTACCCCTGTCGGAGGGCTTTCTGGGCCAACGATAGCCCCCCGGCGTGATTACCACAATGCCCAGCATGTATCTCATTTAACACGACTTGACAATCTAGACCGTCAATGCACCTAAGCAACGGAGCTGAGAATCCCCTCTTGTATAATTTATCATCATAGATGCAGTACCGAGCAGCTCGCGTCCGAAGGCGGCGAGATTCTAGCTTTCCTTCAGGTAGCTTCCCATCTTGCAAATATTCTACCAAAGGATTCATCCAGGAGTCCTGTGCTACCACAATTGCCATTATCTCATCTTGCGATTCAGTGCTAGGAATGGGCAATACCTCTATTGGCACAACTCCCATGAAATCTGCATGTTTTGCAGTGGCTAAACGAGCCAAAGCATCCGCGTGAGAATTTTGCGATCGAGGGACATGCTGCAGCTCATATTTCTCAAACTTTGTCAAGAGTTCCCTTACTTTCTGTAGATAAAGGGTCATTTTTGATCCTTTGGCCTGATATTCTCCCCGGACTTGACCTACAACAAGCTGGGAATCACTGTAAATCCTTATTCGTTCTGCTCGCACTTCTAAGGCCAGTCGCAATCCTGCCAGCAACGCTTCATACTCAGCTTCATTATTAGTGGCTTTGAACTCGAATCTTAAAGCAGACAAGATTTTGTGTCCTTCCGGGCTGATCAACATTATTCCAGCCCCTGCTTTCTGCTCGCTGGAAGAACCATCGACATATAATTCCCAAAATGGACCTTCAGAAGACTCGGGCTCATCATTACTCGACCCCGTGAACTCAGCAACAAAATCGGCCAATACCTGCCCCTTGATCGCCGTTCGAGGCTTAAATTCTATTTCAAACTGGGCGAGCTCAATAGCCCATTTCAGCAAACGACCAGAGGCATCAGGTTTTTGCAAAACCTGTTTCAGAGGATATTTGGTCGGGATTTCTATTGCGTGGGCTTGAAAATAAGGACGAAGCTTCCTGGAAGCTACCACCAGGCTGTATGCGAGCTTCTCCATAGGTGTGTATCTGGTTTCTGCATCAATCAACCTTTTGCTTACATAATACACAGGAAGCTGCCTTCCGTCTTCCTCGCGAACCAAGGCCCCACTGAGAGCGTGCTGGGAAACACCCAAATAAACGACCAGTTTCTCCCCTTCTACTGGTTTGGATAACAGTGGAGCTCGGCCCATGTATTCCTTTAGTTGCTGAAAGGCTACTTCACATTCTGCAGTCCATTGAAAGTTCCTAGCCTTCTTCAACGCATCAAAAAATGGAATGCATTTATCTGTCGACCTGGATATAAACCTGCTCAGGGCAGCGACTTGGCCGTTCAAGCTCTGCACTTCCTTGATCTTAGTAGGCGACTTTAAGTCAATAAGAGCCCTGACTTTTTCGGGGTTTGCCTCAATCCCTCTGCTGTTGACCATGAACCCCAAAAACTTGCCCGAAGCAACTCCAAACGCGCATTTCAGAGGATTTAACTTCATTTGGAATTTACGCAAGATTCGGAACATCTCTCCTAAATCTTGCACATGCCCACACGCCTGTTTTGACTTTACCAACATGTCATCAACATACACTTCCATTATCCCCCCGATGAGATGTTCGAACATCATGTTCACCAACCGTTGGTAAGTAGCTCCTGCATTCTTTAATCCGAATGGCATCACCTTGTAACAATAAAGTCCCCGATCAGTAATGAAAGACGTGTGTTCCTCATCACTCGGTTCCATTGGGATCTGATTATACCCTGAGTAGGCGTCCATGAAGCTAAGGAGCTGATGCCCAGCAGTTCCGTCAACGAGTTGATCGATCCGAGGCAAAGGAAAACTATCTTTTGGACAGGCCTTGTTCAAATCGGTGAAATCAATACATGTCCTCCATTTTCCGTTTTTCTTTTTCACTAGAACAGGATTTGCTACCCATACAGGGTAGTGAACCTCCCTGATAAATTTATTTGCTAGCAGTTTTTCCACTTCTTCCCTGAGCGCCTCATATCGCTCTTCTGTCATAGGCCTCCTCTTTTGACGAACCGGCCTATGGAGGGGATCAATATTTAGCCTATGCGACATTACTTCGGGACTGATCCCCACCATATCCTCATGAGTCCACGCAAAGACATCCAGATTTTCTTTTAAGAACTGAACGAGCTGCTCTCTGATGTCTGAGGGTAATTCTCTCCCTATCTTCAGGCACCGTCTGGTATCCTGCTCGCTAACTTGTACTTCTTCCAATTCTTCTACAGGGCCTGCCGTTCGATCTTCATCCACTTCTCTTGGATCCAGATCTTGACTAACTCCTGTACTACTGGCAGATTGTTTCTTCTCCTCGGTCACCATACTGATATTTTTTCCTTTAACCCCAGCCTTTACGGCGTTTTTATAGCACTTCCTTGCCACTTCTTGCTCGCCCCTAACACACCCTACCCCATTGGGAGTGGGAAATTTAATGGTGAGTGTTCGGGTGGATATTGCTATATCAAGATCATTCATAGCTGGTCTCCCGAGGATGGCATTGTATGCCGATGGACAATCAATAACTAGGAGGTCGGCCATTGCAAGAGCTTGTCTGTTCACGTCTCCTATGGCGAGGGGAAGTTTAATCTGCCCCAGCGGTACAATTGCATCCCCAGTGAAGCCAAAAAGAGGTTCTGGGGATGGAGTTAACTGCCCAATTGTTAAACCCATGTGCTCGAGACAGCCCTTGTACATCACATTTACTGAACTGCCTGTATCCATCATTATCCTTCTTACCTCAGCACCGCCAATCCTTGCTCTGATGACCAGTGCGTCATTATGGGGCCAATGCAAGCCTTGAGCGTCATCTTCATTAAACAACATCCCGCCTCCAGCAACTCTGGCCTTCTTACATGGCCCTTCTCTTCCATTTTGACCTGTCAACAAGACTCGGCCAGCCTCCCGCACATAGCGCTCCTGTGATCGGTTGGATGTCCCTGCGATGTGCGGTCCTCCATGAATAGTAAAGATAGTCCTCACAGCGGGCTGGTGACCTTGATCAATCAGGCGTTGTGGCTGTTGTTGAGGAAGTTGCTGAGGTATATTAGGATGTTCTTGTACAGGCTGATTTCCCTGCAGAGGATGATGACTTTCAGGTTGCGCCACATATTCCCTCAAACGACCCCGTCTGATCAACTCTTCAATTGCATCCCTAAGTTCTCTGCATTGAGAAGTATAATGCCCGTTTTCTCTATGGTAAGCACAATACTTCCTTGGGTCTTGAAACCTCCTCGGGATGTTTGTGGGACTTGGCTTTCCGAAGTTCTCCCGTCTTTTTTCTGTTTCAAAGATCCTATCTTGTCTGTCCGTCAGGACGCTGTAATTCTGGTAACGATCTCTGGGTGGAGATGCCTTCCTCCGAGACTCATTTTTTGACCGCTTCGCTACCTGATTACTGGAGCGATGTTTGTGACCGCTCTCTTCATTTTCGCGCTGGTCCCTCTTTTTTCCTGGTCGCGAACTGTTCGCTCCTTTTTCTTGTTTGCTAGGCTTTTTCTGTCCGAATGTGTCTTCCCAGCACATCTCTTTTGCTGCACGGTCATAGAACTCTCCCAAACTCTTCACAGGATTACGATAAATGCTTTTGTAAAGCTTTCCATCTTTTCGCAGTCCTGCAGAAATTGCAGTTAAGACACTTTCATCAGAGGGATTTTGCACATTGTTTACCTCGCGCCTAAATCTGGCGATGTAATCTCTTAAAGTTTCCTCCCGCTTCTGAAAGATAGTCGCTAAGTGACAAGTCGGCGCGAGCTGCTTTCTCAGCGCTTTGTACTGGTCCTCGAACTTTCTCTGGCACTCATCCCAGCTGTTTATACTTCGGGCCGGAAGACTCCTTAGCCACGTCCTTGGAGTATTCCCCAGTGTTGCTGGGAATACCCTACACTTGACCAGAGGATTAGAGGTCTGCAGGTCCATTTGAACGTTGAAAATGTCCAGATGATCATACGGGTCACTATCTCCATCATAAATTGGGATGTTCGGGAGTTTAAATCTTGGAGGCAGCAGTTGCGTTTCAATCTCTCTTGAAAACGGGGTTCTGTCTTGCTCTCTACCCTGGTCACGGTGTCCGGGTCTAGTCTCTAACTGCCGCACCCTCTGCATTAGTTCCTGTACCATGGGATCTTGCCGCTCAATCCCGTTCGCAGGGACTTGTCGATTCCCCCGGCTTTCTCCTGCTGCTGAGAGACGGGTTTGTGACCTTCCCCGGTCCAACGACATCCTTTCACGTGATCCACTCCTCCTGCGAGAACTTCCTGCATGGGGTGTCCCTTGTCTATGTGAACGTTCCCTTTCACGCTGTCGACCCCTTCCATGATCAGAGTTATTTTCCCCTCGGCGATTATTATCCTGACTTGTTCTAATCCTCTGATTGGAAGGATGCGGAGCCACTTCTTGATGAGCCGGATGCCTCTCCCCTTGTGGGCGCAGATTTGAGGAACGAACAGAAACTGCTGGTTGCTGTCTGTCCCTGCCAGCCTCTCCTCTCCTAACTGGAACGGCACTCACAGAACGGGGCTGGTGGTCTGCGTTCCCTGGAACTTCCTGAACTCGGGCCTGTGTCAAGGCTCTGATGGTTTCTGCCAATTGTGCTACCGTATTTTCTAAAGCCTCCTGACGTGCTTCCTGACGACGCTGCCAAGCTGGCATAACACCTCCGCCACCATCAGTTGGTTGAGGAGGCAATGGTGGCAAAGCGGCAGAAGACGTCCCTGCTGCCTGACCTTGACCTTGGTGCTCCTCCAATTGATCGGTTTCCGATGCTACAACCCTGGTTGTCTTGACCCTAGCCATGTCAGCCGTATCACAACCAAAACAAGTTTGTTAAATCACAGTCTGGGCCCTTCCTCTAGCGCCAAAAGATGTTGACACTTATTTTTGGTCAACCCTGTTCTTCAAGCCCAATACCTGTGACACAACAAACCTCATACAATGCAAACAATATAGGATCAAAACACACAGGACACAGCAAGACTTTTACGTGGTTCGGCAAAAAACGATGGCCTACGTCCACGACAATTACCCTCTCTCGGTGTAATTGTATTTTTTATTTCACTCTCTCCTTTACCCTAAATTATATCTCCTATTTATAATGGAGATGTTATAATCAGAATAGGCTTGAGAATCTTACAGATAAGGCAAAAAATAATATACATTAATTAAGATAATATCTTCTGAGATTATCTCTCGTATATAGCAATTTCCTAGAATGTAGAGATTCGATTTGCATGCAAATAGGTAATTCGACTCCTTTCCCGTTTCGGATTGATTCTTCTTCCAGAAGGTCAACTGGTCAATCTAAGTGTTTTGCCTGTTCAACGATCAGACAGCAAATTGAGCGAGCAGATATCTCCGAGCAAACGAGCAGACTTATTTATTCTTTTGGCCGCCGAGCAGACGAACATATCTCCAGTCAGTAGGAATGTTCGAGCAGGTTATCTTTGTGCTTTTAACTTTCCTTTGACTATTTGACCAAGTGTCTTCTTGGCTCTTAATGGGCCTCCATTTTTTGGGCCTTTTCTTATTGCACCAAAAAATACCCATAACAATAGTAAATTAAAGCAAGAATATAACCACTCTGTTTGGTGGTCGGAATTGTGACTAGAATTAACCCACCCTATTTGGTCTCTGAGACTGATTTTACCTGAAATGAATGTTTTTTCTTCTACCCTAATGGGACTAATTGTCTATATGAAATTGGGTACAAATTTAATGCCATGTTGCTAACAAACCTGTTAGTCTAATTCAAGTCCTAGTCCCATTTCCGGTTACTAAATATATTAATTAGCACATCATATTTGGGATTTGAACAAAATTGTGATAGCAAACATCAGAATAAACCACTTTGATGAGTACTATCCAAATTAGTGTCCAAATTTAATGTCTAAATTATGTGACATTTTGAAAAATAGAAAGGTTAATCAATCAAATTTTAATCATCAATTTCAATTGATTAGTTTTTCTAATTTTAAAGGTGCCACATAATCTAGACACTAATTAATTTGAATAAAGTAATATTATCGATCTATATTTTCATTCTGTTCTATGCTTGGAATTGTGTTTGGAATTGACCAACCCTACTTGATCCTCAGATATTACATTTGTAAGGACCGACTCGGTCCCATATTTGTTCACTAGACGAATCGGATTTCCATGTCCCACTATAAGTGGACACTCCTACTTGTGTCATAAGTAATGCAAGAATGCAATTGGCTTTGATCAAGTAATATTATTAAACGTCTAGTCCTTTTCAATGTACCACATCATTGAAGGTCGGCCAATATCCCATATCATTTATACACTAATTTAGATAAAGTAACATCATTCATAAATCTAATAATTCTATTCATAAATCTAATCATTCTATCCAGTTTTCGGAACTGTGACTGGAATTAGCCCACCCTATTTAGATTAACATATTCATAAATATAATCATTCAGTTCGGTGTTCGGGATTGTGACAGACAGATAAAGCAACATCGTTCATAAATATAATCATTCTATTCGGAGTTCGGAATTATGACTGGAATTTGGCCCACCCTCTTTGATCCTCAGAGATTACATCCGTAAAGATGCAGTCCCAGACTAGTTGACTAAATGGCTCGGATTTCCATGTCCCACTACAAATTTAGATGTCCGGTTGTCCCACCACTAATTGTGTCATACGTAATGCAAGAGTACAATTGGCTTTGACAAAGTAACATCATTAAATGTTTAGTCCGTTTGACTGGTTTGCAATAAAATGTTTCAACTTTTTGGTTGAAAAAAAAAAAAAAAAAGAGAAAAATCATTTTAACACCTGAATTTTAAAAAGAGTCCAATTTTTAATTATATTTTAAAAAAATCAAATAAATCTTAACTTTTGAATTCATCAAAAAAGAAAAATCTTAACTTTCAAAAAGGTTACGGTGAACAACCACTTTCACACAACTAACACTCGGATCTAACTAAAACACTATAACAGCTAGCAATGAAGACCACTTAGAGATCTGTTGTGGAGGAGAATGAGAAGATTTTGCTGAAATGTCGAAAAGGAGCAAAAGAAGAAGAGAGTGTTGTGGTTATGTGATGGTGGAGGTCTGCTACGGAGTTGTGAGCGAGAGTAAGGTAACGTCGACGCTGTGCAAGTCGAGCTTGTAAGCGATGCGGTAGAGCTAAGAAGGAAGGGGGCGGAAGTAGATGAGAAGGTTCAAGGAGAAGATTTTTGGGTGTTTTTTTTTTTTAATAAGATTTTTTCTTTAATTTGTTAAATTTAATATTTTATTTTATTTTATTTTATTTTTTTTAGAAATGTCGATATTTGATGGAGTTTCTCTTAAAAAAAATCCGATGGAGTTCTTAATTTTTTTTTTTCATTTTAATTTAAAAATTGCTTGCAAATTAGAAATTACATTTCTAATTTATTTTAACTAGTGAAATCAAAAATAAAATTCAAATATTAATATATTGAAAATGATAATTTTAGCCCTATCTACCATGCTATCCATTAAGTTTGATCGTCAGTTGACTGATGAGAGAGATTAATTTGACCTTTTTTTTTGAAAAATTAGAGTTCATTTGATTTTTTTAAAAATATAATTAAACATTTGATAATTTATCAAAATTTAAGGATTAAAATGATTTTTATATATATAAAAAAAAATGTATCAACTTTTCAGGCTCCTCTTGCACTACAGCAGAATACACAGATATTATGTTATGTTAAATCTAGTAACTGTCCTACGTGCCTCTGCATGGCACGAGCTAGATGCATGCACTTCGCAGTGAGGTGAATGATGCCGGAGTTACGTTACTTACATTATCTACAATTACTTACATTAATTAATTGAAATTTTTAATTCTATAGTTTAAAAAAATCAACAATTCTACGAATAAAAGAACTGAAAATTTTAACTGTAGTTGTAAACTCTTTATTAATTATAAAGCAATGATACAAGTTATAAATAATAATTAAGTTCGTAATTGAATTCATGAAAGATAACAAAGTACTTTAAAAAACTTGGTTTGACATTCAACAATTAATTGATCATGTTGTCCTCATAAATATGGATTTAAAAGTAACAATAACATTAGATATTCCAATTTATAACTCATTTTGTGTCATAATTTGTGAGCTATCGATTGAAAAATAAAAATAAATTAACAATATTGTTTAATTTTCTTGATAAATATAAATTAGTAAATTGTTATATATACCATTAACTGAAATGTAAATTAGGATATAAGTTGGACTGACTAATTAATACTATTTATATATATATATATATATGAAGGTGCCACTTACGATTAGGTTAGTTCACCAAGGAATTGGTGCATCTAGCAAGGACCCAAGAAAGTATGGCTTAAGCCTTGAAAACCATGGGAAATCAAAATCACAATGACACATCCACTTCAATTTTATTAAGTTACAAGGTTTTGTTTTTAGAGAATACTTAACATTAAAAATCACAATATGTATATAAAATACAAAATTAATAGCACTTTTTTTTTTTTTTTAGCAATTCTTTAAATTAAGAATTAATCTTATCCTTTTTGTTTTGAGAAAAGTTGATACATACATAGAAACATCTTATGTTTGGAGTTTTAAACTCTTCATCCTTGGATTTGTGTGTGGGGATGACAATTTTACTTACATACTAATTACCCGCTGATACCCATTCATGATGGATGAATATGAAGTTGATTAAATGTGTTTGTGGACGGATATGAGCATGATTTTCACACCTATAACGGGTTTGGGTAATGGTACATATATATGGGAAAAATCTATATCTGTATCTGTTTATTGGCATAAACGATATATATATTTAGAATTTTTATAATCAGGTATATATGATTTTAAAAAGTAAAGATCAATCAATCAAATTCATCAATTATATTCTCTTTTCTAAAACAAATTCTTTCTCAAATTTAATTTAAATACAATAGATGAATTTAATTGGTTGATTTTTACTTTTTAAAATTAGATATACCTAATTATAAAATCATTATATACATATGCACATAATTTCTATGATCAGTACCCCCTAACTTTAAAAAGTTAAGATAAATCAATTAAATTCATTTATTGTATTTGAATTAAATAGAAGAGAGAATATGTTTTATGTGAGATAATGCAATAAATGAATTTGATTAGTTCGTTTTAACTTTTTAAAGTTAAGAGACACTGACCATAAAAATTATATATATATATAAATATATATAGGGGTAGGATTTGGGAACACAAGTTTTGACATAAATTTTAACATGATTTGCTGATCATTAGATAATGAAGATTTTAATAGTTTAAAATATCTTGTTAAATGAATTTGATTATTTCGTCTTAACTTTTTAAAGTTAAGAGACATTGATCATAAAAATTATATATATATATAAATATATATAGGAGTAGGATTTGGGAACACAAGTTTTGACATAAATTTTAATATGATTTGCTGATCATTAGATAATAAAGATTTTAATAGTTTAGATCTAATTATACCTTTATATATAACTTCATTTTACATTTTAATTAATATGAGAAACTCAACTTCATTCTCTTTATTATTATATCATCTCTTGTTTCTCTCATTAATATTAAAAGCTCATCAATTAAATTAGATTATTTTTACATATCTCTCATTTCTCATTCATCATATACAGCACAAAGAAAGAAAGAAAAAAAATTAATAATACTATCATTTTTTTTTTTTTTTATCTTTTGACCAAATAAAAATATTATAAATCTAATTTTCATTTAATTTTTTTTCTCTATTCAATGAATCAAATCATGCAAATAATATGTGGATTTGAAACTCTCAACATAAATTGTCAAACAAGATTCATATTACATATTTTTAAATAAACATATTCATTGGAATAATCTTAAATAAGAATCAATAAAAAAAAAAAACTTATTTTGAGTGCTAAAATGATATCTAAAAAAATGATAAAAATAATAAAATTTGAAAAATGAATATTCCTCTCACCCAACCTAATTCTTTAAGTCTTTAATTATTTTTTTTTTAAAATTCATTTTAAAATTATATTATTTTTATCTTTTTTTTAGACATCTTATACCCAAAATAAGTTTTTTTTTTTTTAACTGATTTCTTATTTTAGATTATTTTGATGAGTATGTTTATTTAAACATATTCAATATAAATTTTATTTGAAAGTTTATATTAAAAGCTTTAAATCCATATATTTTTTATGCGATTTGGTTCATTGAATAGAGATGAAAGATTAAATAAAAATTGAATTTATAATGGTTTTATTTGGTAAATAAATTTAAAATAAAAAAAATAGTATTATTCTTTTTTTCTTTCTTTGTGACATGTATGATGAATGAGAGAGGAGAGATGTAAAAATAATAATACAATTTAATTGATGAACTTTTAATATTAACGAGAGAAACAAGAGATGATATACTAATGAAAAAAGATGAGATAGTTTTTAACATTAATTAAAGTATAAAATAAAGTTATATATAAATGTATGAGTGGATCTAAACTATTAAAATCTTCATTATCTAATTATCAGCAAATTATGTTAAAATTTATATAAAAACTTGTGTCCCCGATCCTGTCCTATAATATATATATATATGGTTATTCTACTATCAGTATCTCATAATTTTAAAAAGTTAGGACGAACTTATCAAATTCATCAATTACATTTTTTTTTTCTTAAGACAAATTCTCTTTCCTATTTAATTTAAATGTAATTGATGAATTTATTTGGTTCTTTATAGAGGTACTAATAGTAAAATTATGATATATATGTATATATATATATTTATAGTCTCTCACACCATCGATATCTCTCGCGCCAATCGCTGCTGCCGCCGTTGACCACTCTCTCTACGCAGCCGTGAGCTCAGACTCCTCAGCTCACTTCTCAGACGCCTCTCCTTTCCTTGCCGCCGCTTCCTGCAGGCCAAGTCCGTCTCCGCTGGTCTCTCCTTCATTTGTGTACTCGTTGGGGTCTAGCAGCTATGAATTTCTGCTGTTTTCAAGTCTCCTAGTGATTTCATATCTGGGTTTGTTTTGTTGGGACATGAGCCGTGACGATATATATATATATTTTTTTTCAGCTGTGAAGATATTTGTTGAATTATATATTTCCAATATCTTTTGCATTTTTGTTTATCTGATTTGATTAATTGTTGCTAAGCTTATAATGTTGCGTTCTACTGTGCTCCTAGTTTAAGTTTTTATTGTTCTGTTTAATACTCAAACGCTGTCTCTAAAACCCATGTTTAGAATAGTGAGATCTTGCTCAATTAGTTAACCATTCTAGACTGGTAAAGCGTCTCTGATTAAAAGCATTTGGGTGACTTAACAAGGCTCTTTGTCAAGCAAAAAAGACCAACAAGATGATGCGTATTTTATTTTATTTTATTTATTTTTTCATTATTTGGCAGGCATGGGTGTACTCACGGGTCCACCCATACCCGCGGGTACATAACCTTCTCCAGACCCGTCAGAACTTTGACGGGTTTGGGTTTGAGTATGAATATTGGTATATCCACCCGAATCTTACTCGATGTCATCCCTATATGTGTGAGATAGTTTTGTTTTTGTAATTCTTTTTGTTTGGTATAAAAAAAGGAGTTGAATATGTACATTCAGAACTCAAGCAAATTAAAAGAAAGTGAAAAAAAATAAAAATTCCAAGCATACATTCTGTAGATAAAGTGGACTGGTTTGAAAAAAGTCAAACATGGTCATTACCATTAATCATCAACATATCTTTCTATATGCAAGCCAAAAACATTTGATACCATGTAAATAAAAATTGATATGTTATTTCAAACAAATTATACGTAAGCCTCCTCTATATTGAGAATTTTATAACAGATATATTAACAAATATGACATCAACACTCCAACACAAAAAGAAAACAAATAAGATTATGCCAGAAAAGTGAATAACATAAACAAACAAAATACGAACAAATAATACTAATACACAAATCTCACCTTGAATTTTCAAAGGGCTCAGCCTCCGCCTCTATAGGAATCCACTCCTGTCCGTGGGCTTCTGGCCAGCTTTGTGTTTTTTTTTTTTGTAACTTATCACTTAACTAGTTTGAATTAAATTTATTAAGTCCCTTTTATTTGTTTTTAAGTAATAAATAATTTAAAATTACTTAAAAATAACTTAAAATAAAAAAGCAAAAGATTTTAACTTATCACTTAACATTTAATCACTTAGGTTTTTTGTTTTTTCTTATCTAAAGATTGAATAGTTTTGAATATTATTGAAGACGGAATAATGATCGAAATATGAAACTAAAAGAACACATTTGTTTTTTTCATTCTAATATCTGAATATATATATATATATATATATATATATGTTGATTGTTTGTTTTTTTTTTAAAAAGAAAAATCTGAAAGCAAATACTTTTACGATTTTATCCTTACGACTAATAATTGTTATGTATTTTTATTTCAAGTTATATATGTAGCAAAAAACAAATCAATCAATAAATCTGAACCAAGTTCATCTATATATTTCTAATTTTCCAAAAATGTACATAGTTTTTATTGATAGTAATAAATATATATTATTTTAAACAATAATAGTTTAAGAAAATCTTAAGTTTACATAACTTAGACATTATTTTTAACTTATAAAATATATGCTATTAAAATTGCTATACAAATGTAAAGATTCAATTTACTAATAACCATATATATATATATGAAAAATAATAATTTATAGATATTAATGAAGATAAAATTGGAAATATGTATATTTTAGGGTGATAGTCATGTGTTAAGTGATAAATTAAAATTTCTAACATTTTATTTTAAATCTTTTTTTTTTTTTTTTATAATTTTAAGTTATTTGACCATTTAAAAAACAAATAAAAATGGCATAGGGGTAATTTATTTTTCTCACTTAAGACTTAATAGTACTAAATTACATCTATTAAGTTATTATTATTTTTTTAAATAGTCAAATAACTTGAAATTATCAAAAAATAACTGAAAAAATTAAGTAAAAATTTTTAACTTTTCACTTAATTGCAAATCACTTAATGACATTTAAAAGTTTTTATTCAAAGTCTATTATCCCTAAAATAACATAATTTTGAATTTATTTTAATTTTATATCACTCAATTTTTTTTCCTTGATACTTATTTAAAAAGTAAAATTTAAATACATCTCATCCCAGATTATTTTAGAATTAAACTAATATATTTTAATTTACAATTTAAACATTCATTTTTTTTAGTTGTTTTCTTAAATATATTAATATATTTAAATATATAAATATTGTTAATGCTACTATATTTTTTAATTATATTTTAATTATGAATAAAATTTTATTAATACGTATATAAAAATACTTAAAATTTATTAAATTATTTATTTTCTGATGCTTGTATTAAATTAATTAAGATTACATAACGATAAATAGTAAAAAGTGTATAAATGTTAAGTTATTAATTTCAGATAATTTTAAATTTAAAAAATAAATAAGTTTATAATATATTCAGAGGTAATGAAAAAAAGTAAATATGTTATTCATATTTCAGATTTTAGTTACTATTCAGTCTTCAATAATACTATTTAGTCGTTAGATAAAAAAACAAACGATCCTTTAATGAATCAAATTTAGACTCATTGAGTGTTAACTTAAAAAAACAAACAACCGCTATCATAATTAAAATATTTTCTTCCATAACTATCTTTCCAAAAGATGCATGTTAAGTTCACATAGCTAACCGCCTCAAGTTAATGCTTCCAGAACTGAACTCAGCAAACCAAAATGCTTTTGTACTGGGGCGATTGATATTAGATAATATAATTCTAGCTTTTGAGATGGTGCACTCACTTAGAAATCGTAATTTTATATTATTACGATTGTAGTTTCTAATAATCGATTTTGTGTCAGATACAGATAATGAATTATATATATATATATATATATATATATATTTAGTGTTATAATCACTTCAAATAAGACATTTGAAGATAATATATAAATTTTATGGCCTCAAAACAAACCAAATAAACAAACATACACAAAATATAAGTGAAACAACTCAATGTCAAAATGCTGTGGTAAAATTTACAAGTTCAACATTAAGACGATATATAGTATTAAAATATTAATCAAATGATATATTAAGGGGTCGTTTGTTTTTTTGTCTAAAAATTGAACTGTGCTACTGAAAACTGAAAACTAAATAGTGACTGAAATATGAAATCTGATAGACATGTTTATTTTTTTTTTCTTACATCTGAATGTATAATAATCTTGTTTGTTTTTTAAAGTTAAAATTGTCTGATTATTAGTAATTTAACATTTATATCATTTTATTATTAATTATTGTGTAACTTTATTAAATATGATATAAACAATTACAATAACTTATTTAACAAATATTAAAACATTTTTATGTATAATATTTTTATTCATAATTAAAATAAGATTAATTATTATAGTAGAGTCAATAAAATTTATATATTCAAATAAAAATAAACAAAATGGTCTTAAATTGAATTACTATTACAACAAAAGTTGAAATTGTAACTTATATATAAATAATATTTTTATTCATAATTAAAATAAGATTAATTATATTAGTAGAGTCAATTAAATTTATAAATTCAAATAAAAATAAATAAAGTTGTTTTAAATTGAATTACTATTATAACAAAGTTGAAATTGTAAAGTAATATCTATTTTTTACTATAATTAAACAAAAATAACCAAATACTTAAACAAATTGATTTATAATTTGGTCTCTGAATTGTTACATAAACACTTGATCAACAAAGATTCTTATTGGAATTTGATCGAAAAAATATAGTAATCCAGCTATAAAAAAAATTTGATGTTGAGATGTTTAGAGTTTTTATTTTTCAATGTTATTTGTTAAAGTATTAAAAGAAATTTATATAATGTAAAACTAAGATAAATTTGGAAATATATTATTTTAGGAAAGATAAATTTGGAATAATATATTTATAAAATCATCTAGTGATTTTGTATTCAGTGAAAAATCAAAAAATGTTACTTTTTTTTTTCAGTGATTTTTGGGTGATTTTAAGTGGTTTGACCACTTAAAAAAAAAAAAAAACAAAAATCTCTTAATTAATCTAATTTAGCACTATTAAATGTTAAGTACAAAAAAAAAAAAAAAAAAACCTCTAAGTGTATGTTTGGTATAATTTATCCACTTATCAAAAGAGTTATTTATTAATGTCCAAAGCTCTTTTTTATTTTTTTTGTATTGTTTAGTTGTCATGTTAGTAGAGTTTTTAGGCAATTAAAGAAGCTAAAATACATCTATTAGAAGGAACTAAATTTGAGCATTTCCAAGTTGATCGTTTTGATTTTGATTTTTTAATATATAACATTAATAATTTTCATATGAGCAAATTACTCAAAATGCTCTAAAAATATGCCTACTGATAAATGAAAACCACGTTTGCCTTTTATTACAGCATGTCTCCTGTACTAATGATTTGATCATAGTTAATCGTGTGCGTTAACTGCAATAAAGATATTTTGGTCATTTTGATCATTTTTTCTTATTTTTATTTTTCCTTTAAAAATTATATTAATTAATATGTTTTTTGGATCTCCATCGTCCATCTGGAAGGTGGAGATCCATTAAAATAATTTAAAATTTTAAACACTTAAAAATAATTTTAAAATTAAATAATTTTAAAATAAAAAAATAAATTTTAATATAAAAAAATATATGTTTTTAAAATAGACCTAAACCATCTATCTAAAAAATGGACAGTTAAGATCAATTTAAAAAAATTTGAAAAATTAATATTTAAAAAAAAATTAAAAAAAGAATGAAGATGGCAACGAAGACCCAGATTGGATCTTCATCGTCCATCGAAAAAGATAGATGGTGAAAATCCAATCTGGATCTCTATTCCTATATTTAACCTCTGTTTATGGTGTTACATTAACAAGGGTTGAACAAGATCATCATCTGACATACAGAAACATAGACATTGATTCTCATCTCCGTCCAACACAAATTAGAAACCCAAATAAAAAATAAATCAACCCAAGATCATCATTTCAAAAACACAAATAGACCAAACAGAACCTAGAAATGCGGAAGCACAAACATCAAATAGAAACGATCGATCTTCATCAAAAATCCAGAAATGCACAAACACAAACCCATAAATGATTTATTAAGTGTATGTTTGGTAGAATTTATTTACTTACCAAAAGAGTTATTTATTAATCTTCAAAGCTTTTTTTTTTTTTTGATTTTTTTGTGTGGTTTGGTTGTCAGGCTGGTAGAGTTTCTAGACAATTAAAGAATTGAAATACATCTATTAGGAGGAACTCAACTTTTGAGTTGTTTAAAGTAGATCTTTTTGATTTTTTTTTTTTTTAAAAATTTTTTTATAACATTGATAATTCTCATATATATGGAAGAAGTTTCTTACTGGCCCAGTATACAATCATATGCATGTTCTGGATTGAACGTGTCATATGCATGTTATGTTGATGTTTTATTTTTATTCTATTATGTTTATCTTTTTTATTTAATAATTAAAGGGGATGTATTCAATCATGACTATAAAAAACTTTTATAGATTTCTTTTAGTGAATGACTTTTATAGAATTTCATAAACTTTTAATGACTTCACAAATTCATGAAAAACTTTTAGAGACTTTTATAAATTCTTTTAAAATTTTTTTTATTATCTTGTATAGATTGTTATAGACTTCTAAAAAAAATAACATAAAAAACTTTCATAGACTTTTAACAGACTTTCATAGATATTAATAAACTTTCACTAATTAATATAACATTTACTTTATAAGTTAGTAAAATTATATTCATCATGTAGATAATTGATTAAAAAATATGATACATAAAATAAAAGTATAGTCTATTTCAAAATAATAATAATAATAATAAGAAAAGTATAGTTACCTCAACTATATAAACAGATAACCAAAACATCAAGTATTTCAAGTATTTCATTATTCAATTTATATTTTTTATGAAAAATAAAATCTTTAATATCCGTTATTGTTAATAATTTCAACATTGTTCTACATATCAGCAGCTATAATAATATTCCATTCATTAATATGCTCTATTTTTTATTCTTAAGTCTCAAAAAATGAGTTGAAATCGTCGTCTATATTAACTAGTAATGATGATTAAGATGAAGAAGATTCATAGATATTAATAAACTTTTATAGATTTTCATTTACTGCTAAAATAAAAATATATTCCTTTAATAAACTCGTGCAAATTACACATTTTTTAAGTTATATTTTTTATTTCAATGAAAATATTTTTCTTTTGACAGAATGTAAATAAACAGATGAAAAACAACTATCAAAACTAATGTTTTACAAAATTCAAACTGATTAATTTTATGATATTTTACAAGTATTAAAATTGATTATCCTACCCCAAATATTAAATAATCAAAAGCAATATGCATAAAAATTGAAAAAAAAAAATCACATGGATAAATATAATTAAATAATTAAATTTAAAATTTTAATTTTCTTAATTAACCACTAACTAAAAAATCATCAAATATTAATTTTTTTTCCCTCTTTTAATTGAAATAGATGTTTTTCCTTTTATTTTGTAATATAAAAAATAAAGATTCCATTGATTAATTTCATCAATAAAGTAATGAGATTTTTTATTTATACATTGTAAATTCTATTTTCATCATTTATACACAAGAAATACTAAACTATTAGTTTACAATATAATTGTTAATAATAGTTGTATTGTTTATTATAAGAATAATGAGATGATTTAGATCAATATTCATCTAAACATTTTTTTTTGTATTGTATTTATATAAATATAAATTATAATATATATTTTTTAATTTATTTTGCCAAGATCTAACTCCTCAATTTTGATTCAAACTTAAAATCTTTTACAAAATAATAAATTGATGTCTTTTGGAAAAAAAGGGTTTAATAAGATTTAAAAAGCTAAAAAGCTAACAATTTGAATATAAGAAGAAAAATATTGACCATTATAATTTTTAATAAAATTGGAGTGAAATATATATATATATATATATATATGTGTGTGTGTGTGTGTGTGTATTTTTAAAATAAGTGAAATATTTTTATGTAAAGGAGATTCAAATGTAAAAGTGATGGTGAGGTTTGCTTCTATAATAAAAAATAAAAATCTACAAAAGTTTTTAAGGGGAATGGAGGAGAATTTATGTAATTTGATTATGATAAATTTAACATAAAAGTCTATAAAAATCATTAAAATTTTAAATTCTATAAAAGTTATTGACATTTTAAATACCTCATAATTTTTATAAACTTTTAAAAAGTTTTGATTGAATATACCTCAACTTTTATGGACTTTGTAAAAATCTATAAAAGTCTATATTGAATACCAAATGACTTTTGTATAATCTTTAAAAGTCTGTATTGAATATACCCAAACTTAGAAAACTCTATAAAAGTCATTAAAAGTTTAGATTGAATACACCTCCCTAAATCTATACTATCATCACATGCACTTCCAATTTCCTTAAATAGGGATAATTTTAACTTTCTCCTGTAGTTTAGTATAAAAATGTTAAAAGAACCCCTATTGTTTTTAAAAATAATAAAAAAACCCTATCATCAGGGGGAATTTTAACGATTATGCCAAACTATAGAGTTTTTTTTTGGCTATTTTTATAAACTATAGTGAGATTTTAGCGATTTCTAAAGTTAGAGATTTTTTCGTTATTATGCCTAACTACGGGGGAAAATTAGAATTATCCCTAAATGTATATAATATAACTTGCTGCTTTAATAATAATCAAATATATATATATATATTTTCAATTCCATACCATTTGTTCCTTTCACTGTAATATTTTGCTTTTTTATTTTTATTTTTATTTTTTAAATGTCATTTTTGATAATTTTATAACTTAAAAAATATAATGTCCGAATTCGAATGGATTCAGAAGATTAAATTAAAATTCAGTTTATTATTATTAATTCGGTTCAGTCTAAATTTTAAAAATAAATAAATATATAGATAAATATCTATTTAATAAATATCAAAGAAAAAGGTTGGTTATTAAAATGCTAAAAGGCAAGTCAATGATTGAGACAAGAAATCGTGTAAAATGCAAAAGGGAAAACAAAGAAGAGAAGGAGAGTAGGAATTAGAATAATAATATATAAATGAGTTAGTGGATTTTTATAGAAAGATTAGATGTGCGAAAAATAAAAAAATGATTGGGTAAATAATTGATGATAAGTATGACAATGTGAAAGAGTCGTGTCTCTCATGTCAAATTTGAACAGTAGAAAGGAAAAAAGGTTGTTTTCTAGTAAAAGCAAATCAAGTTAACTTATAAGAAAAATGACAAATAGTTTTGAGTGGACAGAAGTGAGAGAGCCATAATTGAATCGATGGGTTGAATTAGTGGCAAAATATTTTAAAGAAAACAAAGGATGCATGTCTTGTGCCTAGATGGTAAGCAAAAATGATGCATTTGAGTCAAATATGTAAATATGGACATAAGCAAGCAGTCAAAAGCAGAAGTCATCTTTGAAATTGAATGAGACAAAATACCGGTGGTCAATGGCCAATTTCATTTAAAGAAATGAGATAAGTGTCTAGATCTAGCAAAAGATTTAGTGGTAAAAATTGAAGTGGTTGAATTATATATTGTAGTGACCAAAAATCCCTAGGCTCATAAAGTGATGGCCCAATAAACGTAAGTTCATAAGCTTGATGAATGTTGGCCCAACGTGTTGGTCGACATGAGCTTACAGCCCAGGAGTGTTTGGTCAACTAGTCAAACATCTTAGCCCAAAACTGATACACCTTTGGTAGACCAACCTATTAGATAGGTCGACTGAGCCCAAAGGTTAGGCCCATGGCCTAAAATATCGATGAACCGACCTAATAGGTTGGTCGACATGATATCGACCTAAACTTTATAATTCGACTCCAACACGTCTACCACAAGTCTAATTGTATCGAGATTCCACCATTTATGAGATAAATCACAATCAATTTAGGACTAATCTTTATCTTCTACAATTTAGGGATGATTATGACCATCCCACATCCTACTCAAATCTAAACTCCTAAGTCTCTTAAAACTAGGTTTCATCTGACTTCGTAGGATGATTTGCCTATAAGGGCCATTACACCCTGTAGCCAATCATCCAATCTCTCACATACATTGTCACGTTACCAAATTATCATAAGATAAATCTAAGATCCAACTTCAACCACCCTTAGTCAGATTCACCAACACGATATCCATTGTCACTTGGTGAAATCACTTTAGTGCTGGACCATCATCATCTTAGGTCATCGTCGACGCTTCTACAGCCAACAACTTCGATCCACCTTGCTGCCCTTGATTTCCACCTACACTGCCTCGTAGCCTAGCCATTCGATATATACTACCTTGCAGTTTATGCAGTTGATGCTGTCCAACAAGACAGATCACACTTATTTTTCGTCCTAACACAATTAGGATGATGCTTTATTGCTTTTCCATTATCTTTCATGTTCAATCTATTGACTTGAGCGTCGAAAAAGTTTTGGTTGGCACCTTATCAATGTAAAGATCACTCGCATTCTTTTTGTTTGATTTATGTAAGACAAAGGTTGCTGGGTTCCATAAAATCAATTGACGAGACTTGTTTTTAGTTTATATACTATAGTTTTGACCTTACTCTCTCTCTCTCTCTTTATATATATGGTAGTCGTAAACTTACAAAGTGGATGAGTTCACCAAAACAAAAAAAATGAAAAGAGACAATAAGGGTAAAGCAGAAAAATGATTTGAAGCTGAGAAGAAAAAGAAGGAAAATAGAAAAAAATTCTAAATGAGTGAATGAAATATTTGAGCATCTGATTTATCCAGATAAGTAATTTTTTAATTGCAATTTTAGCAAACAACTTATTAAAAACCTTGTACATGCACAAATCATTTTATTGAGTATAGTGACAAACAAGGTCGATCCCACAAGGAGTTTTAACTTACTTTAATTTTGAGTTTATTTAAGACCTAAACCAAAAACAATTAAATTGAAAGATAGAGGTGGTTTTAGAAGTTGAAACTAAAATTAATTTGCAATGAGAAAACTAAATTAATTAAAAAGAAAACAATAGATAAAAACTTAGTTAGGTAATTGTATCCACCACTAAATAATCCCTAAATTTGATAAAAAAGATTAATAAAATTAATTCATGTTAATGCATTATGAAGATATTCATGATATGGTATGATTAACTCATGTTATATAGATTCTTCCTTAGTTTGTATGCAAATTGCATGATTTTTACGTAAATGTGTGTATTTTTGATTATAACCTAGCATGATGTCTACTGAAATTTAATAATTAAAACTCATTAAGAAATGAAAGAATATGAATATCAATCAAACCCTAGGACATGATGTCTATCCTAAGTGTTTATGAATTAATATTCCTCAATTGGTTCGTAAACAATTGATTATTACCAACTAAGAATATACTCGTTTGGTGTGCGGTTTATATTATTATAACATAATTTTATAAATATGCTTCTAAGGTAATTTATCAAAGAAACATAATAAATAGAATAAAATTAAAATAGAGAGATGAATTTCATTGTGCAAAACATAAAATTTTATTGAAAAGATAAACAAATTGAATTCATGTTTAGGGTTTCAAGTCAAACCCAACAAATAAATTAACTACATAAAAATAAAAGGAAAATAAAACTAAAGAGAAGAAAAGATAAAACCAGACCAGAGCCTCGAACTCCTCTTAGCCCACGCCTTTGCTTCTTTACCTTTTCTGATATGTGTGTTAATTGTATGGAGATGACTTCTATTTATAGGGGTTAAGGTCAGCTACGAATGGGTTTCTTGGCAGAAAAGTCATGCAATTAATGCTTGAGCACTATTGAAAATCGGCTAAAAATGGTGATCGCAGCTTCCTATTGTAACTTCCTTTCCTGTGACAACACGCGACAGAACTAGTGACCCCTTCATGGGACACTGTCGCAGCTTGTAGATGCAGCTTGTAACTGGTGACTTGAACCTGCGACCAGTTCACAGGTTGTTGGCGCAGGTTGCTTCTCTTCTCCATGGTGCAACTCCTTTAGGTGACTCGTTAATTGCTTCATTCCCTATTTAGATTTGATTGGCTATTTTCAAAATCAACCCCATGAATCTCTTAATTGGCCTTTTATCCTCTTGTGATAACAGATCTATGTCACGAGGGCTCTCTTTGGCCTATCGGCCCGATCCCTTTGCTACCACTACATATTCCCATAAAAATTCCATTGTAATTGTTTCAATATAATTGTCGCACCTCGATCTCTTCAGATTAGATCTCTAGTTTTCTTCTCCTAAAGTTAATTCCTAAAAATCTTTCTATTTCATTCTTTTCTTCTTAAAACCTAAAATTAAACATAAAAATACTAAATAAAATAAAAGTACCAATTCTACTCAGAGACATAACATAAATAATAGGTAAATTGAGTATAAAAATGATAATTAACAACTCAACATAATTTTATTTTAATGAGATTTGGAATTTAGGAAATTAGTTAATTTTTTCTATAATTTTTAAATTAAGTTTATGTGATTTTTATGTTGAATCCAAGTTTATGAGAAATCACATGAGAACCTGTTTTAGATCCAAATTTACACAAAAAAGTTTTGTGAGTGGATAATTTTATTTTTAAATTGATTTATTTGATTATAATTATTTATATTTCATCTTTTATTATTTATAGGAAATGAATAATTTATTATTATTACATATTCATATATCCGTATATGTATTAGAAATTCTAATAAGAATTTCATGCTTTCAGCTTGAGTTATTATGCGAAATATTCAAAATGTTTTAAATAATATTATTTTATGTTTGAGAAAGAAAATTTATTATGTTTTGAGAAAAGTTATTATCTAGAATTATATACTTGTATTCAGAAACAAAATTTGTATATTTTATACGAAAATTGTTTAAGATTGAAGTACAAAAATAAATATATTTTTAGAATACCAAAGTTGTACTTTACTCTCCAACGGTTAGACAGGCTACATATGTGTGAATCCTAGATTTGCCCAGCATATGTATGATAGATATTAGGAGAGTTATTGGGTTGTCGAGAGAGTTATTCAGTCACCCAGTACGTGTATAATAGATATTATTTTTTGTTCTGCGTGTGTGTTGAGTATCTCCACTATATATAACAGTTTTCTTAGATACTAGTTGGTGTAAATTTTTATATTACAGATATTATATATTGAGTTTGATCAGTGAAAAAAAGATTTATAAAACACTAGATCTACAGAAAGAGATTCCATAAAAGTTTTATAGATTATAGATTATTAAAGTTATAAAGATAATTTATATATAAGTTAACGGTTTTATTACGATATAAGATTTGAATCCAATTTATTTTCAGATATGATTGCATATAAATTATTGAGAATGATTTATTATTACTAAAAAATATGTTATGTTTTATTTAAAAATATTTTTAGAGAAGTTACATTCACTTACTGGGCATTAACACTTATTCTTTTATAAAACTCATTTTTTTCAAATATTCTTCGTAGATTCATGTGAATTATTGTATATCATGAGAAAGATCATATGATGATAATAAAATGCATTATGATTATTTTTAAGCAGTAATATTTTTGCATTTTGTGTATATTATTTTTAATAAACCATTTTTTTAAATGTGTTTTCAGAATATTTTTGTAGATGAAAAGATCTTTAAGATATTTTATGAATATTTTATATATTCAATCCAATAGTCCAACACGAAAAACGTGTAGATTTTCGATTTGTTCAATTTATATTTATAAAATGACCATTAGATTTATAATGATTTTTCTAAAAATGTTTTTCAATAAATTCAGATTTTAGTTAGGAAGATTACAGTTTTTATGAGATTCTCCTGGATGCAGGAGAGGAGTTAGAATGGGTCTTGTCGAAAGAGCTTTTAAAAATAATATAGTGATCTATAATTTCAAAGATTTTTTTATTTTTATTTTTATTGATAACCATATGATCAACAACTTCTTTTTAAAAGTACTATTTATAAACAATTTACTTATAAAATAATCTATTTAGAAAAGCTATAAACAATCGAGTGGAAAAGTATTTTGTGACCTTTTCAAGACCGTTGTCGAGTAGCTAGCTAGAAACTGTTCCTTCGATAACATTATAAATATACATGGGTTTCAAAATGCACTTGGAATTTTACATCACTCTTCTTCTGAGGATCAGCATATATTTGAACAACACTCCTAAGCAAGACATTTCAAACACAATATTCTACAATAACGTGTAGATGGAGTTAAGAAAACCACAAAACTACCCCCAACATGTAATGATGTGTACACCGTTACTTAATATTGTGGATGAACTATCACATTTCCTAACATTAATTAACATAATGATTCCCGTTTTGAACACTTTTTTATGCTTTACGCGGCATTATCACGCATGCTAAGTAAGATTTGAAATAGATCTCTGTGCCTCTCCAAATATAATAATATGGCCCCCCATATATAATATACATATATATGCAGCACACTGCGCGAATTCTCGCCGAGTATTCAGGCCAATTCGACCTAATTCAGCTGACTCGGCCAACTCACTGATCAAACGTCAAACCTACAACCGAGAAAAAAAAAAAAAAAAAGAAAATAATCAGGAAGAAGAAGAAGAAGAAGTAGAAAGAAGTCAATACACCCACACACGCCCAGATCGGAAGAAGAAGAAGAAGAAAGAAATCAAGAAGTGGAGTGAAGGGCGGCAGATCATGCCCTCAACAATTTTGTGCGAGAGATTGATATAGCAAAGAAGAAGATGTGGGAGGATGAGAAAAGGGGAAGAAGGGGTTTTGTTTGTGCTTACACAGAGAGACACCAGGATGTGTGCGGGTGGGTGGGTGATAAAACTTGTTCGATAAAAGTTTAAAAGTGTGTGGGTAGATGTTTCCAAAAAAAAAAAAAAAATGGTGTGTGAGTATATGTCTTGGGAGTTTGGAGACTAAATGATTTTGTTTATTTATTTATTTTCTTTATTTGATTTAAAAAAAAAAAATGATGTTCTTTATTTTGTAATTTTTTGCTTGTACAAAGTATGGTACATGTACATACTCTTAAATATATATATATATGTTACACGGACTCACATTCTTGTAAATATATCATAAACTATCAAACAAATGACATGACTTCACATGATGGGTACCTGACTATCACTAACAGAATCCGAGATATTCTTTCTCCTAAAACAAAGGAAAGAATCCGAGATATTCAATTATGAACAAACCTTTTAATAGTTCACGAAAATAATATGAAAATAATACCGTGGAGCGAGGTGTGAATATTTTGCAAAAATGTTCAGATGAGTCTGTGCGTAGTTTTAATCGTTTCATGACTGAAAAATTAAAACCGTTTAAATATTTGAAGACAATAGTTGAAATATGAAGTTTAATTGGTAATGTAGAAATAAATTAATAACGAATATATAAAAAAAAACAACCAACAATATTGATAATATATGTACATGTCAGTTGTTTAATAAAAATGTTATAGATTAATTTTAAATTAGTGTAAGAACAAAATTAATAATCTAACTTGAATAAGTCAGCAGTATAATTTTAATTATTTTGAAATTATATAAAATCTATATAGTTGAATTAGGAGTGCCGCTATTTTCATATAAAATACTTAGATAAAGAGAATTGAAATACAGCAATTTTTTTTTTTTTTGTTTTTTTAAATTTGATCGAGTTTGACCGTTAATCAACGGATTCATTATTAATTGACAGTTAAACTAAACTGAGTACTCATTATTTTTTAGATCATCGATTGAGTAACGAGTAGCGAGTTCTAAAACATTAACGGTATGTATGTAAAAGGCAGTTCATAGACAAACTGATCATGTATCTTCGTATAAAAGCAAAACTAGCTAAGCCATGTTTGATCTAGTAGCAGCTATGGGTGTGCAATTGATCATCCACCACAAACTGATCGCTTACCTGTCGTCGGTTGCAGTCTTCCTCAAAGCCACTCGTCCTAGCCGCTGTACTCGCTGTCACACACACCTGGCCCGCCATTGGAACTTGTTGGCTTCGATCCCGGCGATTTTGGTTTAAGCTTTGTCGAGAAGGCTGTGAGATAGAGGAGAGGGGAGGAGAGAAGGACTTAGCAGGCGGTGTAGTTGGTGTTTCTGTCATGCCTCATACCCGGACCCAACTGTAATAAAAAACTGATTTCTACTAGGTGGACAGTTGACTTGACTTCCATGTTAAAACAAAAAATAGTGAAGTCGAAGATGATTAAAATGTAGCCTTGAAAGAAGGTGAGAGCGGCCGTGACAATCGGGAAAAAAAAGATCAAATCAGGAAGTAGACAGCTCATGCAAGACATACTCATGCCAACACCTCCTGACACAGCGGCTTTTCCATTTAGTTACCAATTGGAATCCCCGCTTTTTTAGTGCTGTAAACACGCCTATACACAATCAGTCATCTCCCTCCCAGACTAGGTTGGCGGCACGTGGCTGAGCGAGTTTTGTTCCATAGGAGTACTCTATCGGGTGGTGGTCATTCTTATGTTTTTCCAACATGAGTTTTTAAATTTTTAAATGTAATATCAAGTACTTCATTTATTTGTTTAAAATTGCACAATCTAAAAGGTAATTTGACAATAAAAATGACACCTGTACAAAAGTCATGGATTTTATAAAGTCATGATATCATATCATGAGCATGTTGATTTGTACAAGAATACATCATCATTAATATTGAAGAAAAAGAGACATGGCTTTATTTAATTATACGCACAAGAAGTTTTGATCCCCAAATCAAGATCAAAGATCAACATTACCTGCATTCATGGCCATGGAATACACTTCACAACCAAACCAATGGGTAGAGACATGGCTGCTATCCCAATACAGACACACCAATTCTTCAAATTCATGATTCTCTCCTCGTGTCTCACAATTGTGATTACTTCAATAGTTACAATTCGTAGAACAACAATGGCTCCCACTATTGCTAGAAACCAATATTTATTCTGATATTGCAGCGTCGTCATCATGCCCTCAAAAACATTTGGTTTTTCAATCTCTCTTGCATTGATCAGAACAAATACCTGGCAGAGAACAAAAGCGTTGAAGACAATGGTGTTTATAGCTGTCTGATTTGCATGGAGTACTACTTCTTTGCCCTTCAATTGGATGGCCAAAAAAAAGGTGAGTTGATACACAACTTGAGTCAAAATATTTCTCCACATAGTCTTGGTTGTCAATGTACTTCCACCATGTACATCTCCTTGTTCTTGCAGGATTATTGGTCCTGCTAGAGCCAAGGCACCCATGACATCCATAACAAAGCTAAACCACAAGAATTGAAATGGTTCAAGTGGGATTTCATTGAAGAAAACTGCACCAATTTGATTGATAGCAAACGCAGCTATTTGAAGAGTGAGTAGCAGCTGAATAATCTTCTGGATGTTGTTCCACAAACTTCTTCCTGACTTAAACACACCAACAACTGTTGAAAGACTATTATCCTTGTCCAAGACAACAATGTCAGCATTCTCTTTTGCCATTTCTGAGCTTTTGTCACCCATCAAAATACCAACATCTGCTTCCTTCAATGATGGAGAATCCATGGTATGAATTCCAGTGGCCGCGAACGCAACTATTTCCCCTTTCCTTTTCAAGCATTGAATCATTAGAAGCTTGTCTAACGGGGTAGCACTGCTCAGGACCTTAATGTTGCTTATCACAAGTTCCTGAGTCTCCTCTGAACTGTTTCGCAATACTGTTGCTTCAACTACTGCTTCCTTTGTGTCTTCCTCAGGTTTCAGGATCCCACAACTGGTTGCTATCAATCTTGCTGTGTCGATGTCTTCTTCCAAAATCACCTTTATTTTGACACCTGATTTTTCATAGACCTTTTTAATAGCTTGTTTCAATTCAGGTGCGTAAGGATTTTTCAAGCACACAAAGCCTAACAAGGTCAGCCTATTTGCATTGGCTTCAAATGGTACTTCTTCTTCTTTGTCTTCTTCAACTTGCCTACTAGCAAAAGCGATACACTTGATACTATCACCATCAGCTGTTATTTTTTCAACAATTTTCTTCAACTCATGGTCTCTTTCATGTTCATTTATAGTTATCAAGGTCCCATGAACATCAAAATAATGCGTGCACATAGGTAAAATTACCTCAGGAGCTCCTCTCCAGTGTATTGTAGGAAAATTTTTATTTTCTTCTGATCCATTCGATGTCAGCAATGACCCCATTACATTTTCATTGAGATGATCAAGAGCTTCAATATTACAATTTCGTTTCATTTCCTCCACATCCACACCTAGAACATGCTTGGCCCAAAAAAGGAGTCTATGATCATCTTCAAAATCTGACCTGCTAACATTTGCAACAATTCCTTCCCGTAATGCATCAAGGACATCAACATCAACTCCTGCCAATGACTCACAAACTTTGTCCATTCCAATATACAAATCCACCACCTTTGTTGGCTCTAGAGACATATCATTGGTTTTGTCAATACAAACTGCGGTGACCAACCCAATTGAACCACAAACTTCAAGATTTCTAATTACTATAGCTTGATAACTCATCAATTTCTTGAAAGCATGAAAAGAAATCAACAACCCTAGTGGCAGGTCATCTCTTAAAGCAAAAACCAAAACGCAAAGCATCTCAACAAACCTATTAGGACTTGTAGTACCACGTAGCTTTTTGATCAACATGATGATCTTGGTCATTGTGTCTTGTGCTGTCTGCTGCATGCCTTTTGGATCAGTGCTGCTCTTGCTCCAAATGAAACACCTCAGAACTTGCACCACTAGAAGAAGAAATGAGATGGTCAACCAAATCTTCTCCAAGCGAGAATTCAACTTTTCCAGTGAAGTTTTCAGCTTTCGAGATGATGATGACTCCTTGTTCTGATCAGATTTTGATAGTTTCATCATGATCTTGCTAGCTTCTGTGTTGCTGCCAACTGATGTTACAAGCATGTAACACTTTCCACTAACCACCTTTGCACCATTCAAAATAGAAGGAAACTTATAGTAATCAAAACAATTATGGACATGACCATGATCTTGATAATCGTCATCATCATCATCAACATGATGATCATGATCATCTAACTTTAGTCTATCGCCTCGAACAAATAGGCCATCAGCTGGAACTCTATCACCTTTCTCCAAAAAAACAACATCACCGACCACAACTTCAGAGACTGATACTTTTTGATCTCTTCCATCTCTCAGGACAGACACTGCTTTTCTCTTTTTCGAATTCTTTTTATCGTGACTTTTGATAATGTATTCTATCAAGAACTTGATGACTCTTCTGACAAGGAAAGCAATTAATATCACAATCAACGAAGTTAGACCATCGAGAGTTTCCTCTTTCAGTCCATTCGTCTTGCTACCAAGTACAAGAGAAAGTATTGCACAAAATAAAAGGAGGACAAATGTGGTGTCCTTCATAGCATCTTTGATGATGATCAGTCCCCAACAGTAACCTTTCCTGGTGGGAGTATATTTAATGTTCTCTTCAAACTCCAAGTTTGAACCAAACACTTGATGGCGGCGCTGGAGTTCAGCCTTGTCAAGACCGCATAGTCCCTTATGCAGATTAGTTTCCAAGGCAGCTGCAATGCCTTGGACACCTCCTAATTGTTGAAGTGATGCATGCTTGTTGTCCTGAACTAGTTTTGTTAGTTCTTCTTGGGAAATTGAGAAGTTGGGGAATTCTTTGTGGGGTTGCCGTTGTTCATGATGAGTCATAATAATCATGGGTGGAGAAGTGGTAGTGATCATTTGGGTCTGGTTGTAGGAAGAATAAGTGATCAAACAAATGGTTGCTTCCAAATGTGGTTGCCCTAGTGAGGCTTCAGGACATGACTTTTACATGAAACAAAGTCATGAGACTAAAAAGTCATATATAATTTGATGTAATCAATCAGAAGGGTTTTCTCTCTAGACCTTGTACATGTGACACGGAACAAATAAAGCAAAATAATTTTTTTTTATATGGAATAAATACAAGACAAATTACTCATGATTTAAATGACTTCAATAATTTCTTTGAAGAAGTCACATACGCAAAGATTAAACAAAGACGGAAAAAACGAAACAAAATATCATACATAAAACAAAAGATAGAGAACCATTTTCCTATGCCTTAAACCAAATGGTCAAGTGAAAAGACTGTTAAGGAGATTAGTATAATGATCACATAGGGCTGTTGTTCCTGATCGTCTCTTCATTTCCTAGACCAGTTATAACATCTTTAATACTTTCATAGATTATGAAAAAATTACATATTATATAGGATAAATAGATATTAAGTTTAAATAAACATTTTCAATACAATTATTACTCATTAATATCAAGTTAAGATAACAAATAATAATAATAATAAATAAATAAATTATCAAACAGTATATTAGACAGTCACCTCAACAAATCAATAGCTATTTAATTTTAATTTTTAAATCTAATTGAAAATAAAAAAATAGAAGTATTACATGAAAATACATAGAAGCATTATTAATCAATTTTTAATTTGATTGTCTATCAAACGATATTTATATCATGTAGGAAGTAAATATCTTGACAATGATGGTTTTGACTTTTTTTTTTTTTTTAATAAAAAACGCAATCCATAATTATATTGGAGATGCTCTCAATACTTGTGAAAAATTATAGGAGGCTTAGCTAATTTATTGATCATTAAAACAAATTCATTTGAAAGAATAAATAATATTTAAGAAAGAACAAATATTTTTGGTAACTATTACATATTCTGAGAAAAGTTATAACTATTAATATATACAAACTCAATAAATCAAGTACTAGTATTGATTCAACTCTTAATGATTACTTTAGTGGTTATTGTAATTAGTCATAAATAGTTAATTGTCTTGAGGTAATTAGTGTCTATTTAAGTACAATATATGACTTTCTTGTTAGTTATTTTTGCTTTTCATTAATTTAAAAACATATGTAGTTACCTTGGGGATCTATATTTAGCCAGCAATTGTTTTTCTTTTATTTCTTGAAACCTAATTATTCCTCTGATCTATATCAGTTTCTACTAATTATATATGTATATGTTAACTATATAGCATCATGAGCCGGATCAATTTATGTTCTGTGTTAGAATTATTGAACATGCCAACACTTTATTAACAGTATCAAAAGAGAAAACATAATATCATGAAACTTTACAATTTAATCCATTTATTTTAGTTTACACACAGATAGTACTTACTTTACTCTATCAATATTCAATAAGTTACTTCTCAAACCTTGATTAGATTGTAAAAAGGCAATAAATGAAGGGAGAAATGGATGAGAAGGAAGAAAGACATGTGGGTGGGTTTGATGATTTGTGTAAATGAAAATTTACAAAAGAGAAACAAAGAAAATAATGGCGCAAAGAAAATAATAATAATAATAATAAAACATTTTATTATTATTATATCCTAACATGTAATTACTTAAAGGGATATTATCAAAATCCCCCTAGAATTGAAAGTAATATGAAACCACATCTAGTTTTCAAAGTATTATTCAAAAAAACCCCTAGCTGGTACTGAGTTTGTATTTTCTAGCCAAAAGTTAACAAATCTGTTAGGATCAAGAGTAGATGAGTAATTGTATGTTTATTTTTCTTTAATAAATAAATAAATAAATATCTTTTTAATTATTTCTCTCTCTCCAGTACAATCTCTCTCAAACAAAAAACAGTTTTTATCTCTCACTTTAATTTTTTATTTGTCATTGTCGTCAGCCACTCTAATGTATCCACCAAACCAACCTCTCTCTCTTATTCTTCCATCACTTCTCTAGTTCACCACCAAACCTCCCTCTTATTCTTATTCTTCCATCATACCCAAACCCAAATCTTGGATTGAGTGATGTGCGTTTTTGGTATTATACTTTACTATACAAAAACTCATGTAAGTATACATAGTATCTACGTAACACAATGATGAATCAAGATTAATCCCACAGAGATGGTTCATACTAGAACTAATTACTAAGATCGATCTACACAACTTTATCCAAACAACAAATAAATGATTAAATTCTTAAAATTAGAAATTACAAACTAATTAACAACCAAATTAAATTAAATTTTAGGAACCAAATAATTAATTCTAGGGATTCAGTTTCACCTAACATGTCATTATTCTCATATCATTTTCTATAAAATAAACACACCATTTCATGAAGTACTTAATCGGATATACTAATGTATTCGTGAGCCTCTTTTGACCAGCCTTACAAGTATGTTTGTATTAAACGCTCGACTATATTTCTATGCCGAATGATTAATATAAACTAATTAATCTTAAATATCCACAAAAGACCACACCTAATAATTAGATATATTTATATTCTAATCACTAGATGTCATTTTATTCATTTCTAAGCATCAATATCTCCTTCAGTATATTAATACCACAAGATTTATCAACTGACTAGGCCTAAAATCAATCAATAACATTAAACACTTATAAAATAGAATAATTTAACAAGAAATCATGCATTAAAACTATCATATATCATCCATAAATCATCCATCAGAATACATACATGTTAGGTTACATTGATATCCCTAGAGCTACACTTAGTTCATCATAGATCCAACAACAATAAATCCAAAAAAATGGATAAATGTAAACAACATCACAAGAGGATCAAAAGGCAGAGAAATCATCACGAAATGACTTTTGATATTGACTGAAATTTAGCCCGAACTCTTTCTTGTTGCTCTTGAATGACACCACAAATGATGTTGCATGAAACCCTTGATGAATCTATGGATTGAATGATGAAAACCTAAGTGTTTTTCCAGAGAAAATGAATGTAGAACTCAAGCTAAGGTTGCTACTTCATCTGCAAAAATGAGAAAATGAAGTATATATAAGTTGCATCAAGTAGGGTTCAAGAGTCCTTTTCAAGCACGGTTCATACCAAATATCGCGACCGACGATCGTGACTTGCGTCTTATGAATACGTGTCGCTATAATTCATGAAATGCCCTGGTGACCTGCGTTTAGCAAGATTCCTCTGAAGAACCCTGGCGATCCGAGCACGTGATCGACGTCAATCTTAGGTTGCGACTGCACTTCGTGATAAACTCCAACTTTTCCTTTAAAAATTGCTTTAAACACTATTTTTCTTCCATCTTCTCTCAATTGCAGCCTACATACAAAAACACTAAAAAAACATTAAAAATACTAGAATTCACTCACGTATTCACCATAAAAACCAGGATTAGACGTATAAAATGTTAGGATTTTTATATTTCCTATTATGGGCTTACATATTTAATAACAATTATATTATAGGCTATCTATTTTAATGGGCCAAATAAGTGATATTTTAATTGGGCTTTAGAAATATCTGTTAGGTATGAGCTTTAATGTGTAGAAACCTAATACTAATAGAATTAGGGTTAATGAGAACCTAATTAGATTAGTATATAAAGAATATTATAAAATGTTATGATCCCTAAGTCAAATCAACATAATTTTGCTCTCTCTCTTTCTCCTTACCTATGCAAGAAGAGGATTATTGAGCAACTAAGAAGATATGATTGTGAAAAATTCAATCATATTCAAGTTTATCAACATGGATTTATGTATGTTTTTTCTACAATAATTTTTAATGATTTAATATGAATTTCTAGATTATGGTATAGGTTTTTACTTGTTAAAGTTTATCCAACAAGTGATATTAGAACCTGCTCATGTTAAATCATCGATATATTAATTGGTTTGGTTATTGTTGTTATCATGAAAGCATGAAAAAATATATATATATATTAGATTTTCATGGTGTTTTTTTTCCGTACTGTTTTGGATTATTGAAAGAATAATATATATATATATATATAGTTTCTTAATACTTTGGTTTAATGTTGTTCTGCGCATCGTAATTTATGGATTTAGTGTTTACAGTTTTGAGCTCTTAATAGTTCTCAGCTGTTTTTCAATCTAAAGACGTGGGTCCGCATGCTTCCCATGTCATAATTTGTCTTGTACTGGTTTGAGAATTTAAGAAGGTTGACTTATTTGCTTTGAATTCCTATCGAATTTGGAATGAGTATTTTTATTTTTATTATTGTTATTATTATTTTAAAACAATTGCAGAGAATGACAATTCATTACTATTTTTTGTTTTAGTTCAAGATAAAATAATATATTGTCACATATGTCTATTTTGGAGCATTATGACTGTTTGTGATATATATGAATTTGCCTTGCTGAGTATGGATTCGATTTTATATATATGTCTATGATATATATATTCATATTGAATTGAGGATTCAATTGAAAGAAAGTTTTTTTTCTCTAATATATATAGTCTGATATTTCAAAATATATTGAATTGAAATTATATGTTACCAAAGTAACATTTATAATATAAATTTGTTTATTTTGAAATATTAAGATGTGTGTATCTATTATTTATGTGAATAATGACCGTTCTAAAGAAAAGTTGTTGTTTGACCAAATAATGGGCATACCTATGATAATAAATATGTGATAATTATTAGGTTTTTCATGTGAGTAATAAGTCGGTTCAAAGAAAGATTTACTATTTAACAAGATTAATTGTTAATATTTGATTACTACACGGAGAGTACCACTTACAATTGATATTTCTGTCCAAAGACTAAATATCAATATTGTGTTAGGTATCTTGTTTTAGGACCCACCATTATGAGAATTGTTTAATCATGTAATGTATGAATTTATTAATTGAATATTTTTTGCGTTGTGACATGATTATTGATTGTGAGCTTATATTTGATTTTGTTCTCGATTCAATTACTTCTGTTTCAACAATATCTACCAATATTAATTTCATTCATGTGCCTAATGACATAAATTTCAAGAATTGAAAAGAGAACGTTATGATTGTTCTCGGTTGCATGAATCTTGACCTTGCGCTTCGGGAAGAACGACCTCCATCTCTTAATGAGAATAGTTCCGCTGATGAAAAGGCGAGAATTGATAAGTGGGACCGTTCTAATCGCATGAATCTTATGATTATGAAACGTTCTATTCCGAAAACTTTTAGGGGCTCTATATCTAAAAAAGAAAATGTTAAGAAGTTCCTTGAGGAAATAAAATAACGTTTTACGAAAAACGAAAAAATTGAAACAAGTATCCATTTGACGAAACTTGTTTCCATGAAGTATAATGGAAAAGGGAACAAAGGGAGTACATCATGGAGATATCTCATATCGTTTCCAAACTAAAGACACTAAAGTTATAACTGTCTAAGGATTTGCTGGTGCACTCAGTTTTGATTTCTCTTCCTGCACAATATAGTCAGTTTAAAGTGAGTTACAATACTCAAAAAGACAAATGGACTCTTAACGAGCTCATATCTCACTGTATGCAAGAAGAGGAAAGATTGAAGCGAGAAGGTGTTGAAGGTGCTAACTTAGAAACTATCTCTAAGAATACGAAAAAGAAAAGAGAAAAAGAAGCTGCAGTTGGGACATCACAGCATAAAGTGCAAAAGAAATATGATGGAGAGTTTACTTGTTACTTTTGTAAGAAAGCGGGACACATAAAGAAAGAATGTCTCAAATACGTCAATTGGCATATCAAGAAAGGTATGCTTCTCAATCTAGTTTGTTCTGAAGTTAATTTAACATCTGTACCTAAACACACTCGGTGGATAGATTATGGTGCTACTACTCGCATAAATGTGTCTATATAGGGTTGCTTGTGGAGCCGAAAGCCAAGTAATGCTGAAAGATTCATCTATGTGGACGATGATAAAATAATTGCAGTAGAGGTTATAGAAACTTTTAGGTTATTATTAAAAATTGGTCAATTTTTGAATTTAGAAGAGACTTATGTAGTACCATCTTTTAGACTGAATTTGGTTTCAATTTCTGTTTTGAACAAATTTGGTTATTCTTGTTCATTTGAAAATAATAAATTAATCTTTTTCAAGATTCTAATCTTATTGGTACTGGTTCTTTATTTTTGCATGATAACCTATATTTATTGGATACAATTGTATCAATTAATGAAACCTTGTATATAAATTCACGAGGTACAAAATGAAAATTAACTGACAGGGATTTCGCCACACTATGACACAAGCGTTTAGATCATATCTTTAAACAGAGAATTTAGAGGCTTGTGTCTGACGGAATTCTTGATTCCCTTGATTTGATAAATTTCGAAGTCTGTATTGAGTGTATTAAAGAGAAACAGACAGACATTAAGAAATTAGGTGCCAACAGATGTTCTGATGTCTTAGAACTAATTCATACTGATATTTGTGGACCGTTTCCTACAACCTCTTGGAATGGTTAACAGTATTTTATTACGTTTATAGACGACTATTCAAGGTATAAGTACCTATATTTAATACATAAGAAGTCTCAAGTCAATGATGTATTTAAGACTTTCAAAGTTGAAGTTGAAAATTAACTTGGCAAGAAAATTAAAGTTGTCAAATTTGATCATGGTGGTGAATACTGTGGTAGATATGATGGATCCGATGAACAACGTCCAGGACCTTTTGCTAAATTCTTAAAGGAATATGGTATCGTCCCACAATACACAATGCTAGACAAACCTAGCATGAATGATGTTGCTAAAAGACGAAATAGAAGGCTTAAGGACATGGTAAGAAGTATGATCAATCATTTTTTTTTACCAGAATCTCTCTGGGAAGAAGCATTAAAGACTGCAGCATATATCCTCAACAGAGTTTCGAGCAAAGCGGTAGCTAAAACCCCTTATAAATTATGGACAGGTAAGAAGTCTAGTATTAGACATTTACACATTTGAGGTTGTCCAGCTGAGACAAGGCCTTACAGGCCAAATGAAAAGAAACTGGACTCAAGAACTGTAAGCTTCTACTTTATTGGGTACTCTGAACGGTCAAGGGGTTTCAAGTTTTATGATCCCACTACTAGATCATTTTTTGAGACTAGAAATGCGAGATTTCTTGAGGAAGTTGAGTTTATGGGGAGAGATAAAGTTAAAGATATTATCTTTAAAGAGAAATTTGTGTCTTTTCCGACTATTGCTATTAATAATGATCAGGCTTCTGTTCCTAACATTGTTCAAAATGTAAATTTAGAATATCAAGACAATGTAGAAGAGCTTTCTATGCAAAATGAAGAAATTATACCTGAAGTACAAACTCAACAACCTCAAAAGGATATGTCATTGAGACGATCCATTAAAGAAATGAGAAGTGCGATTCCGGATGACTATGTCGTTTATCTCCAAGAACATTAGGTTGATATAGAAATGGTGAAAAATGATCCAATCAACTTTCATCAAGCCAAATAAAGTTCTAATTCTCAAAAGTGGATTGATGTCATAACTGATGAGATGAATTCCATGAAAAACAATGACGTTTGGGATCTCGTTGAATTACGTGAAGGTGCGAAACCTTTTGGTTGCAAATGGATATTTAAGACCAAAAGGAATTCAAAAGGCAATGTTGAGAGATATAAAGCTCGTCTAGTTGCCAAGAGTTTCACTCAGAAGGAAGGTACTCCAGTTTCTACGAAAGACTCTTTTAGGATTATAATGACACTTGTGACTTATTTTGATTTAGAGTTACATCAGATGGATGTAAAGACTGCATTTCTCAATGGTGACATTGGCGAAACAATATATATAGTGCAACTAGAAAACTTTATATCTGGTGATCCAAAGAAAATGGTTTGCAAATTGAAGAAATCTATCTATGGTCTCAAATAGGCTTCCCATCAACGGTCTCATAAATTTCATCAAGTTATTATCTTATATGGGTTTGAGATAAATAAAGTTGAAGATTGTGTATATCATAAGTTCAATGGGAGTAAATACATATTTTTGGTATTATATGTCGATGACATACTGCTTGCCAGCAGCGATATAAGTTTATTGCACGAAACCAAGATATTTCTGATAAAGAATTTTGACATGAAAGATCTTGGGGATGCCTTTTTTGTATTAGGCATACAGATACAACGAGATCGCTTTCGAGGTATTCTTGGGTTATCACAAAAGAGCTATATCGAAAGAGTCCTTGATAGATTCGACATGAAATGTTGTGCATCAGGAGACACCCCAGTAGCTAAAGGGAACAAGTTTAGTCTCAGTCAGTGCCATAAAAATGAGTTGGAACGAAAAGAAATACAAAAGATTCCTTATGCATCAGCTATAGGAAGTCTAATATATGTTTAAGTATGCACGTGTCTAGATATTGCATTCATAGTGGGAATGTTGGGCAGATATTTAAGTAACCCAGGGATGGATCATTGGAAAGCAGCCAAACGGGTTATGCATTATTTATAAAGAACAAAAGATCACATGCTCACATATCGGATATCAGATCATTTAGAGATTATTGGGTATTCTGATTCCGATTTTACTGGATATTAAGACAGTAAAGATCCACGTCAGACTATATTTACCTACTAGCTAGTGGAGCTATTTCCTGAAAAAGTGATAAGCAGACACTCATAGCTTCTTCCACCATGACAGCTGAGCTCATAGCTTATTATGAGGCATCTAATCATGAGATATAGCTACGAAATTTTGTCACGGGATTGAGAGTTATGGATTGTATTGAAAGACCATTAAAGATATATTGTGATAATAATTCGGCTGTGCTTTATTCCAACAACAATAGGAGCTCTATGAAATCTAAGCACATAGACATCAAGTTTCTTGTTGTTAAAGAAAGAGTTTAGCGTCGTCATGCGGCTATAGAACATATTAGGAGAAACTCCATGATTACGGATCTGCTTACTAAGGGATTACCACCCAAGATCTTTCATGAGCACACTGCTCATATGGATGTTGTTTTAGTTGATGATGTGCATGTTTAGTGGGAGTTAGTATTTTAATGTTCTTTGCTACAAAATATTTTATATTTATTTTCTACATAATAAAGTATATGGTTCAATTATAAACTTTAAATGTTATTTGTGTTTGATCTCATTAAAGATTAAAGTAGGACCAGTTGAAAATAGACATGTTTAAGATCACATTGCATGTAATTTCCATGCTACGCATCTATACTCGATCTATGTCGTTGAATATATTGGTATGGTGACCATTGATGGGTCTAGTTAAGAATATATGTAATAAAGGTCATTTTGATCTCATACTAATATAATATATGGATCAGATTGTAACTAAAGTGATATTTCAAGACGGATAGCTTTTCAGTGCGTACTTAAGATTATAGATAATATAATTGTATCAGAAAACATATGTAGCCCAAGTGGGAGATTGTTAGGATTTTTATATTTTCTATTATGGGTTTACATATTTAATAACAATTATATTATAGGCTATCTATTTTAATGAGCCAAATAAGTGATCTTTTAATTGAGCTTTAAAAATATCTGTTGGGTATGAGCTTTAATGTATAGAAACCTAATACTAATAGAATTAGAGTTAATGAGAATCTAATTAGATTAATATATAAAGAACACTATAAAGGGTTATGGTCCCCAAGTCAAATCAACATAATTTTGCTCTCTCTCTTTCTCTTTACCCATTCAAGAAGAAGATTATTGAGCAACTAAGGAGATTTGATTATAGACGATCTAATCCTATTCAAGTTTATCAATATGGATTCATATATGTTTTCTCTATAATAATTCTTAATGATTTAATATGAGTTTCTAGATTATGGTATAGGTTTTCACCTGTTAAAATTTATCCAACATAAAATCATTTCTATTTTTGACATGATCATTAGATAAGGTTCGAATCCGCTCCAGTTCACCATCCCCTATCACCTATCATCATAGTTCACCCATCACCCATGATCGGTGGCCTCTTTGGCGATTGTTGCAATCCCAAGCTTTTATGCCACAATATTTAGGGAATTCATCGACGTCAATGGTTGTACAGGCGTAGCACGAGATGTTTCCAATTATGGGAATGGATGCTGCATCGTCTCACGGTGGGCAGTTCGTGTGATATAGAAGCAGCAGCCACAACAACATCATCATATCTTTAAGGCTGAGCAACTTATTGTGTCGATGGCGATTAAAGAGCAACAAGAGATTTTATTTTATTTTATTTTATTTTTTTGTTGCAGAAAATATATCAGTTGTTATGTTTACCATTTATTATGAAAAATAGTGATTTTATTTATTTATTTATTATTATTATTATTATTTTGTGTTTGTGTTTGGTTGTTGAGAAAGTTGCGAGAAAATGGAATTTAATTTTGAGCTTAGTGATTAATAAATGTGATATTTTGCTGATTTCTTTTTTTTTTTTTTTAATTTTTTGGTTATTTGTTTGTGTTTGGTTATCGAGAAAGTTGTTTGTGTTATTTTGTCTATGTTATATGCATTAAATTTTTAATTTTTAATTTTTTTTTTTGGGTATTTGTTTATGTTATTTGTTTAGTGATTAATAGATGTGTTTGGTTGCTCATTAATGCTTGGGTTTGGTTGTTATTTTTATTGCATTATCATTACTTTAATTATTTAAAATTGTAATTTATTTTTAAATTTTGTAAACAAATTTATCTCCTATTTAATTTTAAATTTTTAGAAAATTTTTATTTTTGATTCATTTTTCAATTTGTTAATTTTATTTTGATTATATAAGGGTAGTTTGGTAATTGACTAACCTATCTATTTTTTATAATTATAATTTTTAATAAATTAAAATATAATTTTTAATATCTAAGGGTATTTTCGTATTTTCCATATTTGAGTCCAAAATCACTTCAATTTTGAATGAAACTGCCATCCCACCAATGGTAGGGGTTTTTTTTTTTATTAATAGTTTCAAAATTTGGGTCAATTGTTATTATTTTCCATTTAAGGGTTTTTTTTTTTTTTTTTTAATTTTAAAAGTTTCCAATTTGCTTTCTACATCCATTTTTGTGTAAACCGTAATAATATATCCAAAATCAAAAGTAATATGACATAAATAAATATAATTTTTACAAGTAAACAAGGAATAGATGAACAAATGATTGATTTGAACAATTTTTAATGTAACGAGGTACATTTATTTTAACTTTTTGTATGTTTGATGTTAATGACTTTTTACGATGGAAAGATAAAGGGGAAGTAGTCAAGAAAATAGAACGAAAAAAAAGAAAAGGCTTAAATAGAAGAGCTTGTTGGGACCCATACCTGATGATGATGATACAAATCTTTGAAGATTCATAGGCCGCAAGGCACCTCCAAGACAAGGCTCAGATATTGATTTCTTTTTTAATTTTAATTGTTTGTCTGTTTGTGTGATTTTATTTTAATATTCTATGAATTGAATTTTAAATTTATATTAGTTTTTTTTTTTGGTTTTTGTGGGGTGAGTTGGTGATGTGTGGTGGGGTGTGGTTTCGTAGCTATATCTAGCTATGTTTGAAATTCAATGTGTGAGAAAAGAAATGGTAAAAGTGGGTTTCTATGTTGGGCTTGAGGACCCATACATGTTTCTAGACTACATTTTCACATTAAAATATATGAACTTTGTCTACTAAATTTTAACCTAACATTTCAAGAGTTCATTGCATGTTCTTTGATTCTTCTTCTCCAATTTAAACAAGAAATAAAGAGGAATAAAAAATAATTAAAAAAGTAAAAAAGGCAAGACCACATATAAAAATCCCAATCAAATTCGAATTAAAGTAAGAAAAACTATAATTATGTTTTGAATAAATGTAAAATTGGTGTAATAAGAAAAAAATATATGATTAAATATAATTTACTATTAATGTTGAAGGATGGTTTAAGTATTTTACTGGGTTTAGGAACTAATTAAAATTTTAAATTTAACTTTTTAATATGGGTTTGTAAAGAAATTGGGTGTAACAAGAAATTTTTTTGGTGGCTCTATACATTTGTAGGAGAGAATAAACATACTTCTATTGTGCCACTTCCTAAGTGCATACTTCTATTGTGTCACTTCATAGTTCTCTAAAAAACTTTGTTCGACCACTTACAAATAAAATTAGAAGATAATTAAAAATAAATAAATAAATAATGGTGCGTGTGGAAGAAGAGTGGAAGTCTTTCAAAACAGGACAACACTATCATTTTCACTGTCCTTTTCTGACAGTAATCACTTGGTACTTCAAAGTATAATAATTTGGCAACCTTCTATGATAAGTTTTTGGTTCCCTTTTTTTTTCCCCTAATCACTTTCTCTTTTTCCACCACTCACATTAATTTACAATAACTTTTTCTTCTTTTAAATTTATAAGTTCACCGAATTGACATAAATATATATATATATATAAATCTAAACTATTCCCAAGTTCTAATCTGTGTAAGATTGTTATAAATTAATCCTATCATCATTGCCACAACCTATAGTAATTAATACAAGGTATCCTAAAAACATAAATAATATGTAAGAAGATAAAGAAATAAAAAACAAAAAGAAATAGAAAGCTCAAAGTTGAATATTGTTATATTGTAATTATTTTTCAGTTTTTAATCAAATTCTAAAATTTATTCACAACCAATAAGTTTCCCAAGAGAAAGAAATAAACATGAGAAATTGATATATCATCATCAACCTCTAATATTTCTTATAATTAAATCATGTATCATTGTGTTCTTAAATTATGCTTTTAAGCAACCATTCATTATGTCAAAAGCATCTGTACTAAACTGAAAGCCATTTAATCACATAATTTATTTATTTATTTTTATAAAAAAGGTAAAAAGATCTCAACAAGTCAAAAATGGACTATGGTCCTTCATCGTTGTTCTTTAGCATGGTATTAAATACATGTTTTTAGATCAATTGTCCAATGTGTAGAGAAGATCTCGATGAGGGATTTGTATATTTCATTTGATTCAAAACTTAAGCTAATAAAAAATAGGTCTGTTATAGTATTTAAGACTAAAGTTGATGGATTTATGATGCTGAATTGTTTGCTGTGGAAGAGAGAGAGAGAGCTGATAGCTAGTGTGAAAGTGAAAAAATTACTGTTATAGAAACTATCAATTTTAGGGTTTGAGGATCTGAGGATGTGAAGCTATACGTGCATATAAATGTGACCAAAAGTGAATCTAAAAAACAAAACAAAAACACCATCGTATGTGCAAATCAACAGCATATCTTCAAAGACAATGATGTTTCCACTTTCCGTGTATGGCCTTTTAAACTGGTAAACATTGTTGTCCCATAGTTTTGTTTGAGGGTATTCATCTAATAACAAAATGAAGAAATAATGCACGGGCGTGTAATTAAATCTTTTAATTTGGGTGGCAAAATGAAGAAATAATACGTAGTTAATTAATATTCCCTAAGATTTGATAATTTAAATTATAAAACAACTGACTGGCAGGTGATAAATGGTGCAAGTTCCATAGATCGGGTACCGTCCAAATCCTAAACATGTTGGACGAGTTTTAGGATAGCAAAGTATAAAATGTGTTAATAAAATTTTCTTATTGATGTATATATGGCAGTTTAATGAAAATGAAATTTCATCTTGTAAATATGTTAGAAGAAATTAAGTTGGAATCTTATTTTGTATATCTATAAGGTTACCAGTGCAAGATTACACATATTATTCCGTGTGGGATTCCAATTTCGAACGGTATCACTGCATCTAATAAATTTTATTGTATTCGTAGACCCGTATGTGGTTAACACTATATTAAATTTGCGTTCACAAACATCTTCCTTCACTAGATTTACCACCCTAGCAAGATACAATTTTATTAATTTTGTTGCGTAAGATGCAATTTTTTTATAAAAAAAACAATGGTTGAATTTATGATATAATATAATTTTCATTTTAATAAAAGCTAAGAAACCTTTCCAAAGAATTTAAAAATTTGAACTTCTATATATAGATATAAATATATAGATATCTATATATATAAAGTCACATCAAGTATATAATTTCTCAACATTGTCAAATTGAATATATATATATATATGTCGATATATGGATTTAGCCGATTAAGTTCGTTTGTGAATCAAGCTACAGTTTTGGGTTGTTGTTGTTGTATGGTAATTAAGTAAAACAGAAATGCAAAGGAAAAAGGGGTTCGGGAAGAAAAATGAACACCAGAGATTTTTAAGTGGTTCGGCCCAAAAATGTGCATACGTCCACTGTTTACTCTCTCATTATTTTAGTAGAGTAACGACACTTAAAGATTTCAGATGGTTTTATAAAGGAAATCCTCCCCTATTTATAAAGAATGGAAGAAGCTACAGTAAAACGTAATAAAATAATATACAGTAAGTCAATATTAAAATGATGAGTTATATTTAATACGTCGGGATTACATTTAATGCGCCTGGATTGCCTTCAATGCAGCTGACGGCGTCAGTTTTAATTCTGCTAAAGCACCAGTTTAGGTGGCTAACTCATGTGGGTTAGGTGAAATCACCATAATCCAGACTGTAATCACTAACACGATTGGCATGCACAATACGCTTTGAGTTGTAATTTGCTTGACAGCTTTGACTTCTATTGACTAGTGATTTGAGAGATGTAGTAGAGACAAACTCTTCAGCGAGTAGAATACTCTGTCGAGTTAGCAAGCAAATAAAACTCTGGTTAACTGGCCACCTTAAGAGTTACTGGTACAGGTCATAAGTAAGCACTCTAACGATCAGATATATTAACAAACAGTCGGCTTTGTAGATGAACATATATGCGAACACATGCAGACAGACCCAAGCGGTTGTGCGGGCAGGTTGACGAGCAACTGACCAGTCCCATAAACGAGCTCATTCACGAGCTAATAAACGATCGCCAAAGAGAAGCTGATAAGCGATCACATCTGCGAGCAGGACATCGAGCAGATCTCCAAGCGGACAGACGAACAAATAAACGAGCAAAAAGACGATCAGAAAGACGGGCCTCTTTGGACTTTTCTGTTACTGGGAACACCCTTTAGACTCTTTCCGACTCATTTTATCTAATCGCAAAAATACTCATAACAATATATATATATATATATTCAATTTGATAATATTGAGAAATTATATACCTGATGTGACTATATATATATAGATGTATATATCTATATATCTATATATATAAAGTCACTTCAAGTATATAATTTCTTAACATTGTCAAACTGAATGAGTGTCCTTTATCACAAATCACGTTGAATGGTGGTTATAAAAAGTATATATTAATTGTTAAATGAATTAAATATCTTATGAAAATTCCATTTTTTATTTTACATAGGATGATTTGTTAAAATAATTTGATCTAATATTTATGTTGAATAATTTAAATAAGTTAATTGATGATATGGGTTTTTGACCATTTTTTAATCTACAAGAATTTTATAGTATAAATTGACCCAATAATAAGCTATTTTCTATACCAATAAAATTGTGTATTGATCATCACCCTCCTTCAAATCTTTAAACAATATTAATTTAAAAAAAAATATATAAACTTTTCGTCTTGGACTAAAATACAGATATTTCATATTGAAAGTGCTCTTTCCTTCATTCTTTTTTCTTTTCTTAGAAAAAAGAAAAATTATCCCAAAATTTTTATGTCATTGATATCCATCAAATATTGGATTGAATAATTAATGTCAACCAATAATTGAATAAAGTAAATTCAATTGAGTCCTATTAATTATTGGCTTAAACTTTATATCCATTATTTATTATTATTATTATTATTATTTTTAACTTGAGAGAGGGGTGTAAATATAAATACTAATCAAGCCGCTCAAGATCACTCAACTTAAATGGCTTCTCAGGTGGCTTCAAGTCTTGCTTACTTAAGTCCAAGAGTTGCTGGTTAGCTAAATGAAGCCGAAAGCTAGCTGTTAAATCAAGGGTGGATAATGATTCAGTTAGAGGTTAATGGCTGTGATTAAATCTTATGTATTGTATATAAGTGTGTCTTTGTAATCTGCAACTGTGGGTGTAGAAGAAAAAAAATTCACAAAAATTAGTTTAACCTCTCTTTCAAGATTCATCAATTTTCTCCATTAAAGCAGAGCTCTCAAGCTTTGTGTGTTTCTATCACTGCTTCTTTGCAGTTTTCAAGGGGGATTCGATGTTGAGACCTTATCTACGATGAGAGATGTGAATGTATGATAATCAACCAAGCTGTGAACCACAATTGTATATCCATTACTGTTTAAACAATTATGTAATTTTTATATTTATGATAATATTCAAATAACATATTGTCCATACGGTAACATGTATGTGAAGATAGAAGTATTTATCTCACTAGTCATTAGTAACTGTTATACTTAAAAGTTTAAGTTATCAATTAAGTAAGGATCAACAATAATATATTTATACTCTAACATACCTTCTCAAACGTTTTATCACATAAATTGATATAAGTCTCAATTGTGCTCTGCATTATTGTTAAGTATTTAATTAATAGAATATGGGTTTTGAATAATCGAACTTGAGTTTGTTAAGTGCTCCAAATTTGGTCCCCGTGTGCGATCAAGTAAACCAGGAAAAAAAAAAAAAAAGGCTTTGAGTTTGGACTTATTTAACCTCAACCAAATTTAGATTTTTGAGAGAATGCATAATATTAATATGCTACTTCTTTTCAAATTATATTGACCAACCAACTAATACATGATAGAAAAAGACTTGGATCTAGCTGATACTGATATTTTAATGTGAAGAAGTAAAATATATATATATATATATATACATATTTAAAAGTAAAGAGAAAAAAGTATAAAAAGTTGATAAATTTTATCCATAAATATTTATGAAGCTTACCATATGTGAACCACCCTTTAAAATATCAATAAAAATTATATCAGTACTCTGGAGGTTAGGCCAATGCCTAGGTATACAATCTTCCATCCATAAAAGATAAGTGATGGAATTAAGAAAGAAAGTACATCCAATCAATCAACCCGCTTTCTAAAGTCACTAAATTTTGTCTAGTGGCCCACATCAAAACTTTTTTTTTTTCGAGAGTAAAGATGGATTATACAGCAGACAAACCACCTCCAAAGGAGAGGGACAAGTTACATCCGACCCAGCTAACTTCAGAAGCCCCCATCAAAACTTCTTAGTTGCTTCTTCATAGAAAAAGCAAAATCTTAAAATGTTGGCAAGTACTTATATGACATGTTCCCACTATGATCTATGAGTTGACATAACATCATTTTTATGATATCATTATTTTTTCTTTCGCTTTTTTTTTTTTTCATATAAATTTAAAATTTGAGAGTAAAAAGGGTACTATTAGGAACGTAATCAAGAATTTTTATCGGATTGAATTAGAATAAAATTTTTAAATAAACTTTAACAATATACAAATATTTTATAAATTAAAAAAAAAATACCTAACTAAAGGAGATGTAATAAGCCCGTCTTACTCTTTAAAATTCATATTACAAATAAAGAAAACTAAAAGTAAAAAGATTAAATAAAATATGAAAGAAAGGTAAAATGTAAATAAAATCAAACATCAATCAAGCTGTAATTAAAGATATTTAAATGATTAAATTTATCAAATATGAATTATAGTATAATAATGTTATAACATCAATAATCTTTCTTTAGACATAGACAAACAAAATTTTGACAATTATAATTCATAATTATTATCACATTTTAAATTAAAAAATTGTGCACTAGGAAAAACATAAAAGAAATTAAATTTAAGTAATATATTATGCAACTAATATTATAATAAAAAAAAGAAGCAAGATGTGAATAATTTAAGTAAAATTTTACATCTAATATATGAAATAAAATTATTATATATGCAATATTTGAATAAAAATATAAATATAAATAAGAAAATACAAGTAATAGGTTTGAAACAAATATGTATTTATTTTGATATCAAAAGAATTAATAAATGAATATATATATATTTTTTCAATGTGGCCTACCCTAGCCCCCACAATGCTACATCCATGGATACTACGTCAAACCAAAGCCTCAATACATAAAAACTTTCTGCTCTCAGTGCGTGTGTGTTCTTTTTTTTTAACATAAACAAATATTTTCGTACTTAAAAATTGAAGTAAAGATTCTTTGTTAATTTTTTATTGGTTCTAAATATTTTATGAAAGGAGTTTAAATTTGAATGATGTATGAGAGAAAAAAAAAAAGTAATAATTTTAATTATTTATTTTTTAAAATATTGATGTGTCATTATTAAAAAAAACAAAAGTATAAATTGATTCCCTCGTAACCTTTTTAAAAACAATCACATTATGAGACTCCTTCCTCATGCAGAGGAAGCTTTCTGGTCAGCAGGTCACCGCTTTAATGCCCAATACAAACAACCATTGTGATTCAAAAGTTGGTACTAAGCAGGTCACCGCTTTAATGCCCAATACAAACAACCACTACGATTCAAAAGTTGATGCTGGTAAATTCATTGAATTTTGTCTACTGGCCCACATCAAAACTCCCTAGTGGCTTCTCTTAATAAAGGGGCAAAAAAAAAAAAAAAATCTTAAAAGGTTGGCAAGTACTAATAAGATGTGTTCCTACTATGATCTATCATCCTATTGAATTGAGCAATATCATAGTATTTTTCTCTCACTTTTTTTCTGCATATAAATTTAAAATTTGGGAGTAAAACTGTAAGAGGGATACTACATCAAACCAAAAGTTGAATACATTACATCTTTCCTCTCTTGCTTTTTATTTTTTCCTTCTTTTAACATAAACAAATTTTTCCATGCTTAAAAAATTGATTCTCTTGTAACCTTTTTAAATGATAAACCTCATCAAAAGGTGGCACCATCTTCTTCAAAGCATCAACCATCCTCTTATTCCCCTATAGAGACTCTTCCAAAAGCACGCTTCCACCTTCGCTTGGAGAAGAGGCAGGAGAGAGAGCTTTCACATGTAAACACACTCTACGTTCCATCCAGGTTGTTCTACATTCTGATGAGCAGATGATGCCAGCACCTATGCCACCTCTTCAAGGCCATATCAACCACCAATCTCTCATAAAGAAAAAGCATTCTGATAAGGAGGTCACTGCTTTAATGCACAATACTAACAACCATTATGATTCAGAAGTTGATATTTCTCTTCATCTATAGAAGGAATCTACAATATTGAGTGGAGTAACTTGTTTTTAATAGCATTGTTTTTAATATCATTAAATATCCTCATCATATTCATCAATTACGTAGGCACTTAAAGTTATCATTCCTTTATTCGCTTTGAGTGTGCATTCATTATCATAATTTGTAATACCTGAGTCACCATTGTTAATTTTGACTCTAACTTGGAATCATCATTGTTAATTCATTTAAATAAAAAAGCACTAACCTTTCTAGCGTTTCCAGCTATAATCATTGCATATCAAAGACAGGAATTTATAGATATCAATGCACAATAATATAAAGCTAATAAAGAGTTAGCCTTAATTTAACCCTATAATGACTAATGAGTGTTTAGAGTATTTGAATACTATTGTTAGCCCTTTTTTATTAGCTCAAATTTTAGTTTGGAGGGGCCATTTATTATGAAGACAATTTTGAGAGGGGCCAAATTGCAAGATTTTCAAAATATGAAGGTAAATTCATACTTTTTTAAAATATAACTTCAAAAAAAATAAAAATTTGAGGAAAGAAGGTCCATCCAGCCTCCCCTCATTCCTCACATGACTATAATGGAAATTATTAAATATTTATATTTGAGTTCAAGTCATATGATAAGTGCATTAATCTTAAACGTAATAGGGGTTAGAATACTTAAATATTGTTGTTTAATAATTTCTTATTAGATTACTTTTTGGTCTAAGACAATGAGTTGGAAGAACACACTAATAGGTTTTAAGAAGGCAATCAGAGGAAGAAACGGAAAAAGTATTAGAAAAATAAAAAATACTACGATAAAAGGGTGAAAATACTACGATATGAATGATCCCAAAAACTTGAAGTATTCAAATCGTTGCTAATTGCTCATACTATTCAAAAACCTATGCAATTTGTTTAAACCCCACAATCAAATTAAATGTCAAGTGGCACTTCAATTTGGAGTGAGAAATCTGTACAGGGAGAGCAAAAATCAAAGCCCAAGTAATTTGTACTGAGTGAAAAACAAAACCACAATCTTTGGACTTCTGGTGAGACTTAGCTTGGGCTTGGGCTTCAGGCAAATTTCATTTGAAAATTTAAGTCCAACAATTCATAGAACAACTAAATGAATTGAGTAGTGATATTTTGAGATAGTTTGACAATAAACTCCTCACATTCACAAGTTAGGACCATGAATTTAAATTATCTCTTTCTCTATATATATAGAGACAGAGAGAACGAGATATAATTTAAATTCATGGTTCTAATTTGTGAGTGTTAGGAATATACTATTAAACTATCTCAACGTTTTTCAGTTGTATAATATTCATAAATATTTATTAGTCATTAAATTATAATCTAAGGATTGGTAGGAATATTTCCTTTTGAAATGTCATATGTAAAAATCATTTTAATTTTTTCCCCTTTTAATCCATACTTGTACAACTACTTATTAACTAGAACAACACACTCAATAAAACATGGAAGTTACCACTAAAATTAAATCACAACATACAATACAAATCACACCTAAAAGAAATCAACTAACTATATATGCACGCGCAGTAGAAAACACTTACCACTCGATAATATATTCTCCAAAAAGATACAAAGATAAAAAGAGAAAATGTAAAAAAGAGATTATAGTTTTTAAATTAATTGTCAATTTAATGTCTACATGAAATTGGGCATGAATTTAATACCATAGACGACAAACATGTTAGTCTAATTTAAATCCTACTTCCAATTCCAATTACTAAAGGAATTATCACCGTATTCGGATTTCAAGAATTAATTGTGGTAGTAAATGTAAGAATATAAATATAACCGGGGTATGAAAACTCTGTCTTTAGAGAGAGAAAAAACTCTCCCACCCTTAGAGAGAGAAAACTTCGTCGAAGCCAGGAAAGAGAGAGAAAAATTCGTCTCTCTTTCCTGGCTAGAGTCGGATATATCTTTAGTATTCTCTTGTTGCTCTCCTTCTATGATCCTTGCTACTTTCTTTTTCTTCTGGTTTCTCATCGGTGTCTGTTTGGCTTTGGGGCTTTTAGGGCTAGATCCAGTTGATAACTAGATCTAGCTCTAAAAGCCCTATTGCTTTGTTTTATTTGTATATCTTTCAGGTGGTTGATGAAAATCAATGAGTGCATGCCTCATTGGTGATTAAAGTTAGTGATGGTTTGTGGAGATATTCAATTGGAGTTTGGTGTTGCAATCAAAGATTTCATGGTACTTCTAGGAAATTTTATTCAAGTTCAAGAAGACGTTCTGATTACCGTAGAGGATCCCCGTTTGGTGAGCCATGCCCTTTCTCCAGATAGTCATCCTTTGTTGCTATCTTTTGGATTCTGGAGGTTGTCCTGTATAAGTTTGTTTAGGGTGCTACTGATTTTTATTCTTGTATTGTTCTTTGTTTAACATGTGGTTGATGTTTGTGGTTGGCTGGATCCAGTATTGCCTGACCATTCCTATGTATGAGAATGGCCTGGTATTCCAACTGGCTTTCCCTACTTGATCCTTTAAATGGGACAAGCTATGATATTTTTATGCTTTTATGGTAGCCCCAAATTTGGCTAATTTTAAGGTTGTAATATTTGTGGTTCTCAAATTTGGGATAATTGTTATAAATTTCCGGTATGTGAAATATATATGTATATATATAACACCATTAACCACTCAGTTTGACAATTGGAATTGTGAATCGTATTGGCCTAGTCCATTCGGCCTCTGAGATTACATTTGAAATTGGGTACAAATTTAATACCATGTATCCAACATTTATGTTAGTCTAATTCCAGTCTTTGTCCCGATTTCGGTTGCTAAATGAATTATCACATCACATATGAGATTTGAACTAATTGTGATAGTAAATGTAAGTATATAACCACTCTATCTGTTTAGTGGTCGGAATTGTTACTGGAATTAATTAACCCAGCCTATTTGGCCTTCGAGATCCATTTTACCTTAAATGAATGTTTTTCTTCTACCATAGTGGGACTAATTGTCTATATGAAATTGAGTACAAATTTAATGCCATATTGCTAAAAAACCTGTTAGTCTAATTCAAGTCCTATTTCCAATTCCAGTAACTAAATATGTAAATTAGCACATCATATTTGGGATTTGAACGAAATTGTAATAGTAAACATAAGAATAAACTACATTGATGAGTAATACTCAAATTAGTGCCTAAATTTGATATCTAAATGATGTCAATTTTAAAATATAGGAGGACCAACTAATTGAATTCATCCGTTTCAATTGGTTTGTCCTCCTACCACATTATTTGGATATCAAATTTGCACACTAATATAGACAAATGAAATTATTGATAAATAATTTAAAAAAAAAAAAATATTAATAAATAAACCATTCTATTCGGTGCTCTGAATTGTGACTAGAATTGGCCCACCCTATTTGATCCTTGGAGATTACATGTATAAAGATCCATATTCCAATCCCAGATTTTTGTTGGCTAATAGTTAATCTTTTAAGCGATGGAAATGTCGAAGTTAGGGAAAAGGTATCTGGGGCCATTGCTCAGTTAAGTTATGATGAAGCAGACCGAGTAGCACTCGCTGATGCAGGGGCAGTGCCTCTTATGCTTGACTTATTGCACGATGAATCAGAAGAGATGAGAGATAATGCTACTGTAGCTCTCGTAAACTTTTCTGAAGATCCTTCTCAGCGTGAGAGAATATCTGACACGATTGATGATCAGTCATTTCAGAGTATGCAAGATAGGATGATCAGACTTCGTGCTTCTGATGAGCAGATGGTTAGGTCCATGCAACGGATGAGTATTGAGCAACTTACTTCGGACCCTTATCTTGTCTAATGGTTTTCTTTTACCTCTTCATTAGTTGTTCTTTTCAAAATGTGTGCATATTATCTAAAACAAAAATTCTGCCTGCCGGCATTTATAGTTGATGATGTTGTTTGGTCGTTTGAACCAAGTACCTCTGCATATCCTATACTGGTGTTGCTCGGGATTCTCATGCCTCATTTGTAAATTATAGGGAACAGGATATAGATTTTTTTTTTTTTAATATGATAATACCAATCAAATTTATTAACTTTCTTCGTATTCTAATATTCATTTCATCGTAAAGTTTTCCTCTTGTTTTGCCTGAACTTGGTTGTAATTTCTCTCTGCTGGAACATTGAGGGTCAAACAGGAAGTGCATGCATCGCGGCTGCCCGATTTTCCTCTTTTGTCACCCCTTGAGAAAATGGAAAATGTTAATGAGAAGAACAAGCTACAACATAAGTTATGCTATTTATGCTTGTGCTGCATGGTCCTAATTTGCTCAAGTGATCTTTGAAATTTCAATTTTCTTTTTAAAGCAATTGTTTCTGTTGCTTGAGCTATCTATAAAAAACTCGACATGTTGTCCTCCTGTTCAAAGTATTGATAATGTAGATTGAAGTGTTTGCTTATGTCTTGCTTTCTGACTTGTTTTGGCTCCTTCATTACAGTATAATAGAGTGTCAAAGAGAAGGGCATTAATTTTATTTATTTCAGCTGCACATTACAAAATGAGAAGTGTTTCTAACTATTTGCATTGATTTTGTTCGATTTCGAAATGCTCCAAAACATGCTATACTTTTAGAAGAACAGAACCATCATCTGCACAAATTACAGGTACAGGGAAAAACAATGACGGCGGCACAGGAGAGGGTTGATGTGAAGATGAGAATTTGAAGTTTGATCAACTTCACATGATGTTGCAAGTGGTTTGAATAAGGATCTTCATAAGCAACTTTATGCAATTGATACTTGCATGAATATGATGATGATGATGGAGATGGAGAAACAGTTGTGGATCTTCTTGGTGGAGATGGAGTTGGTTTTGGTTTTGGTGGAGATGGACTTCTGCTGCGCTAACCAAGTCTGCAAAGCCAAGTTTCTTGGTCATGTGTTTGGTCAAGGTGCTGCATCAACTCCGTCACCTGTTACCACCACTCTGTCCTCCTTCTCATCCCCTTCCAATGTCACTGACATCTCACCCACATCATTACAAAATTTTTGAGAAACATCAAAAATGGACAAATTAGATTACATTTTATTCAACTTTATAGTTGAAATTCAATGGCCGGATGCATCTAATATAGAAGATTAAGTCTAGTATAATTTCATCATCTTAAAACTAACCATCTACCCCTTAATGTGCACTGCTGGCAGAGAATGTTTATTTAGTCTTTGGTAATAATTTAAGTATGAATTATTTCATCATAGTTGGTATTTGAAAAAAAAAAAAAAAAAAAATACTAACGATTTGTACCGGCTGCTCTCTCCATTGCCTTGGACCGCCATTTGTCGCATCTAACTTGCAACTTGATCACTATCTTTTGCTGCACCATTGAATCAAATTAAAAATTCTATTTCAATAATAATAATAATAAATAAATAACAATTCAAAATTTAGTAGTCCAAATGTGCACCACACATGTTAACAAGACAACATCAGTCACTTGCACTACTCAAGCCTGAAAGTGCGACAATGAATTAAAGAGCTAATGCGTTGTTTCAAGTTGTAACTACTTTGCATGAAAAAAATAGATGCCATGAAGGAGATACTTCTTGTTTTAAAGTTAAATAACTCACCTTCATAGCTACAAATGAGTTAAATAACTCACCTAGAATTGCATAGCTAGAGTCCCATATTATATTTGTATATCGTCCCATGCTATGAATTAATCTATTGCATAGCTAGAGTCCCATATTATATTATATTTAGTCCCATATTATGAATTAATCTATTCGACATTAATTCTTATGTTTTCATTTTAATAAATTCTATGAAGAAAGTAAAAACTCTAAAAGCTCTTCTAATATAAAACAACTAAAGGATTTATATGATTTAAAGAGCCTTTTTAATTGATAGACAAATAATTAACAATTTTTCTTTGAAACAATATTAATTAAGCTGAAGGAATTTATAATAAGACCCTTCAACCCCCTATGGAGAAAAAGAAGCTCCATTGGAAACAATCTACAAAGAGCAACTTTAAAGCCATGATTATTGACTCGATAATCGAGTCATATATTAAATTATTGATTTTTCGCCACAAACAAGATATTAAAACCTCTTATTCTCCCTTTTAATTCTTTCAAATTTAATAGTATAGAAATATTTTATATTTTGATGACAGTCTCATGGAATTTTACTAAGGAAAAAGAGATTTGCATGCGTGGTAACAAACACAATCTTCAGCAAGTTAAGGAATGATATCAACCAAGATCATGCAGAAATAACCAACCTTTTCTTGATGTCCGATCTTGAGACACAAACATGCCTAATTAGTACGAACAGGATCCATAATATATATACTAAGATATATGAAATGAAATATTCTTCAATGCCTTATCGCTTGGCCCAATAATAATACATTATATGGTATTAATGACCAATCACATGTAATACTTGTATTGACTCAGAAATAAAAAAGTTTTTCTCATGTCCAACACGTGCTTTAGAAACACAGGATCCACAAGATTATACATCACTCTCTTGCATATAATTGCGCTACAAATTTGGAACTCGGAATTAGAATCTTTCTCAAGCTCTTAAACATTATACCCTTAACAGGAAAAGGAAACATTATTAAATGCAAATATATATATATATATATATATATATATATATATATAAACTTTTGTATTGCTCAAAGGGAGAAAAAAATGGACAGAATATTCACGACAAATCTAAAACAAATCCTAGACTTTATTTTGTATCTTGGTTTCTCTTTATACAATAACTGATCATAATTCCGAAAAATTTGCTATCAATATATCTTCTTAATTATAGAAATGATATTTTACTTGGCATAAGAATCCTCATGATATGGTCCATATTCAATTTTTCCTCTGATTGTGTCTTGTTGATTACTTATTTCCTTGTATATGTATCTCATATCATACTTATGTATATATATGACAGATTAATGAATACAATATTTTCTGAGCTTCTTATATCAATAATTATGTCACATTAATAACATACTTTTTAATTAGTTTTAGCATTTAATGGTTTGTTCAAAGGCTTCTCAATCAAGATCCATATATATATATATATATATATATATATCTCAACTTTTATTGCCTTTTAGAAGAAGAACAAGCTACAACCCTATAAATTGCATACCCTAATGTTGCATATACACTTTAACAAACCTTTTCTATTCTTTTTTTGAACAGCATATCCATATCCTTGTCCCTTCTACTGACAAAATATCTGTTGGAGTGGTATAGAAATCGGGACAGCTTCTTTTATTGTAGACATCAAAATGTTCTTTTCAAGTTCAGAAGCCAAAATGGTTAGACTGCCATTCTCAAAAAATATATATTTCGGTATTCTTGTGTTATTTTGCCCTTCTTTTAAGGATTCTATTTCTTTTCCTTTCTGTTAACATGGTAGATATGTTTATGCAGACCTGTGGCCTGAAGGTGGATACCAATGATCCTGCATGGTACAAGTCCCTTACCAAAGTTTTGAGCAAAATTAAGGGTATCCTTGTTCTTTTCTATTCAAGTTATTCTACATATACTTTGTTATTTAGGGTCCTTTTAACCTGTGCGCTGCATACTTTGTATTGCATGAACATATAATAAGGGAGAGACTATTAGCATTAATAGTTTATGATTTGTTAAAAAATAGAACATTTTTTTTTTTTTTTTTTATGAATTTTTAGGGACAAGTTGGTTGACTTCATCGATTGATTTACAATTTGTTAATGTGTAATATATGTATTGCAGGAGCATCGTACACCATTAATGTAGAGGAAGGAATGGCATATATAACAGGAAGAGCAGACCCAAGTACACTTCTAAGGAACTTGAAATCAGGGAAGTACGCAGATATCTGCTGGGTGAAGACTGGCAACCACATCACCTATGGCAGCGATATCGGTTATTCTCCTCAAGGAATGACAAGCGAACAACCAGGATACAATTGGCACAACCACCACCCTCCTCCTCCTCCTCTTCATCATCATCATAGGCTTCCTTACTATCAGTACCCTCATAACGAATATTCGCATTATGGTTATTGGCATATGTGAGCGAACAACAACACTTAGTGTTTTTGTTTTCCTTGTTTTTGGATTGAAGTAATACGGAGAGGGCTTACGGCATAGTGTTGCATCTGGTTTTTCAAGGATGTACGACACTACGGTCCTCCCATTGTCTTTTGTATTTGTTTTGGAAGTGAGAGGTGCACATATTATTATTATTTAGATGCACCATATATGTTTTGATTTGCCTTTTTTGTATTTTGGGGGACTTGCAAGTTGTATGAGGTTTTTTTGCCGAGACATAAAGTTTATGGATGATTGGAATAATGGAATTTTCCGATTTGCAGTTATCAGAATGTTCTGTCATGAGTTCTATCTATCTTCATACACATTATTGCTCTTCCTTCATAGGTCCTTAAAAACACGGTTTTAGAGGGCATTTTTATTGCAAAATTTGTCACATGGCCAAATCAGAATGAGAGATGCATTATGCATAGAATATACGTATGGTAGATTCTCTCTACAGATAGACAGAGTGAGGTATTTAAATGGTTGATAAAATTTACCATATGATAAAACTGGAGTAGGAGATGCATCATGCATCGAATGTATCGTAGATTCTTTCTACGGATAGACAGAATGAGAGAATTAAAATTGCTGCTAAAATGGTCTTACAAACAGACATTAAATTTATGGTATGTATCTTATTTGACATGCAATATGCATCAATCAATGCCACAACCACAACAACACTTAAAATTCAACATCAATACAAAATTCTGTAGTTGTCATCATAAACAAATGGATACCACTGAAACTGGCATGAAGATGCTTCTGGATCTTTCTTCTCTTTCGTTTCTTCATTTTCTTCCTTTTCCTCCTTCACTTCTCCAACGCTTATCAGCTCTGCATGGCCTATTTTCTTCCTCAAACGTGAGGTGAGGGTGACTGCATCAACTCCATCTCCAATCACCACCAACTTGTCCTTTTCTTTCTCTTCCCATGCCACTGACATTACACCTACACCATTACAATATCACACGGCATGTTAAAACATAAAAAATGTCAAGATCAAGTTGCACCCTCCAAGACACAGTCCTGGTGCGATTAGTATATATATAATTTATCCTAATTACAATCACACAACCTCTCAACACATAAAAAATGGGCGGACACCACCCTTACCATCAGCAACAGCAGCTTTCTTCATGGCCTTGGTGCGGCCTTTGTCACAGCATACTTGCACCTTAATAACTATCTTTTGCTGCACCATTAAACCAAATCACAAAGCATATCACATATAAACTAGTTGTATAAGAGATAGATACATATTGATGTTTTCAAGATCGACTATAAACATAGATATAACTATAGCTTACCATCATATTTTCCAGACACCAACAAAATCTTGCAATCACTGTATATGTTTTAGAGTTGACAATGATAACTAACTGGGATGGATCCTATATACGTGTAGTGTTAACGAGTGGGAACCGTGTACAGGTAAAGCTGCACATGATAAAATGACTCGGTGTGGAATATTATCACGGAGCCAGATTTTATGGGATCACACCTATTTTACTATTATATTTGTCTACTATGTAACATGTGTACCTCACTAATGTACTACATCAAGTCAGTTGTACAATCTTAAGTCAACCATAAAAAAATACCAAATCACAAAAAAACAAAAAAAAAACTGTTATTTCTATCAAATAACGCGTTAAGCTACATGTGCCCCAACAAGTAGTAGTTAATTTAGTTATATATATATATTTATTTATTTATATAAGACAACGAATAACATATATGATACATGGTAGGGTTCAGGCACCACGGTGCATATATAATTAGCACCTTCATAGAGAAGTAACATATTGTATAATTGTCCAAGTTTAGTGTCAACGCTCATAACAAGAATATAGAAGGCTTGGACACTATACCGATGTGATACTATTCCATGACTAATTCCAGAAATTCATGTGGGATAATAATAAGCTTAATTTAGATATGTTGAAACTTATTCCGCACCTGTCCTTATATAATGATCAGGTGTGAAATTTTGTACATTATTTCATGCGAAATTTAAATATATAAAGTGCAAGCGTTGTTTGGTTTGCAAGTTGAAAGATGAAATTAACAATGCTTGTGGTTGAAGATGATGATCACAGCTACGTGGTCGTATGATATAAGAAATGATGCAAATAATGATGTCAGTTGTAGAGAAACTGCTGGCAGCCTGGCACCTTGTTTTATCAACGTCATTTGATCCTTTTTATGTAATTTTCTATTGTTGTTTGTGATTTCATTTGATCCTATTATGTTTTTTTTTTTTATAATTTTTTTGTGAAATTTGTACATTCATGTTAACATTTCATTTCTTCTTCAACATTCACGTGATATTTTATATTAAACGTATTACGTACAACATCCCACATTTATGGAAGCAAAATTGTAAAAAAGTTTCAGAGATTTTATATATATAAAAAATGCATGAAATGTTCTGCAAAAGTGATTATTGTGAATAATTTACTTCTAAAGCTCTTATAACACTCTATGTGAATGCATTAATAACCAAATTAAATAAATTTGTTTATCAACTTACAACAAAAATGAATTGATTTAAATAAAAGAATAGCGTACCTAGACCAATTTTCTTCCAAAATCTAAGAGCATCTCCAATGCAAATATGAATTGTTTTTCATAATCCATTGTCATGTCATTAATGTTCAAGGAATTGTTTCCTATGTGACATTGAATAGCAATTGATAGACATTGAAATTACAAAATGTTCTCCAATGTTTCCACTCAAAATGGGATATGAATTTAGAGGTGGAGAGAAGAAGAGATGAGTTAAGAGAAAGAGAAGAGAAGTTGTATTTAATGATTTGCTAAGTCAACTAGTAGAGGTCTGTCTATCAGATCATCTACAAATAGAGGGTCATCTTCATAATGTCTACTTTTTTTTTTTTTTTGCCAACTTAGTTTGATAGTGGAAATTGACATCTGTATTGGAGAGATCATTTTCTATACAATCTTATATGACATCTTATTTTTCTATAATCCACAATAGCATTGGAGATGTTCTAACTTTTTCTTCCCAAATTTGTTCGCTGAAAAATTTTAAACCTTTTTTTCCAAATTTCAATTGATTTTGAGAGATTAAATCCGTCACAACGAAATGAGACTACCATATTGTATCAGGAAGAAGAGATAATTTTGAACCTTGTTTTTGGCGGTGACCTTTGTATTGGATGTGTGAGTGCACAATGAACCAGTACAAGTTCATTACAATGCATTTATTACTACAAAGGCTCTCTAAAACAAATTCATTTAGATGGTGGGTTTCAACCAACCATGAGTTCACAAAATACAAATTTTATTGACCATTTTTTTTTGTTTTTTTTGTTGCAAATTGTGTCGGTTTAGAGAGAGCGAGAGACAGAGATGCTCCGTTGGAAGGTCAGCGCAGCCGTACAGAACACCGGAGAAGGGAGAGTCATAACTCAAAACACTGAATCTTGGGTGTCAACGAAGGGGAGAGACTGAGTCACCATCGGTCACGAGACAAGCTTGACGGTGTTGAAGGGTGGCAAGGTAGCTGTGGCAGTGACGATGTGGTCAGTGGTGTGGTGTGGGTGGGTGCAGCAGCAAAAAGGGGAGGGAGAAGGAGATTGGTAGAGCGAGGATTGAATAGAGATTAGGATATTCATAATTTTTTTTTTTCGTTTTTTATATATAGGACCTCAAAACAACATTGTTTTGACATGCAATAAATCGATCAAATCATATCAAGAAATTAACTGTATGATATATGGAAAATCAGTGAATACAACAAAAATGTAAAAAGAAAAAACCACAACATGCATGAAGATTAATTGCCATGGAGTTGCTTCTGGATCATTCAAATCACTTCACTTCCTCCACACTTAGTAAGTCTGCATACCCAAGCTTCTTCCTCAAACGTCCAGTCACAGTGGCTGCATCAGTTCCATCTCCAATCATCACCACTTTGTTCTTCTCTTCTCCTTCCCATGCCACTGAAATTAAACCTACACCAATCACACAAGCTTTGATAACATCGAAAGCACGCAAAAGGGTTTTCATTCTCTTTAAAAGTTATTATTGAAATTCAACTTTATACAATTAGATTACAATCACCAACCATCTGCAACAGCGGCTATCTTCATGGCCTTGGACCGGCATTTGTCACATTTCATTTTCAATTGAATAACTATCTTTTGCTGCATCATCAAACCAATATATTAGCTAATTTAAGAGAGACAAATTTTTATTTTTTGTTTTAAATTGTAATAGCTTAGAGCTTACCTTCATATTTTTCCAGCCCCAGCAAATATTTTGTATGTGGATAAGAATTGAATAACTAGGATCCAATAAATATATAGTAGTGTACTTTACAAATGAGGAAGTGTGCAAGCAAACTTGCACATGATCAAAATCTTAGTTTACTGTTCAGGGTACATATTGGATCCACTTTTCATGGGTCCAATGCATTTAGTGCCCAAATCCAATCTAGGTAACCGATATTTTTTCACTTACTTTATACACTCTTCACATTTGTTTGAAGCGAAGTCAATTGTATAATATTGAGTCAAATATTTAAAATACAAAATCAGAACTATAGAGTCAAAATTTAGTATTATTAAAATTCAACCATCACATTTTGAACCAATTTGGAGGCTGTGTGTACAAGCCATGCCAGGCTAGTTTTAACTTCATGATCAAAATTTTGAAAGAGTATCTATTATTTGTATTTTGACTTAGGGTAGAGAATTCTAATTTGGGATCTCATTAATTAATGAACAATATTGAAAGATTAGAATATTGTTTTTCATTGGTTAATGGCTATTCGTTTTTTTTTTTTTTTAAACTGTTAACTAAAAGGAGAGAGAGGACATAAAAATATCACCGCAAAGGTATCAATATCTCTTGTTTGCTTTCCATTGGTTTTTTCTCTAACATATCATATAAATTTATATAGGTAATGGCTGAGAGACCGATGGCATCAGGGAAGACTCCAAGAATTTCATCGATTGGAGGGTTTCGAAACTTTTTCTACAACCAATTAATTTTCTCTAATAATGTACAAGTCATTTGAAAGTAAAAGTACGACATATGGCCCGCGTTGATGATACAAATCAATTTATATTTATATATTGTTGGGTAACTGAATGGACTTAATCTTTTAGTTATCAAGTAACTTGTCGTTTGGCTTAATGGATGGATTATGGCTGAATATATAAATTGCACAGTCATAGGGAGGATCTTGCAACATAGATGCTATGGTTGCTTACTGTGTCAACAGGCAAATTAACAAAGGACTTTCTTTTTTTTTTTTTTTTGATAGTTCTAACGTTGCTATTGATTTAAGATCCGTAATATTGTTTTTTACACACTTTTAGTAACAAGTTTACAATTGTTCAAGTTAGAAACCTCAACTCTGATCATTTTATACAGCTTGATAAGAGGGCATCATTGTTCTTTAAGGATGTCTATTTTTGATATATTTCAAAATATTGAGTCAAGCTAGTGTTGGAATTCAAAGTCCTCAATGGAGGTAGATTTTAATATTTTGTGGTTCTATTTCTCTAGCTATTCCATTAGCGTCCAACAAATGAAAGACAAGAAAGAAGATATAGAGAAATGGAGAGAAAAGTTAGTAAAGGCTTTGCCACAATAAGCAGGGAGCATATATAGTCTTTGATGGGTTCACTTTCTCTCCTCTCCATAAGTGGGACTAATAAAAATCTCATAAAATCATCAACTCCAAAAATCATTCCCCAATCAAAAACCATGTTCTTGTCTCCACATCATTGGCTCCTCTACTTTCTTTCTATAATGAAAAGGGAATGTTCAAAAAAGGTGGAAAAATATAAAGATCCGATCAAAAACCTCATCAAAAGGTGGCATCATCTTCTTCAAAGCATCAACCATCCTCTTATTCCCCTATACAAACTCTTCCAAAAGCAAACGTCCACCTTCACTTGGAGTCTATATCCTATCTTTTTCTCATCATAAAGTAGTACTTTTGAGTTTTGCCTCTTCACATTCACCTAACTCAAAAACTCCATAAACTAGGCACGTAACTTTGCCTTGTTGGACTTTACTACAAAAATGTCTATAATACTTTTCATTCAAAATTTATTAGAGGCTTAAATTGAATAAGAAAATAATTTGAAATCATACTCAATGTCCTATATGTAGTAGCGAGCTACATACTAAGTCTCCTCACAAGCACTCTCATTGGTCTCATTGACAGTACAGTTTGATCCTCCAATGAGTAGGCATGGTGGTGAACAAACTATTGCCCTCTTGCAAGAAGGTTTAGGCAGTTGGAGAAAGCAAAGGAGAAGAGGGAGGAGAGAGAGCTCTTACATGCAAACACACCTTACAGGCCATCCAGGTTGTTTTTCTACTTTGATGAGCAGATGATGCCGGCACCTATGCCACCTCTTCAAGGCTATCTCAACCACCAATCTCTCATGCAGAGAAAGCATTCTGGTCAGCAGGTCACTGCTTTAATGCATAATACAAACAACAATTATGATTAAGAAGTTGATACTTCTCTTCATCTGTAAAAGGAATCTACAATATTGTGTAGTGTAACTTGTTTTTAATAGCATTGTTATGATTATATATCCTCAACATATTCAGCAATTACATAGGCACTTATAGGTATCATTCCTTTATTCGCTTTGAGTGTGCATCATCATCATAATTTGTAATACCTGAGTCACCATGATCAGTAATGCTCCATTTCCATATCACGAGTTTAGCAACTAAAGCAAATTATTTATTTTGACTCTAACTTGGAATCATCATTGTTAATTCATTTAAATAAATAAGCACTATCCTTTCTAGCATTTCCAGCTAATCATTTGATATCAAAGACAGGAAACCATAGATGTCAATGCACAATAATATAAAGCTAATCAAGAATATTTAGCCTTAATTAAACCCTATAATGAGTGTTAAGAGGATTGAATACTATTGTTAGCAGTGGCGGACCCAAATATTTATATTAGAGGGGGCAGTATAATAAAGTAAAATAAAATAAAAATAAATTAAGATAAAAACAATTATGGTTCATGAGTTTTTTTTTTTTTTTTTATTGTGAAATTATTTATTATATAAAGGGAGAGAAAACTCTCTATGTATATTAGTAAATATATAATATGAAACTTAAACTCTAATCATGAATGTGAAAGAAAAATGTACTAATTACTTAAACTATAAATGAACGTGTAATTCATTCATAGTTAAACATATTTTTATTTTTAAAACTTAATCATGATAACCTCGAATCTTTTAACGAGTAAACACCATAAAATAACACTAAAATACTGGTGAGTTTATACACTAGCATTAAAGAATGAAAATAAATTCACAACATCCATTAAGTTATGAACAAGATGTGAAAAAACTCAAAAGATTGAAAAATTGAAGGAAAATTAGTCAATAATTTATATAAATATGATATAGTTTATATAGTCAATAGTTTATACAAAAAAAATAAATATGATAATGAATGATAATTGTTTATAAATAAAAAAAAAAAACTTCATAGCTCATGGTAGGTTATAAAAGTTTTCAAAGTCAAAACACTTCAACTGTGAAAATTTGTTTGGTTGGTAAATATCTATGTTATTTGTTTTTACAATCCAGGTATGAACACCAATAAATCCACACATACTGTTCATTACCTTTAAAAAAAAAAAACATAGGTATAAGTGAGGGATGTACACTGTTCATTGCCTTTGGAAAAAAAAAAAAAAAAGAACAAATTATAATTTAGCTTCCTAGTTGAAACGTATTCACAGACGGAGTAACTGTTTGGTTTTTATTACAATTGATCCCCTACCGTTAGTAAACTTCAGTTAGTGTTAACCGGTTCAGGGATAAAATTGTCTTTTGATATTTTATTTTTTTAAAAAATAAATTTTAAAAACTTTTAAATGTTTTATTTTTTAAAAAAATCAATTTTAAAAACTTTAAAATATACTGTTTCTCTCTCTGTCTCTATCTCTCTCGTCCTCAACTTCTTTGGTTTTTTGCCGTTGCTGTCTTTATCTTCGTCGTCCCTATCCCTGTCACCGTCGTCTGGTGTCTCTTCTTCCTCTTCTTCTTCTTCTTCTTCTCTTCTTCCGCTTCTTCTTCTTCCGCCTCGAAGCTCCTCTTCTTTTTCTTCCGTCTCGAACCCGATCTGGGTTCATCGATCTAGGTTAGTCATTCGAGTGAACCCAAATCTAGGTTCATTGCGAACCCAAAATCTGGGTTCGTGAAGAACCCAGATTCTGGGTTCGTGAAGAACCCAGATTCTGGGTTCATCAGGAACCCAAATTTTGGGTTCTCGAGCTCAGAAATCTGGGTTCGATTTATGGTTTCAATTTCTGGGTGGGTTTGAACTTAGAAATCGAACCTGGGGTTTGATTGTTTTGGGTTTGAAGATTGGTTGATGATGAGTTGAGATTGAATATGATTTTGAGGTTGGAATTTTTTTTTTTTTTTTCCAGTTCTTCAAGAAAATCTAGTGTTCCAGATGTGTTGAATAGTGATGAGTTGAGATTTAAGATTTGCTGGTGATTCCAGAAAATCTGGTTCTAGATGTTTATTCTTTTTTGGTTATTTGTTGATTGATGATAATGGTTTCAGATGTTTTATTTATTTTTGGTTATTTGTTTATTGATGATGATAGTTATGTTTTAAATGTTGTTAATGATTTTGTTTGTTATTTGTTGATTGATGATGTTAGATCTTTGGTTTGGTGGTAACTGGTGAATAATAAAGAATAAGATTTATTAAAATTTTTTAATTTAATTATTTAGTTTTAATTTAATTTTTTTAGTTAATTTTTATTTAATTAATTAATTTTTAAGGGTATTTTGGCCTTTTCATTATTTTATACTGTTTACTGTCAGATTTAATGGAAAATTACTAACGGCAGGGAGATCAATTGTAATAAAAGCAAAACCGTTGCTCCGCCTATGAATACGTTTCAACTGGGTAGCTAAATTGTAATTTGCTAAAAAAAAAAAAAGAGAAATAACACATGTATAATACTATGTATAAATACATATATAATGATATGCATAAGTGAGGAGTTTGCTGTCCATTACCTTTGGAAAAAAAAAAACACATGTACGAGTGAGGAGTGTGCTGTGTGTGTTACTTGAAAAAAAAAAATGAGAAACACCACTTGTATAAGTGAAGATCGAACCAGAGACTAAGGTGGCAATCGAAGTTAAAAATGCACTTACGATTGACTGACCATTCCACTTTTTGTGATTATGCTTGCTTTGAAATTATATATATATATATATATATCAATTTACTAATATATTTAAATATATAATAATTAGCAACATATACCTAATAATTTTTTTTTTTTTTTAAATTTCAGGGGGCATGTATCCCTCTTGACCCTATGCTAGGTCCGCCCTTGATTGTTAGCCCTTTTTATTAGCTCAAATTTTAGTTTGGGGGGCCCATTTATTACGAAGACAAGTTTGAGATTGTTCAAAGTGAAAGATTTTCAAAATTTGAAGGTAAATTCATACTTTTATTAAAAAGAACTCCAAAAAAATCAAAACTTTGAGGATAGAAGGTCCATCGGGCCTCTCCCTCATTACTCACATGATTATATTTAAAATTATTAAAATTTTATATTTGAGGTCAAGTCATAAGAACGTTAATCTTGAACGTAACGAGGGTTAGAATACTTAAATATTATTGTTTAATAATTTTTTATTCGATTACTTTTTGGTCTAAGACAATGAGTTGGAAGAACACAGTAAAGGTTTTAAGAAGGTAACCGGAGGAAGAAATGGAAAAAGTAGCACCAAAAAAAAAAAAAAACAATGATCAAAGGGTGATAATACTACTAGACGAATGATCCCAGAAACTTGAAGTATTCAAATGGTTGCTAATTGCTCATACGGTACAAAACCTTGTGTAATAAAAACGGTATATATATAATTTCGTAAAAAAAAAAGATGATATATATAATCAATCAATTATCACTTAAAGTGCCAAATGTGTTCAGTTGAATAGAATGGATTGAGCCAACAAATTGTTTTATTGCGTGTATTATAGTGATTTAGTGTAGAATTAAACACCACAATCAAATTAAATGCAAGAGGCATCTGATCAAGATGGAGTGAGAAATCTGTACACAGACAGCAAAAATCGAAGCCCTTTCAATTTGTTTTGAGTGAGAAACAAAAACCACGATCTTTGGACTTCTGGTGAGACTCAGCTTGGGCTTGGGCTTTAGGCAAACGTCATTTTAAAATTAAGTCCAACAATTCATAGAACAACTCGATGAGTTGGGTTGTGATATTTTGCACTATGAATCCTAGCATGCTTTAGCACCGCAAGAAAAACGCATAGTAATCACGGGTAATGCCCGTGCTAGATGTTTTACTAGCACGGACATCACCCGTCCTAGCCATATGTGATGGATGAAGGCGTGATAGTTTTGGAGTATGAGCAATGGCCCGTGCTAAAACACTAACGAGTATGGGCAACGCCCATGCTAAAAGATTAATTAGTATAGCCTAGGCCTGTGCTAAGAATATTAACAAGTATGAACGGAGCTCTTGCTACAAAAATTACCAAGTATAAGCGGATACCGTTGTAAATATATTAACGAGTATGAACAAAGCGCGTGCTAAAAATATTAATGAGTATGAACAAAGCCCGTGCTAAAAATATTCAAAAGAACACATACCTATATAAATTATTGATAAATTGTATTAGGATTTACCCCTAATTGATAAATTAATTATTGTACCTGTTGTTGAATAACATACTTATTTTTATAATACAAAGTTGTTAATATAGTTAAATAGTCAAATAACACTTTAAGAATAATAATTTGGAACATATATAAAGTTCACTCTCTAAAACTTTCATATAATATTGAACATAATAATTCATAACCATAGAAATTATAAAATATTCATATGCAATAGTAGCAAATCCTAATATATAATATTAACCCCTAACAATTACCTACATTCTAATTATGTGTCCATCACTTAGTAAACTAATATGTAATATACTTTATTGGCCAAGCAATGTAGGTGCCTCTAGTATCTTCAAGAATTCGAATGTCATTAGTAGGGCGAATCAAAGGAACCTTGCTTACCAATATCTTGTTCACAACAACTCTCTAATGATCAGGACCAAGGAGCATATGATGAACTAATGCTGTTGAATTAATGCAATCAATTTCACCTTCAGCTACTTCTTCTCCATTACCAATCCAATGCAGTAACTTGCATTTTTTACCCTTTAGAAATGAAACATCCTGTTCACTTGTACTCTGTGAGAAACGTATACACAAAATTAAAACAAAAAAATCTCAATTAACCAATTGTCATTAACATCTTTTTTTTTTTTTTTTTTTTTAAAACAACTCACTTTTGAAGAAGATTGTTGAACATTGTTGTTACTTTCTTGTTGTCTTAAAGGAACTGAATGCTATAAAATACAACATATTAGTAAAACATTAAACAATCATGACTTTTAGAACTCTAAATAAAAGTCAAAACACATAAAAAAAAAAAAACCATGATATTTAGACAATTAATTTTTTTTATTTACCTCGTTTGTACTAGAATATTGAACTTTTCCTTCAATTCTTGCTCCATCTCACTGGTCTGAAATTAAAATGTATTTAATATTAGATATAAGCTATCATACTACATAATTAAATCAAAATCTTACAAATGCTTCATTTGACATACCTGATTATTATTGTTAACCAATATTATAACCAGTTGTTCGAGATTTTTCATATTTTCTTCAGGCTACATGGTAATGTATTTAGAAATCACAGTTGCATTAATCTTTGTTGGTGTGACACCATACCCAAGCCCTCAAACTCGACCTCGATGCTCCTTTCCTAAAACTTGGGCTATGACACCATCCTTGATTGTAGTTGATTGTACTTTTGGAATCGCTTCCATCTCTTTCTATATATCATGCAAAATGATAATAACAAATGTGATAAATGAAAATTAAACTATATTAGTAAAAATATTATTCAACATGTTATACTATTTTTTCTCCAACTTTTTGGTTCACTAGTGTCCTATCTTTGTGCTTATGTCCAGCTATCCATATTGCCACTCTATCAACCTCTGTTGGATCTTCATTTCTTGCCATTTTTTCAGCCCTCTATACATTTATAACATAATCATGACAATATGAGAACATAATTTATTGTATTCACTAAACAAACATAATCATAACAATATGAGAAAATGGAGGTGTTGTGTGTGGTCCAAACAAGTCCAATAAAGAAATGGAAACAACTCTTGTTAGAGGGTCATTAGTAAATGGTTTTATATTTATTTTTTATAATAGTTTTAGGCATGGCCGCATTGCTAAAACTCAATATAAACTCTAACATGGACAAGCAAAATTATAATAAAGACAATCTAAACTTCTTATACATAAGTTATATTAGAGAACCTACAATAAATATATAAAATTAACTTAGCGAGATTTTAAAACTTTGTCACAAAGACAATTTAGACTCACACACGAGTTATATCATTAAGAACTCTCACTAAAAAAATCTCTACTACTTAAAATAGTTAAGATATAATTTAGCCATACGTCTTATTAATCACCCTGCCATACATCTTATTAAAATCTCTACTACTTACAAAGATTCAAGGAACTAAAATACACATATATATTATCAAGTGATAATCATATGTACAATAAGCTCTACTATGCTATCAAGTGCAAACAACTATCAAGTGCATATGTATTTGGTTTAAAAGTAACTGTCAGCACATATAACTTTTGAAAGATACAATTTGGACACTAATTCATCAGCATTAAAGCATAAAAATAAAACTTCGTCATGCCTACTACCAAGATGGTCGGGTGCTTGGTATTGATATTATTGTTTTTTAAAAAAATTTTGACAAAAATATATCCAAATTATTATCCATACTAGGCAAGAGGTGCCTGATATGGATATTGGAGTTTTATTTTTAAAAGAATATTATTCATACCAAGCTTTTTGTGCTCAGTATGGATAATTGGTATCCATACCGGGCACTAAAGGCCCAGATGAATAGTCTGGTGTCAATACCTTGTTTTGTTATAGTGTTTATTTATTATTATTTTTTGCAATTTGAACTTTAAACTCTTGCTTTGACTGTTTGATATATTGAATTTCATATAACTGAAACTCAAGTATTAAATAACACCTTATTTATTTTATAAATAATTAATGATCTATGTGATAATTATAATTCGCATATCATATAAATTAGGTAATGAACTTTAATTGCAAAAAGAAAAAAAAAATTGAAACAAAATTATATTACTTAGAATAAAGAGTATATATATATATATATATATATATTGATATATATGACAGAATATAACTTAAATTCAGGATCTTAATTTGTGAGTGTGTGGAGTTTACAACTAAATTAGCTCTACTTTTATGAGTTGTATAATATTCATAAATACTTATTAGTCATTAAATTACAACATAAGGACTGATAGAAATATTTTTTTTGAAATGTCATATGCGGAAATCATGTTTTTGTGGTTCTCTTTTATTCACTTGTATAACTACCTATTAACTAGAACAACAACACGCTTAATAAAACAGGGAAGCGACCAGTAAAATTAAATGACAACATAGAAGACAAATCACCACCTAAAAGAAATCAACGAACTATACACACGCGGTTGAAAACACTTCACCACTCGATAATATATTCTCCAAAGAGATACAAAGATAAAAGGAGAAAATGTATAAAAGAGATTATATTTTTTCAATTAATGCTTTTTTTTTTGGGCCATCGTGGGACTTAATGTCTACATGAAATTAGGCACGAATTTAGTACCATAACTGTTAGGTCCTTTATTATCATTATTTTATGCTAATTTTACCTATTATTTATGCTGTGTTTTTGTGTAAAATTGATACTTTTAATGTGTTTAGTGTTTTTATGTTAGAATTTAGGTTTGGAAAATAAAAAAATATAATTAGTGAATTTTTGAAGATTAATGCAACTTTAAAAAATTGAAGAATTTAATGGGGTTGATTGTTAAAATTGCTATTTGAATTTGAGTTAGAAAAGAAGACAATAATCTAATTTAATTTAGAATTATTTTTAGTGCAAGAGGTCGAATAAAAAATGAAGATTAAGAAGAGTTTGGATAAAATTAGGATTATTCAAGAAAAGTTGAAAAATAATTTAAGTTTTGTGCATGAGTTTGAGATAAATTAAAATAAAGAGCATTATTTCATAATTAAATAAAAGATAAAATTGTTTGTCTTTTACATGTGCCTGTCATTCATGTGTGACTTGTCCGAAGCAACTTTAGTTGCTTGAAATGGTTGCTTGAAGTGGCAAGTTGTCACAAGGGGCGACCATAACAAGCAACTAGGGTGCGTCTTCTTGTCGCGGGTGGGAGAAATGGTTACAAGCCATGACCACTTCAAGCTAATAGTTGCACGCTATTGGTGCGGGGAAAAAATGTGATACAATTAGTATACAACGCGCGTTCACAAGCTGTGACTGTCTATTTTCTCGTATTTTTTGATTTATCTTAACATTTATTTTAAGTGATAATTCTTGACACTTATTAGCCCGATTTATGAGAACTTTTCACCCACCTGTTACACCTATAAATAGGTGCATTCTCTTCACAATTTACACCATTCAAATCATAGATTAGGAGGAGGTGTGAGCTGTAATTTTTGGCTTCCGGTTCTATTTTTTTTTATTTAATTATTTTATGTTATTTTAAAGCTATGTCTGTCTAATTTTTTTTGTTAGTTAGGGCTATTTGAAGCTCTAGATATGAATTCAATCTTTATTTATTTTTAATGAAGTTATTTATTTTTGCATGATAAAATTAATGTCTCTATTTTAATTGTATTTTATTAATTTTGTTTCTTTGACTGACCATTTTAGGAGTATATTTTTATGATTATGTTGTAAGCATATAAACCACACGTCAAATGGAAATATTATTAATTTGCAACAATCAATTGCTTACGAATAAATTGAGGGACATTAATTCATAGATACCTTAGATAGACGTTATATTCTAGGATTTATATGATGTTTATATTCTTCTAGTTTTTAATGGGTTCCCATTAGTAAACCTAAGTAGATGCTATGCTAGGTTATAATTAGAAATATAGGTATTTACATAACACCATGTGATTTACATACAATCTAAGGAAGAATTTATATGATATGCAGTATGACCGTTACATTTTCGTGAATATCTTTATCATGCATTAATATTGTCGTGCTTTATTAATTTAATTATGGATCAAAAGATTGTTTAGTGGTGAATAGAATGTCCTAACTAAGTTTTCTCTATTGATTTTCTTTTAAATAATTTATTATTATGTTACAATTTAATTTTCAATTCAATTTCAAAATCTCTTTTCAATTTAATTGTTTTCTAATTTAGGTTTTAAAATAAATTTGAAATTAAAATAAGTTAATAACTCCGATTGTGATCTATCATTGTTTGTTTGTTATACTTAGTCAAATGATTTGTGTACTTGTAAGGCGTAAAATTTGGTTTATTAAAAAAATTGACCAACCGACAAACATGTTACTCTAATTTCTGTCCTAGTTCCCATTCCAATTACTAAACGAACTATCACATCATATGTTGGATTTGAAGAATTAATTATGGTAGTAAATATAAAAATATAACCATTCAGTTTGATAATTGCAATTGTGAATGGAATTGGCCCACTCTATTTGGCCTCTGAGATTATTATATTTGAATTGAATTGTTTTTCTTCCAGCATAGTGGGACTAGATGTCTACGTGAAATTGGGTACAAATTCAATACCACGTAACCAACAATTATGTTAATCTAATTCCAATCTTGGTCCCAATTTTGGTTACCAAATGAATTATCACATCATATATGAGATTTGAACTAATTGTGATAATAGTAAATTAAAGCAAGAATATAACCACTCTGTTTGGTGGTCGGAATTGTGACTAGAATTAACCCACCCTATTTGGTCTCTGAGACTGATTTTACCTGAAATGAATGTTTTTTCTTCTACCCTAATGGGACTAATTGTCTATATGAAATTGGGTAAAAATTTAATGCCATGTTGCTAACAAACCTGTTAGTCTAATTCAAGTCCTAGTCCCATTTCCGGTTACTAAATATATTAATTAGCACATCATATTTGGGATTTGAACAAATTTGTGATAGCAAACATCAGAATAAACCACTTTGATGAGTACTATCCAAATTAGTGTCCAAATTTAATGTCTAAATTATGTGACATTTTGAAAAATAGAAAGGTTAATCAATCAAATTTTAATCATCAATTTCAATTGATTAGTTTTTCTAATTTTAAAGATGCTACATAATCTAGACACTAATTAATTTGAATAAAGTAATATTATCGATCTATATTTTCATTCTGTTCTATGCTTGGAATTGTGTTTGGAGTTGACCAACCCTACTTGATCCTCAGATATTACATTTGTAAGGACCGACTCGGTCCCATATTTGTTCACTAGACGAATCGGATTTCCATGTGCCACTATAAGTGGACACTCCTACTTGTGTCATAACTCATAAGTAATGCAAGAATGCAATTGGATTTGATCAAGTAATATTATTAAACGTCTAGTCCTTTTCACTGTACCACATCATTGAAGGTCGGCCAATATCCCATATCATTTATACACTAATTTAGATAAAAGTAACATAATTCATAAATCTAATCATTCTATCCGGTGTTCGGAATTGTGACTGGAATTAGCCCACCCTATTTAGATTAACATATTCATAAATATAATCATTCAGTTCGGTGTTCGGGATTGTGACAGACAGATAAAGCAACATCGTTCATAAATATAATCATTCTATTCGGAGTTCGGAATTATGACTGGAATTTGGCCCACCCTCTTTTATCCTCAGAGATTACATCCGTAAAGATGCAGTCCCAGACTAGTTGACTAAATGGATCGGATTTCCATGTCCCACTACAAATTTAGATGTCCCACCACTAATTGTGTCATACGTAATGCAAGAGTACAATTGGCTTTGACAAAGTAACATCATTAAATGTTTAGTCCATTTGACTTGTTTGCAATAAAATGTTTCAACTTTTTGGTTGAAAAAAAAAAAAAAGAGAAAAATCATTTTAACACCTGAATTTTAAAAAGAGTCCAATTTTTAATTATATTTTAAAAAAATCAAATAAATCTTAACTTTTGAATTCATCAAAAAAACAAAATCTTAACTTTCAAAAAAGTTACGGTGAACAACCACTTTCACACAACTAACACTCGGATCTAACTAAAACACTATAACAGCTAGCAATGAAGACCACTTAGAGATCTGTTGTGGAGGAGAATGAGAAGATTTTGCTGAAATGTCGAAAAGGAGCAAAAGAAGAAGAGAGTGTTGTGGTTGTGTGATGGTGGAGGTCTGCTACGGAGTTGTGAGCGAGAGCAAGGTAACGTCGATGCCGTGCAAGCCGAGCTCGTGAGCGGTGCAGTAGAGCTAAGAAGGAAGGGGGCGGAAGTAGATGGGAAGGTTCAAGGAGAAGATTTTTTGTTTTTTTTTTTAATAAGATTTTTTCTTTAATTTGTTAAATTTAATATTTTATTTTCTTTTTTTTTTAGAAACGTCGATATTTGATGGAGTTTCTCTTAAAAAAAATCCGATGGAGTTCTTAATTTTTTTTTTTTTCATTTTAATTTAAAAATTGTTTGCAAATTAGAAATTACATTTCTAATTTATTTTAACCAATGAAATCAAAAATAAAATTCAAATATTAATATATTAAAAATGATAATTTTATCCTTATATACCATGCTACCCATTAAGTTTAATCGTCAGTTGACTGACAAGAGAGATTGATTAGATATTTTTTTGAAAAGTTAAGAGTTCATTTGATGTTTTTTTAAAATATAATTAAACATTTGATAATTTATCAAAATTTAAGGATTAAAATGATTTATATATATATATAAAAAAAATGTATAAACTTTTCAGGCTCCTCTTGCACTACAGCAGAATACACAGATATTATGTTATGTTAAATCTAATAACTGTCCTACGTGCCTCCGCATGGCATGAGCTAAATGCCACTCCGCAGTGAGGTGAACGATGCCGGAGTTACGTTACTTATATTATCTACAAAGATACAGTGACTAGCATACATTAATTAATTGAAATTTTAATTCTATAGTTTAAAAAAATCAACACTTCTACGAATAAAAGAACTGAAAATTTTAACTGTAGTTGTAAACTCTTTATTAATTATAAAGCAATGATACAAGTTATAATAATTAAGTTCGTAATTGAATTCATGAAAGATAACAAAATACTTTTAAAAACTTGGTTTGACAATATTCAACAATTAATTGATCATGTTGTCCTCATAAATATGGATTTAAAAATAACAATAATATTAAATATTCCAATTTATAACTCATTTGTGTCATAATTTGTGAGCTATCGGTTGAAAAATAAAAATAAATTAACAATATTGTTTAATTTTCTTGATAAATATAAATTAGTAAATTGTTATATATACCATTAACTGAAATATAAATTAGGATATAAGTTGGACTGACTAATTAATACTATTTATAAAAAAAAATAATAATGAAGGTGTCACGTACGATTAGGTTGGTTCACCAAGGAATTGGAGCATCTAGCAAGGACCCAAGAAAGTATGGCTTAAGCCTTGAAAACCATGGGAAATCAAAATCACAATGGCACATCCACTTCAATTTTATTAAGTTACAAGGATTTGTTTTTAGAGAATACTTAACATTAAAAATCACAATATGTATATAAAATACAAAATTAATAGCACTTTTTATTTTTTTAGCAATTCTTTAAATTAAGAATTAATCTTATCCTTTTTGTTTTGAGAAAAGTTGATGCATGTGTAAAAACTTTTTATGTTTGGAGTTTTGAACTCTTCATCCTTGGATTTGTGTGTGGGGAGGACAATTTTACCTACATTTTGATTACCCGCGGATACCCATTCATGATGGATGAATATGAAGTTGATTAATGGTGTGTTTACTTCACTTATCGAAATCGAAATCGGAATGATCTGGAATCGGAATGAAGTATCGGAATCAGAATAAGTTATTTACTTCAACTGTAGAAATTGAAATCGGAATCAGTAGTATTCCTATTGAGTTGTTTACTTTACTTTGGAATCAGAATGAATTAATTATAAATTACACAAATAACCTTAATTAAATGGATTAATTATAATAGTGTGCAGTTTTTTTTTTTTATTATAATATGCAGTTTTTTTTTAATATCAAGTAAAAAACTGTACATTATGATTAAAAAAAAATTCCATATTTTTTTAATAGTCCACTATGATAATTAAAAAATTTGTGATGAAAAACAAATGGTGTATAATTTTTTATTATAATATACAGTTTTTTTTTTTTTTAATATCAAATAAAAAATTGTACATTACAATTAAAAAAAAAACTGCATATTATTTTAATAGTCCACTATGATAATTAAGAAATTGGTGATGAAAAACAAATGATATACAGTTTTTTATTATAATATGTAGTTTTTTTTTTTTTATTTTTTTAATATCAAATAAGATTGGTTTTTCTTTATTTTTTTAAGAAGAGTATAAGAGACTTTTTATCTTAGCAAAGGGAATGAGAATCTCATTCTCATTCCACAACTCCAAATTGATGCGGGACCCACACTTTCATTCCTATTACGGAATGAATTTTAAGCAAGTAAATACTATCAATCAATCTTATTCCTCATTCCCATTCCCCAATTCGTGAAGTAAACGCACCTTAAATGTGTTCGTGGATGGATATGAGCATGATTTTCACACCCATAATGGGTTTGGATACGGGTACATATATATGGGAAAAAATCCGTATCCATATCTGTTTATTGATATAAATGATATATATATTTAGGATTTTTATAATTAGGTATACATAATTTTAAAAAGTAAAGATCAATCAATTAAATTTATCAATTATATTATCTTTCCTAAAACAAATTCTTTCTTAAATTTAATTCAAATACAATGGATGAATTTAATTGGTTGGTCTTTACTTTTTAAAATCAAGTATACCTAATTATAAAAGATTATATATATATACACATAACTTCTATGATCAATACCCCGTAACTTTGAAAAGTTAGGATAAATCAATTAAATTTATTTATTGTATTTGAATTAAATAGAAGAGAGAATATGTTTTAGGTGAGATAATGCAATGGATAAATTTGATTGATTCGTCTTAACATTTTAAAGTAACAAAACATTGACCATAAAAATTATATATATATAAAAATATATATAAGGATAGGATTTGGGAACATAAGTTTTGACATAATTTGCTGATCATTAGATAATGTAGATTTTAATAATTTAGATATACTTATACCTTTATATAAAACTTCATTTTACATTTCAATTAATATGAGAAACTCAACTTCTTTCTCATCATTATTATATCATCTCTTGTTTCTCTCATTAATATTAAAAACTTATCAATTAAATTATATTATTTTTACGTATCTCTCCTCACTCATTCATCATATACAGCAAAAAGAAAGAAAAAAAAATACTATCATTTTTTTTTTTAATCTTTTGACCAAATAAAAATATTATAAATCTAATTTTTATTTAATTTTTTCTCTCTATTCAATGAACCAAATCATGCAAATACTATATGGATTTGAAGCTCTCAACATAAACTTTCAAATAAAATCCATATTGCATATTTTTAAATAAACATACACATTAGAATAATTTTAAATAAGAATCAATTAAAAAAAAAAAAAACTTATTTTGAGTACAAACATGATATCTAAAAAAATGATAAAAATAATAAAATTTGAAAAATGAATATTCTTCTCACCCAACCTAATTCTTTGAGTCTTTAATTTTTTTTTTTAAATTCATTTTCAAATTATATTATTTTTAATTTTTTTTTAGACATCATACTTATACCCAAAATAAGTTTTTATTTTTTTAATTGATTTCTTATTTTAGATTATTTTGATGAATATGTTTATTAAAACATATACAATATGGATCTTATTTGAAAGTTTATATTGAAAGCTTTAAATCCATATATTGTTTGTGTGACCTGGTTTATTGAACAGAGATAAAAGATTAAATGAAAATTGAATTTATAATGGTTTTATTTGGTCAAGAAATTTAAAAAAAAAAAATATTATATTTTTTTTTTCTTTCTTTGTGACATGAATAATGAATGAGAGAGGAGAGATGTAAAAATAATACAATTTAATTGATGAGTTTTTAATATTAACCAGAGAAACAAGAGGTGATAAACTAAAAAAAAAGAGATGAGATGAGTTTTTAATATTAATGAAAGTATAAAATAAAGTTGTATATAAAGGTATGAGTAGATCTAAACCATTAAAATCTTCATTATTTAATGGTCATCAAATTGTGTTAAAATTTGTATAAAAACTTGTGTCCCAGATCCTGTCCCATATATATATAGTTATTCTACTATCAGTGTCTCATATTTTTAAAAAGTTAGGACGAACTCATCAAATTTATCTACTATATTTTATCTCTTAAGACAAATTCTCTATTCTATTTAATTTAAATGTAAGAGATGAATTTGTTTGGTTTCTTATAGAGGCATTGATGGTAAAATTATAATATATATATTTATAGTTTCTCACACCGTCGTTGTCTCTCACGCCAATCGCTGCTGTCGCCGTTGACCACTCTCTCTACGCAGCCGTGAGCTCAGACTCGTCAGCTCACTTCTCAGACGCCTCTCCTTTCCTTGCCGCCGCTTCCTGCCGGCCAAGTCCGCCTCCGCCGGTCTCTCCTTCATTTGTGTACTCGTTGGGGTCTAGGCTGTTTTCAAGTCTCCTAGTGATTTCATATCTGGGTTTGTTTTGTTGGGACATGAGCCGTGACGATTCTTTTTTTTTTCAGCTGTGAAGATAACTTTTATTGAATTATATATGTCCAATATCTTTTGCATTTTTGTTTATCTGATTTGATTAATTGTTGCTAAGCTTATAATGTTGCGTTCTACTGTGCTCCTAGTTTAAGTTTTTATTGTTCTGTTTAATACTCAAACGCTGTCTCTAAAACCCATGTTTAGAATAGTGAGATCTTGCTCAATTAGTTAACCATTCTAGACTGGTAAAGCGTCTCTGATTAAAAGCATTTGGGTGACTTAACAAGGCTCTTTGTCAAGCAAAAAAGACCAACAAGATGATGCATATTTTATTTTATTTTATTTATTTATATTTTCATTATTTGGCAGGCATGGGTGTACTCACGGGTCCACCCATACCCGCGGGTACATAACCTTCTCCAGACCCATCAGAACTTTGACGGGTTTGGGTTCGAGTATGAATATTGGTATATCCACCCGAATCTTACTCGATGTCATCCCTATATGTGTGATATAGTTTTGTTTTTTTATTTCTTTTTGTTTGGTATAAAAAAAGGAGTTGAATATGTACATTCAGAACTCAAGCAAAAGAAAGTAAAAAAAAATAAAAATTCCAATGCATGCATTCTGTAGATAAAGTGGACTGGTTTGAAAAAAGTTAAACATCGTCATTACCATTAATGACCAACATATCTTTCTATATGCAAGCCAAAAACATTTGATACCATGTAAATAAAAATTAATATGTTATTTCAAACAAATTGATATGTAAGCCTGCTATATATTGAGAATTTTACAACAGAATTAACAAATATGACATCAACAGTTCACACAAAAAGAAAACAAGTAAGATTATGCCAAAAAGGTATACAACATAAACAAACAAAATACGAACAAATAATACTAATACACAAATCTCACCTTGAATTTTCAAAGGGCTCAGGCTAGGAGAGTGTGGAATTAGAATAATAATATATAAATGAGTTAGTGGATTTTTATAGAAAGAATAGGTGTGAGAAACAGAAAAAAAATGATTGGGTAGATAATTGACGATAAGTATGAGAATGGGAAAGAGTTGTGTCTCTCATGTCAAATTTGAACAGTAAATTGGAAAAAAGGTGGTTTTCTAGTAAAAGCAAATCAAGTTAACTTATAAGGAAACGGACAAATAGTTTTAGATGTACAGAAGTGAGAGAGCCATAATTGAGACGGTGGGTTGAATTAGTGAAAAAATATTGTAAAGAAAACAAAGGATGCATGTCTTGTGCCTAGATGGTAAGCAAAAATGATGCATTTGAGTCAAATATGTAAATATGGGCATAAGCAAGCAGTCAAAAGCAGAAGCCATCTTTGAAATTGAATGAGACAAAATACTGGTAGTCGATGGCTAATTTCATTTAAAGAAATGAGACAAGTGTTTCGATCTAGCAAAAGATTTAGAGGTAAAAATTGAAGTGGTTGAATTATATATTGTAGCGACCAAAAATCCCTAGGCCCATAAAGTGATGACCCAATAAACGTAAGTTCATAAGCTTGATGAATGTTGGCCCAACGTGTTGGTTGACATGAGCTTACGGCCCAAAAGTGTTTCGGTCAACGAGTCAAACGTCTTAGCCCAAAACCGATACACCTTTGGTAGATCGACCTATCAAACAGGTCGACTAAGCCCAAAGGTTAGGCCCATGGCCTAAAATATTGATGAATCGGCCTAATAGATTGGTCAACATGACACTGACCGAAACTTTATAATTCAACTCCAACACGTCTACCACGAGTCTAATTGTATCAAGATTCAACCATTTATGAGATAAATCGCAATCAATTTATGACTAATCTTTATCTCTTACAATTTAGGGATGATCATCACCATCACACATCCTACTCAAATCCAAACTCCTAAGTCTCTTAAAACTAGGTTTCATCTGACTTCGTAGGATGATTTGCCTATAAGGGCCATTACACCCTCTAGCCAATCATCCAATCTCTCACATACATTGTCACGCTACCAAATTATCATCAGACATCTTGACGATCCAACTTCGGCCACCCCTAATGATGGAACCCTCACGGTATCGTCTACATTGTCATCCTGCATGCTCCTCCCTCCAATTCGCTTAGTCAGATTCACCAACACGATATCCATTGTCACTAGGTGAAATCGCTTTAGTGCTGGACCATCATTGTCTTGGGTCATCGTCGACGCTTCTATAGCCAACAACTTCGATCCATCTTGCCGCCATTGATTTCCACCTACACTGCCTCGTAGCCTAGCCATTCGATCTCTACTGCCTTGTAGTTTATACAGTTGATGCTGTCCAAAAACACTGATCACACTTATTTTTTGTCATAACACAACCAGGATGACGCTTTACTAGTTTTCCATTATCTTTCATGTTCAATCTATTGACTTGAGCGTCGGACGGTTTTTGGTCGGCACCTTATCGGTATCAAGATCACCTGCATTCTTTTGTTTGATTTGTGTAAGACAAAGCTTGATGGGTTTCATAAAATTGACTGACGAGACTTGTTTTCAATCGATATACTATAGTTTTGACCTTACTATATATATACATATATATATATATACACATATGGTAGCTGTAAGCTCACTAAGAGGACGAGTTCAACAGAACCAAAAAAAAAAAATGAAAAGAGACAGTACGGGGTAAAGTAGAAAAATGATTTGAAGCTGAGAAGAAAAAGAAGAAGAATACAAAAAAATTTTAGATGAGTGAACGAAATATTTGAGTGTCTGATTTATCCAAATAAATTATTTTTTGATTGCAATTTTAGCAAACAACTTATTAAAAACCTTATAAATGCACAAATCTTTTTATTGAGTATAACGACAAGCAAGGTCGATCCCGTGAGGAGTTTTAACTTACTTTAATTTTAAGTTTATTTAAGACTAAATTAAAAACAATTAAATTAAAGATAGATGTGGTTTTAGAAGTTGAAACTAAAATTAATTTGCAATGAGAAAACTAAATTAATTAAAAGGAAAACAATGGATAAAAACTTAGTTAGATAATCCTATCCACCACTAAATAATCTCTAAATTTGATAAAAAAGATTAATAAAGCTCATTCATGTTAATGCATGATGAAGATATTCATGATATGGTATGATTAACTCATGTCATATAGATTCTTCCTTAGTTTATATGTAAATTGCATGATTTTTACATAGATATTTCTAATTATAATCTAGGATGATGTCTACTGAAGTTTAATAATTGGAACTCATTAAGAACAAGAAGAATATGAATATCACTCAAACCCTACGACATGATGTCTATTCTAGGTGTTTATGAATTGATGTCCCTCAATTGGTTCGTAAACAATTGATTATTGCCAACTAAGAATATATCCCGTTTGGTATACGGTTTATATTGTTACAACATAATCCTGTACTTATAAGGTAATTTATCAAAGAAACATAATAAATTGAATACAATTAAAATGGAGATATGAATCTCATCACGTAAAACATAAAGCTTTATTAAAAAAATAAATAAATTGAATTCATGTTTAGGGTTTCAAGTCAAACCCTACTAATAAATTAACTACATAAAAATAAAAGAAAATAAAACTAAAGAGAAGAAAAGATAAAACCAGAGCCTCGAACTACTATTAGCCCATGCCTTTGCTTCTCTACCTTTTCTGATATGTGTGTTAATTATGTGGAGATGATTCCTATTTATAGGGGTTAAGGTCAGCTACAAATGGGTTTCTTGGCAGAAAAGTCATGCAATTAATGCTTGAGCAATATTGAAAATCGGCCAAAAGTGGTGATCGCAACTTCCTGTCGTAACTTCCTTTCCTATGACAACATGTGACAGAACTAATGACCCCTTTGTGGGACACTGTCGCAGCTTGTATCTGGTGACTTGAACCTGTGACCAGTTCACAAGTTGTTGGCACATGTTGCTTCTCTTCTCCAAGGTGCAACTCCTTCGAGCGACTCATTAATTGCTTCATTCCCTATTCAGATTTGATTGGCTATTTTCAAAATCAACCCCATGAATCTCTTAATCGGTCTTTTATCCTCTTGTGATAACAGATCCATATAATGGGGGCTTTCTTTGGCCTATCTGCCCGATCCCTTCGCTACCACCACAGATTCCCATAAAAATTTCATTGTAATTGTTTCAACATAATTGTCGCACCTCAATCTCTTCAGACTAGATCTCTAGTTTTCTTATACTAAAATTAATTCTAAAAAATCTTTCCATTCTATTATTTTCTTCTTTAAACCTAAAATTAAATATAAAAATACTAAATAAAATAAAAGTACCCATTCTACTCAAAGACATAACATAAATAATAGATAAATTGGGTATACAAAATGATAATTAACAACTCAACATAATTTTATTTCAAGAGATTTGGAATCCAGGAAATTAGTTAATTTTTTCTATAAGCTTTAAATTAAGTTTATGCTATTTCTAGAGTGAATCGAAGTTTATGTGAAATCATATGAGAATCCATTTTAGATGTAGATTTAAATAAAGAAGTTTTGTGAGTGGATAGTTTTGTTTTTAAATTGATTTATTTAATTATAATTATTTATATTTCATCTTTTATTGTTTATAGGAAATGAATAATTTATTATTTTAGATAATGTTCTAGCTTATGTATTATGTTTTACGATTAAAATAAGAAATTATTACATATTCATATATTCGTATATGTATTAGAAATTCCAATCAGAATTTCATGCTTCTAGCTTGAGTTTATAATGCGAAATATTCAAAATATTTTAAATAATATTATTTTATGTTTGAGAAAGAAAATTTATTATGTTTTGAGAAAAGTTATTATCTAGAATTATATACTTGTATTTAGAAATAGAATTTGTATATTTTATACGAAAATTGTTTATGATTTAAGTACAAAAGTAAAGATATTTTCAGAATACCAAAGTTGTACCTTTCTTCCCAACGGTTAGATAGACTACATATGTGTGAATCTTAGGTTTGCCCATCATATGTATGATAAATGTTAGAAGAGTCATTGAGTTGTTGAAAGAGTTATTGAGTCACTCGACACGTGTGTGACAGATGTTATTCTTCGCTTTGTATGAGTGTTGAATATCTTCACTATATATGACAGTTTCTCTAGGTACTAGTTGATGTAGATTTTTATATTACAGATATTATATACTGAGTTTGATCAATAAAAAAAAAAAAGATTTATAGAACACTAGATCTACAGAAAGAGATTTCAAAAAAGTTTTATAAATTATAGATTTTCTCATTATATTATTAAAGTTATAAAGATAATTTATATAAAAATTTACGGTTTTACTACGATATGAGATTTGAATCCAATTTACTTTCAGATATGATTGCGTATGAATCATTGAGAATTATTTATTATTACTAGAAATATGTTATATTTTATTTAGAAATATTTTTAGAGAAGTTATATTCACTCACCGGGTATTAGTATTCATTCTTTTATAAAACTCATTTTTTCAGGTATTCGTCACAGATTCGTATGAATTATTCTATATCGTGAGAAAGGCCATATGGTGATGATAAAATGCATTATGATTATTTTTAAGCAGCAATATTTTTGCATTTTGTGTATATTATTTTTAATAAACCATTTTTTTAAATGTGTTTCCAGAATATTTTTGTAGATGAAAAGATTGTTAAGATATTTTATGAATATTTTATATATTTAGTCCAATAGTCCAACATGAAGAACGTGTAGATTTTGATTTGTTCAATTTATATTTATAAAATGACTATTAGATTTATAATGATTTTTCTAAAAATGTTTTTCAATAAATTCAGATTTTAGTTAGAAAAATCTTCATGAAATTCTCCTGGACTCCGGAGAGGAGTCGGGATGGGTCTCATCAAAAGAGCTTTTAAAAATAATATACCTATAATTTCAAAAATTTTTTCTTATTTTTATTGATGACCATATGATCAACAATTTCTTTTTAAAAGTTCTATTTATGAAAAATTTACTTCTAAAAAATCTATTTAGAAAAACTATAACCAATGGAATGGAAAAGTATTTTGTGACCTTTTCAAAACCGTTGTCGAGTAGCTAACTGGAAACTGTTACTTTGATAACATTATAAATATACATGGGTTTCAAAATGCACTTGGAATTTTACATCACTCTTCTTCTGAGGATCAACATATATTTGAACAACACTCCTAAGCAAGACATTCCAAACACAATATTCTGCAATAACGTGTAGATGGAGTTATGAAAACCACAAAATTACCCCCAACATGTAATGATGTGCGCACCGTTACTTAATATTGTGGATGAATTATCACATTTCCTAACATTAATTAATATAATGATTCCCGTTTTTAACACTTTTTATGCTTTACACGGCATTATCACGCATGCTAAGTAATATTTGAAATAGATCTCTGTGCCTCTCCAAATTTAATAATATGGCCCTCCATATATAATATACATATATATACAGCACACTGTGCGAGTTCTCACCGAGTATTCAGGCCAACTCGACCTAATTCAGCTAACTCGGCCAACTCACTGATCAAACGTCAAACCTACAACCCACCCAAAAAAAAAAAAAAAAAGAAATTGAAATAAAAAATAATCAAGAAGAAGAAGAAGAAAGAAATCAATACACCCACACACGCCGAGATTGGAAGAAGAAGAAGAAAGAAATCAATAAGTGGAGTGAAGGGCGGCAGATCATGCCCTCCCCAAATTTGTGTGAGAGATTGATATAGAAAAGAAGTTGTGGGAGGATGAGAAAAGAAGAAGAAGGGTTTTGTTTGTGCTTACTACACAGAGAGATATCCGAGATATTGTTTCTTAAAAAAAAAAAAAAAACAGAATCCTAGATATTCAATTATGAACAAACCTTTTAATAGTTCACGAAAATAATATGAAAATAATACTGTGGAGTGAGGTGTGAATATTTTGCAAAAATGTTCAGATGAGTATGTGAGTAGTTTTAATCGTTTCATGACTAAAAAATTAAAACCGTAACTTTAAATATTTGAAGATAATAGTTGAAATATGAAATTTAATTGGTAATGTAGAAATAAATTAATAACGAATATATAAAAAAAAAACAACCAAAAATATTGATAATATATGTACATGTCAGTTGTTTAATAAAAATGTTATAGATTAATTTTAAATTAGTGTAAGAACAAAATTAATAGTCTAACTTGAATAAGTCAGCAGTATAATTTTAATTATTTTGAAATTATATAAAATCTATATAGTTGAATTAGGTGTGCCGCTATTTCATATAAAATACTTAGATAAAGAGAATTGAAATACAGCAATTTTTTTTTCTTCATTTTTTATAGGTTTAATCAAGTTTGATCGTTAATTTACCCGATGGTTAAACTGAGTACTCGCTACTTTTCAGATCACTGATAGAGTAACGAGTGACGAGTTCTAAAACATTAACAGTATGTATATAGAAGGCAGTTATAGACAAATTGATCATGTATCTTCGTATAAAAGCAAAACTAGCTAAGCCATGTTTGATCTAGTAGCAGCTATGGGTGTGCAATTGATCCTCCACCACAAACTGATCGCTTACATGTCGTCGGTTGCAGTCTTCCTCAAAGCCACTCGTCCTAGCCGCCGTACTCGCTGACACACACACCTGGCCCGCCATTGGAACCTGTTGGCTTCGATCCCGGCGATTTTGGTTTAAGCTTTGTCGAGAAGGCTGTGAGATAGAGGAGAGGGGAAGAGAGAAGGACTTAGCAGGCGGTGCTCTGTCATGCCTCATGCCCGGACCCAACTGTAATAAAAAACTGATTTATACTCGGTGGACAGTTGACTTCCATGTTAAAACAAAAAACCTGAGTGAAGAAAGTCAAAACTATCGAAGATGATTAAAATGTAGCCTTGAAAGAAGGTGAGAGCGGCCGTGACAATCGGGAAAAAAAAGATCGAATCAGGAAGCAGACAGCTCATGCAAGACATACTCATGCCAACGCCTCCTGACACAGCGGCTTTTCCATTTAGTTACCAATTGGAAACCCCGCTTTTTTAGTGCTGTAAACACGCCTATACACAATCAGTCATCTCCCTCCCAGACTAGGTTGGCGCCAGGTGGCTGAGCAAGTTTTGGCATGATCGTTAATGAACGCTTTTTGTCCATAGGAGTACTCTATCGGGTGGTGGTCATTCTTATGTTTTTACATGAGTTTTTAAATTTTTAAATGTAATATCAAGTACTTCATTTATTTGTTTAAAATTGCACAATCTAAAAAGTAATTTGACAATAAAAATGACACTTGTACAAAAGTCATGGATTTTATAAAGTCATGATATCATGTCATGAGCATGTTGATTTGTACAAGAATACATCATCATTAATATTGAAGAGAGAGACATGGCTTTATTTAATTATACGCACAAGAAGTTTTGATCCCCAAATCAAGATCAAAGATAAACATTACCTGCATTCATGGCCATGGAATACACTTCACAACCAAACCAATGGGTAGAGACATGGCTGCTATCCCAATACAGACACACCAATTCTTCAAATTCATGATTCTCTCCTTGTGTCTTACAATTGTGATTACTTCAATAGTTACAATTCGTAGAACAACAATGGCTCCCACTATTGCTAGAAACCAATATTTATTCTGATATTGCAGTGTCGTCATCATGCCCTCAAAAACATTTGGTTTTTCAATCTCTCTTGCATTGATCAGAACAAATACCTGGCAGAGAACAAAAGCGTTGAAGACAATGGTGTTTATAGCTGTCTGATTTGCATGAAGTAGTGCTTCTTTGCCCTTCAATTGGATGGCCAAAAAAAAGGTGAGTTGATACACAACTTGAGTCAAAATATTTCTCCACATAGTCTTGGTTGTCAATGTACTTCCACCATGTACATCTCCTTGTTCTTGCAGGATTATTGGTCTTGCTAGAGCCAAGGCACCCATGACATCCATAACAAAGCTAAACCACAAGAATTGAAATGGTTCAAGTGGGATTTCATTGAAGAAAACTGCACCAATTTCATTGATTGCAAACGCAGCTATTTGAAGAGTGAGTAGCAGCTGAATAATCTTCTGGATGTTGTTCCACAAACTTCTTCCTGACTTAAGCACACCAACAACTGTTGAAAGACTATTATCCTTGTCCAAGACAACAATGTCAGCATTCTCTTTTGCCATTTCTGAGCTTTTGTTACCCATCAAAATACCAACATCTGCTTCCTTCAATGATGCAGAATCCATGGTATGAATTCCAGTGGCCGCGAAGGCAACTACTTCCCCTTTCCTTTTCAAGCATTGAATCATTAGAAGCTTGTCTAACGGGGTAGCACTGCTCAGGACCTTAATGTTGCTTATCACAAGTTCCTGAGTCTCCTCTGAACTGTTTCGCAATACTGTTGCTTCAACTACTGCTTCCTTTGTGTCTTCCTCAGGTTTCAGGATCCCACAACTGGTTGCTATCAATCTTGCTGTGTTGATGTCTTCTTCCAAAATCACCTTTATTTTGACACCTGACTTTTCATAGACCTTTTTAATTGCTTGTTTCAATTCAGGTGCGTAAGGATTTTTCAAGCACACAAAGCCTAACAAGGTCAGCCTGTTTGCATTGGCTTCAAATGGTACTTCTTCTTCTTTGTCTTCTTCAACTTGCCTACTAGCAAAAGCGATACACTTGATACTATCACCATCAGCTGTTATTTTTTCAACAATTTTCTTCAACTCATGGTCTCTTTCATGTTCATTTATAGTTTTCAACGTCCCATGAACATCAAAATAATGCGTGCACATAGGTAAAATTACCTCAGGAGCTCCTCTCCAGTGTATTGTAGGAAAATTTTTAGTTTCTTCTGATCCATTCGATGTCAGCAATGACCCCATTACATTTTCATTTAGATGATCAAGAGCTTCAATATTACAATTTCGTTTCATTTCCTCCACATCCACACCTAGAACATGCTTGGCCCAAAAAAGGAGTCTATGATCATCTTCAAAATCTGACCTGCTAAAATTTGCAACAATCCCTTCCCGTAATGCATCAAGGACATCAACATCAACTCCTGCCAATGACTCACAAACTTTGTCCATTCCAATATACAAATCCACCACCTTCGTTGGCTCTAGAGACATATAATTGGTTTTGTCAATACAAACTGCGGTGACCAACCCAATTGAACCACAAACTTCAAGATTTCTAATTACTATAGCTTGATAACTCATCAATTTCTTGAAAGCATGAAAAGAAATCAACAACCCTAGTGGCAGGTCATCTCTTAAAGCAAAAACCAAAACGCAAAGCATCTCAACAAACCTATTAGGACTTGTAGTACCACGTAGCTTTTTGATCAACATGATGATCTTGGTCATTGTGTCTTGTGCTGTCTGCTGCATGCCTTTTGGATCAGTGCTGCTCTTGCTCCAAATGAAACACCTCAGAACTTGCACCACTAGAAGAAGTAATGAGATGGTCAACCAAATCTTCTCCAAGCGAGAATTCAACTTTTCCAGTGAAGTTTTCAGCTTTCGAGATGATGATGACTCCTTGTTCTGATCAGATTTTGATAGTTTCATCATGATCTTGCTAGCTTCTGTGTTGCTGCCAACTGATGTTACAAGCATGTAACACTTTCCACTTACCACCTTTGCACCATTCAAAATAGAAGGAAACTTATAGTAATCAAAACAATTATGGACATGACGGTGATCTTGATAATCGTCATCATCATCATCAACATGATGATCATGATCATCTAACTTTAGTCTATCGCCTCGAACAAATAGGCCATCAGCTGGAACTCTATCACCTTTCTCCAAAAAAACAACATCACCGACCACAACTTCAGAGACTGATACTTTTTGCTCTCTTCCATCTCTCAGGACAGACACTGCTTTTCTCTTTTTAGAATTCTTTTTATCGTGACTTTTGATAATGTATTCTATCAAGAACTTGATGACTCTTCTGACAAGGAAAGCAATTAATATCACAATCAACGAAGTTAGACCATCGAGAGTTTCCTCTTTCAGTCCATTCGTCTTGCTACCAAGTACAAGAGAAAGTATTGCACAAAATAAAAGGAGGACAAATGTGGTGTCCTTCATAGCATCTTTGATGATGATCAGTCCCCAACAGTAACCTTTCCTGGTGGGAGTATATTTAATGTTCTCTTCAAACTCCAAGTTTGAACCAAACACTTGATGGCGGCGCTGGAGTTCAGCCTTGTCAAGACCGCATAGTCCCTTATGCAGATTAGTTTCCAAGGCAGCTGCAATGCCTTGGACACCTCCTAATCGTTGAAGTGATGCATGCTTGTTGTCCTGAACTAGTTTTGTTAGTTCTTCTTGGGAAATTGAGAAGTTGGGGAATTCTTTGTGGGGTTGCCGTTGTTCATGATGAGTCATAATAATCATGGGTGGAGAAGTGGTAGTGAACATTTGGGTCTGGTTGTAGGAAGAATAAGTGATCAAACAAATGGTTGCTTCCAAATGTGGTTGCCCTAGTGAGGCGTCAGGACATGACTTTTACATGAAACAAAGTCATGAGACTATAAAAACATATATAATTTGATGTAATCAATCAGAAGGGTTTTCTCTCTAGACCTTGTACATGTGACATGGAACAAATAAAGCAAAATATATATATATATTTTTTTATATGGAATAAATACAAGACAAATTACTCATGATTTAAATGACTTCAATAATTTCTTTGACAAAGTCACATACGCAAAGATTAAACAAAGATGGAAAAAACGAAACAAAATATCATACATAAAACAAAAGATAGAGAACCATTTTCCTATGCCTTAAACCAAATAGTCAAATGAAAAGACTGTTAAGGAGATTAGTATAATGATCACATAAGGCTGTTGTTCCTTATTGTCTCTTCATTTCCTAGACCAGTTATAACATCTCTAATACTCTCATAGATTGTGAAAAAATTACATACCATATAGGATAAATAGATATTGAGTTTAAATAAACATTTCTAATACAATTATTACTCATTAATGTCAAGCTAAAATAATAAATGATAATAATAATAAATAAATAAATTGTCAACATGGTAATTTGTTTTCAAACAGTATGTTAGACAGTCATCTCAAAAAGTCAATAATTATTTAATTTTAATTTTTAAATTTAATTAAAAATAAAAAAAATAGAAGTATTTCATGAAAATACATAGAAGCATTGTTAAACAATTTTTATTTGATTGTCTATCAAACGATATTTATATCATGTAGGAAGTAAATTTTTAGACAATGATGGTTTTGACTTTTTTTTTTTTTTTAAAAAAAAAACACAATCTATAATTGTATTGGAGATGCTCTCAATATTTGTGAAAAATTATAGGAGGCTTAGCTAATTTATTGATCATTAAAACAAATTCATTTGAAAGAATCTATAATATTTAAGAAAGAACGAATATTAATATTTTGGTAACTATTACATATTCTGAGAAAAGTTATAACTATTAATATATACAAACTCAATAAATCAAGTACTAGTATCGATTCAACTCTTAATGATTACTTTAGTGGTTATTGTAATGAGTCATAAGTAGTTAATTGTCTTGAGGTAATTAATGTCTATTAAAGTACAATATATGACTTTCTTGTTAGTTACTTTTGCTTTTCATTAATTTAAAAACATATGTAGTTACCTTGTGGATCTATATTTAGCCAGCAGTTGTTTTTCTTTTATTTCTTGAAACCTAATTATTCCTCTGATCTATATCAGTTTCTACTAATTATATATTTATATGTTAACTATATAGCATCATGAGCCGGATCAATTTATGTTCTTTGTTCGAATTATTGAACATGCCAACACTTTATTAACAGTATCAAAAGGGAAAACATCATATCATGAAACTTTTCAATTTAATCCATTTATTTTAGTTTACACACAGATAGTACTTAATTTACTCTATCAATATTCAATAAGTTACTTCTCAAACCTTGATTAGATTGTAAAAAGGCAATAAATGAAGGGAGAAATGGATGAGAAGGAAGAAAGACATGTGGGTGGGTTTGATGATTTGTGTAAGTGAAAATTTACAAAAGAGAAACAAAGAAAATAATGGCGCAAAAGGTGGCTTCAAGTTTGGTGATCCTAATGTATGTACCAGCCTTTTTTTTTTTTTTTTGGTTACACCCACTTTTTAATACAACATTTTATTATTATTATTATTATATCCTAACATGTAATTACTTAAAGGGATATTATCAAAATCCCTCTAGAATTGAAAGTAATATGAAACCACATCTAGTTTTCAAAGTATTATTAAAAAAAAAAACCCTAGCTAGTACTGAGTTTGTATTTTCTAGCCAAAAGTTAACAAATATGTTAGGATAAAGAGTAAATGAGTAATTGCATGTTTATTTATTTTTAATAAATAAATAATTATCTTTTTAATTCTTTCTCTCTCTCCAATAGAATCTCTCCCAAACAAAAAACAGTTTTTATCTCTCACTTTAGGTTTCTATCCGTCGTTGTTGTCGTCGGCCACTCTAGTGTATCCACCAAACCAACCTCTCTCTCTTATTCTTCCATCACTTCTCTAGTTCACCACCAAACCTCCCTCTTATTCTTATTCTTCCATCATACCCAAACCCAAATCCTGGATTGGGTGATGTGTGTTTTTGGTATTATACTTTATTACACAAAAATTCATGTAAGTATACACAATATCTATGTAAAATAATGATGAATCAAGATTAATCCCACAGAAACGGTTCAAACTAGAACTAATTACCGAGATCGATCTACACAACTTTATCCAAACAACAAATAAATGATTAAATTCTTAAAATTAGAAATTAAAAACTAATTAACAACCAAATTAAATTAAATTTCAGCAACCAAATAATTAATTTTAGGGATTCAGTTTCACCTAACATGTCATTATTCTCATATCATTTTCTATAAAATAAACACACCATTTCATGAAGTACTTGATTAGATATTGTATTAAACGCTCGACTATATTTCTATGCTAAATGATTAATATAAACTCATTAATCTTAAATATCCACAAAAGACCACACCTAATAATTAGATATATTTATATTCTAATCACTATATGTCATTTTATTGATTTCTAAGCATCAATATCTCCTTCAAGTATATTAATACCACAAGATCTATCAATTGACTAGACCTTAAATCAATCAATAGCATTAAACGCTTATAAAATAGAATAATTTAACAAGAAATCATGCATTAAAAATATCATATATCATCCATAAATCATCCATGAGAATACATACTTGTTAGGTTACATTGATATCCCTAGAGCTACACTTCGTTCATCATAGATCCAACAACAATAAATCCAAAACAATAGATAAATGCAAACTTCATAAGAGGATCAAAAGGCAGAGAAATCATCACGAAATGACTTTTGATATTGACTGAAATTTAGCTCGAGCTCTTTCTTGTTGTGCTTGAATGACACCACAAATGATGTTGCATGAAACCCTTGATGAATCTATGGATTGAATGATGAAAACCTAAGTGTTTTTCAGAGAAAATGAATGTGGAACTCAAGCTAGGTTGCTACTTCATCTGCAAAAATGAGAAAATGAAGTATATATAAGTTGCGTCAAGTAGGGTTCAACAGTCTTTTTCAACCACGGTTCACACCAAATATCGCGACCGACGATCGCTACTTGCGTCTCGTGAATGCGTGTAGCTATAATTCCTGAAATGCCCTGGCGACCTGCGTTTAGCAAGATTCCTCTGAAGAACCATGGCGATCCAAGCACGTGATCGACGTCTGTCTTGGGTTGCAACCACAATTCGTGATAAACTCCAACTTTTCCTTTAAAAATTGCTTTAAACATTATTTTTCTTCCATCTTCTCTCAATTGCAACCTACATACAAAAACACTAAAAACACATTAAAAATACTAGAATGCACTCACGTATTCATCACAAAAACCAGGATTAGACGTATAAAATCATTTCTATTTTTGACATGATCATTAGACAAGGTTCGAATCCGCTCCAGTTCACCATCCCCTATCACCTATCATCATAGTTCACCCATCACCCATGATCGGTGGCCTCTTTGGCGATTGTTGCAATCCCAAGCTTTTATGCCACAATATTTGGGGAATTCATCGACGTCAATGGTTGTACAGGCGCAGCACGAGATGTTTCCAATTATGGAAATGGGTGCTGGATCGTCTCATGGTGGGCAGTTCGTGTGATACACAAGTAGCAGCCACAACAACATCATCATATCTTTAAGGCTGAGCAACTTATTACGCCGGTGGCGATTAAAGAGCAACAAATGAAGATTTTTTTTTTTTTTTTTGGATGCAGAAAATATACCAGTTGTTATGTTTATCATTTATTATGAAAAATATTGATTTTATTTATTTATTATTATCATTATTATTATTGTTATTTTGTGTTTGTGTTTGGTTGTTGAGAAAGTTGCCAGAAAATGGAGTTTAATTTTGAGCTTGTTGATTAATAAATGTGATTTTTTGCTGATTTCTTTCATTTTTTTTTTCAATTTTTTGGTTATTTGTTTGTGTTTGGTTATCGAGAAAGTTGTTTGTGTTATTTTGTCTATGTTATATGCATTAAATTTTTATTTTTTTTAATCTTTTTTGGGTATTTGTTTAGTGATTAATAGATGTGTTTGGTTGCTGATTAATGCTTGGGTTTGGTTGCTATTTTTTATTGCATTATTATTACTTTAATTATTTAAAATTATAATTTATTTTTAAATTTTGTAAACAAATTTATCTCCTATTTAATTTTAAATTTTTAGAAAATTTTTATTTTTGATTCAGTTTTCAATTTGTTAATTTTATTTTGATTATTTAAGGGTAGTTTGGTAATTGACTAACCTATCTATTTTTATAATTATAATTTTTAATAAATTAAAATATAATTTTTAGTATCTAAGGGTATTTTTGTATTTTTCATATTTGAGTCCAAAATCGCTTCAATTTGAATGAAACTGCCATCCCACTAATCGTAGGGGTTTTTTTTTGGCTAATAGTTTCAAAATTTGGGTCAATTGTTATTATTTTCCATTTAAGGATTTTTTTTTTTTAAATTTTAACTTACTTAAAAGTACATAATTATATAATTAAAAATTTCCAATTTGCTTTCTACATCCAATTTTGTGTAAACCCTAATAATATATCCAAAATCAAAGATAATATGACATAAACAAATATAATTTTTACAATTAAACAAGGAATAGATTAACAAAGGATTGATTTGAAAAATTTTGAATGTAACGAGGTACATTTATTTTAACTTTTAGTCTGTTTGATGTTAATGACTTTTTACGATGGAAAGATAAGGGAAAGAAGTCAAGAAAATAGAACGAAGAAAAAAAAGGCTTAAATAGAAGAGCTTGTTGGGACCCATAAATGATGATGATGATACAAATCTTTGAAGATTCATAGGCTGCAAGGCACATCCAAGACAAGGCTCAGATATTGATTTCTTTATTAATTTTAATTGTTTGTTTGTTTGTGTGATTTTATTTTAATATTCTATAAATTGAATTTTAAATTTATGTTAGGTTTTTTTTTGTGTGTGTTTGTGTTTTTGTGGGGTGAGTTGGTGGTGTGTGGTGGGGTATCGTTTCTTAGCTATATCTAGCTATGTTTGAAATTCAATGTGTGAGAAAAGAAATGGTAAAAGTGGGTTTCTATGTTGGGCTTGAGGACCCCATACATGTTTCTAGACTACATTTTCACGTTAAATTATATGAACTTTGTCTACTTAAATTTTAACCTACGTCAAGAGTTCATTGCATGTTCTTTGATTCTTCTTCTCCAATTTAAACAAGAAATAAAGAAGAATAAAAAATAATTAAAAAAGTAAAAAAGGCAAGACCACACATAAAAATCCCAATCAAATTCGACTTAAACTAAGAAAAACTAGAATTATGTTTTGACTAAATGTAAAATTGGTGTAATAAGAAAAAAATATATGATTAAATATAATTTACTATTAATGTTGAAGGATGGTTTTAGTATTTTAATGGGTTTAGGAACTAAAATTTTAAATTTAACTTTTTAATATGCGTTTGTAAAGAAATTGGGTGTAACAAGAAATTTTTTTGGTGGCTCTATACATTTGTAGGAGAAAATAAACATACTTCTATTGCGCCACTTCCTAGCGGTCTAAAAACTTTGCAGGAGTGAATAAGTGCATACTTCTATTGTGTCACTTCATAGCTCTCTTAAAAACTTTGTTCGACCACTTACAAATAAAATTAGAAGTTAATTAAAAATAAATAAATAAATAATGGTGCGTGTGGAAGAAAAGCGGAAGTCTTTCAAAATAGGACAAAACAGAAGTCTTTCAAAACAGGACAAAACTATCATTTTCGCTGTCCTTTTCTGGCAGTAATCACTTGGTACTTCAAAGGATAATCATTTGGCAACCATTTCTAACCTTCTCTGATAAGTTTTTGTTTCCGTTTTTTTCCCCTAATCACTTTCTCTTTTTCCACCACCCACATTAATTTACAATAACTTTTTCTTCTTTTAAATTAATAAGTTCACCGAATTGAATACATACATACATATATATATATATATATATATAAATCTAAACTATTTCCAAGTTCTAATTTGTGTAAGATTATTATAAATTAATCCTATCATCATTGCCACAACCTATAGTAATTAATACAAGGTATCCTAAAAACATAAATAATATGTAAGAAGATAAAGAAATAAAAAACAAAAAGAAATAGAAAGCTTAAAGTTGAATATTGTTATATTGTAATTATTTTTCAGTTTTTAATCAAATTCTAAAATTTATTCACAACCAATATAGAAAGAAATAAACATGGGAAATTGATATATCATCATCAACCTCTAATATTTCTTATAATTAAATCATGTATCTTTGTGTTCTAAAATTATGCTTTTAAGCAACCATTCATTATGTCAAAAGCATCTGTACTAAACTGAAAGCCATTTAATCACATAATTTATTTATTTATTTTTATAAAAAAGGTAAAAAGATCTCAACAAGTCAAAAATGGACTATGGTCCTTCATCGTTGTTCTTTAGCATGGTATTAAATACATGTTTTTAGATCAATTGTCCAATGTGTAGAGAAGATCTCGATGAGGGATTTGTATATTTCATTTGATTCAAAACTTAAGCTAATAAAAAATAGGTCTGTTATAGTATTTAAGACTAAAGTTGATGGATTTATGATGCTGAATTGTTTGCTGTGGGAGAGAGAGAGAGAGAGAGAGAGAGAGAGGTGATAGCTAGTGTGAAAGTGAAAAAATTACTGTTATAGAAACTATCAATTTTAGGGTTTGAGGATCTGAGGATGTGAAGCTATACGTGCATATAAATGTGACCAAAAGTGAATCTAAAAAACAAAACAAAAACACCATCGTATGTGCAAATCAACAGCATATCTTCAAAGACAATGATGTTTCCACTTTCCGTGTATGGCCTTTTAAACTGGTAAACATTGTTGTCCCATAGTTTTGTTTGAGGGTATTCATCTAATAACAAAATGAACAAATAATGCACGGGCGTGTAATTAAATCTTTTAATTTGGGTGGCAAAATGAAGAAATAATACGTAGTTAATTAATATTCACTAAGATTTGATAATTTAAATTATAAAACAACTGACTGGCAGGTGATAAATGGTGCAAGTTCCATAGATCGGGTACTGTCCAAATCCTAAACATGTTGGACGAGTTTTAGGATAGCAAAGTATAAAATGTGTTAATAAAATTTTCTTATTGATGTATATATGGCAGTTTAATGAAAATGAAATTTCATCTTGTAAATATGTTAGAAGAAGTTAAGTTGGAATCTTATTTTGTATATCTATAAGGTTACCAGTGCAAGATTACACATATTATTCCGTGTGGGATTCCAATTTCGAACGGTATCACTGCATCTAATAAATTTCATTGTATTCGTAGACCCGTATATGGTTAACACTATATTAAATTTGCGTTCACAAACATCTTCCTTCACTAGATTTACCACCCTAGCAAGATACAATTTTATTAATTTTGTTGCGTAAGATGCAATTTTGTTATAAGAAAACAATGGTTGAATTTATGATATAATATAATTTTCTTTTTAATAAAAGCTAAGAAACCTTTCCAAAGAATTTAAAAATTTGAACTTCTATATATAGATATAAATATATAGATATCTATATATATAAAGTCACATCAAGTATATAATTTCTCAACATTGTCAAATTGAATATATATATATATATATATGTCGATATATGGATTTAGCCGATTAAGTTCGTTTGTGAATCAAGCTACAGTTTTGGGTTGTTGTTGTTGTATGGTAATTAAGCAAAACAGAAATGCAAAGAAAAAAGGGGTTCGGGAAGAAAAATGAACACCAGAGATTTTTAAGTGATTCGGCTCAAAAAGGTACATACGTCCACTGTTTACTCTCTCACTATTTTAGCAGAGTAACGATACTTAAAGATTTCAGATGATTTTATAAAGGAAATCCTGCCCTATTTATAAAGAATGGAAGAAGCTACAATAAAACGTAATAAAATACTATACAGTAAGTCAATATTACAATGATGGGTTACATTTAATACGTCGGGATTACATTTAATGCGCTTGGATTGCCTTTAATGCAGCTGACGGCGTCAGTTTTAATTCTGTTAAAGCATCGGTTTAGGCGGCTAACTCATGTGGGTGAAATCACCGTAATCCAGACTGTAATCTCTAACGCGATTGGTATGCACAACACACTTTGAGCTGTAATTTGCTTGACAGCTTTGACTTCTGTTGACTAGTGATTTGAGAGATGTGGCAGAGACGAACTCTTCAGCGAGTAAAATACTTTGTCGAGTTAGCGAGCAAATAAAACTTTGGTTAACTGGCCACCTTAAGAGTTACTGGTACAAGTCATAAGTGAGCACTCTAACGATCAGATATATTAACAAACAGTCGGCTTTGTAGATGAACATATATGCGAACACATGCAGACAGACCCAAGCGGTTGTGCGGGCAGGTTGACGAGCAACTGACCAGTCCCATAAACGAGCTCATTCACGAGCTAATAAACGATCTCCAAAGAGAAGCTGGTAAGCAATCACATCCGCGAGCAGGACATCGAGCAGATCTCCAAGCGGACAAACGAACAAATAAACGAGCAAAAAGACGATCAGAAAGACAAGTCTCTTTGGGCTTTCCTGTTGCTGGGCCCACCCTTTAGACTCTTTCCGACCCATTTTATCTAATCGCAAAAATACCTATAACAATATATATATACATATATATTCAATTTAATAATATTGAGAAATTATATACTTGATGTGACTATATATATATAGATGTATATATCTATATATCTATATATATAAAGTCACTTCAAGTATATAATTTCTTAACATTGTCAAACTGAATGAGTGTCCTTTATCACAAATCATGTTGAATGGTGGTTATAAAAAGTATATATTAATTGTTAAATGAATTAAATATCTTATGAAAATTCCATTTTTTATTTTACATAGGATGATTTGTTAAAATAATTTGATCTAATATTTATGTTGAATAATTTAAATAAGTTAATTGATGATATGGGTTTTTGACCATTTTTTAATCTACAAGAATTTTATAGTATAAATTGACCCAATAATAAGCTATTTTCTATGCCAATAAAATTGTGTATTGATCATCACCCTCCTTCAAATCTTTAAACAATATTAATTTAAAAAAAAATATATAAACTTTTCGTCTTGGACTAAAATACAGATATTTCATATTGAAAGTGCTCTTTCCTTCATTCTTTTTTCTTTTCTTAGAAAAAAGAAAAATTATCCCAAAATTTTTATGTCATTGATATCCATCAAATATTGGATTGAATAATTAATGTCAACCAATAATTGAATAAAGTAAATTCAATTGAGTCCTATTAATTATTGGCTTAAACTTTATATCCATTATTTATTATTATTATTATTATTATTTTTAACTTGAGAGAGGGGTGTAAATATAAATACTAATCAAGCCGCTCAAGATCACTCAACTTAAATGGCTTCTCAGGTGGCTTCAAGTCTTGCTTACTTAAGTCCAAGAGTTGCTGGTTAGCTAAATGAAGCCGAAAGCTAGCTGTTAAATCAAGGGTGGATAATGATTCAGTTAGAGGTTAATGGCTGTGATTAAATCTTATGTATTGTATATAAGTGTGTCTTTGTAATCTGCAACTGTGGGTGTAGAAGAAAAAAAATTCACAAAATTTAGTTTAACCTCTCTTTCAAGATTCATCAATTTTCTCCATTAAAGCAGAGCTCTCAAGCTTTGTGTGTTTCTATCACTGCTTCTAGCAGTTTTCAAGGGGGATTCGATGTTGAGACCTTATCTACGAGAGAGATGTGAATGTATGATAATCAACCAAGCTATGAACCACAATTGTATATCCATTACTGTTTAAACAATTATGTAATTTTTTATATTTATGGTAATATTCAAATAACATATTGTCCATATATACGGTAACATGTATGTGAAGATAGTAGTATTGATCTCACTAGTCATTAGTAACTGTTATACTTAAAAGTTTAAGTTATCAATTAAGTAAGGATCAACAATAGTATATTTATACTCTAACATACCTTCTCAAATGTTTTATCACATAAATTGATATAAGTCTCAATTGTGCTCTGCATTATTATTAAGTATTTAATTAATAGAATATGGGTTTTGAGTAATTGAATTTGAGTTTGTTAAGTGCTCCAAATTTGGTCCCCGTGTGCGATCAAGTAAACCAGAAAAAAAAAAAAGGCTTTGAGTTTGGACTTATTTAACCTCAACCAAATTTAGATTTTTGAGAGAATGCATAAAATTAATATGCTACTTCTTTTCAAATTATATTGACCAACCAACTAATACATGATAGAAAAAGACTTGATCTAGTGGATACTGATATTTTAATGTGAAGAAGTAAAAAATATATATATATATATATATACATATTTAAAAGTAAAGAGAAAAAATTATAAAAAGTTGATAAATTTTATCCATAAATATTTATGAAGCTTACCATATGTGAACCACCCTTTAAAATATCAATAAAAATTATATCAATACGATGTAGAAATCTATATAGAGTGTAAGAGCCAACTATTCTGGAGGTTAGGCCAATGCCTAGGTATACAATCTTCCACCCATAAAAGATAAGTGATGGAATTAAGAAAGAAAGTACATCCAATCAATCAACCCGCTTTCTAAAGTCACTAAATTTTGTCTAGTGGCCCACATCAAAACTTTTTTTTTTTTCGAGAGTAAAGATGGATTATACAGCAGACAAACCACCTCCAAAGGAGAGGGACAAGTTACATCCGACCCAGCTAACTTCAGAAGCCCCCATCAAAACTTCTTAGTTGCTTCTTCATAGAAAAAGCAAAATCTTAAAATGTTGGCAAGTACTTATATGACATGTTCCCACTATGATCTATGAGTTGACATAACATCATTTTTATGATATCATTATTTTTTCTTTCACTTTTTTTTTTTCATATAAATTTAAAATTTGAGAGTAAAAAGGGTACTATTAGGAACGTAATCAAGAATTTTCATCGGATTGAATTAGAATAAAATTTTTAAATGAACTTTAACAGTATACAAATATTTTATAAATTAAAAAAAAAATACCTAACTAAAGGAGATGTAATAAGTCCGTCTTACTCTTTAAAATTCATATTACAAATAAAGAAAACTAAAAGTAAAAAGATTAAATAAAATATGAAAGAAAGGTAAAATGTAAATAAAATCAAACATCAATCAAGCTGTAATTAAAGATATTTAAATGATTAAATTTATCAAATATGAATTATAGTATAATAATGTTATAACATCAATAATCTTTCTTTAGACATAGACAAACAAAATTTTGACAATTATAATTCATAATTATTATCACATTTTAAATTAAAAAATTGTGCACTAGGAAAAACATAAAAGAAATTAAATTTAAGTAATATATTATGCAACTAATATTATAATAAAAAAAAGAAGCAAGATGTGAATAATTTAAGTAAAATTTTACATCTAATATATGAAATAAAATTATTATATATGCAATATTTGAATAAAAATATAAATATAAATAAGAAAATACAAGTAATAGGTTTGAAACAAATATGTATTTATTTTGATATCAAAAGAATTAATAAATGAATATATATATATATATATAGTTTTACTATTATATATATATTTTTCAATGTGGCCTACCCTAGCCCCCACAATGCTACATCCATGGATACTACGTCAAACCAAAGCCTCAATACATAAAAACTTTCTGCTCTCAGTGCGTGTGTGTTCTTTTTTTTTTAACATAAACAAATATTTTCGTACTTAAAAATTGAAGTAAAGATTCTTTGTTAATTTTTTATTGGTTCTAAATATTTTATGAAAGGAGTTTAAATTTGAATGATGTATGAGAGAAAAAAAAAGTAATAATTTTAATTATTTATTTTTTAAAATATTGATGTGTCATTATTAAAAAAAACAAAAGTATAAATTGATTCCCTCGTAACCTTTTTAAAAACAATCACATTATGAGACTCCTTCCTCATGCAGAGGAAGCTTTCTGGTCAGCAGGTCACCGCTTTAATGCCCAATACAAACAACCATTGTGATTCAAAAGTTGATACTAAGCAGGTCTCCGCTTTAATGCCCAATACAAACAACCATTACGATTCAAAAGTTGATGCTGGTAAATTCATTGAATTTTGTCTACTGGCCCACATCAAAACTTCCTAGTGGCTTCTGTTAATAAAGGGGCAAAAAAAAAAATATCTTAAAAGGTTGGCAAGTACTAATAAGATGTGTTCCTACTATGATCTATGAGTTGGCATGACATCATCCTATTGAATTGAGCAATATCATAGTATTTTTCTCTCACTTTTTTTCTGCATATAAATTTAAAATTTGGGAGTAAAACTGTAAGAGGGATACTACATCAAACCAAAAGCTGAATACATTACATCTTTCCTCTCTTGCTTTTTATTTTTTCCTTCTTTTAACATAAACAAATTTTTCCATGCTTAAAAAATTGATTCTCTTGTAACCTTTTTAAATGATAAACCTCATCAAAAGGTGGCACCATCTTCTTCAAAGCATCAACCATCCTCTTATTCCCCTATAGAGACTCTTCCAAAAGCACGCTTCCACCTTCGCTTGGAGAAGAGGCAGGAGAGAGAGCTTTCACATGTAAACACACTCTACGTTCCATCCAGGTTGTTCTACATTCTGATGAGCAGATGATGCCAGCACCTATGCCACCTCTTCAAGGCCATATCAACCACCAATCTCTCATAAAGAAAAAGCATTCTGATAAGGAGGTCACTGCTTTAATGCACAATACTAACAACCATTATGATTCAGAAGTTGATATTTCTCTTCATCTATAGAAGGAATCTACAATATTGAGTGGAGTAACTTGTTTTTAATATCATTATATATCCTCATCATATTCATCAATTACGTAGGCACTTACAGTTATCATTCCTTTATTCGCTTTGAGTGTGCATTCATTATCATAATTTGTAATACCTGAGTCACCATTGTTAATTTTGACTCTAACTTGGAATCATCATTGTTAATTCATTTAAATAAAAAAGCACTAACCTTTCTAGCGTTTCCAGCTATAATCATTGCATATCAAAGACAGGAATTTATAGATATCAATGCACAATAATATAAAGCTAATAAAGAGTTAGCCTTAATTTAACCCTATAATGACTAATGAGTGTTAAGAGTATTTGAATACTATTGTTAGCCCTTTTTTATTAGCTCAAATTTTAGTTTGGAGGGGCCATTTATTATGAAGACAATTTTGAGAGGGGCCAAATTGCAAGATTTTCAAAATATGAAGGTAAATTCATACTTTTTTAAAATATAACTTCAAAAAAAATAAAAATTTGAGGAAAGAAGGTCCATCCAGCCTCTCCCTCATTCCTCACATGATTATAATGGAAATTATTAAATATTTATATTTGAGTTCAAGTCATATGATAAGTGCATTAATCTTAAACGTAATAGGGGTTAGAATACTTAAATATTGTTGTTTAATAATTTCTTATTAGATTACTTTTTGGTCTAAGACAATGAGTTGGAAGAACACACTAATAGGTTTTAAGAAGGCAATCAGAGGAAGAAACGGAAAAAGTATTAGAAAAATAAAAAATACTACGATAAAAGGGTGAAAATACTACGATATGAATGATCCCAAAAACTTGAAGTATTCAAATCGTTGCTAATTGCTTATACTATTCAAAAACCTATGCAATTTGTTTAAACCCCACAATCAAATTAAATGTCAAGTGGCACTTCAATTTGGAGTGAGAAATCTGTACAGGGAGAGCAAAAATCGAAGCCCAAGTAATTTGTAATGAGTGAAAAACAAAACCACAATCTTTGGACTTCTGGTGAGACTTAGCTTGGGCTTGGGCTTCAGGCAAATTTCATTTGAAAATTAAGTCCAACAATTCATAGAACAACTAAATGAATTGAGTAGTGATATTTTGAGATAGTTTGACAATAAACTCCTCACATTCACAAGTTAGGACCATGAATTTAAATTATCTCTTTCTCTATATATATAGAGACAGAGAGAACGAGATATAATTTAAATTCATGGTTCTAATTTGTGAGTGTTAGGAATATACTATTAAACTATCTCAACGTTTTTCAGTTGTATAATATTCATAAATATTTATTAGTCATTAAATTATAATCTAAGGATTGGTAGGAATATTTCCTTTTGAAATGTCATATGCAAAAATCATTTTAATTTTTTCCCCTTTTAATCCATACTTGTACAACTACTTATTAACTAGAACAACAAACTCAATAAAACATGGAAGTTACCACTAAAATTAAATCACAACATACAATACAAATCACACCTAAAAGAAATCAACTAACTATATATGCACGCGCGGTAGAAAACACTTACCACTCGATAATATATTCTCCAAAAAGATACAAAGATAAAAAGAGAAAATGTAAAAAAGAGATTATAGTTTTTAAATTAATTGTCAATTTAATGTCTACATGAAATTGGGCATGAATTTAATACCATAGACGACAAACATGTTAGTCTAATTTAAATCCTACTTCCAATTCCAATTACTAAAGGAATTATCACCGTATTCGGATTTCAAGAATTAATTGTGGTAGTAAATGTAAGAATATAAATATAAGCGAGGTATGAAAACTCTGTCTTTAGAGAGAGAAAAAACTCTCCCACCCTTAGAGAGAGAAAACTTTGTCGAAGCCAGGAAAGAGAGTGAAAACTTCGTCTCTCTTTCCTGGCTAGAGTCGGGTATATCTTTAGTATTCTCTTGTTGCTCTCCTTCTCTGATCCTTGCTACTTTCTTTTTCTTCTGGTTTCTCGTCAGTGTCTGTTTGGCTTTAGGGCTTTTAGGGCTAGATCCAGTTGATAACTAGATCTAGCTTTTTGTTGGCTAATAGTTAATCTTTTAAGCGATGGAAATGTCGAAGTTAGGGAAAAGGTATCTGGGGCCATTGCTCAGTTAAGTTATGATGAAGCAGACCGAGTAGCACTCGCTGATGCAGGGGCAGTGCCTCTTATGCTTGACTTTTTGCACGATGAATCAGAAGAGCTGAGAGATAATGCTGCTGTGGCTCTCGTAAACTTTTCTGAAGATCCTTCTCAGCGTGAGAGAATATCTGACACGATTGATGATCAGTCATTTCAGAGTATGCAAGATAGGATGATCAGACTTCGTGCTTCTGATGAGCAGATGGTTAGGTCCGTGCAACGGATGAGTATTGAGCAACTTACTTCGGACCCTTATCTTGTCTAATGGTTTTCTTTTACCTCTTCATTAGTTGTTCTTTTCAAAATGTGTGCATATTATCTAAAACAAAAATTCTGCCTGCCGGCATTTATAGTTGATGATGTTGTTTGGTCGTTTGAACCAAGTACCTCTGCACATCCTATACTGGTGTTGCTCGGGATTCTCATGCCTCATTGTAAATTATAGGGAACAGGATATAGATTTTTTTTTTTTTTTTTTATATGATAATACCAATCAAATTTATTAACTTTCTTCGTATTCTAATATTCATTTTTATCGTAAAGTTTTCCTCTTGTTTTGCCTGAACTTGGTTGTAATTTCTCTCTGCTGGAACATTGAGGGTCAAACAGGAAGTGCATGCATCGCGGCTGCCCGATTTTCCTCTTTTGTCACCCCTTGAGAAAATGGAAAATGTTAATGAGAAGAACAAGCTACAACATAAGTTATGCTATTTATGCTTGTGCTGCATGGTCCTAATTTGCTCAAGTGATCTTTGAAATTTCAATTTTCTTTTTAAAGCAATTGTTTCTGTTGCTTGAGCTATCTATAAATAAGATGGTGGAACAGAAGAGAAAAAAACTCGACATGTTGTCTTCCTGTTCAAAGTATTGATAATGTAGATTGAAAGTGTTTGCTTATGTCTTGCTTTCTGACTTGTTTTGGCTCCTTCATTACAGTATAATAGAGTGTCAAAGAGAAGGGCTTTAATTTTATTTATTTCAGCTGCACATTACAAAATGAGAAGTGTTTCTAACTATTTGCATTGATTTTGTTCGATTTCGAAATGCTCCAAAACATGCTATACTTTTAGAAGAACAGAACCATCATCTGCACAAATTACAGGTACACGGAAAAACAATGACGGCGGCACAGGAGAGGGTTGATGTGAAGATGAGAATTTGAAGTTTGATAAACTTCACATGATGTTGCAAGTGGTTTGAATAAGGATCTTCATAAGCAACTTTATGCAATTGATACTTGCATGAATATGATGATGGAGATGGAGAAACAGTTGTGGATCTTCTTGGTGGAGATGGAGTGGGTTTTGGTTTTCTATCTTCAACTTATTTCCTCCACTTCTGCTACGCTAACCAAGTCTGCAAAGCCAAGTTTCTTGGTCATGTGTTTGGTCAAGGTAGCTGCATCAACTCCATCACCTGTTACCACCACTCTGTCCTCCTTCTCATCCCCTTCCAATGTCACTGACATCTCACCCACATCATTACAAAATTTTTGAGAAACATCAAAAATGGACAAATTAGATTACATTTTATTCAACTTTATAGTTGAAATTCAATGGCTGGATGCATCTAACATAGAAGATTAAGTCTAGTATAATTTCATCATCTTGAAACTAACCATCTACCCCTTAATGTGCACTGCATTAAAAATTTAAGTATGAATCATCACATCATAGTTGGTATTTAAAAAAAAAAAAAAAATACTAACCATTTGTACGGGCTGCTCTCTCCATTGCCTTGGACCGCCATTTGTCGCATCTAACATGCAACTTAATCACTATCTTTTGCTGCACCATTGAATCAAATTAAAAATTCTATTTCAATAATAATAATAATAAATAAATAACAATTCAAAATTTAGTAGTCCAAATGTGCACCACACATGTTAACAAGACAACACCAGTCACTTGCACGACTCAAGCCTGAAAGTGCGACAATGAATTAAAGAGCTAATGCGTTGTTTCAAGTTGTAACTACTTTGCATGAAAAAAATAGATGCCATGAAGGAGATACTTCTTGTTTTAAAGTTAAGTAACTCACCTTCATAGCTACAAATGAGTTAAATAACTCACCTTTATAACTCACCTAGAATTGCATAGCTAGAGTCCCATATTATATTTGTATATAGTCCCATGCTATGAATTAATCTGTTGCATAGCTAGAGTCCCATATTATATTATATTTAGTCCTATATTATGAATTAATCTATTCGACATTAATTCTTATGCTTTCATTTTAATAAATTCTATGAAGAAAGTAAAAACTCTAAAAGCTCTTCTAATATAAAACAACTAAAGGATTTATATGATCTAAAGAGCCTTTTTAATTGATAGACAAATAATTAACAATTTTTCTTTGAAACACTATTAATTAAGCTGAAGGAATTTATAATAAGACCCTTCAACCCCCTATGGAGAAAAAGAAGCTCCATTGGAAACAATCTACAAAGAGCAACTTTAAAGCCATGATTATTGACTCGATCATCGAGTCATATATTAAATTATTGATTTTTCGCCACAAACAAGACATTAAAACCTCTGATTCTCGCTTTTAATTCTTTCAAGTTTAAGAGTATAGAAATATTTTATATTTTGATGACAGTCTCATGGAATTTTTCTAAGGAAAAAGAGATTTGCATGCGTGGTAACAAACACAATCTTCAGCAAGTTAAGGAATGATATCAACCAAGATCATGCAGAAATAACCAACTTTTTCTTGATGTCCAATCTTGAGACACAAACATGCCTAATTAGTACAAACAGGATCCATAATATATATACTAAGATATATGAAATGAAATATTCTTCAATGCCTTATCGCTTGGCCCAATAATGATACATTATATGGTATTAATGACCAATCACATGTAATACTTGTATTGACTCAGAAATAAAAAAGTTTTTCTCATTTCCAACACGTGCTTTAGAAACACAGGATCCACAAGATTATACATCACTCTCTTGCTTATAATTGCGCTACAAATTTGGAACTCGGAACTAGAATCTTTCTCAAGCTCTTAAACATTATACCCTTAACAGGAAACATTATTAAATGCAAATATATATATATATATATATATATATATATAAACTTTTGTATTGCTCAACGGGAGAAAAAAATGGACAGAATTTTCACAACAAATCTAAAACAAATCCTAGACTTTATTTTGTATCTTGGTTTCTCTTTATACAATAACTGATCATAATTCCCAAAAATTTGCTATTAATATATCTTCTTAATTATAGAAATGATATTTTACTTGGCATAAGAATCCTCATGATATGGTCCATAGTCAATTTTTCCTCTGATTGTGTTTTGTTGATTACTTATTTCCTTGTATATGTATCTCATATCATACTTATGTATATATATGACAGATTAATGAATACAATATTTTCTGAGCTTCTTATATCAATAATTATGTCACATTAATAACATACTTTTTAATTAGTTTTAGCATTTAATGGTTTGTTCAAAGGCTTCCAAATCAAGATCCATATATATATATATCTCAACTTTTATTGCCTTTTAGAAGAAGATCAAGCTACAACCCTATAAATTGCATACCCTAATGTTGCATATACACTTTAACAAACCTTTTCTATTCTTTTTATTTCGAACAGCATATCCATATCCTTGTCCCTTCTACTGACAAAATATCTGTTGGAGTGGTATAGAAATCGTGACAGCTTCTTTTATTGTAGACATCAAAATGTTCTTTTCAAGTTCAGAAGCCAAAATGGTTAGACTGCCATTCTCAAAAAATATATATTTCGGTATTCTTGTGTTATTTTGCCCTTTTTTTAAGGATTCTATTTCTTTTCCTTTCTGTTAACATGGTAGATATGTTTATGCAGACCTGTGGCCTGAAGGTGGATACCAATGATCCTGCATGGTACAAGTCCCTTACCAAAGTTTTGAGCAAAATTAAGGGTATCCTTGTTCTTTTCTATTCAAGTTATTCTACATATACTTTGTTATTTAGGGTCCTTTTAACCTGTGCGCTGTATACTTTGTATTGCATGAACATATAATAAGGGAGAGACTATTAGCATCAATAGTTTATGATTTGTTAAAAAATAGAACAATTTTTTTTTTTTTTTTTTTGAATTTTTAGGGACAAGTTGGTCGACTTCATTGATTGATTTACAATTTGTGAATGTGTAATATATGTATTGCAGGAGCATCGTACACCATTAATGTAGAGGAAGGAATGGCATATATAACAGGAAGAGCAGACCCAAGTACACTTCTAAGGAACTTGAAATCAGGGAAGTACGCAGATATCTGCTGGGTGAAGACTGGCAACCACATCACCTATGGCAGCGATATCGGTTATTCTCCTCAAGGAATGACAATGGAACAACCAGGCTACAATTGGCACAACCACCACCCTCCTCCTCCTCCTCCTCCTCCTCTTCATCATCATCATAGGCTTCCTTACTATCAGTACCCTGATAACGAATATTCGCATTATGGTTATTGGCATATGTGAGCGAACAACAACACTTAGTGTTTTTGTTTTCCTTGTTTTTGGATTGAAGTAATATGGAGAGGGCTTACGGCATAGTGTTGCATCTGGTTTTTCAAGGATGTATACAACACTGTGGTCCTCCCATTGTCTTCTGTATTTGTTTGGAAGTGAGAGGTGCACATATTATTATTATTTAGATGCACCATATATGTTTTGATTTGCCTTTTTTGTACAAGTCCTTGTTTGTTTTGGGGGACTTGCAAGTTGTATGAGGTTTTTTTGCTGAGACATAAAGTTTATGGATGATTGGAATAATGGAATTTTCCGATTTGCAGTTATCAGATTGTTCTGTCATGAGTTCTATCTATCTTCATACACATTATTGCTTTTCCTTCTTAGGTCCTTAAAAACACAGTTTTAGAGGGCATTTTTATTGCAAAATTTGTCACATGGCCAAATCAGAATGAGAGATGCATTATGCATATATAGAATATACGTATGGTAGATTCTCTCTACAGATAGATAGAGTGAGGTATTTAAATGGTTGATAAAATTTACCATATGATAAAGCTGGAGTAGGAGATGCATCATGCATCGAATGTATCGTAGATTCTTTCTATGGATAGACAGAATGAGAGAATTAATATTGCTCCTAAAATCGTCTTACAAACAGACATTAAATTTATGGTATGTATCTTATTTGACATGCAATATGCATCAATCAATGCCACAACCACAACAACACTTAAAAATTCAACATCAATACAAAATTCTGTAGTTGTCATAAACAAATGGATACCACTGAAACTGGCATGAAGATGCTTCTGGATCTTTCTTCTCTTTCGTTTCTTCATTTTCTTCCTTTTCCTCCTTCACTTCTCCAACGCTTATCAGCTCTGCATGGCCTATTTTCTTCCTCAAACGTGAGATGAGGGTGACTGCATCAACTCCATCTCCAATCACCACCAACTTGTCCTTTTCTTTCTCTTCCCATGCCACTGACATTACACCTACACCATTACAATATCGCACGGCATGTTAAAACATAAAAAATGTCAAGATCAAGACACAGTCCTGGTGCGATTAGTATATATATAATTTATCCTAATTACAATCACCCTACCTCTCAACACATCAAAAATGGGCGGATACCACACTTACCATCAGCAACAGCAGCTTTCTTCATGGCCTTGGAGCGGCCTTTGTCACAGCATACTTGCACCTTAATAACTATCTTTTGCTGCACCATTAAACCAAATCACAAAGCATATCACATATAAACTAGTTGTATAAGAGATAGATACATATTGATGTTTTCAAGATCGACTATAAACATAGATAAACTATAGCTTACCATCATATTTTCCAGACACCAACAAAATCTTACAATCACTGTATATGTTTTAGAGTTGATAATGATAACTAACTAGGATGGATCCTATATACGTGTAGTGTTAACGAGTAGGAACCGTGTACAGGTAAAGCTTCACATGATAAAATGACTCGGTGTGGAATATTATCTCGGATCCAGATTTTATGGGATCACACCTATTTTACTATTATATTTGTCTACTATGTAACATGTGTACCTCACTAATGTACTACATCAAGTCAGTCGTACACAATCTTGAGTCAACCATAAAAAAAATACCAAATCACAAAAAAACAAAAAAAAAATTGTTATTTCTATCGGATAACGCGTTAAGCTACATGTGCCCCAACAAGTAGTAGTTAATTTAGTTATATATATATTTATTTAGTTATATAAGACAACGAATAACATATATGATACATGGTAGGGTTCAGGCACCGCGGTGCATATATAATTAGCACCTTCATAGAAAAGTAACATATTATATAATTGTCCAAGTTTAGTGTCCACGCTCATAACAAGAATATAGAAGGCTTGGACACTATACCGATGTGATACTAGTCCATGACTAATTCCAGAAATTCATGTGGGATAATAATAAGCTTAATTTAGACATGTTGTAACTTATAATTCCACACCTGTCCTTATATAATGATGAGGTGTGAAATTTTGTACATTATTTCGTGCGAAATTTAAATACATAAAGTGCAAGCGTTGTTTGGTTTGCAAGTTGAAAGATGAAATTAACAATGCTTGTGGTTGAAGATGATGATCACAGCTACGTGGTTGTATGATATAAGAAATGATGCAAATAATGATGTCAGTTGTGAATTTTTTTTTTATATTTTTTTGTGAAAGTTGTACATTCATGTTAACATTTCATTTTTTCTTCAACATTCACGTGATATTTATATTATCACGTACAACATCCCACATTTATGGAAGCAAAATTATAAAAAAGTTTCAGACATTTATACATACAAAAATGCATGAAATGTTCTGCAAAAGTGATTATTGTGAATAATTTACTTCTAAAGCTCTTATAACACTCTATGTGAATGCATTGATAACCAAATTAAATAAATTTGTTTATCAACTTACAACAAAAATGAATTGATTTAAATAAAAAAATAGTTTACCTAGACCAATTTTCTTTCAAAATCTAAGAGCATCTCCAATGCAAATATGGATTGTTTTTCACAATCAATTACCATATCATTAATGTTCAAGGAATTGTTTCCTATGTGACATTGAACAACAATTGATAGACATTGAAATTACAAAATGTTCTCCAATGTTTCCACTCAAGATGAGATATGGATTTAAAGGTGGAGAGAAGAAGAGGTGAGTTGAGAGAGAGAGAGAAGAGAAGTTGTATTTAATGATTTGCTGAGTCAACTAGTAGAGGTCTGTCTATCAGACTCTCTACAAATAGAGGGTCATCTTCACAATGTCTACTTTTTTTTTGTTAACTCAGCTTGATAGTGGAGATTGACATCTGCATTGGAGAAATCATTTTTCACATTATCCTATATGACATCTTATTTTTCTACAATCCACACTAGCATTGGAGATGCTCTAACTTTTTCTTCCCAAATTTGTTCTTTGAAAAATTTTAAACTTTTTTTTCCAAATTTCAATTGTTTTTGAGAAATTAAATCCGTCACAACGAAGTTAGACTACCATATTGTATCAGGAAGAAGAGATAATTTTGAACCTTGTTTTTGGTGGTGACCTTTGCATATATTGGATGTGTGAGTGCACAATGAACCAGTACAAGTTCATTACAATGCATTTATTACTACAAAGGCTCTCTAAAACAAATTCATTTAGATGGTGGGTTTCAACCGACCATGAGTTCACAAAATACAAATTTTATTGACTTTTTTTTTTTTTTTTTTCGGTTGCAAATTGTGTTGGTTTAGAGAGAGCGAGAGAGAGATGCTCCGTTGGAAGGTCAGCGCAGCCGTACAGAACACCGGAGAAGGGAGAATCATAACTCAAAACACTGAATCTTGGGTGTCAACGAAGGGGAGAGACTGAGTCACCATCGGTCACGAGACAAGCTTGACGGTGTTGAAGGGTGGCAAGGTAGCTGTGGCAGTGACGATGTGGTCAGTGGTGTGGTGTGGGTGGGTGCAGCAGCAAAAAAGGAGAGGGAGAAGGAGATTGGTAGAGCGAGGATTGAATAGAGAATAGGATATTCATAATTTTTTTTTTCGTTTTTTATATATAGGACCTCAAAATAATATTGTTTTGACATGCAATAAATCGATCAAATCATATCAAGAAATTAACTGTATGATACATGGAAAATCAGTGAAGACAACAAAAATGTAAAAAGAAAAAACCACAACATGCATGAAGATTAATTGCCATGGAGTTGCTTCTGGATCATTCAAATCACTTCACTTCCTCCACACTTAGTAAGTCTGCATACCCAAGCTTCTTCCTCAAACGTCCAGTCACAGTGGCTGCATCAGTTCCATCTCCAATCATCACCACTTTTTTCTTCTCTTCTCCTTCCCATGCCACTGAAATTAAACCTACACCAATCACACAAGCTTTGAGAACATCGAAAGCACGCAAAAGGGTTTTCATTCTCTTCAAAAGTTATTATTGAAATTCAACTTTATACAATTAGATTACAACCACCAACCATCTGCAACAGCGGCTATCTTCATGGCCTTGGACCGGCATTTGTCACATTTTATTTTCAATTGAATAACTATCTTTTGCTGCATCATCAAACCAATATATTAGCTAATTTAAGAGAGACAAATTTTTATTTTTTGTTTTAAAGTGTAATAGCTTAGAGCTTACCTTCATATTTTTCCAGCCCCAGCAAATTTTTTGTATGTGTATAAGAAATGAATAACTAGGATCCAATATGTATATAGTAGTGTACTTTACAAATGAGGAAGTGTGCAAACAAACTCGCACATGATCAAAATCTTAGTTTACTGTTCAGGGTACATATTGGATCCACTTTTCATGGGTCCAATGCATTTAGTGCCCAAATCTAACCTAGGTAACAGCTATTTTTTCACTTACTTTATACACTCTTCACATTTGTTTGAAGCGAAGTCAATTGTATAATATTGAGTCAAATATTTAAAATACAAAATCAGAACTATAGAGTCAAAATTTAGTATTATTAAAATTCAACCATCACATTTTGAACCAATTTGGAGGCTGTGTGTGCAAGCCATGCCAGGCTAGTTTTAGCTTCATGGTCAAAATTTTGAAAGAGTATCTATTATTTGTATTTTTACTTGGGGTAGAGAATTCTAATTTGGGACCTCATTAATTAATGAACAATATTGAAAGATTAGAATATTGTTTTTCATTGGTTAATGGCTATTCGTGTCTTTTTTTTTTAAAAACTGTTAACTAAAAGGAGAGAGAGGACATAAAAATATCACCGCAAAGGTATCAATATCTCTTGTTTGCTTTCCATTGTTTTTTTCTCTAACATATCATATAAATTTATATAGGTAATGGCAGAGAGACCCATTGCATCAGGGAAGACTCCAAGTTTTTCATTGATTGGAGGGTTTCGAAACTTTTTCTACAACTAATTAATTTTCTCTAATAATGTACAAGTCATTTCAAGGTAAAAGTGACATGTGGCACGCGTTGATAATATAAATCGATTTATATTTATATATTTTTGTGTGACTGAATGGACTTATTCTTTTAGTTATCTAGTAACTTGTCGTTTGGCTTAATCGATGGATTATGGATAAATATACAAATTGTACAGTCATAGGGAGGATCTTACAACATAGATGCTATGGTTGCTTACTGTATCAACAGACAAATTAACAAAGGACTTTCTTTTTTATTTTTGATAGTTCTAATGTTGCTATTGATTTAAGATCCGTAATATTGTTTTTTACACATTTTTAGTAACAAGTTTACAATTGTTCAAGTTAGAAACCTCAACTCTGATCATTTTATACAGCTTGATAAGAGGGCATCATTGTTCTTTAAGGATGTCTATTTTTGATATATTTCAAAATATTTAGTCAAGCTAGTGTTGGAATTCAAAGTCCTCAATGGATCGGAGGTAGATTTTAATATTTTGTGGTTCTATTTAATTCTCTAGCTATTCCATTAGCATCCAACAACTCAAAGACAAGAAAGAAGATTTAGAGAAATGGAGAGAAAAGTTAGTAAACGCTTTGCCACAAGAAGCAGGGAGCATATATAGTCTTTGGTGGGTTCACTTTCTCTCCTCTCCGTAACTGGGACCAATAAAAATCTCATAAAATCATCAACTCCAAAAATCATTCCCCAATCAGAAACCATGTTCTTGTCTCCACATGATTAACTCCACTTAATTTCTTTCTATAAAGAAAAAGGAATGTTCAAAAAAGGTGGGAAAATATAAAGATCCGAACAAAAACCTCATCAAAAGGTGGCATCATCTTCTTCAAAGCATCAACCATCCTATTATTCCCCTATAGAAACTCTTCCAAAAGCAAACTTCCACCTTCACTTGGAGTCTATATGCTATCCTTTTCTCATCATAAAGTAGTACTTTTGAGTTTTGCCTCTTCACATTCACCAACTCAAAAACTCCATAAACTATGCACATAACTTTGCCTTGTTGGACTTTACTACAAAAATGTCTATAATACTTTTCATTCAAAATTTATTAGAGGCCTAAATTGAATAAGAAAATAATTTGAAATCATACTCAATGTCCTATATATACCAGCAAGGACATACTAATTCTCCTCACAAGCACTCTAGCTCATTGGTCTCATTGACACTACAGTTTGATCCTCCAATGAGTAGGCAAAGTGGTGAACAAACTATTGCCCTCCTGCAAGAGAGGTTTAGAAAGTTGGAGAAAGCAAAGGAGAAGAGGCAGGAGAGAGAGCTCTTACATGCAAACACACGTTACATGCCATCCAGGCTGTTCTTCTACTTTGATGAGCAGATGATGCCGGCACCTATGCCACCTCTTCAAGGCTATCTCAACCACCAAACTCAAATAAAGAGAAAGCATTCTGGTCAGCAGGTCACTGCTTTCATGCACAATACAAACAACCATTATGATTCAGAAGTCGATACTTCTCTTCATCTATAAAAGTAATCTACAATATTGAGGTGTGTAACTTGTTTTTAATATAGCATTGTTATGATTAGATATCCTCATCGTATTCTGCAATTACATAGACACTTAAAGGTATCATTCCTTTATTTGCTTTGGGTGTGTATCATCATCATAATTTGTAGTACCTGAGCCACCATGATCAGTAATGCTCCATTTCCATATCATGAGTTTAGCAACCAAGCAAGTTATTTATTTTAACTCTAACTTGGAATCATCATATTGTCAATTCATTTAAATAAAAAAGCACTAACCTTGACAGCATTTCCAGCTAATCTTTGCATATCAAAGACAGGAAAACATAGATGTCAATGCACAATAAATTTATAAAGCTAATCAAGATTTAGCCTTAATTAAACCCTATAATGAATGTTAAGAGTATTTGAATACTATTGTTAGCGTTTTTTATTAGCTCAAATTTTAGTTTGGAGGGGCCATTTATTATGAAGACAAGTTTGAGAGGGTTCAACGCACAAAAATTTCAAAATTGGAAGTTAAATTCATACTTCTTTTAAAAAAGAACTTAAAAAAAAAAAAAATTGAGGAAAGAAGATCCATCCGGCCTCTCCCTCATTACTCACATGATTATATTTCATGTATTTATTAAATATTTATACCTAAGCTCAAGTCATATGATAAGTGAGATAATCTCAAACATAATGGGGTGTTAGAATACTTAAATATTATTGTTTAATAATTTCTTATTAGATTACTTTTTGGTCTAAGACAATGACTTGGATTCAGAACGCAATATAGGTTTTAAGAAGGCAATCAGAGGAAGAAATGAAAAAAAAAAAAACAAAAAAAAAAGAAAAAAAATACAGCGATCAAGGCTGATAATACTGCCATATGAATGATCCCAAAAACTTGAAGTATTCAAATGGTTGCTAATTGCTCATACTATACAAAAATTTGTGCAATAATATATATATATATATATTTATATATATATAAAGCTTTTATGGTTAGTGCGTTTTAATTTTTCAATTGTTAGTATGATCACCAATCAAATTCATCTATTATATTTGAATTGAATAGGAGAGATAAATTTTTTTAGAAGAGAAAATGCAAAACAAAAATTTGATTGATGATTCTAACTATTTAAAAGTTAGGGCGTACTGATCATAGAAGTTATAATTTTAAAATTGTAAGGATTTTCAATCAAATTTATCCATTACATTCAAATTGAATAGTATGAATTGAACCAATAAATTGTTATTATTATGTGTATCACTGTGATTTACAGTAGAATTAAACAACACAATCAAATTAAATGTAAGAGGCATCTCAATATGGAGTGAGCGAAATCTGTACAGAGACAGCAAAAATCGAAGCCCAAGTAATTTGTTTTGAGTGAGAAATAAAGCCACAATCTTTGGACTTCTGCAGAGACTCAGCTTGGGGCTTCGGCTTGAGGCAAATTTCATTTGAAAATTAAGTCCAACAATTCATAGAACAACTCAGTGAATTGGGTGGTGACATTGTGAGATAGTTTAATAGCAAACTCCTCACACTCACAAGTTAGGACCATGAATTTAAATTATCTCTGACTCTTTATATATATATATATATATATATATATATATAGTTTAAGTAGAAAAATTAATTGATACTATAAACCTAAATGAAAAAGCGATATTAACTAATTTGACACCATAACTGGACCAAAAAAAATCTCAAAAAAGTGAGAGAAACGATTTTTACCAATTTGAGTGATATCAGCCTAAATGGAAAAAAAAAGAAAATTCCAAGCAACAAATGGGGGTAGCATGACGAGAGAGAGAGAGAGAGAGCATGAGTGCTTCACAAGTTACCTTATAGTTATAACTCATGTATTTATATATCAAGTTTTCCTTTCTTTATTCTTCTAATGTGGGACTTTCTTCTCAAGTTGAGCTTCAATTTCTCATTTATTCAAGTACCATTTTGACTAAAAAACATACCAATTCGATGACCTCGTGGGGGAGAATGTAAATCTATCTTGATCTTTCAAAACCGACATGAAAATCCAATTAAAATGGTTCATGAAATGGACTTTTGTGTGCTTTATTTTCCAACAAAAATATAAAAGAAATAGATGCAAAATAGAGCTTGAGTTTTGTTTTATTCATTAAGGTAAAATGAGTACTTTACACTTTTAGCTTATATTACAACTTAAACCATTAATATATTGATATGTTTACAACCCTAGCTAAATTTGATGCTATTTTCTTTCATTTCCACTTTAAAGAATACTTAACATTAAAAATCACAATATAAAAAATATAAAATTAATAGTACTTTTTATTTTTTAGTAATTCTTTAAGTTAAGAATTAATCTTATCCTTTCTGTTTCGAGAAAAGTGGAGGCATATATAGAAACTTCTCCTGTTTGGAGTTTTGAATTCTTCATCCTTGGATTTGTGTGACAGTTTGTTTTTTATTTTTGTTTGGTTCGGTACTAAAAAAAGTTGAATATATGTACTGTTGACTGATTTTTGACATGATTGCTGCAAAAAATCGGTGAACATGTGCATTCAGAATTCAAGTAAAAGAACGTAAGGAAAAGATAAAAAAAAAAAAAACCAACGAATACATTCTGCAGATAAACGGACTGGTTTTGAGAAAAGCTAAACATGATCATTACCAAATCACCAACATATCTTTCCGTATGAAGGCCAAAAACATTTGATACGGCTATATAAATAAAAATTGATATGTAAGCCTGCTATATACGGAGTATTTCACAACAGAATTAACAAATATGACATCACAACAGTTCAACACAAAAAGAAAACAAGTAAGATTATGATAAAAAGTATATCACATAAACAAACAAAATAAGAACGAATACTAATACATAAATCTCAACTTTAGTTTCCAAAGGGCTCAGCCTCAGCCTCCACAGGGATCCACTCAATTTAGTCCTCTATGACACACGCATGGAGATATCACCATTGCAACGCAATATAAGAGGTCGATTGTCTTGTTGTTTGAAGACTAAACAATACTGCTGAAGACTGAAAATTGAATGGTAATTGAAATCTGAAATTTAATAGACATGTTTATTTTTTTTTTTCTTACCTTTGAATGTATAATAATCTTATTTGTTTTTTAAAGTTAAAATTGTCTGATTTTAATAATTTGACATTTATATATTTTTACTATTAATTGTTGTGTAACTTTATTTAATATGATATAAATAATTATAATAACTTATTTAACAAATATTAAGACAGTTATATATATATAATATTTTTATTTATAATTATAATAAGATTAATTATTATAGTAGAGTCGATTAAATTTATATATTTAAATAAAAATAAACAAATGGTCTTAAATTAAATTACTATTACAACAAAAGTTGAAATTGTAACTTATTTATAATATTTTTATTCGTAATTAAAATAAAATTAATTATAATAGTAAAATCAATTAAATTTATATATTCAAATAAAAATAAATAAAATAGTTTTAAATTAAATTACTATTACAAAAAAAATTGAAATTGTAAAGAAATATATATTTTCTATTATAAGTAAACAAGAATAATCAAATACTTAAATAAATTATTTACAATTTAGTCTCTGAGTTGTTGTATAAACATTTGATCAATAAAGATTCTTATTGGAATTTAATCGAAGAAATATAATTGTCTAGCTATAAGAAAATTTGATGTTGAGATGTTTAGCGTTTTTATTTTTCAATGTTATTTGTTAAAATATTAAAAAAAATTTATAAAATATAAAACTAAGACAAACTTGAAAATATATTATTTTAGGAAGGATAAATTTGAAATAATATATTTATAAAATCATCTAGTGATTTTGTATTCAATGAAAAGTTAGAAAATGTTTTTTTTTTTTTTCAGTGATTTTTGAATGGTTTTAAATGATTTGACCACTTAAAAAAACAAACAAAAATATCTTAATTGGCCTAATTCAATACCATTAAGTGTTAAATGCAAAAAACAAACAACCTCTAAGTCTTATAAAGATTTTTTTCCTTTGAAAAAAAGTAAATTTAAAAAATAGTATTTCAAAATAAAAAATTAAGTTCATTTTATTATTTTCATGAATTATTATTAGTTCTCATAGACATTACCAACTATTATTTTTTTATAAAGCTAGAACGAACTGTTTTTGCTAATTATTATTAGTTTGTGTAGGTTTTACAAACTAACAATATTAGTTTCATAACAATAATTCGCAAATTAGTTCACTGTTTTTTTTTTTTTTAGTGATTTTTGAATGGTTTTAAATGGTCAACAAATAAAAATATTTTAATTGGCCTAATTCAACACCATTAAGTGTTAAATGCAAAAAACAAACAACCTCTAAGTCTTATAAAAATTTTTTTTCTTTGAAAAAAAGTAAATTTAAAAAATAGTATTTCAAAATAAAAAATTAAGTTCATTTTATTATTTTCATGAATTATTATTAGTTCTCATAGACATTACCAACTATTATTTGTTTATAAAGCTAGAACGAACTATTTTTGCTAACTATTATTAGTTTGTGTAGGTTTTACAAACTAACAATATTAGTTTCATAACAATAATTTGCAAAATAGTTCACTCTAGCTTCGCAGACTAATATTAATTCATAGAAGTGCTAAAAAACATTAATTAAGTTTTCAATGCTATTTTTGAAAACCTTATTTTTTGGTGCTATTTATTGGAATTTTCATAATCTCATATTGTTTAATGTGCAATCTTGGTTTTCCAAATATAAGAAGAAAGATATAATAGTTTTTAATTTTTTTACTTTTTTATTTTTATATTAGACTTCTTCTGTTGGACTAATATATATGGATATATATATATATATGTCTCAAAAGAGTTACCCAGTTAGTTGACAGTATGAGGTTGATGCAATAATATATTCTTCATATTAAACGTTATGAGTTTGAGTCATGTCCATCTTTTCTAAATCTCAAATTTATTGTAATAGTCTTATTTATTTATTTTTTTTAAAAGATAACTTTGTTAGTTGAATATTTTGCAAATAAGAGGTCTAGAAATTTTCTCCTTCAATCAATTTTTGAAGGGGAATTTTTAAGATTATGTTGGTTTATTATATTGTGTTGGGGTTGGAATTTTTTTTTTTGAAATGATATAAAAGTAGAATATTTGAGACGAATTGAAACAAAAAAAACTAGCTAAAAAATTTACAGACAAATGCGTAAATTTTATGAGTGTCAAAATAAATAAATAAATAAATATATATATATATATATATATTATGGTCATTGCTCCTAATTTTTAAAATTTAAGGACCAACTATCTCAACAATTTATTAGATTTTCTTTTCTAAAAATTTTTCTCTCTTATTCAATGCAAATGTTAATGGAATGACTTAGATACAGGAGCAGACCCACCGTTGGGCCAGGGGGGACACGTGCCCCCCCGAAATTTTTATAAAATTAATTAAATAATTTTAATGCCATAATGTTTCACATCCCAGGCTTGGTGTCGTTGGTTGTTGTCTTGCTTGTTTTTCTCTTACGTATCGCAGGTTCGAATCCTGCCCACGAGTTGAAGATTTTGCTTTTTCTCTTTTTCAATTATTTATATATTATATAAATGGATTGCGACAATCAAGCACAGTCGCCTGATGGCTTTTATGGTCGCGCTTCTCTTTGTTTGTCAGGAGAAAACGGGTTCAATACCCGTTGGCGTTGCCTCTTTAATGTGTTTTTGTTTTTTAGTTTTTAGTTTTTTAATTTTTTTATTCATTTATTATAGTTGCTTTGTTCCTTTTTTTTTTTTTTTCCTTCCCTCTCTCTCTCTCTTTTTTTTTTCCATTTGTTATTACAAACTGATATTCAAATTTTAAATATTTAGACTTTATAAATTATTATACTCATTTCAAATGATTTTTTTATTACAAATTATATCATATTTATACGAACTAGAGAATAAAGTATATTGGGTTATTTAGTTTTAATACGTTTTAGTTTACTCACGATTATTGTTGCGACTTATTTTTCTTTTAAATAAATTATTTTATATGATAAAATTCATAAATAAAAATATTCATATGAATTATAATTTTTTTTATTTTTTATTTTTATTTTACTTTACTTTATTATAAATTACTTATATTTATTAAATAAAAAACTATAAATGCAGGTTGATTAATAACTTCAGTAATAAATATATGTAGTTTGATTATATACATTTATTTGCAATATGAATAACAACTATCAATCATAGAGAAGACATATCATTATATTAAGTTTTTATTTATTTTTTTAGTAATATGAAATTTGAACTTCTCACACTAAGAAAAATAGAGCTAATACACAATCAATTCACAATTAGTATGTTTTTATTTTTATACTTGTATTAAGAATATTATTGTAAGAAATTTTGTTTCTAATTTTGCAAGAGGTAAAACTACATATTCTCTACTGGTTATATATTTTAACTATTTTTATTTCATATAATATTCTTTTAACAATTGAAGAAAATATTACAAAGAAAATTTTATATATAAAAGTGCCCCCCTCACACAGGTTTCTGGGTCCGCCACTGCTTAGATAGTTGGTTCAAACTTAACAACTAGGATGAGTTATATATATATATAAACAGATATCATATTTGGGTTTTGAATTCTTCATCCTTGGATTGTATGAAATTTGTTATTTTAATTTGGTATAAAAATAAATCTGAATATGTAGAAATTAAATGTATGCTCAGAATCCAAAGCAGATGAAATGTAAAAACAGAAAACAAAAGAATCCTTTTGATGCATGCAGTGGAGGATCATACAACATAAGCAGTAAAAAAAATGATAAGCAAAATTGAACCAACTCGTTCATTTGTTTCATCTTCTTACATATACATCAACAAAACAAGTCGGAGTATACTCGCACACAAATCTTAACCTTTTTCAGAGGTTAAATTAGAGATTGAACAAAATAAATTGTTTCATTTAACAAGATATATATATTTTTTAATTTATAAAACAAAAATCTTTTGACCCCCATTTAATAACTTTAAGTTCAATACTGAAGTCCTTGCCGAATCCTAAAAATTTTGAAAGGTAGGAGACTGTAGATTTGTTTATGTAGGTACCTTTGAAGAGGTTTGAACCCTAGACTTGTCGCAGCAATATTTAAGTCTAACTAGTCAACTATCATCGACATTTAACAATATGTTATACCTTTTCAAAACCGTCGTCTAGTAGGTAGTTGGCATTTTCCTTAACAAGACATTCCACACACAATATTAATTCTGCAATAACGCGTAGAACGAGATATAAAAACCACAAAATTATCCCCAACACGTAGTGACGTGTACACCATTACTTTTAGACATGCAACATCGTAAAATTAGAATAATCAAAGGATGTTTTTGGCACCCAAAAACATAATATTTCAAAGCTCCACCCAATGTATGCGTGATACATTTTGTCATAATGTGGCAACTAGCACGAACCATCACATTTTCTGACATTAATTTATTTAATATAATGACTGCTGTTTTTGAACACTTATTTGCTTTACGCTGCATTATTCTATCACGCATGCTAAGTAATATTTGAATGTCTCTATGCCTCTCCAAATTTAGTAATATGTCCCATTATATATAATATACATACATGCATACATATATATAAAATAAAAGGCAATTCATAGACAAATGGACGATTGATATATCCTCCACCACAAACTGATCACTTATCTTCCCTCTTTAAAGCAAAGCTAGCTAACCCATGGCTGCTCTAGTAGCAGCCATAGGTGTAGTACAAGAGATATACTAGATATTGGGACTATTTATTTGAGAGAGAATATAGTTCATCACCAAGTACTAATTTATATGAAGGCCAAATTCAAGTAAATACTAAATCATAGAACAAACTGAAAACAAGTGAAAAAAAAAGTGTTTCACTTAATAGGTTAATTGGATTTTACTTAATAATGGTATACATAATTTTTATGTCATTTTGACTTCACTGTTATTTTTTTAAGAATCACATGAGATATAACGACTTATACTTCAGTTATTACAACACTGGATGTGCCCTCTTTACCCATAGGACTACATTGGTTCATTGTCATTTATTATTATTATCATTACTTTGGATATGAGTAATTAAACTTTTAAATATAATATTGAGTGCTTCCTTTATTTATTTAAAATTGCACAATATACAAAGTAATTTGACAATTAAAATGATACTTAAAAGTCTTAGATTTCATAAGATCATAACATCTTAAATTAGTAGCTCCAATACAATCCTAAATTAGTAACAACAACAACAACAACAACAATAATCTTATCAGTTACTTTTAAGTAAGGGTAAAATCGTGTACTTTCCCTCATTCTTTCTGGCATTGTGGATCGAGGTTTGGCCATCATATCTTTTGCAATTGTGTTCAATGCCTTTAAAATCTTGTTGAAACTTTGACTAGTAGTAAAATGTGATCGACCAAATGTTTTACGAATTAAGCAATACCGAGAATTTTGTCCAACAGTGAGTAAAAATGCGACAAGCATTTCTTCAACACAGATGTACCTAGTATCTCGTAAGAGTGTTTTTTCTCTAATGATATTGCATAACTTCAAAAACATGTTAGGATACATTCTATAAACTTGTTGAAAATGTTCTGGATCCTCATGCAATATGTTATGAATATAAACATACCTATGTGTAGTTTTTGGTCGCCTAGTTAACAAACGTTGAACATGTTCACGATGCATAATAACTTTAAGCTCCCTTATTACAATAAGAACTGCTTGAATTGAAATAAGTGAATACCTAATCATTTCATCAAATTTTTCGTCCTTCTCTTCTTCCATTTCTTCTTCCTTTACCTCCTTGTTTCCATTTATATTGAAATGAGACATTATAATATGGAACCACTTGACGAAAAAAAAAAATTGTTGGTATGTACATGAAGAAATTATTGGAGTTTAATTTTTCTTTCAAAACTAATCTACAATCTAAATAATACGACATCGTATGACAATAAAGTAACATAGTTTGGAAATAAACACAATCATTTCCAAATCCTCAGTTCAATAGTAAATTTGCCAAATAAAGTAACATATAGTTCACAAATAAACACAAATAAAGTAACATAGTTCACAAATAAATTATAAATTTGCCAACTCAACAAATCAAAGACTGGTCCCTAGTTTAATTAAATGTTATAGTTTCAAAATCCCAATGGATTATCTTCAAATTAAATAGCCTCCATTCCATCAATTGGAAAGCTATCCATTCGAAACGCTCTTCAGGTGTCATTTCTAGGAACTTCATCTTCTTTGCTCTAGTATTAAGCAAATTAAGCGCCTTAAAATGAGTATGATTATCCAAGTTTGGAATCTTCCTAATAAGCTTCTAACTACTCTGCTCTCTAGTAGCAAATGACTCGATAGTGTGAGCAATCTTGTCAATGCAATGAGTGAGCTTGTCCATAGCATCTGATTGAGTGTTGTTGGTTTCAACTGAGCTAGATTTTCCTTCACACTCTGCTATAGTTCGTTTCCTAGTTGGTGGGGAAACATCTGAATTATTGGGTTGAGAAGCTAATGGTGAATTAATGTACTCAGAAGATAAAGGCCGATATAAAGGATCTTGTTCATCACTTTGCATAAAAGCCCTGGTAGCATGATCATATGTGAACTCATTTAAGTGAACACCTCTACTTTCTTCGACACCAAATGTTCTTGCATCGGTGTCTCCCTTAATCCAATCGAGTGTCTCTCAACTACAGTTTCATTTCCAATTGTAATTCTTAAATCTTCATAATCCGTAAAAGTGTCCGTATGATAATGTTTATGGGTAGGATGAGACTAGTAAGAAAACAAAAATATAATAAGTGTTAATATATGACATGAGCACAAAACATAACAATCAATTTTCGACTATATGTATTGTGTTAAAAATAAATAAATAAATAAAAAGCTCACTTGAAAATAATCTTCCCATACTTCATCACTAGCAGTGAATTTCTTTATGATAGAGTCCCATCCAAACTTAGAATTATGACGCATAAGCTTGGAATAATTGTTGTATCGTTGTTTAAACCATTTCAAACGGCTTAGGTATTGGGGATAAGTTTTTTGACACCCAAGTTTTCTTTATTAAGAACGGAGAGTATTTTCTTTTCAACAATTATCTTACTCAATAAGCCATTACTATCATGCCATCCACGAGTGGCGGCATCAACCATAAGTTTAAACAACTCATTGCTCTCTTCCAAAGTCCATACTTGATAAATTTTTTCCTTTCTTTTTCCTTTTTTATTTCCTTGTTTTGAATCTCCCATTGATTACTAGACTGTACATGCCAATGTTATAAACAATTAAAAATAAAATAACATAAGAAAATATAAACAGATCTTATATATTAATTAACATAGCTCAAGAAAATCGATTATCAAAATAGGTATATATGAGCACAATAATGATGACACACTATCCAAACAATATCGTTTTCTAATAAACATATATTGTTTTTAAATCTTAAATATATGTTGTTTTTTTTTTTTTTTTTTGTCTTCAGTGCCGGGTATAATTATGGAACCTTGTACAGTTAAATTAAAGTTTTGTTTTCTTCATCTTATCTATGATATATGCTCCTAACATGCATCAAAGATTTTGGATGTAATTTACCAAGATTCTATAATTTTATAATTGAAAATAATGTTCAATTAATTATACAAATTTAATTTTTGCTCCTCAAAATATATCATTTTGTTTTGTCTTTTAATCAGTACTAATCAAGGGTAAATCATCTTTTATCAGTACTAATCATCGATTGGGTCGACTACCTCTATTTCTATAATAAATGTTATATCATGTAATTAACAGGTAATTTCCTCTAATATTTGCTAATTATCATGTTCTCCTAATTATATTTGGTATCCTATACAAACCCTATCAAATTGATTCTTATATATATTTGGACCTATAAATAGTGAAAAGCTGATTACATCAATCAATTAATACTATGTAATGGTAATTTATATAATAAAATAAATTTAAAAAAACATAGTTATAATAAAATAGTGAGTGAACTGAGGACACTTGAACTAGTTTCAATTCTTGATAAGTGAAACAAACACAGAAAGGGAGATATAATAGAGAAATCAATTTCACACATACAATAAAGTTCCAACCTTTTTATTACGAAAACAAAAACAAAAAAGAAAAGTGTTTTGGGTTTGAGTGATGATAACAGTAAAAATTGTATTACTAATATCAAAGTCAAATTATAATCCAAACATTCTTACCTAGTATAAAAACACATGAGTGATTAAAGCAACCCCTATTCATAGCTGATTTTTTATTTTTGAAATACAAACATGGCTGATTTTATTCCTCCCTAGTGTAGTACAGCTTTGACTTCACTAGTGCATGCAGTATATAAAAAGCTTACAAAACAAAGTACAAACAGAGTACAAATATTTAAAAAAATTACAAAACATAGAGCACCACGCAAAACCAATCGTGAATAAGCAGAAATTATAAACTATTTAATCCAAATCCTAACATAAAAAACTATATCATACAAAAATCACAGCAACTCAGTATATTGTTTGATTATAATAAACAATTAATAGAAGCAAGAAAGGGGAAAAAGAAAAAGACATACCAATGAAACTAGGGTTTTGAAAGTCTTGAAAAATTGTTGAGGTGAATGAGAGACAATTTATGAAGGTGAGTATTTTTACTGATCACTTAAAAGTCTATCATATGAAAAATTTCACAGAAGTCATGAATATTTTTAATGCACCTAAATTTTTATAAACTCTTTAAAAGTTTATATTGAATACCTCATGATTTTTATGTACTTTTTTTAAAGTCTATAAAAATCTATATTGAATATCTCATGACTTCTATACACTTTTTTAAAGTCTATAAAAGTCTATATTAAATACCTTATGACTTTTATAGAGTTTTTGAAAGTTATAATTAAATACACCCAAACTTTTTAAATCTATAAAAGTCCATAAAAGTTATTTAAAATCAGGGAGGTGTATTCAATCATGAATATAAAAAAATTTCATAACTTTCATAAACTTTTTTTAGTGAATGACTTTTGCAGAATTTCATAAATTTTTAATAACTTCACAAATTTATGAAGAACTTTCAGAGACTTTTATAAATTTTTTTTAAAAAACTTTCATTAACTTGTATAAATTGTTATAGACTTCTAAAAAAATAATATCAAAAACTTTCATAGACTTCCAATATATTTTCATAAACATTAATAAACTTTCACTAATTAATATAATATAAGTTAATAAAATTATATTCATCATATCAATAATTGATTAAAAAATATGGTACATAAAATAAAAGTATAGTCTATTTCAAAATAATAATAATAATAATAATAATAATAATAATATAGTTACATCAACTACATAAATAGATAACCAAAATATCAAATATTTTAAGTATTTCATTATTCAATTTATATTTTCTATGAAAAATAAAATCTTTAATGTCCGTTATTATTAATAACTTCAACATTGTTCCACATACTAATAGCTATAACAGCCCTCCATTCACTACCATACTCTTTTTGTTGTTCTTGAGCCTCAAGAAATGAGTTAAAATCGTTGTCTATATTAAATAGTAATAATAATTAAGATAAAGAAGATTCATAGATATTAATAAATTTTTATAGATTTTCATTTATTTCTAAAATAAAAATATAATCCTTTAACAAACTTGAACAAATTATATACGTAGTAAATTATATTTTTCAACTCAATGAAAATATTTTCTTTTGACATAATGTAAATAAACAGATGGAAAACAACTATCAAAACTCATGTTTTACAAAATTCAAGCTGATTAATTTTATGATATTTTATAAATATTAAAATTGATTACTGTACCCCAAATATTAACTAATCAAAAGTAATATGAATAAAAGTTGAAAAAAAAATACCACGGGTATAAATATAATTAAATAATTAAATTTAAAATTTTAATTTTCTTAATTAACTACTAGCTAAAAAATCACAAAATATTAATTTTTTTTAATTTGAAATAGAGTTTTTTCCTTTTATTTTGTAATATAAAAATAAAGATACCAATTTTAAAGCAATGAGATTTTTCATTTATACAATTTGAGTTCTATTTTCATTATTTGTACACAAGAAATTTTAAACTATTAGTTTATAATATAATTGTTAATAATAGTTGTATTGTTTATTATAAGAATAATGAGATGATTTTGATTAATATCCATCTAATTTTTTATTTATATAAATATAAATTATAAGATTTTTTTTTTTAAAATATTTATTTTGACAAAATCTAACTCCTCAATTTTGATTTAAATTTGAAATCTTTTATAAAATAATAAATTGATGTCCTTTGGAAAAGAAGAGATTTAATAAGATTTAAAAACTAAAAAGCTAACAATTTGAACATAGGAAGATAAATATTGACCATTATAATTCACAATAAAATAGGAGTGAAATATATATATGTGTGTTAATTAAGAAAATTAATATTTGATGATTTTTTAGCTAGTGGTTAATTAAGAAAATTAAAATTTTAAATTTAATTATATTTATATTTGTGATTTTTTTTTTCAATTTTTATGCATATTACTTTTGATTATTTAATATTTGGGATATGATAATCAATTTTAATATTTGTAAAATATTATAAAATTAATCAATTTGAATTTTGTAAAAAATTAGTTTTGATAGTTGTTTTCCACCTATTTATTTACGTTATGTCAAAAGAAAAATATTTTCATTGAGATAAAAAATATAACTTATAAAGTGTATAATTTACACAAGTTTGTTAAAAGAATATATTTTTATTTTAGAAGTAAATGAAAATCTATAAAAGTTTATTAATATTTATGAATCTTCTTCATCTTAATCATCATTACTAGTTAATGTAGACGATAATTTCAACTCATTTTTTGAGACTTAAGAACAAAAAAGAGAACATGCTAATGAATGAAATACTATTATAACTGCTGATAAGTAGAATAAAGTTGAGATTATTTACAATAATGGACATTAAAGATTTTATTTTTCATAAAAGATATAAATTGAATCATAAAATACTTGAAATATTTGATATTTTGGTTATCTGTTTATGTAGCTAAGGTGACTATACTTTTCTTATTATTATTATTTTGAAATAGACTATACTTATATTTTATGTATCATATTTTTTAATCAATTATCGACATGATGAATATAATTTTACTAACTTATAAAGTAAATATTATATCAATTAGTGAAAGTTTATTAATATCTATGAAAGTCTATTGGAAGTCTATGAAAATTTTTTATATTAGTTTTTTTAGAAGTCTATAATAATTTATACAAGTTAATGAAAGTTTTTTAAAAAGAATTTATAAAAGTCTCTAAAAGTTTTTCATAAATTTGTGAAATCATTAAAAGTTTATGAAAATCTATAAAAGTCATTCACTAAAAGAAGTCTATGAAAGTTTTTTATAGTCATGATTGAATACACCCTCATTAGTTTGGAGGGGCCATTTATTATGAAGACAATTTTGAGAGGGGCCAAATTGCGAGATTTTCAAAATATGAAGGTAAATTCATACTTTTTTAAAATATAACTTCAAAAAAAATAAAAATTTGAGGAAAGAAGGTCCATCCAGCCTCTCCCTCATTCATCACATGATTATAATGGAAATTATTAAATATTTATATTTGAGTTCAAGTCATATGATAAGTGCATTAATCTTAAACGTAATAGGGGTTAGAATACTTAAATATTGTTGTTTAATAATTTCTTATTAGATTACTTTTTGGTCTAAGACAATGAGTTGGAAGAACACACTAATAGGTTTTAAGAAGGCAATCAGAGGAAGAAACGGAAAAAGTATTAGAAAAATAAAAAATACTACGATAAAAGGGTGAAAATACTACGATATGAATGATCCCAAAAACTTGAAGTATTCAAATCGTTGCTAATTGCTCATACTATTCAAAAACCTATGCAATTTGTTTAAACCCCACAATCAAATTAAATGTCAAGTGGCACTTCAATTTGGAGTGAGAAATCTGTACAGGGAGAGCAAAAATCGAAGCCCAAGTAATTTGTAATGAGTGAAAAACAAAACCACAATCTTTGGACTTCTGGTGAGACTTAGATTGGGCTTGGGCTTCAGGCAAATTTCATTTGAAAATTAAGTCCAACAATTCATAGAACAACTAAATGAATTGAGTAGTGATATTTTGAGATAGTTTGACAATAAACTCCTCACATTCACAAGTTAGGACCATGAATTTAAATTATCTCTTTCTCTATATATATAGAGACAGAGAGAACGAGATATAATTTAAATTCATGGTTCTAATTTGTGAGTGTTAGGAATATACTATTAAACTATCTCAACGTTTTCCAGTTGTATAATATTCATAAATATTTATTAGTCATTAAATTATAATCTAAGGATTGGTAGGAATATTTCCTTTTGAAATGTCATATGCAAAAATCATTTTAATTTTTTCCCCTTTTAATCCATACTTGTACAACTACTTATTAACTAGAACAACAAACTCAATAAAACATGGAAGTTACCACTAAAATTAAATCACAACATACAATACAAATCACACCTAAAAGAAATCAACTAACTATATATGCACGCGCGGTAGAAAACACTTACCACTCGATAATATATTCTCCAAAAAGATACAAAGATAAAAAGAGAAAATGTAAAAAAGAGATTATAGTTTTTAAATTAATTGTCAATTTAATGTCTACATGAAATTGGGCATGAATTTAATACCATAGACGACAAACATGTTAGTCTAATTTAAATCCTACTTCCAATTCCAATTACTAAAGGAATTATCACCGTATTCGGATTTCAAGAATTAATTGTGGTAGTAAATGTAAGAATATAAATATAACCGAGGTATGAAAACTCTGTCTTTAGAGAGAGAAAAAACTCTCCCACCCTTAGAGAGAGAAAACTTTGTCGAAGCCAGGAAAGAGAGTGAAAACTTTGTCTCTCTTTTCTGGCTAGAGTAGGGTATATCTTTAGTATTCTCTTGTTGCTCTCCTTCTCTGATCCTTGCTACTTTCTTTTTCTTATGGTTTCTCGTCGGTGTCTGTTTGGCTTTAGGGCTTTTAGGGCTAGATCCAGTTGATAACTAGATCTAGCTCTAAAAGCCCTATTGCTTTGTTTTGTTTGTATATCTTACAGGTGGTTGATGAAAATCAATGAGTGCATGCCTCATTGGTGATTAAAGTAAGTGATGGTTTGTGGAGATATTCAATTGGAGTTTGGTGTTGCAATCAAAGATTTCATGGTACTTCTAGGAAATTTTATTCAAGTTCAGGAAGACGTTCTGATTACTGTAGAGGATCCCCGTCTGGTGCGCCATGCCCTTTCTCCAGATAGTCATCCTTTGTTGCTATCTTTTGGATTCTGGAGGTTGTCCTGTATAAGTTTGTTTGGGGTGCTACTGATTTTTATTCTTGTATTGTTCTTCGTTTAACTTGTGGTTGATGTTTGTGGTTGGCTGGATCTAGTATTGCCTGACCATTCCTATGTATGAGAATGGCCTGGTATTCCAATTGGCCTTCCCTACTTGATCCTTTAAATGGGACAAGCTATGATATTTTTATGCTTTTATGGTAGCCCCAAATTTGACTAATTTTAAGGTTGTAATCTTTGTGGTTCTCAAATTTGGGATAATTGTTATAAATTGCCGGTATGTGAAATATATATGTATATATATAACACCATTAACCACTCAGTTTGACAATTGGAATTGTGAATCGTATTGGCCTAGTCCATTCGGCCTTTGAGATTACATTTGAAATTGGGTACAAATTTAATACCATGTATCCAACATTTATGTTAGTCTAATTCCAGTCTTTGTCCCGATTTCGGTTGCTAAATGAATTATCACATCACATATGAGATTTGAACTAATTGTGATAGTAAATGTAAGTATATAACCACTCTATCTGTTTAGTGGTCGGAATTGTTACTGGAATTAATTAACCCAGCCTATTTGGCCTTCGAGATCCATTTTACCTTAAATGAATGTTTTTCTTCTACCATAGTGGGACTAATTGTCTATGTGAAATTGAGTACAAATTTAATGCCATATTGCTAAAAAACCTGTTAGTCTAATTCAAGTCCTATTTCCAATTCCAGCAACTAAATATGTAAATTAGCACATCATATTTGGGATTTGAACGAAATTGTAATAGTAAACATAAGAATAAACTACATTGATGAGTAATACTCAAATTAGTGCCTAAATTTGATATCTAAATGATGTCAATTTAAAAATATAGCAGGACCAACCAATTGAATTCATCCGTTTCAATTGGTTTGTCCTCCTACCATATTATTTGGATATCAAATTTGCACACTAATATAGACAAGTGAAATTATTGATAAAAAATTTTCAAAAAAAAAAAAATATTGATAAATAAACTATTCTATTCGGTGCTCTGGATTGTGACTAGAATTGGCCCACCCTATTTGATCCCTGGAGATTACATGTATAAAGATCCATATTCCAGTCCCAGATTTTTGTTGGCTAATAGTTAATCTTTTAAGCGATGGAAATGTCGAAGTTAGGGAAAAGGTATCTGGGGCCATTGCTCAGTTAAGTTATGATGAAGCAGACCGAGTAGCACTCGCTGATGCAGGGGCAGTGCCCCTTATGCTTGACTTATTGCACGATGAATCAGAAGAGCTGAGAGATAATGCTGCTGTGGCTCTCGTAAACTTTTCTGAAGATCCTTCTCAGCGTGAGAGAATATCTGATGCGATTGATGATCAGTCATTTCAGAGTATGCAAGATAGGATGATCAGACTTCGTGCTTCTGATGAGCAGATGGTTAGGTCCATGCAACGGATGAGTATTGAGCAACTTACTTCGGACCCTTATCTTGTCTAATGGTTTTCTTTTACCTCTTCATTAGTTGTTCTTTTCAAAATGTGTGCATATTATCTAAAACAAAAATTCTGCCTGCCGGCATTTATAGTTGATGATGTTGTTTGGTCGTTTGAACCAAGTACCTCTGCATATCCTATACTGGTGTTGCTCGGGATTCTCATGCCTCATTTGTAAATTATAGGGAACAGGATATAGATTTTTTTTTTTTAATATGATAATACCAATCAAATTTATTAACTTTCTTCGTATTCTAATATTCATTTCATCGTAAAGTTTTCCTCTTGTTTTGCCTGAACTTGGTTGTAATTTCTCTCTGCTGGAACATTGAGGGTCAAACAGGAAGTGCATGCATCGCGGCTGCCCGATTTTCCTCTTTTGTCAGCCCTTGAGAAAATGGAAAATGTTAATGAGAAGAACAAGCTACAACATAAGTTATGCTATTTATGCTTGTGCTGCATGGTCCTAATTTGCTCAAGTGATCTTTGAAATTTCAATTTTCTTTTTAAAGCAATTGTTTCTGTTGCTTGAGCTATCTATAAATAAGATGGTGGAACAGAAGAGAAAAAAACTCGACATGTTGTCCTCCTGTTCAAAGTATTGATAATATAGTGTTGAAAAAAATAAGCAACAGGAACAGAGAAACAAAAAAACAGAGCAAAATAAAAGATAAAGCTGCTATGCTTTTATTACTCTCATACATAAAAACAAATGAGAAGTGCCTATATATATAGGCTTACATTGAAACATAAAACTCGGTCAAACGACCTACCACTAAGCTATTTATTCGTAACTATACTTAAGTTGCTGAAACAAAGGAAACAAATTAACAAACCCAAAATACTCGGTCAAACCAAGTGACGTGTACTACTTTTGAATCACTTTTCAACACTCCCCCTTGATTCAAAGTTGCAAACTCCAAGTTGATCTCTGAAGAACTCGTGCTTAGCTTGCGGAAGCGATTTTGTGAAGATATCTGCAACTTGCTCACTTGTATCACAAGCCTTCAAAGTAATTTCTCCAGTGGATACAAGACTTCGAATATAGTGATAACGGATGTCAATGTGCTTGGTCCTACTATGAAATGCTGGGTTCCTTGTCATTGCAATAGTTGATCTATTGTCACAAAAGATCTCCGTTGCTCCAATTTGCTTCTGATTGAAATCTGCAAGAAGTCTCCTTAGCCAAACTGCTTGACAAGCTGAAGAAGTTGCTGCAATATACTCAGCTTCTGAAGTTGATAAGGCCACCACTTCCTGCTTCTTTGAACACCATGAAATAACTCCAGAACCAAGATTAAACAAGAAACCAGAAGTGCTTTTTCTATCATCAATGCTACCTGCCCAATCACTGTCCGTAAAGCCAATTAATTTGAAACTTGATACTTTACAATACCAAATTCCATGGTCTATTGTTCCTGCAATATATCTCAATATTCTCTTTGCAGCTCCAAGATGAAGCTTGCTTGGATTGTGCATAAATCTAGACACAACTCCAACAGAAAAAGAAATATCTGGCCTTGTATGAGACAAATAGTTTAAGCCACCAACAATACTTCTAAAATATGTTGCATTTGCCATTTCAGCACCATCATCACGACATAACTTCTCATTAACATTCATAGGTGTGACAGCAACTTTACAATTTACCATATTAAATTTTTTCAAAAGATCCATTGCATATTTTCTTTGTGAAATAAATATCCCATCAACACCTTGTTTCACCTCAAGACCAAGAAAATAGTGCAACAGGCCCAAATCAGACATCTCAAACTTCTTAATCATGCAATCTTTAAATCCAGCAACAATAGACTCATTTGAACCCATATAAATCATATCATCAACATAAAGACATACCACCAAAAAATCATTTTTACCTTCTTGTTTTAGATAAAGAGTGGGCTCATTATTACTCCTTTCAAAACTATTCTCCCGAAAATATGAATCGATTTTGAAGTACCACGCTCGGGGTGCTTGCTTTAAGCCATAAAGTGCCTTTTTCAACCTGTAAACTTTTTCTTCTTTGCCGTTAATTACAAAACCTTCAGGCTGTGAGACATAAACTTCCTCTTCCAAGTCACCGTTCAAAAAAGCAGATTTTACATCAAATTGGTACACTGGCCAATTTAATTGAGCAGCTAATGCTAAAAAAGTTCTCACCGTTTCAAAGCGGGCAACAGGAGAAAATGTTTCTTCAAAATCGATACCTTGCTGTTGCGAATAACCCTTTACTACCAGCCTTGCCTTGTGTTTTTGGATGCTCCCATTTGCATGATACTTGGTTTTAAACACCCATTTGAGCCCAATAGCATTCTTTCCTTCTGGCAGGTCCACCAAATCCCAGGTCAGATTTTTCTGAATAGCTAACAGCTCCTCTTCCATAGCTTTGCACCATTTGTTTTCTTTTGCAGCTTCTTCAAAGCAAATAGGATCTGAAACAAGCAAAGCAAAGGTACAAGAATCATAAATTTCCTGCACAGATCTAAATTTCCTTGGAGGAGTATCACATGATAAGCTTGAAGATGATGAATCATTGCTTGTAGAAGCAGATAGAGTGCTACTTCCAGAAGTAGAGGAACCAGAGATTGTTGGTGTTAGATCCTGCGATGGTGCAACATTGTCTTCCAACACTTGAATTTGTTGCTGCTCATTTTCTTCACTCCAAACCCAACTTGCATCTTCATTAAATACTACGTCCCTACTGATGGTAATTTTACCACTAGTAGGATTATATAGCTTATATGCTTTGGATTGAGAACAATAACCAACAAAGATATATTTCTCAGATTTTCCATCAAATTTATGAGAATAAGTTTTGACCAAAGCATAAGCTATACAACCAAAAACTCTTAAGTGGCTTACTGTTGGTCTTCTACCCGTCCAAGCCTCAAATGGTGTTTGATTACGAACAGCTCTTGTTGGGGACAAATTGAGAAGGTATACTGTTGTTGCAACAGCTTCTGCCCAAAAATAAATAGGAAGACCTTTTGCTTGCATCATGCTTCTGGCTAGCTCCACTACCGTTCTGTTTTTCCTTTCAGCTACACCGTTCTGTTCTGGTGTATATGGTGCTGTAAGCTCCCTGCAAATTCCATTTTCCTCACAAAAAACATTAAAATCAGTTGAAACAAATTCACCTCCTCTATCTGTTCGTAGTGTCTTTATTAAAAGACCACTTTTTCTTTCCACAAGTGCTTTGAACTTCTTGAACCTGTCAAAAGCTTCAGACTTGTTTTCAAGGAAGTAAACCCAACTCATGCGGCTGTAATCATCTGTAAACAACAAAAAATATCGGCTACCACCAAGAGATTCAATGTTCATAGATCCACACAAATCTGCATGCACCAACTCAAGACATTTAGAGGCTCTCCAAGCCTTTCCTACGGGAAAAGGTCTTTTACTTTGCTTTCCAAAAATACAACCTTCACAAAAGCCAAGACTCCCAAGTTTCGGTAACCCAAAAACCATTTCCTTTTGACTCAACAAATTCAACCCATTAATATTCAAGTGCCCATAACGTAAATGCCATAATCTAGTCTCACTATCACCATTAGCAACCATAGCACACTTCTCAACCATTGAAACTTCCAATGGAAACATTTTATTGTTAGCCATTGGAACTTTAGTAATGATTTGCCCAGTGTTTTTATCTCTAATATTACAACATCCATCATCAAACAAAATTGAATATCCACTAGTCATTAATTGCCCAATGCTAAGCAAATTATGAGAAAGACTAGGAACGAGCATAACATCTTGTAAAATCTTGGCATTACCTTGACTGGTTGTAATACTAACGGTACCTTTGCCTTCAACCTGAATCTTCTTGTTATCTCCTAGTGTCACCTCTGATTTTCTGGACTCATCAAGCTCCTTAAATAGTGACCTTGTTCCAGACATATGATTGGAACAGCCGCTGTCCAAAAACCAAACATTGTTAGACTTTTCTTTTTCACAAAAAAGGGCCATAAACAGCTTACTTTCTTCATCTGCTTTCTCTGCAAAACTTGCTTGATTATTCTCATCCTTTTGCTTTTGCCAACAATAAGCTTCTTTGTGACCAGGTTTTTTACAGTAGTGACATTGAAAGGTCCTATTCTGCCTCTCTTCATTGGAAGATTCTTTGCCTCGACCTCTTCCTTGGCTTCTACCATGACCTCTTCCACGAAAACCACCTCTGCCACGACCACGACTTGCTGTTTTTTCCATTTTTTTCTTTTGAATGGACTCCCCCTTCACTTGAAACGCTTTTTCTTCACTCTTTTCATTTGACCTGAGCAACCTTTCTTCATGGGCTTGCAAAGAACTCATTAGTTCATCAAATGAATAATCTGATAAATCATGGGCTTCCTCAATTGCAGCAACAATATGTTCAAACTTTGGAGTAAGACTTCTTAGAACTTTTGCAACAACAGTTTCTTCAGAAATATCTTCTCCATATGATTTCATTTGATTAACAAGAGAAGAAACTCTAGATAAATAAGTTTGAACAGATTCATTGCTTTTCATAGATAAGGTTTCAAAGTCACGTCGGTAAGTCTGCAACTTAACGGTAATTACCTTTGAGGAACCTTGAAACTCCTTCTTCAAAATCTGCCAGGCCTCCAATGACGTTGTTGCTGCTGCAATTCTTGAGAAAATAGTTTCATGGACTGCTTGTTGAATGAAGAACAAAGCTTTGGCATCCTTCTTTTTTGTTTCTTTCAATTTCTTTGCTTCCTCTTCATCTGGATCAGTTATATCCACAAAGCCATATTCCACTAGGTCCCAAAGTTCTTGAGACATGAAAAGAGTCTTCATCTTAATACTCCAAAACTCATATTTTTCACCCGTGAAAATTGGTATGAGTGGCTGTGAAGAAGATGAAATGGTAGTTGCTGCCATTTCTGCTTTTGCTCTTATACACCCTCACGTGTTTCCCTCTCTATTCTTATTTTTTTCTTCAAACACTCTGAAAACAAAAACAGCTTTTTCAACAAAAAAATGTTTCACTCAGATGCCCAATGAACCAACCGGGCTCTGATACCAAAAATGTTGAAAAAAATAAGCAACAGGAACAGAGAAACAAAAAAACAGAGCAAAATAAAAGATAAAGCTGCTATGCTTTTATTACTCTCATACATAAAAACAAATGAGAAGTGCCTATATATATAGGCTTACATTGAAACATAAAACTCGGTCAAACGACCTACCACTAAGCTATTTATTCGTAACTATACTTAAGTTGCTGAAACAAAGGAAACAAATTAACAAACCCAAAATACTCGGTCAAACCAAGTGACGTGTACTACTTTTGAATCACTTTTCAACATATAGATTGAAGTGTTTGCTTATGTCTTGCTTTCTGACTTGTTTTGGCTCCTTCATTACAGTATAATAGAGTGTCAAAGAGAAGGGCTTTAATTTTATTTATTTCAGCTGCACATTACAAAATGAGAAGTGTTTCTAACTATTTGCATTGATTTTGTTCGCTTTCGAAATGCTCCAAAACATGCTATACTTTTAGAAGAACAGAACCATCATCTGCACAAATTACAGGTACACGGAAAAACAATGACGGCGGCACAGGAGAGGGTTGATGTGAAGATGAGAATTTGAAGTTTGATCAACTTCACATGATGTTGCAAGTGGTTTGAATAAGGATCTTCATAAGCAACTTTATGCAATTGATACTTGCATGAATATGATGATGGAGATGGAGAAACAGTTGTGGATCTTCTTGGTGGGGATGGAGTTGGTTTTGGTTTTCTATCTTCAACTTATTTCCTCCACTTCTGCTGCGCTAACCAAGTCTGCAAAGCCAAGTTTCTTGGTCATGTGTTTGGTCAAGGTAGCTGCATCAACTCCGTCACCTGTTACCACCACTCTGTCCTCCTTCTCATCCCCTTCCAATGTCACTGACATCTCACCCACATCATTACAAAATTTTTGAGAAACATCGAAAATGGACAAATTAGATTACATTTTATTCAACTTTATAGTTGAAATTCAATGGCCGGATGCATCTAACATAGAAGATTAAGTCTAGTAGAATTTCATCATCTTAAAACTAACCGTCTACCCCTTAATGTGCACTGCTGGTAGAGAATGTTTATTTAGTCTTTGGTAATAATTTAAGTATGAATCATCTCATCATAGTTGGTATTTAAAAAAAAAAAAAAAATACTAACGATTTGTACCGGCTGCTCTCTCCATTGCCTTGGACCGCCATTTGTCGCATCCAACTTGCAACTTGATCACTATCTTTTGCTGCACCATTGAATCAAATTAGAAATTCTATTTCAATAATAATAATAATAAATAAATAACAATTCAAAATTTAGTAGTCCAAATGTGCACCACACATGTTAACAAGACAACATCAGTCACTTGCACTACTCAAGCCTGAAAGTGCGACAATGAATTAAAGAGCTAATGCGTTGTTTCAAGTTGTAACTACTTTGCATGAAAAAAATAGATGCCATGAAGGAGATACTTCTTGTTTTAAAGTTAAATAACTCACCTTCATAGCTACAAATGAGTTAAATAACTCACCTAGAATTGCATAGCTAGAGTCCCATATTATATTTGTATATCGTCCCATGCTATGAATTAATCTATTGCATAGCTAGAGTCCCATATTATATTATATTTAGTCCCATATTATGAATTAATCTATTCGACATTAATTCTTATGTTTTCATTTTAATAAATTCTATGAAGAAAGTAAAAACTCTAAAAGCTCTTCTAATATAAAACAACTAAAGGATTTATATGATCTAAAGAGCCTTTTTAATTGATAGACAAATAATTAACAATTTTTCTTTGAAACACTATTAATTAAGCTGAAGGAATTTATAATAAGACCCTTCAACCCCCTATGGAGAAAAAGAAGCTCCATTGGAAACGATCTACAAAGAGCAACTTTAAAGCCATGATTATTGACTCGATTATCGAGTCATATATTAAATTATTGATTTTTCGCCACAAACAAGACATTAAAACCTCTGATTCTCGCTTTTAATTCTTTCAAGTTTAATAGTATAAAAAAATTTTATATTTTGATGACAGCCTCATGGAATTTTACTAAGGAAAAAGAGATTTGCATGCGTGGTAACAAACACAATCTTCAGCAAGTTAAGGAATGATATCAACCAAGATCATGCAGAAATAACCAACTTTTTCTTGATGTCCAATCTTGAGACACAAACATGCCTAATTAGTACAAACAGGATCCATAATATATATACTAAGATATATGAAATGAAATATTCTTCAATGCCTTATCGCTTGGCCCAGTAATGATACATTATATGGTATTAATGACCAATCACATGTAATACTTGTATTGACTCAGAAATAAAAAAGTTTTTCTCATTTCCAACACGTGCTTTAGAAACACAGGATCCACAAGATTATACATCACTCTCTTGCTTATAATTGCGCTACAAATTTGGAACTCGGAACTAGAATCTTTCTCAAGCTCTTAAACATTATACCCTTAACAGGAAACATTATTAAATGCAAATATATATATATATATATAAACTTTTGTATTGCTCAACGGGAGAAAAAAATGGACAGAATTTTCACAACAAATCTAAAACAAATCCTAGACTTTATTTTGTATCTTGGTTTCTCTTTATACAATAACTGATCATAATTCCGAAAAATTTGCTATCAATATATCTTCTTAATTATAGAAATGATATTTTACTTGGCATAAGAATCCTCATGATATGGTCCATATTCAATTTTTCCTCTGATTGTGTTTTGTTGATTACTTATTTCCTTGTATATGTATCTCATATCATACTTATGTATATATATGACAGATTAATGAATACAATATTTTCTGAGCTTCTTATATCAATAATTATGTCACATTAATAACATACTTTTTAATTAGTTTTAGCATTTAATGGTTTGTTCAAAGGCTTCTCAATCAAGATCCATATATATATATATATATATAATATATATCTCAACTTTTATTGCCTTTTAGAAGAAGATCAAGCTACAACCCTATAAATTGCATACCCTAATGTTGCATATACACTTTAACAAACCTTTTCTATTCTTTTTATTTCGAACAGCATATCCATATCCTTGTCCCTTCTACTGACAAAATATCTGTTGGAGTGGTATAGAAATCGTGACAGCTTCTTTTATTGTAGACATCAAAATGTTCTTTTCAAGTTCAGAAGCCAAAATGGTTAGACTGCCATTCTCAAAAAATATATATTTCGGTATTCTTGTGTTATTTTGCCCTTCTTTTAAGGATTCTATTTCTTTTCCTTTCTGTTAACATGGTAGATATGTTTATGCAGACCTGTGGCCTGAAGGTGGATACCAATGATCCTGCATGGTACAAGTCCCTTACCAAAGTTTTGAGCAAAATTAAGGGTATCCTTGTTCTTTTCTATTCAAGTTATTCTACATATACTTTGTTATTTAGGGTCCTTTTAACCTGTGCGCTGTATACTTTGTATTGCATGAACATATAATAAGGGAGAGACTATTAGCATCAATAGTTTATGATTTGTTAAAAAATAGAACAATTTTTTTTTTTTTTTTGAATTTTTAGGGACAAGTTGGTCGACTTCATTGATTGATTTACAATTTGTTAATGTGTAATATATGTATTGCAGGAGCATCGTACACCATTAATGTAGAGGAAGGAATGGCATATATAACAGGAAGAGCAGACCCACCACCCTCCTCAAGGAATGACAATGGAACAACCAGGCTACAATTGGCACAACCACCACCCTCCTCCTCCTCCTCTTCATCATCATCATAGGCTTCCTTACTATCAGGACCCTCATAACGAATATTCGCATTATGGTTATTGGCATATGTGAGCGAACAACAACACTTAGTGTTTTTGTTTTCCTTGTTTTTGGATTGAAGTAATATGGAGAGGGCTTACGGCATAGTGTTGCATCTGGTTTTTCAAAGATGTACGACACTATGGTCCTCCCATTGTCTTTTGGATTTGTTTTGGAAGTGAGAGGTGCACATATTATTATTATTTAGATGCACCATATATGTTTTTATTTTCCTTTTTTGTACAAGTCCTTGTTTGTTTTGGGGGACTTGTAAGTTGCATGAGGTTTTTTGGCCGAGACATAAAGTTTATGGATGATTGGAATAATGGAATTTTCCTATTATATTTGCAGTTATCAGATTGTTCTGTCATGAGTTCTATCTATCTTCATACACAATAAATATTGCTCTTCCTTCATAGGTCCTTAAAAACACAGTTTTAGAGGGCATTTTTATTGCAAAATTTGTCACATGGCCAAATCAGAATAAGAGATGCAGTATGCATAGAATATACGTATGGTAGATTCTCTCTACAGATAGATAGAGCGAGGTATTTAAATGGTTGATAAAATTTACCATATGATAAAACCGGAGTAGGAGATACATCATGCATCGAATGTATCGTAGATTCTTTCTATGGATAGACAGAATGAGAGAATTAAAATTGCTCCTAAAATGGTCTTACAATTTGACATGCAATATGCATCAATCAATGCCACAACCACAACAACACTTAAAATTCAACATCAATACAAAATTCTGTAGTTGTGATCATAAACAAATGGATACCACTGAAACTGGCATGAAGATGCTTCTGGATCTTTCTTCTCTTTCGTTTCTTCATTTTCTTTCTTTTCCTCCTTCACTTCTCCAACGCTTATCAGCTCTGCATGGCCTATTTTCTTCCTCAAACGTGAGGTGAGGGTGACTGCATCAACTCCATCTCCAATCACCACCAACTTGTCCTTTTCTTTCTCTTCCCATGCCACTGACATTACACCTACACCATTACAATATCACACGGCATGTTAAAATATAAAAAATGTCAAGATCAAGTTGCACCCTCCAAGACACTGTCCTGGTGCGAAGTATATATATAATTTATCCTAATTACAATCACACAACTTCTCAACACATCAAAAATGGGCGGATACCGCACTTACCATCAGCAACAGCAGCTTTCTTCATGGCCTTGGAGCGGCCTTTGTCACAGCATACTTGCACCTTAATAACTATCTTTTGCTGCACCATTAAACCAAATCACAAAGCATATCGCATATAAACTAGTTGTACAAGAGATAGATACATATTGATGTTTTCAAGATCGACTATAAACATAGATATAACTATAGCTTACCATCATATTTTCCAGACACCAACAAAATCTTGCAATCACTGTATATGTTTTAGAGTTGACAATGATAACTAACTGGGATGGATCCTATATACGTGTAGTGTTAACGAGTGGGAACCGTGTACAGGTAAAGCTGCACATGATAAAATGACTCGGTGTGGAATATTATCTCGGAGCCAGATTTTATGGGATCACACCTATTTTACTATTATATTTGTCTACTATGTAACATGTGTACCTCACTAATGTACTACATCAAGTCAGTTGTACAATCTTAAGTCAACCATAAAAAAATACCAAATCACAAAAAAACAAAAAAAAAAACTGTTATTTCTATCAAATAACGCGTTAAGCTACATGTGCCCCAACAAGTAGTAGTTAATTTAGTTATATATATATTTATTTATTTATATAAGACAACGAATAACATATATGATACATGGTAGGGTTCAGGCACCACGGTGCATATATAATTAGCACCTTCATAGAGAAGTAACATATTGTATAATTGTCCAAGTTTAGTGTCAACGCTCATAACAAGAATATAGAAGGCTTGGACACTATACCGATGTGATACTATTCCATGACTAATTCCAGAAATTCATGTGGGATAATAATAAGCTTAATTTAGATATGTTGTAACTTATTCCGCACCTGTCCTTATATAATGATCAGGTGTGAAATTTTGTACATTATTTCATGCGAAATTTAAATATATAAAGTGCAAGCGTTGTTTGGTTTGCAAGTTGAAAGATGAAATTAACAATGCTTGTGGTTGAAGATGATGATCACAGCTACGTGGTTGTATGATATAAGAAATGATGCAAATAATGATGTCAGTTGTAGAGAAACTGCTGGCAGCCTGGCACCTTGTTTTATCAACGTCATTTGATCCTTTTTATGTAATTTTCTATTGTTGTTTGTGATTTCATTTGATCCTATTATGTTTTTTTTTTTTTTTATAATTTTTTTGTGAAATTTGTACATTCATGTTAACATTTCATTTCTAGCTTCTTCAACATTCACGTGATATTTTATATTAAACGTATTACGTACAACATCCCACATTTATGGAAGCAAAATTGTAAACAAGTTTCAGACATTTTATATATACAAAAATGCATGAAATGTTCTGCAAAAGTGATTATTGTGAATAATTTGCTTCTAAAGCTCTTATAACACTCTATGTGAAAGCATTAAAAACCAAATTAAATAAATTTGTTTATCAACTTACAACAAAAATGAATTGATTTAAATAAAAGAATAGTGTACCTAGACCAATTTTCTTTCAAAATCTAAGAGCATCTCCAATGCAAATATGAATTGTTTTTCACAATCCATTACTATATCATTAATGTTCAAGGAATTGTTTCCTATGTGGTATTGAATAGCAATCGATAGACATTGAAATTACAAAATATTCTCCAATGCTTCCACTCAAGATGAGATATGGATTTAGAGGTGGAGAGAAGAAGATGTGAGTTGAGAGAGAGAGAAGAGAAGTTGTATTTAATGATTTGCTAAGTCAACTATTAGAGGTCTGTTTATCAGATTCTCTATAAATAGAGATCTTCACAATGTTTACTTTTTTTATTTTTTTGTCAACTCAGTTTGATAGTGAAAATTGACATCTGTATTGGAGAGATCATTTTTCATACAATCCTATATGACATCTCATTTTTCTACAATCTATACTAGCATTGGAGATGTTTTAACTTTTTCTTCCAAAATTTGTTCTCTGAAAAATTTTGAACTTTTTTTTTTTCAAATTTCAATTGTTTTTGAGAGGTTAAATCCGTCACAACGAAGTTAGACTACCATATTGTATCAGGAAGAAGAGATAATTTTGAACCTTGTTTATGGCGGTGACCTTTGTATTGGATGTGTCAGTGCACAATGAACCAGTACAAGTTCACTACAATGCATTTATTACTAAAGCTCTCTAAAACAAATTCATTTAGATGGTGGGTTTCAACCAACCATGAGTTCACAAAATACAAATTTTATTGACCATTTTTTTTTTTGTTGCAAATTGTGTTGGTTTAGAGAGAGCGAGAGAGAGAGATGCTCCGTTGGAAGGTCAGCGTAGCCGTACAGAACACTGGAGAAGGGAGAGTCATAACTCAAAACACTGAATCTTGGGTGTCAACGAAGGGGAGAGACTGAGTCACCATCGGTCACGAGACAAGCTTGACGGTGTTGAAGGGTGGCAAGGTAGCTGTGGCAGTGACGATGTGGTCAGTGGTGTGGTGTGGGTGGGTGCAGCAGCAAAAAAGGAGAGGGAGAAGGAGATTGGTAGAGCGAGGATTGAATAGAGAATAGGATATTCATAATTTTTTTTTTCGTTTTTTATATATAGGACCTCAAAATAATATTGTTTTGACATGCAATAAATCGATCAAATCATATCAAGAAATTAACTGTATGATACATGGAAAATCAGTGAAGACAACAAAAATGTAAAAAGAAAAAACCACAACATGCATGAAGATTAATTGCCATGGAGTTGCTTCTGGATCATTCAAATCACTTCACTTCCTCCACACTTAGTAAGTCTGCATACCCAAGCTTCTTCCTCAAACGTCCAGTCACAGTGGCTGCATCAGTTCCATCTCCAATCATCACCACTTTGTTCTTCTCTTCTCCTTCCCATGCCACTGAAATTAAACCTACACCAATCACACAAGCTTTGAGAACATCGAAAGCACGCAAAAGGGTTTTCATTCTCTTCGAAAGTTATTATTGAAATTCAACTTTATACAATTAGATTACAACCACCAACCATCTGCAACAGCGGCTATCTTCATGGCCTTGGACCGGCATTTGTCACATTTTATTTTCAATTGAATAACTATCTTTTGCTGCACCATCAAACCAATATATTAGCTAATTTAAGAGAGACAAATTTTTATTTTTTGTTTTAAAGTGTAATAGCTTAGAGCTTACCTTCATATTTTTCCAGCCCCAGCAAATTTTTTGTATGTGTATAAAAATTGAATAACTAGGATCCAATATATATATAGTAGTGTACTTTACAAATGAGGAAGTGTGCAAGCAAACTCGCACATGATCAAAATCTTAGTTTACTGTTCAGGGTACATATTGGATCCACTTTTCATGGGTCCAATGCATTTAGTGCCCAAATCTAACCTAGGTAACAGCTATTTTTTCACTTACTTTATACACTCTTCACATTTGTTTGAAGCGAAGTCAATTGTATAATATTGAGTCAAATATTTAAAATACAAAATCAGAACTATAGAGTCAAAAATTAGTATTATTAAAATTCAACCATCACATTTTGAACCAATTTGGAGGCTGTGTGTACAAGCCATGCCAGGCTAGTTTTAACTTCATGGTCAAAATTTTGAAAGAGTATCTATTATTTGTATTTTGACTTAGGGTAGAGAATTCTAATTTGGGACCTCATTAATTAATGAACAATATTGAAAGATTAGATTATTGTTTTTTATTGGTTAATGGCTATTCGTTTTTTTTCTTTAAAACTGTTAACTAAAAGGAGAGAGAGGACATAAAAATATCACCGCAAAGGTATCAATATCTCTTGTTTGCTTTCCATTGTTTTTTTCTCTAACATATCATATAAATTTATATAGGTAATGGCAGAGAGACCGATTGCATTAGGGAAGACTCCAAGTTTTTCATTGATTGGAGGGTTTCGAAACTTTTTCTACAACCAACTAATGTACAAGTCATTTGAAGGTAAAAGTGACATGTGGCACGCGTTGATAATATAAATCGATTTATATTTATCTATTGTTGTGTAACTGAATGGACTTATTCTTTTAGTTATCTAGTAACTTGTCGTTTGGCTTAATCGATGGATTATGGATAAATATAGAAATTGTACAGTCATAGGGAGGATCTTACAACATAGATGCTGCTATGGTTGCTTACTGTGTCAACAGGCAAATTAACAAAGGACTTTCTTTTTTTTTTTGATAGTTCTAATGTTGCTATTGATTTAAGATCCGTAATATTGTTTTTTACACACTTTTAGTAACAAGTTTACAATTGTTCAAGTTAGAAACCTCAACTCTGATAATTTTATACAGCTTGATAAGAGGGCATCATTGTTCTTTAAGGATGTCTATTTTTGACATATTTCAAAATATTGAGTCAAGCTAATGTTGGAATTCGAAGTCCTCAATGGATCGGAGGTAGATTTTAATATTTTGTAGTTCTAATTAATTCTCTAGCTATTCCATTAGCCTACAACAACTCAAAGACAAGAAAGAAGATTTAGAGAAATGGAGAGAAAAGTTAGTAAACGCTTCGCCACAACAAGCAGGGAGCATATATAGTCTTTGGTGGGTTCACTTTCTCTCCTCTCCGTAACTGGGACCAATAAAAATCTCATAAAATCATCAACTCCAAAAATCATTCCCCAATCAGAAACCATGTTCTTGTCTTCACATGATTAACTCTACTTAATTTCTTTCTATAATGAAAAAGGAATGTTCAAAAAAGGTGGGAAAATATAAAAATCCCAACAAAAACCTCATCAAAAGGTGGCATCATCTTCTTCAAAGCATCAACCATCCTATTATTCCCCTATAGAAACTCTTCCAAAGCAAACTTCCACCTTCACTTGGAGTCTATATGCTATCCTTTTCTCATCATAAAGTAGTACTTTTGAGTTTTGCCTCTTCACATTCACCAACTCAAAAACTCCATAAACTATGCACATAACTTTGCCTTGTTGGACTTTACTACAAAAATGTCTATAATACTTTTCATTCAAAATTTATTAGAGGCTTAAATTGAATAAGAAAATAATTTGAAATCATACTCAATGTCCTATATATACCAGCAAGGACATACTAATTCTCCTCAAGCGCTCTAGCTCATTGGTCTCATTGACACTACAGTTTGATCCTCCAATGAGTAGGCAAAGTGGTGAACAAACTATTGCCCTCCTGCAAGAGAGGTTTAGAAAGTTGGAGAAAGCAAAGGAGAAGAGGCAGGAGAGAGAGCTCTTACATGCAAACACACGTTACATGCCATCCAGGCTGTTCTTCTACTTTGATGAGCAGATGATGCCGGCACCTATGCCACGTCTTCAAGGCTATCTCAACCACCAAACTCAAATAAAGAGAAAGCATTCTGGTCAGCAGGTCACTGCTTTCATGTAAATACAAACAACCATTATGATTCAGAAGTCGATACTTCTCTTCATCTATAAAAGTAATCTACAATATTGAGTGGTGTAACTTGTTTTTAATATAGCATTGTTATGATTAGATATCCTCATCGTATTCTGCAATTACATAGACACTTAAAGGTATCATTCCTTTATTTGCTTTGGGTGTGTATCATCATCATAATTTGTAGTACCTGAGCCACCATGATCAGTAATGCTCCATTTCCATATCATGAGTTTAGCAACCAAGCAAGTTATTTATTTTAACTCTAACTTGGAATTATCATATTGTCAATTCATTTAAATAAAAAAGCACTAACCTTGACAGCATTTCCAGCTAATCTTTGCATATCAAAGACAGGAAAACATAGATGTCAATGCACAATAAATTTATAAAGCTAATCAAGATTTAGCCATAATTAAACCCTATAATGAATGTTAAGAGTATTTGAATACTATTGTTAGCGTTTTTTATTAGCTCAAATTTTAGTTTGGAGGGGCCATTTACTATGAAGACAAGTTTGAGAGGGTTCAACGCACAAAAATTTCAAAATTGGAAGTTAAATTCATACTTCTTTTAAAAAAGAACTTAAAAAAAAAAAAATTGAGGAAAGAAGATCCATCCGGCCTCTCCCTCATTACTCACATGATTATATTTCATGTATTTATTAAATATTTATACCTAAGCTCAAGTCATATGATAAGTGAGATAATCTCAAACATAATGGGGTGTTAGAATACTTAAATATTATTGTTTAATAATTTCTTATTAGATTACTTTTTGGTCTAAGACAATGACTTGGATTCAGAACGCAATATAGGTTTTAAGAAGGCAATCAGAGGAAGAAATGAAAAATAAAAAAAAAGAAAAAAAAGAAAAAAAAATACAGCGATCAAGGCTGATAATACTGCCATATGAATGATCCCAAAAAATTGAAGTATTCAAATGGTTGCTAATTGCTCATACTATACAAAAATTTGTGCAATAATATATATATATATAAATATATATATAAAGCTTTTTTGGTTAGTGCGTTTTAATTTTTCAATTGTTAGTATCACCAATCAAATTTATCTATTATATTTGAATTGAATAGGAGAGATAAATTTTTTTAGAAGAGAAAATGCAAAACAAAAATTTGATTGATGATTCTAACTATTTAAAAGTTAGGATGTACTGATCATAGAAGTTATAATTTTAAAATTGTAAGGATTTTCAATCAAATTTATCCATTACATTCAAATTGAATAGTATGAATTGAACCAATAAATTGTTATTATTATGTGTATCACTGTGATTTACAGTAGAATTAAACACCACAATCAAATTAAATGTAAGAGCCATCTCAATATGGAGTGAGCGAAATCTGTACAGAGACAGCAAAAATCGAAGCCCAAGTAATTTGTTTTGAGTGAGAAATACAGCCACAATCTTTGGACTTCTGCAGAGACTCAGCTTGGGGCTTCGGCTTGAGGCAAATTTCATTTGAAAATTAAGTCCAACAATTCATAGAACAACTCAGTGAATTGGGTGGTGACATTGTGAGATAGTTTAATAGCAAACTCCTCACACTCACAAGTTAGGACCATGAATTTAAATTATCTCTGACTCTTTATATATATATATATATATATATATATATATATATAGTTTAAGTAGAAAAATTAATTGATACTATAAACCTAAATGAAAAAGCGATATTAACTAATTTGATACCATAACTGGACCAAAAAAAAATCTCAAAAAAGTGAGAGAAACGATTTTTACCAATTTGAGTGATATCAGCCTAAATGGAAAAAAAAAGAAAATTCCAAGCAACAAATGGGGGTAGCATGACACGAGAGAGAGAGAGAGAGACAGAGAGAGAGAGAGAGAGAGAGCATAAGTGCTTCACAAGTTACCTTATACTTATAACTCATGTATTTATATATCAAGTTTTCCTTTCTTTATTCTTCTAATGTGGGACTTTCTTCTAAAGTTGAGCTTCAATTTCTCATTTATTCAAGTACCATTTTGACTAAAAAACATACCAATTCGATGATCTCGTGGAGGAGAATGTAAATCTATCTTGATCTTTCAAAACCGACATGAAAATCCAATTAAAATGGTTCATGAAATGGACTTTTGTGTGCTTTATTTTCCAACAAAAATATAAAAGAAATAGATGCAAAATAGAGCTTGAGTTTTGTTTTATTCATTAAGGTAAAATGAGTACTTTACACTTTTAGCTTATATTACAACTTAAACTATTAATATATTGATATGTTTACAACCCTAGCTAAATTTGATGCTATTTTCTTTCATTTCCACTTTAAAGAATACTTAACATTAAAAATCACAATATAAAAAATATAAAATTAATAGTACTTTTTATTTTTTAGTAATTCTTTAAGTTAAGAATTAATCTTATCCTTTCTGTTTCGAGAAAAGTGGAGGCATATATAGAAACTTCTCCTGTTTGGAGTTTTGAATTCTTCATCCTTCGATTTGTGTGACAGTTTGTTTTTTATTTTTGTTTGGTTCGGTACTCAAAAAAGTTGAATATATGTACTGTTGACTGATTTTTGACATGATTGCTACAAAAAATCGGTGAACATGTACATTCAGAATTCAAGTAAAAGAACGTAAGGAAAAGATAAAAAAAAAAAACCGACGAATACATTCTGCAGATAAACGGACTGGTTTTGAGAAAAGCTAAACATGATCATTACCAAATCACCAACATATCTTTCCGTATGAAGGCCAAAAACATTTGATACGGCTATATAAATAAAAATTGATATGTAAGCCTGCTATATACGGAGTATTTCACAACAGAATTAACAAATATGACATCACAACAGTTCAACACAAAAAGAAAACAAGTAAGATTATGATAAAAAGTATATCACATAAACAAACAAAATAAGAACGAATACTAATACATAAATCTCAACTTTAGTTTCCAAAGGGCTCAGCCTCAACCTCCACAGGGATCCACTCAATTTAGTCCTCTATGACACACGCATGGAGATATCACCATTGCAACGCAATATAAGAGGTCGATTGTCTTTTTGTTTGAAGACTAAACAATACTGTTGAAAACTGAAAATTGAATGGTGATTGAAATCTGAAATTTAATAGACATGTTTATTTTTTTTTCTTACCTCTGAATGTATAATAATCTTATTTGTTTTTTAAAGTTAAAATTGTCTGATTTTAATAATTTGACATTTATATCTTTTTACTATTAATTGTTGTGTAACTTTATTTAATATGATACAAACAATTATAATAACTTATTTAACAAATATTAAGACAATTATATATATAATATTTTTATTTATAATTATAATAAGATTAATTATTATAGTAGAGTCGATTAAATTTATATATTTAAATAAAAATAAACAAATGGTCTTAAATTGAATTACTATTACAACAAAAGTTGAAATTGTAACTTATTTATAATATTTTTATTCGTAATTAAAATAAAATTAATTATAATAGTAAAGTCAATTAAATTTATATATTCAAATAAAAATAAATAAAATAGTTTTAAATTAAATTACTATTACAACAAAAATTGAAATTGTAAAGAAATATATATTTTCTATTATAAGTAAACAAGAATAATCAAATACTTAAATAAATTATTTACAATTTAGTCTCTGAATTGTTGTATAAACACTTGATCAATAAAGATTCTTATTGGAATTTAATCGAAGAAATATAATAATCCAACTATAAGAAAATTTGATGTTGAGATGTTTAGGGTTTTTATTTTTCAATGTTATTTGTTAAAATATTAAAAAAAATTTGTAAAATATAAAACTAAGACAAACTTGAAAATATATTATTTTAGGAAGGATAAACTTGGAATAATATATTTATAACATCATCTAGTGATTTTGTATTCAATGAAAAGTTAGAAAATATTTTTTTTTTTCCAATGATTTTTGAATGGTTTTAAATGATTTGACCACTTAAAAAAACAAACAAAAATATCTTAATTGGCCTAATTCAACACCATTAAGTGTTAAATGCAAAAAACAAACAACTTCTAAGTCTTATAAAGATTTTTTTTCTTTGAAAAAAAGTAAATTTAAAAAATAGTATTTCAAAATAAAAAATTAAGTTCATTTTATTATTTTCATGAATTATTATTAGTTCTCATAGACATTATCAACTATTATTTGTTTATAAAGCTAGAACGAACTGTTTTTGATAACTATTATTAGTTTGTGTAGGTTTTACAAACTAACAATATTAGTTTCATAACAATAATTCGCAAAATAGTTCACTCTAGCTTCGCAGACTAATATTAATTCATAGAAGTGCTAGAAAACATTAATTAAGTTTTCAATACTATTTTTGAAAACCTTATTTTTTGGAATTTTCATAATCTCATATTGTTTAATGTGCAATCTTGGTTTTCCAAATATAAGAAGAAAGATATAATAGTTTTTAATTTTTTACTTTTTTATTTGGGGAAAAATCATTTTAGTCCCTAAATTTTGGGAAAGAGTCAAATTTTTAACTGTTTTTTTCGAAAGGACAAAATGCACCTTAACTTTTGAAAAAAGTATCATATCAGTCCCTCCCAGCAGTCAACTAACGGTCAAACTTAACAGATAGCTTAATGAATGAGGGTAAAATTGTCATTTCGAATCATTATAAAATGAAAAAATAAAATGAGAAAAAAAAATCTTCAAAAAAATTGAAAAATAAAAAGAAAATCACAATTTCAAACCAAACGAACAGACCACCTCAACACCCATTAAGCCCATTTCAACAACCCGCACCCCACCCCATTCACCCACGACAGACCACCGACCCTCGACCACTATCGTCATCGTTTGACGGCCACCCATATACCCACTTGCAGTCGTTATTAACTCGTTGTCGTCAACCCGCACTCTACCCAGTTCACCACGACAGGCCACTGACCGTCGACCACCACCATCATCGTCCGACAGCCACCCACAAACCCACTTGCAGTCTTTCGGCTTGTTTAAGAACCCACATCGCGCCCCATTTGTTCACCTGCTGTCAACCAGACCGTCATTAACTCGTTGTCAACCGGTACCCTACCCCGTTCACCCACGACAGACCACCGACCCTCGACCACCCTCGTCACCGTTCGACGGCCACTCACAGACCACTTGCAGTCGTCCAACTTGTTGAAGAACCCACACCATGCCCCATTTGTTCACTCGCTATCAATCGGACCCTGGTTAACTCGCTGTCAACCCGTACGCCATTCACCCACTGTCAATCTACACCCCAACATCGTTTGGCTACCTCTAGAGTGATGGTGATTGTCTTCATCAAATCAGGTGTTCCTTTAGGATTTTCAGATTGTAACTTTGGGTCTGTCGGGTTTTGTTCTTTTATTTTTATTTTTTTGTGTGGGTTTGTGGTTATTATTCACCAAAAATATCATGTATCCAACATTACAGGTCATTTTTGATGCAGCAAAAGTTTTAATTCAATGTCAAAATATCATGTATCCAATATGTGTATCTGAAATATATAACATTATGGGCGGAAGAAACTTTTTTGATGCAGCAAAAGTTTTAAACAGATGGAGCAAGAGCAAAAATTCTACAAATATTGAATAGATGAAGCAAAAATTATAAGCTGCAGCAGAAACTATAAAAAAACCCAAAAAAAAACAAAAACAAAAACGAAGAACAAAAGCTAAAGCCTGAAGCATAAACTTTATAAAAAAAAAATTAATAATAATCTTAAAAAAAATACACCCATTAATAAATAAAATTGATAAAGATTTAAGAAAAATATTTTTTTTAAAGGTAAATGGTCATTTCACAATAAATTAATATACATTGGAATGGTCAGACAAAGCTATGTGCACACAAAAATTATCTAAGGGTAAAACTATAATTTTATAAAAATTAAACAAAAGCTCACAATGATATTTTGATTATTATATATATTATTGTAATACTTAACTTTAGTCGAGGGTAAAATAGTCTCTTTATCTGTTTTAACTGTATCTAAGGTTAAATTAGTCTTTTCAAATTTTTCATTAAATTTGACCGTTAGTTGACTGATGGAAGGGACTGATTTGATATTTTTTTGAAAAGTTAAGGTGCATTTTGTCATTTTAAAAAAAACAGTTAAAAATTTGACCCTTTCCCAAAACTTAGGAACTAAAATGATTTTTTCCCTTTTTATTTTTATATTAGACTTCTTCTATTGGACTAATATATATGGATATATATATATATATGTCTCAAAAGAGTTACCCAATTAGTTGACAGTATGAGGTTGATGCAATAATATATTCTTCATATTAAACGTTATGAGTTTGAGTCATGTCCATCTTTTCTAAATCTCAAATTTATTGTAATAGTCTTATTTATTTATTTTTTTTAAAAGATAACTTTGTTAGTTGAATATTTTGCAAATAAGAGGTCTAGAAATTTTCTCCTTCAATCAATTTTTGAAGGGGAATTTTTAAGATTATGTTGGTTTATTATATTGTGTTGGGGTTGGAATTTTTTGTTTGAAATGATATAAAAGTAGCATATTTGAGACGAATTGAAACAAAAAAAACTAGCTAAAAAATTTACAGACAAATGCGTAAATTTTATGAGTGTCAAAATAAATAAATAAATATATATATTATGGTCAGTGCTCCTAATTTTTAAAATTTAAGGACCAACTATCTCAACAATTTATTAGATTTTCTTTTTTAAAAAATTTTCTCTCTTATTCAATGCAAATGTTAATGAAATAACTTAGATACAGGGACGGACCCACCGTTGGGCCAGGGGGGACACGTGCCCCCCCGAAATTTTTACAAAATTAATTAAATAATTTTAATGCCATAATGTTTCACATCCCAGGCTTGGTGTCGTTGGTTGTTGTCTTGCTTGTTTTTCTCTTACGTATCGCAGGTTCGAATATTTATATATTATATAAATGGATTACGAAAATCAAGCACAGCCGCCTGATGGCTTTGATGGTCGCGCTTCTCTTTGTTTGTCAGGAGAAAACGGGTTCAATACCCGTTGGTGTTGCCTCTTTAATGTGTTTTTGTTTTTTAGTTTTTAGTTTTTTAATTTTTTTATTCATTTATTATAGTTGCTTTGTTCCTTTTTTTTTTTTCCTTCTCTTTTTTTTTTTCCATTTGTTATTACAAACTGATATTCAAATTTTAAATATTTAGACTTTATAAATTATTATACTCATTTCAAATGATTTTTTTATTACAAATTATATCATATTTATACGAACTAGAGAATAAAGTATATTGGGTTATTTAGTCTTAATATGTTTTAGTTTACTCACGATTATTTTTACGACTTATTTTTCTTTTAAATAAATTATTTTACATGATAAAATTCATAAATAAAAATATTCATATGAATTATAATTATTTTTATTTTTTATTTTTATTATACTTTACTTTACTTTATTATAAATTACTTATATTTATTAAATAAAAAACTATAAATGCAGGTTGATTAGTAACTTCAGTAATAAATATATGTAGTTTGATTATATACATTTATTTGCAATATGAATAACAACTATCATCATAGAGAAGACATATCATTATATTAAGTTTTTATTTATTTTTTTAGTAATATGAAATTTGAACTTCTCACACTAAGAAAAATAGAGCTAATACACAATCAATTCATAATTAGTATGTTTTTATTTTTATATTTGTATTAAGAATATTATTGTAAGAAATTTTGTTTCCAATTTTGCAAGAGGTAAAACTGCATATTCTCTACTGGTTATATATTTTAACTATTTTTATTTCATATAATATTCTTCTAGCAATTGAAGAAAATATTACAATATTACAAAGAAAATTTTATATATAAAAGTGCCCCCCTCACACAGGTTTCTGGGTCTGCCACTGCTTAGATAGTTGGTTCAAACTTAACAACTAGGATGAGTTATATATATATATATATATAAACAGATATCATATTTGGGTTTTGAATTCTTCACCCTTGGATCGTATGAAATTTGTTATTTTAATTTGGTATAAAAATAAATCTGAATATGTAGAAATTAAATGTATGCTCAGAATCCAAAGCAGATGAAATGTAAAAACAGAAAACAAAAGAATCCTTTTGATGCATGCAGTGGAGGATCATACAACATAAGCAGTAAAAAAAATGATAAGCAAAATTGAACCAACTCGTTCATTTGTTTCATCTTCTTACATATACATCAACAAAACAAGTCGGAGTATACTCGCACACAAATCTTAACCTTTTTCAGAGGTTAAATTAGAGATTGAACAAAATAAATTGTTTCATTTAACAAGATATATATATTTTTTAATTTATAAAACAAAAATCTTTTGACCCCCATTTAATAACTTTAAGTTCAATACTGAAGTCCTTGCCGAATCCTAAAAATTTTGAAAGGTAGGAGACTGTAGATTTGTTTATGTAGGTACCTTTGAAGAGGTTAATATATTGGATTTTACTTAATAATGGTATACATAATTTTTATGTCATTTTGACTTCACTGTTATTTTTTTAAGAATCACATGAGATATAACGACTTATACTTCAGTTATTACAACACTGGATGTGCCCTCTTTACCCATAGGACTACATTGGTTCATTGTCATTTATTATTATTATCATTACTTTGGATATGAGTAATTAAACTTTTAAATATAATATTGAGTGCTTCCTTTATTTGTTTAAAATTGCACAATATACAAAGTATTTTGACAATTAAAATGATACTTAAAAGTCTTAGATTTCATAAGATCATAACATCTTAAATTAGTAGCTCCAATACAATCCTAAATTAGTAATAACAACAACAACAACAATAATCTTATCACTTACTTTTAAGTAAGGGTAAAATCGTGTACTTTCCCTTATTCTTTCTAGCATTATGGATCGAGGTTTGGCCATCATATCTTTTGCAATTGTGTTCAATGTCTTTAAAATCTTGTTGAAACTTTGACTAGTAGTAAAATGTGATCGACCAAATGTTTTACGAATTAAGTTTTGTCTAACAATGAGTAAAAATGCGGCAAACATTTCTTCAACACAGATGTACCTAGTATCTCGTAAGAGTGTTTTTTCTCTAATGATATTGCATAACTTCAAAAACATGTTTGGATACATTCTATAAACTTGTTGAAAATGTTCTGGATCCTCATGCAATATGTTATGAATATAAACATACCTATGTGTAGTCTTTGGTCGCCTAGTTAACAAACGTTGAACAATAAGAACTGCTTTATTACAATAAGAACTGCTTGAATTGAAATAAGTGAATACCTAATCATTTCATCAAATTTTTCGTCCGTCTCTTCTTCCATTTCTTCTTCCTCTACCTTCTTGTTTCCATTTATATTGAAATGAGACATTATAATATGGAACCACTTGTGCAAAAAAAAAAAATTGTTGGTATGTACATGAAGAAATTATTGGAGTTTAATTTTGATTTCAAAACTAATCTACTATCTAAATAATACGACATCGTATGACAATAAAGTAACATAGTTTGGAAATAAACACAATAATTTCCAAATCCTCAATTCAATAGTAAATTTGCCAAATAAAGTAATATATAGTTCACAAATAAACACAAATAAAGTAACATAGTTCACAAATAAATTATAAATTTGCCAACTCAACAAATCAAAGACTGGTCCCTAGTTTAATTAAATATTATAGTTTCAAAATCTCAATGGATTATCTTCAAATTAAATAGCCTCCATTCCATCAATTGGAAAGCTATCCATTCAAAACGCTCTTCAGGTGTCATTTCTAGGAACTTCATCTTCTTTGCTCTAGTATTAAGCAAATTAAGCGCCTTGAAATGAGTATGATTATCCAAGTTTGGAATCTTCCTGATAAGCTTCCAACTACTCTGCTCTCTAGTAGCAAATGACTCGATAGTGTGACCAATCTTGTCAATGCAATGAGTGAGCTTGTCCATAGCATCTGATTGAGTATTGTTGGTTTCAACTGAGCTAGATTTTCTTTCACACTCCGCTATAGTTCGTTTCCTAGTTGGTGGGGAAACATTTGAATTATTGGGTTGAGAAGCTAATGGTGAATTAATGTACTCAGAAGTAGGGGTGGGCATCTCCAACCCAACCCGACAAACCCTACCCAACCCGACTATTTTTTATTGGGTTGGGTTAGGTTAATTCTTAAAAAAAATAAGATGGGTTGGGTTGGGTTGGGTTGAAAATTAAATTGGGTTGGGTTGAGTTGAAAAATTTTCAACCCAGTCCAACCTGAACCCGACAAACGTCTATCCCTAATTCTAAATCTAAGGTTTTCTCCTCTTTCTAAAAGAACACTTGTTAGGGATAATGATTAAGGATAACTTTTATGATGAAATAAATATTTTATTTATAATTATTAAATATTTATTTTATTTGTAATCAAATTGTTAAGACTATAAGAGTTATAGATTAGACCTTTTGTATTTTTATGACAAATTAAATTCAATTCGATCAACCCAACCCAACCTGACTAGTACTGGGTTGGAATAGGTTAGATTGAAGAATTTATTGATTTGTTTATTATGATAATGTTAAATGTGTAATGTTATATATTATTAATATTTTGTTCTTCTATTTATAGAGAGATTGGAGTGAACATACCATTGGATCCATAAAAAATAACGTGAATTGATTATTTTTCATACTATTAAGATAATTATTTTAAATAAAAACTTTATATTTTACTTACATATGTTTGTTCTTTTATGATTTGCAAAAGTTGAAAACATGCTAGTTAGTTACATTTTGGGTTGATTTACATGTTTTGTTTGATGTTAGATGTGACATGCAGTTGATACTTTGGAAGCTACCAATTTGACGTAATTTTTTATGGTTTTTTACGCTTATGAGGACTTTAATGAGCAAACAAGTTGTGTTAACGGACTCTATTAGGATTATTGTCTTAATTTTTATTTTGTTATTTTTGTACCTTTTTGTGGTGAATTAATTTTTTTTTCTTTTTTAATTATGTAGTGGCTTAAATTTTTATTTGTATTAAATCTATTATGTAATCAACGAGAATGTTTTACATTTGAACGAGTTGATTAATATAAATGTTTTGTATTTCAACAAGATACCAACCCGATCAACTTAACTTAACCCAACCCGACAATTATTGGGTTGGGTTAAAGAATTAATTGGGTTGGGTTGGGTTGAAAAATTTTCAACCCAACCCACATTGGGTTGAAGGATTTTCAACCCAACCCAACCCGAACCCGAAAACGCCCACCCCTACTCAGAAGATAAAGGCCGATATAAAGGATCTTGTTCATCACTTTGCATAAAAGCCCTGGTAGCATGATCATATGTGAACTCATTTAAGTGAACACCTTTACTTTCTTCGACACCAAATGTTCTTACATCGGTGTCTCCCTTAATCTAATCGAGTGTCTCTCAACTACAGTTTTATTTCCAATTGTAATTCTTAAATCTTCATAATCCGTAAAAGTGTCCGTATAATAATGTTTATGGGTAGGATGAGACTAGTAAGAAAACAAAAATATAATAAGTGTTAATATATGAAATGAACACAAAACATAACAATCAATTTTCGACTATATGTATTGTGTTAAAAATAAATAAATAAATAAAAAGCTCACTTGAAAATAATCTTCCCATACTTCATCACTAGCAGTGAATTTCTTTATGATAGAGTCCTATCCAAACCCAGAATTATGACGCATAAGCTCGGAATGATTATTGTATCGTTGTTTAAACTATTTCAAACGGCTTAGGTATTGGAGATAAGTTTTTTGACACCCAAGTTTTTTTTATTAAGAACGAAGAGTATTTTCTTTTCAACAATTATCTTACTCAATAAGCCATTACTATCACGCCATCCACGAGTGGCGGCATCAACCATAAGTTTAAGCAACTCATTGCTCTCTTCCAAAGTCCATACTTCATAAATTTTTTCCTTTCTTTTTCTTTTTTTATTTCCTTGTTGTGAATCTCCCATTGATTACTAGACTGTATATGCCAATGTTATAAACAATTAAAAATAAAATAACATAAGAAAATATAAGCAGATCTTATATATTAATTAACATAGCTAAAGAAAATCGATTATTAAAATAGGTATATATGAGCACAATAATGATGACACGCTATCCAAACAATATAGTTTTCTAATAAACATATATTGTTTTTAAATCTTAAATATATGTTGTTTTTTTTTTTTTTTGTCTTCAGTGTCGGGTATAATTATGGAACCTTGTACAGTTAAATTAAAGTTTTGTTTTCTTCATCTTATCTATGATATATGCTCCTAACATGCATCAAAGATTTTGGATGTGATTTACCAAGATTCTATAATTTTATAATTGAAAATAATGTTCAATTAATTATACAAATTTAATTTTTGCTCCTAAAATATATCATTTTGTTTTGTTTTTTGATCAGTACTGATCAAGGGTAAATCATCTTTTATCAGTACTAATCATCGATTGGGTCGACTACCTCTATTTCTATAATAAATGTTATATCATGTAATTAACAGGTAATTTCCTCTAATATTTGCTAATTATCATGTTCTCCTAATTATATTTGGTATCCTATACAAACCCTATCAAATTGATTCTTATATATATTTGGACTTATAAATAGTGAAAAGCTGATTACATCAATCAATTATTACTTTTAATGGTAATTTATATAATAAAATAAATTTAAAAAAACATAGTTATAATAAAATAGTGAGTGAACTGAGGACACTTGAACTAGTTTCAATTCTTGATAAGTGAAACAAACACAGAAAGGGAGATATAATAGAGAAATCAATTTCACAAATACAATAAAGTTCCAACCATTTTATTACGAAAACAAAAACAAAAAAGAAAAGTGTTTTGGGTTTGAGTGATGATAACAGTAAAAATTGTATTACTAATATCAAAATCAAATTATAATCCAAACATTCTTACCTAGTATAAAAACACATGAGTGATTAAAGCAACCCCTATTCATAGCTGATTTTTTATTTTTGAAATACAAACATGGCTGATTTTATTCCTCCCTAGTGCAGTACAGCTTTGACTTTACTAGTGCATGCAGTATATAAAAAGCTTACAAAACAAAGTACAAATAGAGTACAAATATTTAAAAAAATTACAAAACATAGAGCACCACACAAAACCAATCGTGAATAAGCAGAAATTATAAACTGTTTAAAACAAATCCTAACATAAAAAACTATATCATACAAAAATCACAGCAACTCAGTATATTGTTTGATTATAATAAACAATTAATAGAAGCAAGAAAGGGGAAAAAGAAAAAGACATACCAATGAAACTAGGGTTTTGAAAGTCTTGAAAAATTGTTGGGGTGAATGAGAGACAATTTATGAAGGTGAGTATTTTTACTGATCACTCAAAAGTCTATCATATGAAAAATTTCACAGAAGTCATGAATATTTTTAATGCACCTAAGTTTTTATAAACTCTTTAAAAGTTTATATTGAATACCTCATGATTTTTATGTACTTTTTTTAAAGTCTATAAAAATCTATATTGAATATCTCATGACTTCTATATACTTTTTTAAAGTCTATAAAAGTCTATATTAAATACCTCATGACTTTTATAGAGTTTTTGAAAGTTATAATTAAATACATCCAAACTTTTTAAATCTATAAAAGTCCATAAAAGTTATTTAAAATCAGGAGGGTGTATTCAATCATGAATATAAAAAACTTTCATAACTTTCATAAACTTTTTTTAGTGAATGACTTTTGTAGAATTTTATAAATTTTTAATAACTTCACAGATTTATGAAGAACTTTCAGAGACTTTTTTAAATTCTTTTTAAAAAACTTTCATTAACTTGTATAAATTGTTATAGACTTCTAAAAAAATAATATCAAAAACTTTCATAGACTTCCAATATATTTTCATAAACATTAATAAACTTTCACTAATTAATATAATATTTACTTTATAAGTTAATAAAATTATATTCATCATGTCAATAATTGATTAAAAAATATGGTACATAAAATAAAAGTATAGTCTATTTCAAAATAATAATAATAATAAATATAGTTACATCAACTACATAAATAGATAACCAAAATATCAAATATTTTAAGTATTTCATTATTAAATTTATATCTTCTATGAAAAATAAAATCTTTAATGTCCGTTATTATTAATAACTTCAATATTGTTCCACATACCAATAGCTATAACAACCCTCCATTCACTACCATACTCTTTTTGTTGTTCTTGAGCCTCAAGAAATGAGTTAAAATCGTTGTCTATATTAAATAGTAATAATAATCAAGATAAAAAAGATTCATAGATATTAATAAATTTTTATAGATTTTCATTTACTTCTAAAATAAAAATATAATCCTTTAACAAACTTGAACAAATTATATACGTAGTAAATTATATTTTTATCTCAATGAAAATATTTTCTTTTGACATAATGTAAATAAATAGGTGGAAAACAACTATCAAAACTCATGTTTTACAAAATTCAAGCTGATTAATTTTATGATATTTTATAAATATTAAAATTGATTACTGTACCCCAAATATTAACTAATCAAAAGTAATATGAATAAAAGTTGAAAAAAAAAATACCACATGTATAAATATAATTAAATAATTAAATTTAAAATTTTAATTTTCTTAATTAACTACTAGCTAAAAAATCACAAAATATTAATTTTTTTTTATTTGAAATAGAGTTTTTTCCTTTTATTTTGTAATATAAAAATAAAGATACCATTAATTAATTTTATCAATTTTAAAGCAATGAGATTTTTCATTTATACAATTTGAGTTCTATTTTCATTATTTGTATACAAGAAATTTTAAACTGTTAGTTTACAATATAATTGTTAATAATAGTTGTATTGTTTATTATAAGAATAATGAGATGATTTTGATTAATATCCATCTAGATTTTTTTTTATATAAATATAAATTATAATATTTTTTAAAAAAAAATTATTTTGACAAGATCTAACTCCTCAATTTTGATTTAAATTTGAAATCTTTTACAAAATAATAAATTGATGCCCTTTGGAAAAGAAGGGGTTTAATAAGATTTAAAAACTAAAAAGCTAACAATTTGAACATAGGAAGATAAATATTGACCCTTATAATTCACAATAAAATAGGAGTGAAATATATATATATGTGTGTGTGTATTTTTAATTACTTTTATAGAGTTTAAAAGTTAGTGTGTATTAAATACAGACTTTTAAATACTCTACAAAAGTCAGCTGATATTCAATATAGACTTTTAAAGATTTTTACAAAGTTTATAAAAGTTAAGATGTATTCAATCAAAACTTTTTAAGAGTTTATAAAAGTTATGAGGTATTCAAAATGTCAATGACTTTTATAGAATTTAAAATTTTAATGACTTTTGTAGACTTTTATGTTAAATTTATAATAATCAAATTTTACAAATTCTCCTCCACTCTCCTTCAAAACTTTTGTAGACTTTTGTTTTTAACTATAGAAGTAAATCTCACTATTATTTTTATATTTGAATCTCCCATAAATAAAACTATTTCACTTATTTTAAAAATATACACACATATATATTTCACTCCTATTTTATTGTGAATTATAATGGTCAATATTTTCTTTCTATGTTCAAATTGTTAGCTTTTTAGTTTTTTAAATCTTATTAAACTCATTCTTTTCCAAATGACATCAATTTATTATTTTATAAAAAATTTAAAGTTTGGATCAAAATTGAGGAGTTAGATCTTGACAAAATAAATTAAAAATTATATATTATAATTTATATTTATATAAATATAATAAAAAAAATATTTAGATGAATATTGATCTAAATCATCTCATTATTCTTATAATAAACAATACAACTATTATTAATAATTATATTATAAACTAACAGTTTAGTATTTCTTGTGTATAAATGATGAAAATAAAATTCACAATGTATAAATAAAAAATCTCATTACTTTATTGATGAAATTAATCAATGGAATCTTTATTTTTTATATTACAAAATAAAAAGAAAAACCTCTATTTCAATTAAAAGAGGAAAAAAAATTAATATTTGATGATTTTTTAGCTAGTGGTTAATTAAGAAAATTAAAATTTTAAATTTAATTATATTTATACTTGTGATTTTTTTTTTTTTCAATTTTTATGCATATTACTTTTGATTATTTGATATTTGGGATAGGATAATCAATTTTAATATTTGTAAAATATTTTAAAATTAATCAATTTGAATTTTGTAAAAAATTAGTTTTGATAGTTGTTTTCCACCTATTTATTTAGGTTATGTCAAAAGAAAAATATTTTCATTGAGATAAAAAATATAACTTATAAAGTGTATAATTTGCACAAGTTTGTTAAAGGAATATATTTTTATTTTAGAAGTAAATGAAAATCTATAAAAGTTTATTAATATCTATGAATCTTCTTCATCTTAATCATCATTACTAGTTAATATAGACGATAATTTCAACTCATTTTTTAAGACTTAAGAACAAAAAAGAGAACATGCTAATGAATGAAAGACTATTATAACTGCTGATAAGTAGAATAAAGTTGAGATTATTTACAATAATGGACATTAAAGATTTTATTTTTCATAAAAGATATAAATTGAATCATAAAATGCTTGAAATATTTGATATTTTGGTTATCTGTTTATGTAGCTGAGGTGGCTATACTTTTCTTATTATTATTATTTTGAAATAGACTATACTTATATTTTATGTATCATATTTTTTAATCAATTATCGACATGATGAATATAATTTTACTAACTTATAAAGTAAATATTATATCAAGTAGTGAAAGTTTATTGGAAGTCTATTGGAAGTCTATTGGAAGTCTATGAAAATTTTTGATATTAGTTTTTTTAGAAGTCTATAATAATCTATACAAGTTAATGAAAGTTTTTTTAAAAAGAATTGATAAAAGTCTCTAAAAGTTTTTTATAAATTTGTGAAATAATTAAAAGGTTATGAAATTCTATAAAAGTCATTCACTAAAAGAAGTCTATAAAAGTTTTTTATAGTCATGATTGAATACACCCTCCTTAAAATAAGGAAAATATTTTTATTTATGGAATATTTAAATGTAAAAGTGATTGTGAGATTTGCTTCTATAATTAACAATAAAAGTCTACAAAAGTTTTTAAGAGGAGTGGAAGAGAATTTGTAGAGCTTGATTATTATAAATTTAACATAAAAGTCTACAAAAGTCATTAAAGTTTTAAATTTATATAAAAGTCATTGATATTTTGAATACCTTATAACTTTTATAAACTCTTAAAAAGTCTTAATTAAATACACCATAACTTTTATAAACTTTGTAAAAATCTTTAAAAGTCTATATCGAATACCATATGATTTTTGTAGAATTTTTAAAAGTCTGTATTGAATATACCCAAACTTTTAAACTCTATAAAAATCATTAAAAGTTTAGATTGAATACATCCCCCTAATTTATGATGAGAAAAGGATAGGATATAAACTCCAAGTGAAGAAGTGTGCTTTCGGAGGACTTTCTATGGGGGAATAAGAGGATGGTTGATGCTTTGAAGAAGATGGTGCCACCTTTTGATGAAGTTTATCATTCAAAAAGGTTACAAGAGAATCAATTTGTTTTAGGCATGGAAATATTTGCGTTTACCTTAAAAAATTAAAAAATAAAAAATAAAAAAAAGCACCAGGAGAGGAAAGTTCTTATGTATTGAGGTTTTGGTTTGGTGTAGTATCCCTTTCACTCCCAAATTTTAAATTTATATGCAGAAAAAAAGTGAAAGAAAAATAGTATGATATTGGTCAATTCAATAGGACGATGTCATGTGAACTCATAGATCATAGTGAATTTGATGTGGTTTATAGAGAAGCAACTAGGAAATTTCGATGTGGGCTACCAGACAAATTTGTTTATAGAGAAGTAACTAGGAAATTTCGATGTGGGCTACCAGACAACTTTGTTTATAGAGAAGCAACGAGGAAGTTTGGATGTGGGCTACTTCACAAATTTGTCGTTGAATTTTAAGGAAGGTAGGTTGATTGAGAGCATTGGCGTAGAATAGTTGACTCTCTACGCTCTATATAGATTTCGACGTCGTACTGATCTACTTTTTATTGATATTTCAAAGGTTTGCTGACATGTGGTAAGTATCATAATATCAACTTTTATTCGTTTTCACTTTTACGTTAAATATGTTGTATATTGAATGATATTATTATAAATATATTAAATATTAAAATATCATGAACAATTTATATATTATTATAAATATATCAGTTTATGTGATAAACATTTAAGAAGGTATTTTAGAGTGTGTGTATATATATATATATATATATATATATATACACATACATGCTTACACTATTGTTGATACTTTCTTTAATGTGTGATAAAACATTAGAGAAGGTATCTTAGTTTTATTAATGATTCTTTAATATTAATATTTTTCTCTAAAACAACATTTTGTCTTCTTATGTAATAATGAGTTCATTAAATTATTTTTTATTATTTGATTATGAATTTAATATTTTTAAATCGGAGAAGAATAATCAAGATCATGCCATGAATTCTTACACTGTTAGGTTAAAATTTAAGTAGGCAAACTTTATATAATTTAATGTAAAAATGTAGTTTACTTAATTTTAGAAACATGACTGCGTCCTCAAGTCAGACTGACATAGAAAGCTGCTTTAAACATTTCTTTTTTCACAAAAAGATTAAGCTAAATTTTACTTTTGAGTTTTGCCTCTTCACATTCATCATCTCAAAAACTCCATAAACTAGGCACATAACTTTGCCTTGTTGTACTTTACTACAAAACTGTCAATAATACTTTTCATTCAAATTTCATTAGAGGCCTAAATTTAATAAGAAAATAAATTAAAATCATACTCAATGTCTTATATATAGCAGCAAGGACACTAAGTCTCCACACAAGCACTCTCATTGGTCTCATTAACAGTACAGTTTGATCCTCCAATGAGTAGGCATAGAAGCGATCCAAACTATTGCCTTCTTGGAAGAGAGGTTTGGGCCGTTGGAGAAAGCAAAAGGAGAAGAGGCAGGAGAGAAAGCTCTTACATGCAAACACACGTTACATGCCATTCAGGTTGTTCTTCTACTTTGATGAGCAGATGATGCCAGCACCTATGCCACCTCTTCAAGGCTATCTCAACCACCAATCTCACATGCAGAGAAAGCATGCTGGTCAGCAAGCAGGTCATGCTTTAATGCACAATACAAACAACAATTATGATTCAGAAGTTGATACTTCTCTTCATCTATAAAAGGAATCTACAATATTAAGTTGTGTAACCTGTTTTTAATAGCATTGTTATGATTATATATCCTCAACATATTCAGCAATTACATAGGCACTTAAAGGTATCATTCCTTTATTCGCTTTGAGTGTGCATCATCATCATAATTTGTAATACCTGAGTCACCATGGTCAGTAATGCTCCATTTCCATATCATGAGTTTAGCAACCAAGCAAAGTATTTATTTTGACTCTATAACTTGGAATCATCATCGTTAATTCATTTAAATAAAAAAGCACTAACCGTTCTAGCATTTCCAGCTAATCATTTGATATCAAAGACAGGAAACCGTAGATGTCAATGCACAATAATATAAGGCTAATCAAGATTTAGCCTTAATTAAACCCTATAATGAGTGTTAAGAGTATTTGAATACTATTGTGAGCCTTTTTTTATTAGCTAAAATTTTAGTTTGGAGGGGCCATTTATTGTGAAGACAAGTTTGAGAGGGTTCAAACTGCAAGATTTTAAAAATTTGAAGGTAAATTCATACCTTTTTTTTTTTTTTTTTTTTCAAAGAACTCCAAAAGGAAAAAAAAAAAAAAAAATTGAGGAAAGAAGGTCCATTCGGCCTGTCCCTCATCACTCACATGATCATAATTGAAATTATTAAAATTTTATATTTGAGTTCAAGTCATAAGTACGTTAATCTTGAACGTGACAGGGGTTAGAATACTTAAATATTATTGTTTAATAATTTTTTGTTAGATTACTTTTTGGTCTAAGACAGTGAGTTGGAAGAACACAGTGAAGGTTTTAAGAAGGTGACCGGAGGAAGAAATGGAAAAAGTAGCACCCCAAAAAAAAAACACAATGATCAATGGATGATAATACTACTATACGAATGATCCCAGAAACTTGAGGTATTCAAATGGTTGCTAATTGCTCATACGGTACAAAAACTTGTGTAATAAAAACGGTATATATATAATTTTGATAAAAAAAAAAAGATATATATATATTTTCTTAACATCTTATTAAATACTATAATTAATAAATTATCCATATAATTAAAATAAAAATAAGAGAAATGAAAGGTATGGGGCTTCTTACTTTTGTTTTGTTTAGTTCAATCTTTTATTTTAAGTCATTTTTTTTTTTTAAAAAAATTTGATTTAGATATTGTTTCCCTTTTTTTAAAGTTTAATTTTAAAAGATTTATTTAATGTTTCAATATTAAACAATCATCATTGAATTTTTATTTAATAAATAATTCATATTGTGATAAAAAACACTTTACATATGTTTTAGAACTCTCAAAATACTAAATATGGCATTGATGTGATATATATGGAGTATTTACAATTGAGCTAATTACAATTTAGCTACCATGTTAAAATGCTTTTACAGACGGAGCAAATGTTTCAATGTTATTACAATTTACCCCCCTACCGTTAATGAATTCCGTTACACTTAATCTAAAGAGGAGTAAAATTGTCTTTTGATATTAATTTTTTTTTTTTAATTTAAAAAATAATCTCATCCAGTTGAAATTTCATCCGTTCAAATTCCAACCAGTTCATAATATCAAAAAATAATAATCTCAAAATCATAATTCCAATCACTTCAACAGATGGCTGGAAACCCCAAAAATGGTTCCAAACATCATCAATCAACTAACCAACATCATAATCCATTTCTGAAAACATAAAAAATGACCTCAAACATCGTCGAATCAAACCAAACATTATGAATCTCCCACAAAATCATCAAACTCAACATCATCTAAAATCAAACCATCAATCACAAACTGGAAAAAAAATATACATACCCAGATTCTGGGTTCACGAAATGAACCCAGCTGGGTTCCTAAGAACCCAGATCGAAGTGGGTTCACTCCGAGGAAGAACAGCGAACCCAGCTGGGTTCGTCAAGAACCTAGATCTGGGTTCGTTATGAACCCAGCTGGGTTCGTCAGCAAACCTAGATCGGAGTGGGTTCACTCCGAGGAAGAACAGCAACCTAGCTGGGTTCGTCAGCGAACCCAGATCGGAGTGAACCCGGATCCGGGTTCACTCCGAGGAAGAAGAATAACAGCAGAAGGGAAGAAGAAGAAGAAGAAGCGGAAGAAGAAGAGGAAGAATGAGAGGAAGAGAGAACAGCTCAACAGCAGAATGAATGACTGATGAGTTGACCGGACCATATATTTGGTCAACTGGTCAACTTAAGTCAAAGGGTAATTTCGTCTTTTTACCATTTTGGTATCATTTGTCGTTAAATGTAACGAATCTTACTAATGGTAGGGGGGTAAATTGCAATAACATTGAAATATTTGCTCCGTCTGTGAAAGCGTTTTAACTGGGTAGCTAAATTGTAATTTGCTCATTTACAATTATTTAAAGTATTTAAATAACTTTTTCTTATTCAAGAAAATATTGAAATTATTGATTTCCGGTGCACTTGAAATTTTAGCAGGATACAGATTGTCCCATTTGGAGGTTTGAGCCAACAGGGATGTTTGATTTGCTAGGAATTTTTATGGGGTTGCTATTGCATTCCTCCTCTTTTTTCATCATTATTTATTGATTTATTATTATTTTTAGCAATTTGAATTTTAAAGTCTTGCTTTGACTGTTTGATATATTGAATTTTATATAACTAAAACTCAAGTATTAAATAACACATTATTTATTTCATAAATAATTAATGATCTATGTGATAATTATAATTCGCATATCATATAAATTAGGTAATGAACTTTAACTGCAAAAAGAAAAAAAAAATTGAAACAAAATTATATTACTTAGAATAAAGAGTATATATATATATATTTTGATATATATGACAGAATATAACTTAAACTCATGATCTTAGCATTTATTTTAAGTGATTATTCTTGGCACTTATCAGCCCAATTTGTGAAAATTTTTCACAGAATTTTTCACCGACTTATCACACCTATAACTAGGTGTATTCTCTTCACAATTTACACCATTCATTCAGAGACTAGGAGGAGGTGTGAGCTGCAATTTTCCGCTTCCGGTTGTATTTTTCTTATGTTATTTATTTAATTATTTTGTGTTATTTTAAAGTCATGTCTGGCTAATTTCTTTTGTTAGTTAGGGCTATTTAAAGCCCTAGACATGAATTCAATCTTTATTTATTTTTAATGAAGTTATTTATTTTTGCATGATAAAATTAATGTCTCTATTATAATTGTATTTTATTAATGTTGTTTAAATTTGCAACAGTCAATTGTTTACAAAGCAATTAAGGGACATTAATTCATAGATAACTTAGGAGGGTGTATCCAATCTAAACTTTTAATGAGTTTTATAGAGTTTAAAAGTTTGTGTGTATTCAATACAGACTTTTAAAGACTCTGCAAAAGTCATCTGGTATTCAATATAGACTTTTAAATATTTTTATAAAGTCTATAAAAGTTAAGGTGTATTCAATCAAAAGTTTTTAAGAGTTTATAAAAGTTATGAGGTATTTAAAATGTCAATGACTTTTATAGAATTTAAAATTTTAATGACTTTTGTAGACTTTTATGTTAAATTTATAATAATCAAACTTCATAAATTCTCCTCCACTCCTCTTCAAAACTTTTGTAGACTTTTATTTTTTACTATAGAAGTAAACCTCACCATTACTTTTATATTTGAATCTTCCATAAATAAAACTATTTCACTTATTTTAAAAATACACACACACACATACATATATATTTTACTCCTATTTTATTGTGAATTATAATGGTCAATATTTTCTTTCTATGATCAAATTGTTAGCTTTTTAAATCTTATTAAACTCATTCTTGTTCAAAGGACACTAATTTATTGTTTTGTAAAAAATTTAAAATTTGGATCAAAATTGAAGCGTTAAATCTTGGCAAAATAAATTAAAAAAATATTATAATTTATATTTATATAAAAAAAATACAAAAAAAAAAATTTAGATGAATATTGATCTAAATCATCTTATCATTCTTATAATAAACAATACAACTATTATTAATAATTATATTGTAAGCTAACAGTTTAGTATTTCTTATGTATAAATGATGAAAATAGAATTCATAATGTATAAATAAAAAATCTTATTACTTCATTGATGAAATTAATCAATGGAATTATTATTATTTTGTAATAGACTATACTTATATTTTATATATCATATTTTTTAATCAATTATCGATATGATGAATATAATTTTACTAACTTATAAAGTAAATATTATATTAATTAGTGAAAGTTTATTAATATTTATGAAAGTCTATTGGAAGTTTATGAAAGTTTTTGATATTATTTTTTTTAGAAGTCTATAACAATTTATATAAGTTAATGAAAGTTTTTTAAAAAGAATTTATAAAAGTCTCTAAAAGTTTTTCATAAATTTATAAAGTCATTAAAAGTTTATGAAATTCTATAAAAGTCATTCACTAAAAGAAGTCTATAAAAGTTTTTTATAGTCATGATTGAATACACCCCCCTTAGATAGACGTCATATTCTAGGATTTATGTGATATTTATATTCTTCTAGTTTTTAATGGGTTCCCATTAGTAAACTTAAGTAGACGCCATGCTAGGTTATAATTGAGAATATAGGTATTTACATGATGCCATGTGATTTACATACAATCTAAGGAAAAATTTATACGATATGCAATATGGTCGTTACCTTTTCGTGAATATCTTTATCATGCATTAATTTTGTTGTACTTCATTAATTTAATTATGGATTAAAGGATTGTTTAATGGTGGATAGAATATCCTAACTAAGTTTTCTCTATTGATTTTCTTTTAAATAATTTAGTATTTTGTTACAATTTAATTTTCAATTCAATTTCAAAACCCATTTTCAATTTAATTGTCTTCTAATGTAGGTTTTAAAATAAATTTGGAATTAAAATAAGTTAATAACTCCTTGTGGGATCGACCATTGCTTGTTTGCTATACTTAGTCAAACGATTTGTGCACTTGCGAGACTTAAAATTTGGTTTATTAAAAAAATTGACCAACCGACAAACATGTTACTCTAATTTTTGTCCTAGTTCCTATTCCAATTACCAAATGAACTATCACATCATATGTTGGATTTCAAGAATTAATTGTGGTAGTAAATGTAAAAATATAACCATTCAGTTTGATAATTGGAATTGTAAATGGAATTGGCCCACTCTATTTGGCCTCTGAGATTATTATATTTGAATTGAATTGTTTTTCTTCCACCATAGTGGGACTAAATATCTACATGAAATTGGGTACAAATTCAATACCATGTAACCAACAATTTTGTTAGTCTAATTCCAATTTTGGTTACCAAATGAATTATCACATCATATATGAGATTTGAACTAATTGTGATGATCGTAAGGGAAAAATCTAAAAAACCCCCTGAAATGATAATAATATCAATTTACCCCAACTAAGTTGAGAAAAGTTTCTATAATATTTCAAACACAAATCACAATTATGGTCTCAAAATTGCATATACAAATCAAAGACAGTGGTAGAGCCAAGGTTACACATCATAAAACAGAAAAACATATCAAGATAATAACAAAACTTGAAAGTCAACTAAGTTGAGGAATTTAAATATTAAAAAAATAATAATAATTAAATTGGAGAATCAAAACTGAGTTGCAGTGCAAAAGTAGCCAAAGAGACAAGACAAGTGCAGTTGAGAATCACATACAATTAAATAGCTCAAGTATTAACCAACCATACAGTTAAACACACACACAATTAAATATTTTAAAAAAAAATCAGAGAGTTAGGGAAGAATAGTGAATTGCAGTAACAAAAAAAAAAAAAAAGAAAAAAGATTAAAAAAGAGACTTGTTTATGTGACAAACAAAATTTGAATGACATTATAATTCTGAAAACTAACAAAAAACCTTCTCCAATCAGTCAAAACAAAGCAGCAAGAGCATTACACACACAATCAAAGGGATTGGAATTGAAATATTGTACATTTCAAATTCTTTCTTCATTGGTCATGGTAGTGGAGGAGCTATTGAGCTGTACATAACATATAGAGCCTTTAAAAAACAAAATTAGTACATAATAGTTTTAGCAATTATCCTCAATCACACATGTAACCACAAATCGGTAGACCAACAAAGAATGCAAATAATCCTCCTATTTTCATTAACTTAGAAGCACTTATGTATCAAAGCAATTCAAGTCTCAAACTATGACATAGAAAAAATTCAAACAATTAATAAATAATGGATACCCCCAAAGAAGATGATTGGGTTGACCTTCTATTTTGCATTACACAAATGTAAACAAACAGTTCATGAATAAAATCAAAGCAAAATTTGAAGCACAGATAGCAATTAATTAAACAAACTAAATGAATAAGACCTCTCAACAGTGAGAGGGCCAAACAATGAAAGTAACAAAGGCGAACCATGATACACTGAACTTGCAAAACAATCTCCACATCATTCAGTTCTCAAATCACATCCAATAGTGGCATACCAGATCAAGCCAGTGACGGGAGATCAAGCAACGGATGAAGGGAAGTAAAGCAAAGAAGGCGTTAACAATGGATGTGCGAAAGGAACAAGAAAAAGGTAGTAGATCAGTGAAAACGGATGAATGGCGTGGCGACTGAAGGTAGTAGATCGGCGAAGAGGAGTGGACGCATGTTGGAAATAAGAAGAAAAGGAGAAGAAGAAGGGAAGAAGAAGAACGGCGACTAGCGACATGCAAGAATGGTGATAGCATGGTGGCTAGGGTTTGGATGACACTTGGGTTGATGTGAGAGAAAGGGATGAAGTGAGAGAAAGTGAATGGGAAAAATGTTGGGCGGCTAGGTTTTTTATTCCCCTATCCATATCGGGCCATGTGTGTATACTAAAATGATATATATTTTTAAATAAAAATTGCTATTCATATTGGGCACATTATGGGCTCGGTATGAATACTGAAATGTTTTTTTTTTCCTTTTTTATTTTTTTAATAAAAATTGCTATCCAAGTCCGGTATGATTGACCTGATTTCTTGCAGTGATTAATTTTATATATAAATTTTAATAAATTAATTACATAAAAATTCTTTCAAATTTAAAAACCAAACAATCTACATAATGAAAAAAAAATGATAATTAAACAATAAACAATTTTATCCCAAAAAAAAAAAATGCTCATAAAAGTTTCACATAAAAAAGTTGTATTATTAAAAACTTTACTAGGAGAAAGTTCTTCCAAATCTCATCTAAAAGAATGTAAAACAAAGTGCTTTTACTTGTTTCAGCTTGCAAAATATTCGGAAGTGCTTCTCTTTTTGTCTATGGTCAATGGGGAAAAGTAACTGCTGGTATGTGTATAAAATCTCCTTATGACATGCAATAAATTAATCAAATCATGCCATCCATGTTCTACTACTCTGATGAGCAGATGATGCCAGCACCTATGCTACATCTTCAAGGCTATAACTCAACCACGTACCAATCTCTCATGCTGAGAAAGCATTCTGGTCAGCAGGTCACTGCTTTAATGCACAATACAAACAACCATTATGATTCGGAAGTTGATACTTCCCTTCATCTATATAAGGAATCTACAATGTTGAGTAGTGTAACTTGTTTTTAACAGCATTGTGACGACTTATGATTATATATCCTCATCATATTCAGCAATTACATAGGCACTTAAAGGTATCATTCCGTTATTCGCTTTGAGTGTGCATTATCATCATAATTTGTAATACCTGAGTCACCATGATCAGTAATTAATGCTCCATTTCCATATCATGAGCTTAGCAACCGAGCAAGTTATTTATTTTGACTCTAACTTGGAATCATCATATTGTCAATTCATTTAAATAAAAAAGCACTAACCTTTACAGCATTTCCTGCTAATCTTTGCATATCAAAGACAGGAAACCATAGATGTCAATGCACAATAAATTTATAAAGCTAATCAAGATTTAGCCTTAATTAAACCCTATAATGAATATTAACAGTATTTGAATACTATTGTTAATGTTTTTTTATTAGCTCAAATTTTTGTTTGGAGGGGCCATTTATTGTGAAGACAAGTTTGAAAGGGTACGTGCCAAAATTTCAAAATTAGAAGTTAAATTCTTACTTCTTTTTAAAAAGAACTTCAAAAAACAATTTGAGGAAAAAAGGTCCATCCAGCCTCTCTCTCATTACTCACATGATTATATATTAATTTATTAAATATTTATACTTGAACTCAAGTTTGCTAATCTCAAACATAACGGGGTGTTAGAATAGTTAAATATTATTGTTTAATAATTTCTTATTAGATTACTTTTTGGTCTAGCACAATGAGTTGGAGGAAGAACACAGTATAAGTTTTAAGAAGGCAATCAGAGGAAGAAATGAAAAAAAGTGTTGCAAAAAAAAAAAAAAAAAAAACAATGATCAAAGGGTGATAATACTAATATATGAATGATTACAGAAATTTGAAGTATTCAAATGGTTGCTAATTGCTCATACTATACAAAAACTTGTGTGTATGTTTATACATATATATATATATATAGTTTTTTCTATTATCGGTACATCCTAACTTTTAAATTGTTAGGACTATCAATTAAATTCATCAGTTACATTTGAATTGAAGGGTATAGATTGGACCAACAGATTGTTATTATTGTATGTATCACTGTGATTTAGAGTAGAATTAAACACCACAATCAAATTAAATGTAAGAGGCATCTCAAGATGGAGTGAGAAATCTATATAGAGGAAGCAAAAATCGAAGCCCAAGTAATTTGTTTTGAGTGAGAAACAAAACCACAATCTTTGGACTTCTGGTGAGACTCAGTTGGGCTTGTGCTTTAGGCAAATTTCATTTTAAAATGAGTGGCGAATATTTCGACTCCTTAAAAATTATATGCACGCCCTAAATCATTATATTTTTTTTAAAAATTCCAATATTATCCCTTCTCATTAATTTTAACAAAACTTTTTTCTTTCTCATAAAACTTTTGCTACACTCTTGCATCATATGGCGACCCTTTTGACTTCACTCAAACTTCCCATCTCACCCTCACCTTCCCCATCGCCGTCATCATCTTCATCTTCCTCTTCATTGTCTATGTTTCTTGCAACTATATACTTGCATGTTGAAATTTTGCCGGGGATATTTTAGCAACCTTACTACAAACAATGAAAGTCTATGCAAAAGTTAAGAAGATCAGAGTTAGGGAGGAAGCTTTTAACGAGATAAGATTTTGGGTGTCCAAACAGAAGCTAATAAGGAGGAGATCATCTTATGTTGTAGTTGTCTGTGACGATAGGGAAGCTATGTGTTGTAGATGTATGGGCACTCTATTTTTTTTTTTTTTTGTTTTTTAAATCCTTGATATCTGTGAAGATCATGAAGAACTTTGTTAAAGTAATTTTGTAAATGAACGGTAAGCCAGTAATAATCATTTTTCTTTTAAACTTTTGGCAAGCAAATTTCTTATTGTATAGCTATTCAAGTGTCTATGACATGATAGTTGCTTATTGAATATTTGACAACGTCCAAATGTCTTATTAAATGATATGTGTGAAAGATATCATGTGTGAAAGATATGAGCTTGAACCTGAACAAGCATACGAACTATTGAAAAAGTTTGATGATGAGGTAGTCGCTGAATATATGAAAAGTACAGAAGAAGAGGTGCCACAGTTTGATTTTGTCGGCTGCGCCAGACCAGAAAAAGGATATTGAGGACCCAACAGTGAAGTCAAAAGGGTCACCATAGGATGCATGCATAGCAAAGTTTTATCATAAGAAAAATGTTTAGTTAAAATTGAAGAGAAAAGTATTTTAAAAAAAATTAAAAAGAGAGAATAATATTGGAATTAATGATTGGGGGTGTACATAAGCATGACGAGAGAGAGCTTCTGCATTCCAAGTTACCTTATAGTCATAACTCATGTATTAATATATCAAGCTTTCCTTCTTTATTCTTCTAATGTGAGACTTTCTTCTCAATGGATGCACTTTGAGCTTTGATTTCTCATTTATCCAAACACCCTTTTGGCTCAAAAATATACCAATTTGATGACCTCACAGAGGAGAACACAAATCTACCTCGATCTTTCAAAACTAAGATAAAAATTCAATCAAAATGGTTCATGAAATGGATTTTTTGTCTCTTATTTTCCAACAAAAATAAAAGAGAAACAAATGTAAAATAGAGCTTGAGTTTTGTCATATTCATTAAGGGAAATGAGTACTTTACACTTTTAGGTTACAATAAAACTTAAAACTATTAATCTAGTGACATGTTCACAACTCAAACTAAATTTGATGCTACTTTCTTTCATTTTCACTTTAAAGAATACTTAACATTAAAAATTACAATGTATAAAATATAAAATTAATAATATTTTCTTTATTTTTTTTAGTAATTCTTTAAATTAAGAATTAATCTAATCCTTTTTGTTTTGAGAAACGTTGAGACATATATAGAAACTTCTTCTGTTTGGAGTTTTGAATTCTTCATCCTTGGATTTGTGTGACATAGTTTTGTTTTACTTTGTTCTTTTTTTTTTTTTTTTTGGTATAAAGAAAAGTTGAATATATGAACTGTTGACTGATTTTTAACGTGGTTCACGTCAAAAAACGGGTGAACATGTACATTTGGAACTCAAGCAAAAGAACATAAGGAAAAGAAAGAAAGAATAAGAATCCAATGTATACATTCTGTAGATAAATGGACTGGTTTTGGAAAAAGCTAAACATTTTGAAAAAAGCAAAACATTATCATTACCTTTAATCACCAACATATCTTTCCATATGAAGGCCAAAACATTTGATACCATATAAATAAAAGTTGATATGTAAGCCTGCTATACATGGATAATTTCACAACAGAATTAACAAATATGGCATCAACATTCAACACAAAAAGAAAGCAATATTTAAGTCTAACTAGTCAACTATCATCGACATTTAACAATATGTTATAATATTACGTTTGCCTTTTCAAAACCGTTGTCTAGTAGGTAGTTGTAAACTGTTCCTTAACAAGACATTCCACACACAATATTACTTCTGCAGTAACGCGCAGATGGAGATATGAAAGCCACAAAATTATCCCCAACATGTAATGACGTGTACACCGTTACTTTTTTTTTTTTTTTTTGAAAGCAAGTACACCGTTAATTTTAGACATGTAACATCGTAAAATTAGAATAATCAAAAGACGTTTTTGGCACCCTAAAACATAAATATTTCAAAGCTCCACCCAATGTATGTGTGATACATTTTGTCATCATGTAGCAACTGGCATATATGAATCATCACATTTTCTGACATTAATTTATTTAATATAATGATTGCCGTTTTGAACACTTCTTTGCCTTACACTGCATTATTCTATCACGCATGTTAAGTAATATTTTGAATGTCTCTATGCCTCTCCAAATTTAGTGATATGGCCCTCTATACATACATACATACATATATATATAAAATAAAAGGCAGTTCATAGACAAATGGACAATTGATATATCCTCCACCACAAACTGATCACTTATCTTCCGTCTTTAAAGCAAAGCTAGCTAACCCATGGCTGCTCTAGTAGCAGTTATAGGTGTAGTACAAGAGATATACTAGATATTGGGACTATTTATTTGAGAGAGAATATAGTTCATCACCAAGTACTAATTTATATGAAGGCCAAATTCAAGTAAATACTAAATCATAGAACAAACTGAAAACAAGTGAAAAAAAAAAGTGTTTCACTTAATAGGTTTATTGGATTTTACTTAATAATGGTATATATAATTTTTATGTCATTTTGACTTCACTGTAATTTTTTTAAGAATCACATGAGATATAACGACTTATACTTCAGTTATTACAACACTGGATGTGCCCTCTTTACCCATAGGACTACATTGGTTCATTGTCATTTATTATTATTATTATTACTTTGGATATTAAATATAATATTTAGAGCTTCCTTTATTTGTTTAAAATTGCACAACATACAAAGTAATTTGACAATTAAAATGATACTCACTTAAAAGTCTTAGATTTCATAAGATCATAACATCTTAAGTTGAGCACATTCAAATACAACAAAGTTTGTACAGGAATACATCATCATTAATATAGAAGAAAGAGACAGACATGGCTTTATTTATTTATATACAAGAAGTTTGATCCCAAAATCAAGATCGAAAATCAAAATTACCTGCATTCATGGCCATGGAATACACTTAACAACCAAACCAATGGGTAGAGTTATGGCTGCTATCCCAACACAGACACACCAATTCTTCAAATTCATGATTCTCTCATCATGACTCACAATTGTGATTACTTCAATAGTTGCAATCTGTAGAACAACAATGGTCCCTACTATTGCTAGAAACCAATATTTATTCTGATATTGCAGTGCCATCATCATGCCCTCAAAAACATTTGGTTTTTCAATCTCTCTCGCATTGATCAGAACAAACACCTGACAGAGAACAAAAGTGTTGAAGACAATGGTGTTTATAGCTGTCTGATTCGCATGGTGTAGAACTTCTTTGCCCTTGAATTGGATGGCCAAAAAAAAGGTGACTTGAAACACAACTTGAATCAAAATATTTCTCCACATAGTCTTGGTTGTCAATGTACTTGCACCATGTACATGTACTTTTTCTTGCAGGACTATTGGTCTTGCAAGAGCCAAGGCACCCAGGACATCCATAACAAAGCTAAACCACAAGAGTCGAAGTGGTTCAAGTGGGATTTCATTGAAGAAAACTGCACCAATTTGGTTGATTGCAAACGCAGCTATTTGAAGAGTGAGTAGTAGCTGAATAATCTTCTGGATGTTGTTCCACAAACTTCTTCCTGACTTAAACACACCAACAACAGTTGAAAGACTATTATCCGTGCCCAAGACAACAATGTCAGCATTCTCTTTTGCCATTTCTGAGCTTTTGTCACCCATCAAAATACCAACATCCGCTTCTTTCAATGATGCAGAATCCAAGGTATGCATTCCAATGGCCGCAACGGCGACTACTTCCCCTTTCCTTTTCATGCATTGAATCATTAGAAGCTTGTCTAACGGGGTAGCATTGGTCAGGACCTTAATGTTGCTGATCATAAGTTCCTGAGTCTCTTCTGAACTGTTTCGAAATTCTGTTGCTTCAACAACAGCTCCCTTTGTGTCTTCCTCAGGTTTCAGGATCCCACAATTGGTTGCTATCAATCTTGCTGTGTTGATGTCTTCTTCTAAAATCAGCTTTATCTTGACACCTGATTTTTCATAGACCTTTTTAATAGCTTGTTTCAATTCCGGTGTACATGGATTTTTCAAGCACACAAAGCCTAACAAGGTCGGCCTATTTGCTTTGGCTTCAAATGGTACTTCTTCTTCATTGTCTACTTCAACTTGTTTTCCAGCAAAAGCGATACACTTGATGCTATCATCATCAGCTGTTATTTTTTCCACAATTGTTTTCAACTCATGGTCTCTTTCGTGTTCATTTATAGTTTTCAAGGTTCCGTGAATATCAAAATAATGAGTGCACATAGGTAAAATTACCTCAGGAGCTCCTTTCCAGTGTATTGTAGCATAAGTTTTATTTTCTTCTGATCCATTCGATGTCAGCAATGACCCGAATAGATTTTGATTGAGATGATCAAGAGCTTTAATGTTACAATTTCGCTTCATTTCCTCCACATCCACACCTAGAACATGCTTGGCCCAAAAAAGGAGTCTATGATCATCTTCAAAATCTGACAAGTTAACGTTTGCGACAATTCCTTCGCGCAATGCATCAAGGACATCAACATCAACTCCTGCCAGTGACTCACAAACTTTGTTCATTCCAACATACAAATCCGCCATCTTTGTTGGCTCTAGAGACATATCATTGGTTTTGTCAACACAAACTGTGGTGACCAACCCAATTGAACCACAAACCTGAAGTTTTGTAATTACTACGGCTTGATAACTCATCAATTTCTTGAAAGCATGAAAAGAAATCAACAACCCTAGTGGCAGGCCATCTCTTAAAGCAAAAACCAAAACGCAAAGCATTTCGACAAACCTGTTAGGACTTGTAGTTCCACCTAGCTTCTTGATCATCATGATGATCTTGGTCATTATGTCCTGTGCTGTCTCCTGCATGCCTTTTGGATTAGTGCCGCTGCTCTTGCTCCAAATGAAACACCTCAGAACTTGCACCGCTAGAAGAAGTAATGAGATGGTCAACCAAATCTTCTCCAAGCGAGAATTCAAATTTTCGATTGAAGTTTCCAGCTTTTGAGATGATGATGACTCCTTGTTTTGATCAGATTTTGATAGTTTCATCATGATCTTGCTAGCTTCTGTGTTTCTGCCAACTGATGTTACAAGCATGTGACACCTTCCACTTACGACTTTTGCACCATTCAAGATAGAGGGAAACTTATGGTAATCAAAACAATTATGGACATGATCATGATCTTGATAATCATCATCATCATCAACATGATCATGATCATCTAACTTTAGTCTATCGCCTCTAACAAATAGGCCATCAGCTGGAACTCTATCACCTTTCTCCAGAAAAACAATATCACCGACCACAACTTCAGAGACTGATACTTTTTGCTTTCTTCCATCTCTCAGGACAGACACTGCTTTTTTCTTTTTTGAATACTTTTGATCATGATTTTTGATCATGTATTCTATCAAGAACTTGATGATTCTACTGACATGGAAGGCAATTAATATCACAATCAACAAAGTTAGACCATCGAAAAATTCCTCTTTTGGTCCATTCGTCTTGATACCAAGTACAACAGAAAGCATTGCACAAAATAAAAGGAGAACAAATGTGGTGTCTTTCATGGCCTCTTTGATGATGATCAGTCCCCAAAAGTAACCTTTCCTGGTGGGAGAATATTTGAAGTTTTCTTCAAACTTAAAGTTTGAATCAAACACCTGATGGCGCCGGTGGAATTCAGCCGTGTCAAGACCACAAAGTCCCCTCTCAAGATTAGTTCCCAAGGCAGTTGCAATGCCTTGGACACCTCCTAGTTCTGGAAGTAATGCATGGTCGTTGTCCTGAACTAGTTTTGTTAGTTTTTGTTGGGAAATTGAGAAGTTAGGGAATTCTTTGTGGGGATTTTGTTGTTCATGATGAGTCATGATAATCATGCGTGTGGTAGTGATCATCTGCAGCTGGGTCTGGTTCTAGGAAAAATAAGGACTGATCAAACGAGTGTTTTTGGTTGCCCTAGAGGGCTTTACAATTCTTTGACAAAGTCAAATGCACACATTCTTCTATGCACAAACCAAAAGTCAAGTGACAAGTACTGATCATATGGGACTGATGTTCCTCATTCGTCCCCCTTCATTTCTTAGGCCAAATAGTACTCGTGAAAAATTGTGGGAGGCTTAGCTAATTATTTACTGATCATTAAAATTAACAAATTAATTTGAAAGATTATATAATATTTAAGAAAGAAAGAATATTTTTGGTAACTATTACATATTCCGAGAAAAGATATATTAATATATAGAAACTCAATTAATCAAGTACTAGTATTGACTCAACTCTTAATCGGTGATTACTTTAGTGGTTGATGTAATTAGTCATAAGTAGTTAATTGTCTTGAGGTAATTAGTATGTATTAAAGTACAATATATGACTTTCTTGTTAGTTATTTTTGCTTTACATTAACTTAAAACATTTATAGTTAACTACCTTGAGGATCTATATTTAGCCGACAGATATTTTTCTTTTAGTTCATGAAACCCTAATTATTCTTCTGATTTATATCAATTTCTACTAATTATAAATTTATATATTAACTATAGAACCTCTGGATCAATTAATGATAGTTGTTTGAATTAATGAATGTGTTAACACTTGTTGATGATCAGATCGCGATCGATCAACGAACGATTTGTATGGGGCCGGTCGGATCGTTGAACCCTTTGGCTCCACAAGGCTCGATGTGCTATAAGCGACCATCGACAATCGATCTATGGAGTCGCATCCGGAGTCGAACCTTCAATCTTATAGGTTTATTGGGTGTAAGACTCCGACCCATCCTGAAACTTTAATCATCAACAACACTTTAATCAAATAGGATCACAAAAGAAAAAATATCATAACATATCCTGAAACTTTAATCATCAACAACACTTTAATCAAATAGGATGACAAAAGAGAAAATATCATAACATATCCTGAAAATTTTCAATTTAATCCATTTATTTTTGTTTATACACAAATAGGATCTAATTACTTTATCAATATTCACTGTTACTATTTAAAACTTGATGAGATTGTAAATGAAAAATAATTAAGGACGAGAGAAAGGAGTGTAAAGGAGGAAACGCATGTGGTTTTCCTTTTTTTTTTTTTTTTTATAAATTGGTGGAGACGTAGATTTCTACAAATTTAATTAAAGAATAATCTCTAATTTCCAGAAAAATCTAAATCTCCGATCACCACCAAAAAAAAAAAAAAAAAACTCCAATTTCCACTGAATCCAAGTCTCACTATCTCTCTGCTTTACTCTTTGACAGCGAAATTTCCCTTTAGGGTTTTAATTTCCAAAATTACCCTCGAATTCTCTCTCCCCACATACTGCTTTTGCAATCACATTCAAATTGTTGGGCTTGCGAGTAGGGATGGCAAAAATATCCGATCCGATCCAAACCCGAAAAAATCCGATTTATTTAGGATGGGTTTGAGGCAAAAAAAATTGACTTTAGAGCGGGTTTGGAGCTAAAAGGCTGACCTGCTTGGGTTATCGGGTCAGGAACGGGGCAAGCTTTTTTGCCTCGACCCATCCTATTAACCCGGTATATAAATTAAAAACACAAAAACCTAACAAGTAACAATAGCCACTTCTCCAATGTTTGAAAGCATTGAGATGGATTTTTAGCATGGATTTTTGTAATGTTTTCGATTATTTATTTATTTAGTGTTTGTAATGAAACTTGATTATATTGTTACTATTATTTTAGTATTTCATCATGAATGTAGTAAGTCTTTTGATATTTGTTATTGTTAACGTCAGAAAATGGTTTCCTTAGTCAACGAGGTTGTTTTCAGGCCCAAGCTGCAGTTTCGGGTTGTAAATAGGTTGCATGCATAATGGAAAGAACGGGAGAAAGCAGCCAGAGGCGAGGAGGAGAAACACGAGACGATTTTTAAAGTGGTTCGGCCCAAAAAGATGCCTACGTCCACTATTCACTCTCTCTCTATTTTGACGGAATAACAGCATTTAGAATCCTCCTCCTTTACAGTGAAAATCCTCCCCTATTTATAGGAAAGGGGAGGAGTTACAGTAAAATGGAATAAGACAAAAATATACAGTAGACTATAGTTACAATGATGAATTGCATTTAATGCACCGGAATCTCAATTAATACGGCTGACAGTGCATTAAATGCGGCCGAACCCGTCGCTTCTGAGGTCTGCCCAAGGGGGATTTCGGGTGACTGATCTGAATTTGTCATGATAGGTTGTCGAGATCTTGATTATAACTTCTGGTTGATATAACGTGCATGACACGTTTTGGAGCTGTATTTTGCATGACACCTTTGACTTCTGTTGACCCGTGACTCTGAGGAGTATGGCGGAGATGGATCTTCCAACAGGTGGAACACCAAGTTCATCTGGCGGACAGATGAATGCTTGACGAAGCCGACTACCAGGAGGATTGGGGAGGCGGATTATGAACCAATACTTCTGCAGCTAGTCACGACAATGAGGCAGGTAGTATTATGAGTGAAAGAGCCAGTATACGGCCACGCTCATGGATTAGCAGTCAATTTAGGTGGATCATCTTGGATGAGAAGGACTTGTGAACATGTATGATGGATGGCTCCTCTTGGCGGGTACCTTAAACGGACAGAATCGGTGAACAGATAGGTGGTCGATCATGGCGGATAAACTAGAGAGTAAACTTAGCGGACACGGTTAGCGATCAGCAGTCAGCGATCAGACTGAACAAACAGAACTGACGGATAGACTGGCGGATGGAGTTAGCGGTCACAACCAGCGAACAGGCTAAACGACAGTGATCAGCGGCAAACCGAGCGGTCACAAATGGGCCCCCTGTCAGGAAGGCAGACTGGAAGAAGGGTGGATCGTTCTGTCTTTGGGCCACTGGGCCTGCATTGTGGATCTTTCTGGGTCCGATTATCCTAATCGCTAAATTACCCATAACAGTTATGTTTTTTTGTTTAAATATTTGTTTTAGTTAAAAACTAAATCGGGTTAATGGATCGGGTTCGGGGCAAATCCCTCCAATTGGGTTTGGGTTTAGGGCAGAAAGTGGTAATTCGTTTGGGACAAGGGTCGGATTTGGAGCATCTTTCAAAAATTTCGAATCGGGTTCGAAAGGGATAAAATTTGATCCGATCCGATCCGTTGCCATCCCTACTTGCGAGTGTCAATTATGGACAAATAGTACGGTCTTTGACTATTTTGACTATTAATCTAGCTTATTAATTGGTATGCCTTTCTTGGTATGTCTTTGACTCCTAATTTTTAATTGGTGTTCGTACTGTAGCTTGACTAGCCGCAGATTTTGACATCTTTGTTAATTTTGTTTGTTTGTTTGTTTGTGTAATTTAATTTTAATATTCTATAAATTGAATTTTAGGGGATGTATTTAATTATAATTATGAAAAATTTTTATAGACTTCTTTTAGTGAATAACTTTTGTAGAATTTTACAAACTTTTAATAACTTCACAGATTCATGAAAAACTTTCAGAGACTTTTAAAAAAAATTTTAAAAATTCTTTTTAAAAAACTTTCATTAACTTTTATAGATTGTGATAAACTTCTAAAAAAATAATATCAAAGACTTTTATAAACTTCTAATATACTTTCATAGACTTTCATAGACATTAATAAACTTTCACTAATTAATTAATATTTACCTTATAAGTTAATAAAACTATATTTATCATGTCAATAATTAATTAAAAAACGTGGCACATAAAATAAAAGTATAGTCCATTTTAAAATAATAATAATAATAATAATAATAATAATAATAAATATATAGTCACCTCAACTACATAAATAGATAACCAAAACATTAAAAGTATTTCGAGTGTTTCATTATTTAATTTATATCTTCTATAAAAAATAAAATCTTTATTGTCCATTATTGTTAATGACCCTAATATCGTTTCACATATTAGCATCTATAGCAGCCTTCCATTCATTAGCATGCTCTCTTTATTGTTTTTGAGTCTCAATAAATGAGTTAAAATCGTCCTCTTCATTCACTAGTAATTATGAAGATGATGAAGTTTCATTATCTAGTTCAATCAGAAATTCATCAGAACGACACTTCTTGTGAAGAAAGTTGTGTAATCCTATACTAGCTCTGTTTGTGTTTTATATGGAAATGGAGGAGCTGTTTTGAAAATTGTGAACCACGATTTAAATGTACCAAATATTCTCTTAATTACATTTTTTAAGAAAGCATGACGAAGATTAAATAACTCGTTTGCATTTTCAGGATCACGACTTTGGCCAGCAAAATCTTGAAGATGATAACGTACACCTCGAAAAGGAGCTAAGAATTGACATCGATTTGGAAACCTACAATGATAGACCCCGATCCTAGTTTCCTCAAAGAATTCATTTTCGACGATCAGATAAAGAATAAAGAGTTTAGAACTAATGCAAGAGGTCCGGTTAGAATTCGATTATATTTATAAGGCCCTGAGTATCGTGTTAGGAAGAAATGAGCATTTTCAGTGAATAGTATTCGGATCTAGATAAATAGTGATTTTTTTTAAAAAGATCCAAAAGTTTGTGTTTAATATCGAATTTGGACCCGGTTATATTGTTCAGGGTCATGAATTTAGATTTGATGAGAAACAAAAGTTTTCGATGAATAGTATTTTTCGGACGAAAATTTTTGAATGAATAGTAAAATTTTTGAACATTGACCTTGAGGGTCAAAAAGGTTCAAAAATAGCAGGAGAGTATAGAGAAATAGAAACGGATCAAAAAGAAGACCATTTGAATCAGTTTCAAGCGATCCGAAGAAAATTACGATATTGCCCTTTTGAGAGATTAATAGGTTTTAATGAGTTTAAATCCAATTGAATTTTTTTCGAAGTATGTGACTGATAGATAAGACACCCAATTAGAGTATTTCGAAGTATGTGTAGAATATTTGTGGAATATTTTTCAGAAGGATTAGGTGTTGTGAGAATTCATCAAGTGTAAGCCCTCACCCAGATTTATTAATTTATGGTATTAGAAATCTTCGAATTGAGTTACGGTCGAATCATATGCCAAGTGGACCAATAGAATTGATTTTGGAGCACTAGTATAATTAGTGAAAGTTTAAGATATGTATATATGAAATTTTGTGAGTAATAAAGAAATAAAGAGAGAGAGAGAAGTTTTCTGAAGGGATCTTTTAGTAATTGAGTAATAAAATATGTATATATGAAATTTTGTCTTATTTGGTGTGTGTGTTGCTGTGAATAAGAAAGAAATAAAGAGAGAGAGAAGAGAGAAAACAGAGAGTGAATCGGGTGAGCCGAGAGAGAGAAAAAGAAAAAAAAAAGAGAAAAGTGTCGTGCGTCGAGAGAGAGAGAGAAGAAGAAAAAGATTCAGTTCGAATTTTGCCATGATTTCTTCACGAAAGTTGTTCCTCGTCATCCCCTCTAGCTAACCCAACAAATTTGAAGCAAAACGGTTGCCTATTTGGTGAGTTATCTCAGTTTTAAGCTTGATGCTTCGTATGAAACCCATTTTTTTTCTTTTGTTTATTTTCGAATCTGAGATTAGGGATAATAATAGGGTTATGTGAGGATGATTTTGTTATGATTTATGAGTGATTTGATGGAAGAAAATCATATAAAACGAGAGAGGAAAGTCATGGTCAAAAATGGGTTTTTATGGAATTTGATTCTGTTTTCGAATCTAAGGTATTAGATTGATGTTTTAGAGGTTAAGGAATAATCTTTGGAAGTTAGATTTCGAAAACGAAAAGTTTAGGATCTATTCGGAGCTAAACGGACGAGTTGAAGGGCGGTTTCTGAAACCCTTCGAAATGCGTTCGTTTAACATTCGAAACAAATTATTTAATCATAGTTGGGTGTTAGAATACTAGAGGATTGATTTTTGAAGTTGTCGAAAATCCGGAGCGAAAAGTTATTTTCGTTAGTGAGCGAATCCGGTTGATTTTCATTTCGAGTTTTCGTCGATGAAATTGAGTATACTGAGGTATTCCTAAGAAAGAATAAGTAGGATTTATATAGAGAAAACGGATTTCGAAAACCCCGGTTGAATAGAAATTGAGATCCGAACGTTTAGACGTTAAAAGATATATATAGAGATAATTATATTTTTATTGATTTTGAATGTTATTTGAATGAATTAAGTGACCCTAAATGGATATTTGATGTTTTAGGGTAAAAGCGAAAAGTTTCGAAGGCATTTGGAGGAGGATCGGATTCTATCCGAGGACATGTAGTGAGTGGAACTACAAGTTTTTATTTATATCGTCTTAAAGTTTATTTTTAAAGTTAAAAGAATTTGTTTTAAATAGTTATTTATTAATTAATTGAATTTATATTATAATTCTAGTATAAAGATTTTAGTTTATTGTTTATTTATATGAGAATGTACTAGAATTAAATATTTTAGTCTTATTGCCTTAAGATTCAGAATATTTTAGTGTATTAAGAAAAAAGAAATTTTAAAAGCCTATGGTTTACCCTAGCCCCAGTTTAGTACCCGACCGAGTGCCTTATGCGTGAAACGGTAGATGAGAGGAAGTCAGTCAGTGAGAATTGAGTCTAGTCGACTCATGTGTGAGCGAGGTGTGAGTGATCCGTATACACGTATAGGGTAGTGTAGTCAGTCCGCAACGTGGGCTCGCTTTCGGCGACTACACATGGTAGATCCCCACTCTTAGTGGTTAATTAGAGTTTATATGCTACCACGCCAGGAGTAGATATTCCTTGGGTTACCATTCAGGCGAGCACTAGAAAAAGATTTTAAGAAAAGATTTTTAAGAAAAGAGTTTAAGAAAAGATTTCAGAAAGTTTTAGAAAGAAATTTAGAACGAGATTCAAAAGCAGTTTTAAATGAGTTTTAGAAAGTATTTTAGAAAAATACTTTAGTTTTATTAAACTGTTTTTGGGAGAAGTTTAAGTGTAGAAATGAGTTTTAGTTTAAAAGTTAATACCACTCACTAAGTTATACTCACGTTTTTCTTTAAATGTTTTCTTAAAAAATTCTCTCACAGATGCAGAAGCTAGTAATCCAGCCGACGAGGTTCAATTAAACGTTCAGGTAGACGTATAGGACGATACCTACTACATGTATATATGGTGTTATTTTGATCATGTATATGTTTATATATATAGTTGTAAGTATTTTAAAGAAATCGTGGATGTATTAGTTAAAAATGTTTTATTAAAGTTTTATATGAATCAGTTTTTTTATTTTAATTATTTGGTTGTTGTTGTGTTATGAAAAATGAGCCGGAGGCTCTGGAAGTTGAAAAATGAATTTCATAGAAGTGTTTTTATAAACTGTATTTGAAACTTGCAGGGTGGTATAGTTTAGAAAATAGATGGCATGGTGCCGGATTTTCAATAGAAAAACGAAAAATTTATACCCCTACCACCTAGTAAACGAGTTTAAAAAGAAGTTTATAGAAAGTTTTGGTGCTCTGACGGGATTTCTTCGGACCAAAGTTAGGGTTCGTTGGAGTTCTGACGGGGTGCTACGGGATCTTTCTCAGGTCCAGAGGAGGGATTCGGGAAGGGTTCCGTCACACAATCCACCAAAAAATATTTACCTAAAATTAATCGTAAAAAATGGTAAATAAAAGCTAATAATAATAATAAGTGTCGGTAAAATTAAAATTAATAAAACTATACCTTGTGGCACTTTCATTCCATTTCTCCTTGATAAAGTATCATTTAACACTTTTAAATCATGTGCAGATCCCTTCTACCCACTGAGCACATATATAATATCCAAATCAAAATTACAAGCTGCTAAAACATTTTGTAAAATTGTTCCATGACGATTACGATAGTTGTTTATATCACTTCCGGTGACCATTGCTGGAATATGGGTGCCATCAGTAGCTCCAATACAATCCTAAATTAGTAATAACAACAAGAACAACAACAATAATAATCTTATCACTTACTTTTAAGTAAGGGTAAAATCGTGTACTTTCTCTTATTCTTTATGGTATTATGGATCGAGGTTTGGCCATCATATCTTTTGCAATTGTGTTCAATGCCTTTAAAATCTTGTTGAAACTTTGACCAGTAGTAAAATGTGATCGACCAAATGTTTTACGAATTAAGCAATACCGAGAATTTTGTCCAACAGTGAGTAAAAATGCGGCAAACATTTCTTCAACACAGATGTACCTAGTATCTCGTAAGAGTGTTTTTTCTCTAATGATATTGTATAACTTCAAAAACACGTTAGGATACATTCTATAAACTTGTCGAAAATGTTCTGGATCCTCATGCAATATGTTATGAATATAAACATACCCATGTGTAGTCTTTGGTCGCCTAGTTAACAAACGTTGAACATGTTCACGATGCATAATAACTTTAACCTCCTTTATTACAATAAGAACTGCTTGAATTGAAATCAGTGAATACCTAATCATTTCATCAAATTTTTCGTCTGTCTCTTCTTCCATTTCTTCTTCCTCTACTTCCTTGTTTCCATTTATATTGAAATGAGACATTATAATATGGAACCACCTGAGGAAAAAAAAAAAATTGTTGGTATGTACATGTAGAAATTATTGGAGTTTAATCTTGCTTTCAAAACTCATCTACTATCTAAATAATACGACATCGTATGACAATAAAGTAACATAGTTTGAAAATAAACACAATTATTTCCAAATCCTCAGTTCAATAGTAAATTTTCCAAATAAAGTAACATATAGTTCACAAATAAACACAAATAAAGTAACATAGTTCACAAATAAATTATAAATTTGCCAACTCAACAAATCAAAGACTGGTCCCTAGTTTAATTAAATGTTATAGTTTCAAAATCCCAATGGATTATCTTCAAATTAAATAGCCTCCATTCCATCAATTGGAAAGCTATCCATTCGAAACGCTCTTCGGATGTCATTTCTAGGAACTCCATCTTCTTTGCTCTAGTATTAAGCAAATTAAGCGCCTTGAAATGAGTATGATTATCCAAGTTTGGAATCTTCCTGATAAGCTTCCAACTACTCTGCTCTCTAGTAGCAAATGACTCGATATTGTGAGCAATTTTGTCAATGCAATGAGTGAGCTTGTCCATAGCATCTGATTGAGTGTTGTTGGTTTCAACTGAGCTAGATTTTCACCCTGCTTTAGCTCGTTTCCTAGTTGGTGGGGAAACATTTGAATTATTGGGTTGAGAAGCTAATGGTGAATTAATGTGCTAGGAGATAAAGGCCGATATAAAGGATCTTATTCATCACTTTGCATAAAAGCCCCAGTAGCATGATCATATGTGAACTCATTTAACTGAACACCTCTACTTTCTTCGACACCAAATGTTCTTGCATCGGTGTCCTCCCTTAATCCAATTGAATGTCTCCCAACTGCAGTTCCATTTCCAATTGCAATTCTTAAATCTTCATAATTCGTAAAAGTGACTGTATGATAATGTTTATGGGTAGGATGAGACTAGTAAGAAAACAAAAATATAATAAGTGTTAATATATGAAATGAACACAAAACATAACAATCAATTTTCGACTATATGTATTGTGTTAAAAATAAATAAATAAATAAAAAGCTCACTTGAAAATAATCTTCCCATACTTCATCACTAGCAGTGAATTTCCTTATGATAGAGTCCCATCCAAACCCCGAATTATGACGCATAAGCTCGGAATAATTATTGTATCGTTGTTTAAACCATTTCAAACGACTTAGGTATTGGGGATAAGTTTTTTGACACCCAAGTTTTTTTATTAAGAACGGGGAGTATTTTCTTTTCAACAGTTATCTTACTCAATAAGCCATTACTATCACGCCATCCACGAGTAGCAGCATCAACCATAAGTTTAAACAACTCATTGCTCTCTTCCAAAGTCCATACTTCATAAATTTTTTCCTTTCCTTTTCCTTTTTTATTTCCTTGTTGTGAATCTCCCATTGATTACTAGACTGTACATGCCAATGTTATAAACAATTAAAAATAAAATAACATAAGAAAATATAAGCAGATCTTATATATTAATTAACATAGCTAAAGAAAATCGATTATCAGAATAGGTATATATGAGCACAATAATGATGACACACTATCCAAACAATATCGTTTTCTAATAAACATATATTGTTTTTAAATCTTAAATATATGTTTTTTTTTTTTTTGTCTTCAGTGCCGGGTATAATTATGGAACCTTGTACAGTTAAATTAAAGTTTTGTTTTCTTCATCTTATCTATGATATGTGCTCCTAACATGCATCAAAGATTTTGGATGTAATTTACCAAGATTCTATAATTTTATAATTGAAAATAATGTTCAATTAATTATACAAATTTAATTTTTGCTCCCAAAATATATCATTTTGTTTTGTCTTTTGATCAGTACTGATCAAGGGTAAATCATCTTTTATCAGTACTAATCATCGATTGGGTCGACTACCTCTATTTCTATAATAAATGTTATATCATGTAATTAACAGGTAATTTCCTCTAATATTTGTTAATTATCATGTTCTCCTAATTATATTTGGTATCCTATACAAACCCTATCAAATTGATTCTTATATATATTTGGACCTATAAATAGTGAAAAGCTGATTACGTCAATCAATTATTACTTTTAATGGTAACTTATATAATAAAATAAATTTAAAAAAACATAGTTATAATAAAATAGTGAGTGAATTGAGGACACTTGAACTAGTTTCAATTCTTGATAAGTGAAACAAACACAGAAAGGGAGATATAATAGAGAAAACAATTTCACACATACAATAAAGTTCCAACCTTTTTATTACGAAAACAAAAACAAAAAAGAAAAGTGTTTTGGGTTTGAGTGATGATAACAGTAAAAATTGTATTACTAATATCAAAATCAAATTGTAATCCAAAAATTCTTACCTAGTATAAAAACACATGAGTGATTAAAGCAACCCCTATTCATAGCTGATTTTTTATTTTTGAAATACAAACATGGCTGATTTTATTTCTCCCTAGTGCAGTACAGCTTTGACTTCACTAGTGCATGCAGTATATAAAAAGCTTACAAAACAAAGTACAAACAGAGTACAAATATTTAAAAAAATTACAAAACATAGAGCACCACACAAAACCAATCTTGAATAAGCAGAAATTATAAACTGTTTAATACAAATCCTAACATAAAAAACTATATCATACAAAAATCACAGCAACTCAATATATTGTTTGATTATAATAAACAATTAATAGAAGCAAGAAAGGGGAAAATGAAAAAGACATACCAATGAAACTAGGGTTTTGAAAGTCTTGAAAAATTGTTGGGGTGAATGAGAGACAATTTATGAAGGTAAGTATTTTTACTGATCACTCAAAAGTCTACCATATGAAAAATTTCACAGAAGTCATGAATATTTTTAATGCACTTAAACTTTTATAAATTCTTTAAAAGTTTATATTGAATACCTCATGATTTTTATGTATTTTTTTTAAAGTTTATAAAGGTTTATATTGAATATCTCATGACTTCTATACACTTTTTTAAAGTCTATAAAAGTCTATATTAAATACCTTATGATTTTTATAGAGTTTTTGAAAGTTATAATTAAATACACCCAAACTTTTTAAATTTATAAAAGTCTATAAAAGTTATTTAAAATCAGGGGGGTGTATTCAATCATGAATATAAAAAACTTTCATAACTTTCATAGACTTTTTTAAGTGAATGACTTTTGTAGAATTTCATAAATTTTTAATAACTTCACAAATTTATGAAGAACTTTCAGAGACTTTTATAAATTCTTTTTAAAAAACTTTCATTAACTTGTATAAATTGTTATAGACTTCTAAAAAAATAATATCAAAAACATTCATAGACTTCCAATATATTTTCATAGACATTAATAAACTTTCACTAATTAATATAATATTTACTTTATAAGTTAATAAAATTATATTCATCATGTCAATAATTGATTAAAAAATATGGTACATAAAATAAAAGTATAGTCTATTTCAAAATAATAATAATAATAATAATAATAATAATAATAATAAAAATATAGTTACATCAACTACATAAATAGATAACCAAAATATCAAATATTTTAAGTATTTCATTATTCAATTTATATCTTCTATGAAAAATAAAATCTTTAATGTCCGTTCTTATTAATAACTTCAACATTGTTCCACATAATAACAGCTATAACAGCCCTCCATTCATTACCATACTCTTTTTGTTGTTATTGAGCCTCAAGAAATGAGTTAAAATCGTTGTCTATATTAAATAGTAATAATAATCAAGATAAAGAAGATTAATAGATATTAATAAATTTTTATAGATTTTCATTTACTTCTAAAATAAAAATATAATCCTTTAACAAACTTGAACAAATTATATACGTAGTAAATTATATTTTTCATCTCAATGAAAATATTTTCTTTTGACATAATGTAAATAAACAGGTGGAAAACAACTATCAAAACTCATGTTTTACAAAATTCAAGCTGATTAATTTTATGAAATTTTATAAATATTAAAATTGATTACTGTACTCCAAATATTAACTAATCAAAAGTAATATGAATAAAAGTTGAAAAAAAAATACCATAGGTATAAATATAATTAAATAATTAAATTTAAAATTTTAATTTTCTTAATTAACTACTAGCTAAAAAATCACAAAATATTAATTTTTTTTTATTTGAAATAGAGTTTTTTTCCTTTTATTTTGTAATATAAAAATAAAGATACCATTAATTAATTTTATCAATTTTAAAGCAATGAGATTTTTCATTTATACAATTTGAGTTTTATTTTCATTATTTGTACACAAGAAATTTTAAATTGTTAGTTTACAATATAATTGTTAATAATAGTTGTATTGTTTATTATAAGAATAATAAGATGATTTTGATTAATATCCATCTAGATTTTTTTTTATTTATATAAATATAAATTATAAGATTTTTTTAAAAAATTTATTTTGACAAGATCTAACTCCTCAATTTTGATTTAAATTTGAAATCTTTTACAAAATAATAAATTGATGTCCTTTAGTAAAGAAGGGGTTTAATAAGATTTAAAAACTAAAAAGCTAACAATTTGAACATATGAAGATAAATATTGACCATTATAATTCACAATAAAATAGGAGTGAAATATATATATGTGTGTGTGTATTTTTAAAATAAGAAAAATATTTTTATTTATGAGATATTTAAATGTAAAAGTGATTGTGAGATTTGCTTCTATAATTAACAATAAAAGTCTACAAAATTTTTTAAGGGGAGTGGAAGAGAATTTATAGAGCTTGATTATTATAAATTTAATATAAAAGTCTATAAAAGTTATTAAAGTTTTAAATTTATATAAAAATCATTGATATTTTGAATACCTTATAACTTTTATAAACTCTTAAAAAATCTTGATTAAATACACCGGAACTTTTATAAACTTTATAAAAATCTTTAAAAGTCTATATCGAATACCATATGACTTTTGTAGAGTTTTTAAAAGTCTGTATTAAATATATCCAAACTTTTAAACTCTATAAAAGTCATTAAAAGTTTGGATTGAATACATCCCCCTAATTTATGATGAGAAAAGGATAAGATATAAACTCCAAGTGAAGAAGTGTGCTTTCGGAGGACTTTCTATGGGGGAATAAGAGGATGGTTGATGCTTTGAAGAAGATGGTGCCACCTTTTGATGAAGTTTATCATTCAAAAAGGTTCCAAGAGAATCAATTTGTTTTAGGCATGGAAATATTTGTGTTTACCTTAAAAAATTAAAAATTAAAAAATAAAAAAAAGCACCAGGAGAGGAAAGTTCTTATGTATTGAGGTTTTGGTTTGGTGTAGTATCCCTTTCACTCCCAAATTTTAAATTTATATGCAGAAAAAAAGTGAAAGAAAAATAGGACGATGTCATGTGAACTCATAGATCATAGTGAATTTGATGTTGGTCAATTCAATAGGACGATGTCATGTGAGCTCATAGATCATAGTGAATTTGATGTGGTTTATAGAGAAGCAACTAGGAAATTTCGATGTGGGCTACCAGACAAATTTGTTTATAGAGAAGCAACCAGGAAATTTCGATGTGGGCTACCAGACAACTTTGTTTATAGAGAAGCAACTAGCAAGTTTGGATGTGGGCTACTTGACAAATTTGTCGTTGAATTTTAAGGAAGGCAGGTTGATTGAGAGCATTGGCCTAGAATAATTGACTCTCTACGCTCTATATAGATTTCGACGTCGTACTATCTACTTTTTATTGATATGTCAGCATCATAATATCAACTTTTATTCGTTTTCACTTTTACTTTAAATATGTTGTATATTGAATGATATTATTATAAATATATTAAATATTAAAATATCATGAACAATTTTGATTGGCTCTGACTGGTGGCAAATATGCTTCATGATGAAGCAAAATAATCTTGCCGACTTATATCAGACTTAAGAAGCAATTATTTCGACGGTGACTTTTGGCGCCATATATGTGCTACAGTAATAAAATTAAATTACATGCTTTTCTTGCTATCACTACTTATACTTCTCTATCTCTATATGTTTTTTGCTTTGGATTTCCGTCTCCTTCGCTATTCTTTTTTTTTTTTTTTTAGTTCCATTTTTTTTTAGTTAGTGGAATTAATCAAGGGGACAATCGAGATTAAACTGATAGAACATTGATAGTACAGTTCGGATAAATGACTCTCATTTTCTGAGAGCTACTCACACCTGGGTGAGAAGCAACTCATAAAAATGAGAAAAAACCCCACATTTTATCAATGAAGTTGGGGTGCACAATGTTGAATCCAAGACTTGCAAGTCTTGAGAGGGAGATTCAATCTTTTACCACTCGACGGACCCCACTTTAGGCCTCTACTCTCTTTTCTTACTTCTACTCTAACTTCTTCATTTATTTTTTTGTTTTATAACAGAATACTTTAAAAAAAAAAAAATTCTTCTTTACCTTAAAATATCAGAGTCTACTGGATCTAAGCCTTTTCTATCATGTATTAATTGGTTGGTTAATGAAATTTGAAGAGAAGTAGCATATTGATTATTATACATTCTCTCAAAAATCTAAATTTGGTTCAGGTTAACTAAGTCCAAAATCCAAGCCATTCTTTTTTTTTGTTTTTCCTTTTTTACTTGTCGGACAAGGTGACTAAATTTGAAGTACTTAACGATCTCAAATTCAATTACTCAAAACCCACATTCTATTAATTAAATATTTAATAATAATGTAGAGCACAATCGAGACTTGTATCAGTTTATGTGATAAAACATTTAAGAAGGTATTTTAGAGTGTGTATATATATATATATATATACACATACATACATACACTATTGTTGATACTTTCTTTAATGTGTGATAAAACATTAGAGAAGGTATCTTAGTTTTATTAATGATTCTTTAATATTAATATTTTTCTCTAAAACAACATTTTGTCTTCTTATGTAATAATGAGTTCATTAAATTATTTTTTATTATTTGATTATGAATTTAATATTTTTAAATCGGAGAAGAATAATCAAGATCATGCCATGAATTCTTACACTGTTAGGTTAAAATTTAAGTAGGCAAACTTTATATAATTTAATGTAAAAATGTAGTTTACTTAATTTTAGAAACATGACTGCGTCCTCAAGTCAGACTGACATAGAAAGCTGCTTTAAACATTTCTTTTTTCACAAAAAGATTAAGCTAAATTTTACTTTTGAGTTTTGCCTCTTCACATTCACCATCTCAAAAACTCCATAAACTAGGCACATAACTTTGCCTTGTTGTACTTTACTACAAAACTGTCAATAATACTTTTCATTCAAATTTTATTAGAGGCCTAAATTTAATAAGAAAATAAATTAAAATCATACTCAATGTCCTCTATATAGCAGCAAGGACACTAAGTCTCCACACAAGCACTCTCATTGGTCTCATTAACAGTACAGTTTGATCCTCCAATGAGTAGGCATAGAAGCGATCCAAACTATTGCCTTCTTGGAAGAGAGGTTTGGGCCGTTGGAGAAAGCAAAAGGAGAAGAGGCAGGAGAGAGAGCTCTTACATGCAAACACACGTTACATGCCATTCAGGTTGTTCTTCTACTTTGATGAGCAGATGATGCCAGCACCTATGCCACCTCTTCAAGGCTATCTCAACCACCAATCTCACATGCAGAGAAAGCATGCTGGTCAGCAGGTCATGCTTTAATGCACAATACAAACAACAATTATGATTCAGAAGTTGATACTTCTCTTCATCTATAAAAGGAATCTACAATATTAAGTTGTGTAACCTGTTTTTAATAGCATTGTTATGATTAAATATCCTCAACATATTCAGCAATTACATAGGCACTTAAAGGTATTGTTAACATACAATCAATTAGCTTAATCAAATCAATTCTTTCTATTCGTGTAATATATTATTTTGTTTCCATGCATAAATTATTCTCTAGCCTTATTTGTTTTCTTCATTGGCCTATAAATAGGCTTTATATTATATATTGTAATATACAGTAAAATAATACAATTCTTTTATATTTATCATGGTATCAGAGCTTAGGGTTGTGTAGTTTTCTCTCATTGTCTCTATTACTGTCACCGTCGCACACCACCCAAACACATCAACTATCAACTCTCAGCACTGTCGTCAGGGTCCTGCCCCATCACCGCTGCTACACACTGCCTGGTCTCAGGCCGTCGCACCTGCTCTCGCCTCTGGTTTCATCATCACTGCACTTCTTGAATCCATCACTGTGTCATCATCGCTGCACGCCGTTACACCATCTGTTTACTGTCTATTGTTGCTGCTGGTGCACACCTGTTGACAGTCGTGCCATTGCATTGGGTCGCACCATCTCACAATAACGCCGTCGCATTCACGCCGTACTTGATCACATCGTTACATCACTGCTGTCGCACCAATCATCAACATCATCACAAGCCACTGTTCGGCTGTGTCACCATATCAATATGGTCTGTTTTCGCCACTGTTCCGCTGCTGCCTCCACACACCGTCGCTGTTGTCACCACACTAGCAACTGGTCCTGATCTGCACCGTCGGCTGTCATCACCCTATATCAGTTGTTCCGCTGTTTTGTTTTGCTTGGTACAGACCCATCATTATTAAGAACGAAAAACACAAATTCGAGGATGTGCAAGCCTCCAGAAATATTAAGGGAGAGAGTGAGTTTTGGAATATTTTTCATTGATTCATTCTAAAAGCAATACATGCATATATAGTTGGAGACACCAACTTTAGAGGAAACCAACAATAAAGAGACACCTGGCTAACAAACATTTCAGCCACCAAAATAGTAATAACAGAAAGCAATGATGGGCAACAAAAAGAATAACAGCTCATAGAAACCTATCATTCTAGCGGTAATAATCTGCCAACCAGGTAGGAGCATGTTTGGGCCTAGTGGACCTGGGCTCATGCCTTTCCATAACAATCATACACCACACTGGTTTGCTGCTGTTGTCGCACCGGCCGCCACTACACCACCTTATCAACGCTGTGCTTCAGTCTCTTCTGGCTGTGTTTCTGTTTCAGCACCCACCAATCATCGCATCTATCACCTCTGGTTGTGGCCGCCATCGCACCTCTCTCTGGTTTGCACCCGCATCGCTGTCTCTGTCTTGTTTCGCTATTGCACCATCCTATTGCACTGTCTTTGGTTTGCTTTTCTTTGCATAATCACTGGGTCATTGCTGATTTTTTAGACTTGGGCAGACTTGTGCTTTATTTGGGCTCTTAAATTTGGTGTTTATTGGGCTGCATATAAAGAGAAATTAGATAGATCTATTTTCTTAATTTCTCTTATTGGGCTAGTTTATTTATTTTCTTGGGCTTGTTTATTTTATTGAGCATCTTTATGGAGAGTTCATGGATGAAACATCTTTGCAATTATTGCAAGCTGCCAGGACATGATATTTTATATTGCCCTACAAGACACTGTAAGCATTATCATAAAATTAAACCAAGACACTACAATCAAGATTGTCCTCGAAATACTAATAGCAGAGGATTTTCAACTAGATTTAAGGATGTTTCTCTCAAGCCTTGTAAAAACAATCAACATTTTTCCATGGCCATAGGTGACAACCAACCGGGTATTGCTGGTTCTTCTTCTATCTCAGTCTATGATCTTGCTTCCATGCTTCATCAAATCTTTTTTGAATCTGGTAATTCATTCACTTCTGCTTCTTCCGTGTCAGTAGGTAATTCCCCTTGGTATTTTGATTCAGCTTGTTGTAATCATATGACATCTGATCCTATAAATTTTTCTGTACAATCATCCTCTTCCTTCTTACCTGTCATTTCTACAGCTAATGGCTCATCTATGTCTGTTCAGCATATAGGTCACATCTCTACAAATAACTTGTCATTGCAAGATACATACTTTATTCCTAAACTTACATTAAATCTTATCTCTGTGGGTTAGTTGTGTGAACTTGGTTTTGATATACATTTTACTTCTTCTGGTTGTCGTGTGCAGGATCCACAAACGGGGAAGATTAATGGGATAGGCCGTAAAGTTGGACGTTTGTTTGAGCTCATTTATCTTCAACTACCTTCACGAGTCACATCTCTTTATCAATCTGTCGCTACTTCTTCATCTTTGCCATTGAGTCTTTGGCACTCACGGTTAGGTCATACATCATCTAGTCGTTTGCATTCCTTATCATCTAGGGGACATTTAGGCTCTGTGACTGATGATCATATTGATTGCTTATCATGTCAATTATCCAAACATCATGCACTACATTTTTATAATAGTGATTCGGTTTCCCAAGCACCATTTGACTTAATTCATTCAGATATTTGGGGACCATCACCAATAACTACCATGGGGGGATCCAAGTATTTTGTTATCTTTATGGATGACTATTCCCGTTATACATGACTCTATCTTATGCATAATAGGTCTGAATTATCTAAAATTTATTCTGATTTTATTCGAATGATTCAGACTCAATTTTCCAAAACTATCAAAGTTTTACGCACAGATAATGCCATGGAATATCGAGATACAACATTTCTTAATCTGTTGAGTCAAATGGGTACCATATGTCACCGTTCATGTCCTAGTACATCGCAACAAAATGGTCGTGTTGAACGCAAACATAGGCATATTCTTGAAATTGTTCATGCACTTCTCATATCTGCCTTTTGTCCTAAAAATTTTTGGGGAGAAGCTGCATTGACAGCAGTATACACTATCAATCGTGTTCCATCCTCCGTCATTGATAATCAAACTCCTTATGAACGACTGTATGACACTCCTTCTAACTATCAACATCTCAAAGTTTTTGGATGTGCTTGTTTTGTTCTTCTTCATCCTCATGAACGAACTAAACTAGAGTCTAGAGCTCGTTTGTGTTGTTTTCTTGGCTATGGGATTGAACATAAGGGTTATCGTTGTTGGGATCCTATCTCAAATCGTCTTCGTGTCTCTCGTCATGTTGTCTTTTGGGAGCATAAGATGTTTTCATCTATATCCAAATTTCACACATCACACACTTCTCCTCATAAATTTTTTATAATTCCCATTGTTTCTTTATTTCCTGATGAAAAAGATTCAAGTTTTCATGAGACTCAAACAGATCATTCTGATGATATCCGGCTGATTCCTGAACAATCTCACCCGTCTGTTGATCCTGCACCAGAGTCCTCTTATCCAATCCCACCTGTTGCACCTCCTCATCCTACATCAGAGTCCTCTCACCCAATCTCATCTATTGCTCCTCCTCCTCGTCGCTCTAATAGGGTAAGGGAACTACCTGTGATTCTTCGAGATTTTCATTGTTTTTCTACCATTCTTTCTTTGTATGAGTCTCGCTCTTTTAAAAAGGCCAGCACTAAGCCTGTTTGGCAGCAAGCTATGGTTGAAGAATTGCAAGCTCTTGAGAAAACTTACACCTGGGACATGGTTGATCTTCCTCCTAATAAGGCTGCTATTGGGTGTAAATGGGTATATAAGATCAAAACAAAATTAGATGGGTCTGTTGAAAGATATAAAGCCCGTCTTGTGGCTAAAGGTTTTACTCAAGAGTTTGACATTGATTATGAGGAGACATTTGCGCCAGTTGCTAGACTTACATCTATTCGCAGCTTATTGGCAGTCGCTGCAATTAAACGGTGGAATTTGTTCCAAATGGATGTGAAAAATGCCTTTCTTAATGGGGATCTTACTGAAGAGGTATATATGACACTATCACCAGGGTTTCCACACCTTTCACATAAGGTTTGTCGTCTCCGTCGAGCACTGTATGGGCTAAAGTAGACTCCTAGAGCTTGGTTTGCAAAATTCTCGTCCACTATTATGCAGTTTGGTTTTACCTCTAGCTCTTATGATTCTGCATTATTTCTTCGCAAAATTAGTCATGGTTCTGTTTTCTTGTTACTTTATGTGGATGACATGATCATTACAGGTGACGATATTGCTGGTATCTCTGACCTTAAGACTTATCTTCAACAGCAATTTGAAATGAAAGATCTTAGCTCTCTCAGTTATTTTCTTGGTCTTGAGGTGTCCTTAGATTCTGATGGTTATTATCTCTCCCAAGCAAAATACACTTCAGATCTTATTGCTCGTGCTGGTTTAACTGATAATAAAATCAATACTAGTCCCTTAGAAGCTACTGTTAAACTGACGCCTTTTAAAGGTACTCCACTCAAGGATCCTACTCTTTATCGGTAACTTGTTGGGAGTCTTGTTTATTTGACCATGACTCTTCCAGATATCGCATATGCTGTGCATGTTGTTAGTCAGTTTATGTTTGCTCCTCATTCCACTCATTTTGCTGCTGTTCTTCATATTTTATGATATCTCAAGGGCACGATGTTTTATAGACTTCACTTTTCTGCTAACTCTTCTTTAGAGTTGTGTGCTTATTCAGATGCTGATTAGGCTGGTGACCCTACTGATCGACGATCTACCACTGGATTTTGCTTCTTTATTGGTGATTCTCTCATCTTATGGCGTAATAAGAAACAGACTGTTATAGCTCGATCCAGTACTGAAGCCGAATATCGAGCCTTTGCTGATACTACTTAGGAACTTATTTGGTTGCGCTGGTTACTTACAGATATGAGAGTTTATCACGCCACGACTACTCTTTGTTGTGATAATCATAGTGCTATTCAAATTGCTCACAATGATGTTTTTCATGAATGTACCAAACATATTGAGATTGATTGTCATTTTGTTCGACAACATGTTCATCAGGGTACTATTAAACTTCATTCAGTTTCCTCTGCTGATCAGCCTGCTGATATCTTCACTAAATCTCATCACTCAGGACGTTTTCGTGAATTGGTTTCCAAACTCAAGCTTGCATCCATCTCGCCATCTTGAGTTTGTGGGGGGATGTTAACATACAATCAATTAGCTTAATCAAATCAATTCTTTCTATTCGTGTAATATATTATTTTGTTTCCATGCATAGATTATTCTCTAGCCTTATTTGTTTTCTTCATTGGCCTATAAATAGGCTTTATATTGTATATTGTAATATACAGAGAAATAATACAATTCTTTTATATTTATCAGATATCATTCCTTTATTCGCTTTGAGTGTGCATCATCATCATAATTTGTAATACCTGAGTCACCATGGTCAGTAATGCTCCATTTCCATATCATGAGTTTAGCAACCAAGCAAAGTATTTATTTTGACTCTATAACTTGGAATCATCATCGTTAATTCATTTAAATAAAAAAGCACTAACCGTTCTAGCATTTCCAGCTAATCATTTGATATCAAAGATAGGAAACCGTAGATGTCAATGCACAATAATATAAGGCTAATCAAGATTTAGCCTTAATTAAACCCTATAATGAGTGTTAAGAGTATTTGAATACTATTGTGAGCCTTTTTTTATTAGCTAAAATTTTAGTTTGGAGGGGCCATTTATTGTGAAGACAAGTTTGAGAGGGTTCAAACTGCAAGCTTTTAAAAATTTGAAGGTAAATTCATATCCTTTTTTTTTTTTTTTTAAAGAACTCCAAAAGGAAAAAAAAAAAAAAAAAAATTGAGGAAAGAAGGTCCATCCGGCCTGTCCCTCATCACTCACATGATCATAATTGAAATTATTAAAATTTTATATTTGAGTTCAAGTCATAAGTACGTTAATCTTGAACGTAACAGGGGTTAGAATACTTAAATATTATTGTTTAATAATTTTTTATTAGATTACTTTTTGGTCTAAGACAGTGAGTTGGAAGAACACAGTGAAGGTTTTAAGAAGGTGACCGGAGGAAGAAATGGAAAAAGTAGCACCCAAAAAAAAAAAACCAATGATCAATGGATGATAATACTACTATACGAATGATCCCAGAAACTTGAGGTATTCAAATGGTTGCTAATTGCTCATACGGTACAAAAACTTGTGTAATAAAAACGGTATATATATAATTTCGATAAAAAAAAAAAAGATATATATATCTATATATATATATTCTTAACATCTTATTAAATACTATAATTAATAAATTATCCATATAATTAAAATAAAAATAAGAGAAATGAAAGGTATGGGGCTTCTTACTTTTGTTTTGTTTAGTTCAATCTTTTATTTTAAGTCATTTTTTTTAAAAAAAAAATTGATTTTAATATTGTTTCCCTTTTTTTAAAGTTTAATTTTAAAAGATTTATTTAATGTTTCTAATATTAAACAATCATCGAATTTTTATTTAATAAATAATTCATATTGTGATAAAAAAACACTTTACATATGTTTTAGAACTCTCAAAATACTAAATATGGCATTGATGTGATATATATGGAGTATTTACAATTATTTAAAGTATTTAAATAACTTTTTCTTATTCAAGAAAATATTGGTGCACTTGAAATTTTAGCAGGATACAGATTGTCCCATTTGGAGGTTTGAGCCAACAGGGATGTTTGATTTGCTAGGAATTTTTATGGGGTTGCTATTGCATTCCTCCTCTTTTTTCATCATTATTTATTGATTTATTATTATTTTTAGCAATTTGAATTTTAAAGTCTTGCTTTGACTGTTTGATATATTGAATTTTATATAACTAAAACTCAAGTATTAAATAACACATTATTTATTTCATAAATAATTAATGATCTATGTGATAATTATAATTCGGATATCATATAAATTAGGTAATGAACTTTAACTGCAAAAAGAAAAAAAAATTGAAACAAAATTATATTACTTAGAATAAAGAGTATATATATATATTTTTTGATATATATGACAGAATATAACTTAAACTCATGATCTTAGCATTTATTTTAAGTGATTATTCTTGGCACTTATCAGGCCGATTTGTGAAAATTTTTCACAGAATTTTTCACCGACTTATCACACCTATAAATAGGTGTATTCTCTTCACAATTTACACCATTCATTCAGAGACTAGGAGGAGGTGTGAGCTGCAATTTTCCGCTTCCGGTTGTATTTTTCTTATGTTATTTATTTAATTATTTTGTGTTATTTTAAAGTCATGTCTGGCTAATTTCTTTTGTTAGTTAGGGCTATTTGAAGCCCTAGACATGAATTCAATCTTTATTTATTTTTAATGAAGTTATTTATTTTTGCATAAAAAAATTAATGTCTCTATTATAATTGTATTTTATTAATGTTGTTTAAATTTGCAACAATCAATTGTTTACGAAGCAACTGAGGGACATTAATTCATAGATAACTTAGATAGACGTCATATTCTAGGATTTATGTGATATTTATATTCTTCTAGTTTTTAATGGGTTCCCATTAGTAAACCTAAGTAGACGCCATGCTAGGTTATAATTAGGAATATAGGTATTTACATGATGCCATGTGATTTACATACAATCTAAGGAAAAATTTATACGATATGCAATATAGTCGTTACCTTTTCGTGAATATCTTTATCATGCATTAATTTTGTTGTACTTCATTAATTTAATTATGGATTAAATGATTGTTTAATGGTGGATAGAATGTCCTAACTAAGTTTTCTCTATTGATTTTCTTTTAAATAATTTAGTATTATGTTACAATTTAATTTTCAATTCAATTTCAAAACCCATTTTCAATTTAATTGTCTTCTAATTTAGGTTTTAAAATAAATTTGAAATTAAAATAAGTTAATAACTCCTTGTGGGATCGACCATTGCTTGTTTGCTATACTTAGTCAAACAATTTGTGCAATTGCGAGACTTAAAATTTGGTTTATTAAAAAAATTGACCAACCGACAAACATGTTACTCTAATTTTTGTCCTAGTTCCTATTCCAATTACCAAATGAACTATCACATCATATGTTGGATTTCAAGAATTAATTGTGGTAGTAAATGTAAAAATATAACCATTCAGTTTGATAATTGGAATTGTAAATGGAATTGGCCCACTCTATTTGGCCTCTGAGATTATTATATTTGAATTGAATTGTTTTTCTTCCACCATAGTGGGACTAAATATCTACATGAAATTGGGTACAAATTCAATACCATGTAACCAACAATTTTGTTAGTCTAATTCCAATCTTGGATCCAATTTTGGTTACCAAATGAATTATTACATCATATATGAGATTTGAACTAATTGTGATGATCGTAAGGGAAAAATCTAAAAAACCCCCTGAAATGATAATAATATCAATTTACCCCAACTAAGTTGAGAAAAGTTTCTATAATATTTCAAACACAAATCACAATTATGGTCTCAAAATTGCATATACAAATCAAAGACAGTAGTAGAGCCAAGGTTACACATCATAAAACTGAAAAACATATCAAGATAATAACAAAACTTAACAGTCAACTAAGTTGAGGAATTTAAATATTAAAAAAAAAAATAATTAAATTGGAGAATCAAAACTGAGTTGCAGTGCAAAAGTAGCCAAAGAGACAAAACAAGTGCAGTTGAGAATCACATACAATTAAATAGCTCAAGTATTAACCAACCATACAGTTAAACACGCACACAATTAAATATTTTAAAAAAAATCAGAGAGTTAGGGAAGAATAGTGAATTGCAGTAACAAAAAAAAAGAAGAAAGAGTAAAAAAGAGACTTGTTTATGTGACAAAGAAAATTTGAATGACATTATAATTCTGAAAACTAACAAAAAACCTTCTCCAATCAGTCAAAACAAAGCAGCAAGAGTACTACACACAACAATTCATAGAACAACTAAATGAATTGAGTAGTGATATTTTGAGATAGTTTGACAATAAACTCCTCACATTCACAAGTTAGGACCATGAATTTAAATTATCTCTTTCTCTATATATATAGAGACAGAGAGAACGAGATATAATTTAAATTCATGGTTCTAATTTGTGAGTGTTAGGAATATACTATTAAACTATCTCAACGTTTTTCAGTTGTATAATATTCATAAATATTTATTAGTCATTAAATTATAATCTAAGGATTGGTAGGAATATTTCCTTTTGAAATGTCATATGCAAAAATCATTTTAATTTTTTCCCCTTTTAATCCATACTTGTACAACTACTTATTAACTAGAACAACACACTCAATAAAACATGGAAGTTACCACTAAAATTAAATCACAACATACAATACAAATCACACCTAAAAGAAATCAACTAACTATATATGCACGCGCGGTAGAAAACACTTACCACTCGATAATATATTCTCCAAAAAGATACAAAGATAAAAAGAGAAAATGTAAAAAAGAGATTATAGTTTTTAAATTAATTGTCAATTTAATGTCTACAGGAAATTGGGCATGAATTTAATACCATAGACGACAAACATGTTAGTCTAATTTAAATCCTACTTCCAATTCCAATTACTAAAGGAATTATCACTGTATTCGGATTTCAAGAATTAATTGTGGTAGTACATGTAAGAATATAAATATAACCGGGGTATGAAAACTCTATCTTTAGAGAGAGAAAAAACTCTCACATCCTTAGAGAGAGAAAACTTCGTCGAAGCCTTTCCTAGCTAGAGTTGGGTAGATCTTTAGTATTCTCTTGTTGCTCTCCTTCTCTGATCCTTGCTACTTTCTTTTTCTTCTGGTTTCTCGTCGGTGTCTCTTTGGTTTTGGGGCTTTTAGGGCTAGATCCAGTTCTAGATCCAGTTGATAACTAGATCTAGCTCTAAAAGCCCTATTGCTTTGTTTTGTTTGTATATCTTTCAGGTGGTTGATGAAAATCAATGAGTGCATGCCTCATTGGTGATTAAAGTTAGTGATGGTTTGTGGAGATATTCAATTGGAGTTTGGTGTTGCAATCAAAGATTTCATGGTACTTCTAGGAAATTTTATTCAAGTTCAGGAAGACGTTCTGATTACCGTAGAGGATCCCCATCTGGTACACCATGGCCTTTCTCCAGATAGTCATCCTTTGTTGCTGTCTTTTGGATTCTGGAGGTTGTCCTGTATAAGTTTGTTTGGGGAGCTACTGATTTTTATTCTTGTATTGTTCTTCGTTTAACTTGTAGTTGATGTTTGTGGTTGGCTGGGTCCAGTATTGCCTGACCATTCCTATGTATGAGAATGGTGTGGTATTTCAACTGGTCTTCCCTACTTGATCCTTTAAATGAGACAAGCTATGACATTTTTATGCTTTTATGGTAGCCCCAAATTTGGCTAATTTTAAGGCCGTAATCTTGTGGTTCTCAAATTTGGGATAATTGTTATAAATTTTCGGTATGTGAAATATATATGTATATATATAACACCATTAACCACTCAGTTTGACAATTGGAATTGTGAATCGTATTAGCCTAGTCCATTCAGCTCTAAGATTACATTTGAAATTGGGTACAAATTTAATACCATGTATCCAACATTTATGTTAGTCTAATTCCAGTCTTTGTCCCGATTTCGGTTGCTAAATCAATTATCACATCACATCACATATGAGATTTGAACTAATTGTGATAGTAAATGTAAGTATATAACCACTCTATCTGTTTAGTGGTCGGAATTGTTACTGGAATTAATTAACCCAGCCTATTTGGCCTTCAAGATCCATTTTACCTTAAATGAATGTTTTTCTTCTACCATAGTGGGACTAATTGTCTATATGAAATTGGGTACAAATTTAATGCCATATTGCTAAAAAACCTGTTAGTATAATTCAAGTCCTCTTTCCAATTCCGGTAACTAAATATGTAAATTAGCACATCATATTTGGGATTTGAACGAAATTGTAATAGTAAACATAAGAATAAACTACTTTGATGAGTAATACTCAAATTAGTGCCTGAATTTGATATCTAAATGATGTCAATTTTAAAATATAGGAGGATCAACCAATTGAATTCATCCGTTTCAATTGGTTTTTCCTTCTACCACATTATTTGGATATCAAATTTGCACACTAATATAGCTAAGTGAAATTATTGATAAATAATAATAAAAAAAAAAATTATTGATAAATAAACCATTCTATACAATGCTCCGAACTGTGACTAGAATTGGCTCACCCTATTTGATCCTTGGAGATTACATGTATAAAGATCCATATTCCAATCCCAGATTTTTGTTGGCTAATAATGTTTTTATTTGATGGATTAGGGAATGAGAATGAGAATGAGGAATGAGATTGATTATTGATGTTACTTACTTTAAAATTAATCTATAACGGGAATAAAATTGTGGGTCATGCATGAATTTAGGGTTGTGAAATGAGAATTTCATTTCCTCCGCCCCACTTAGGAATCTTATTTTCATTATATTTTATAAGTTAAAAAGTCTTTTACATTCCTTTAATTAATTAATTAATTAATTTATTTATTTATTTTTTTTAACTTGTTAAGGCTTTTTTACTTCAATTCTGTCTTTGCTGGGGTTCTTATAGTAGACTACTACATTTACAAAAGTAGGGCAAATTCAAGTAACCTTTTTTCAAAAAAAAAAAAAAAAAAAAATTATGACTTGATATATAATATAAATGTACAATATGATCACAATATTGTTAAGTTTATTATTATCTTTTTTAACCTATCATGATGAATAACATGACCAAAAGATGGCAATACATCTAGTTAAACAAAATTTTGCAAAAAGTATATAATTCTTCTTTTGTAATTGGTAAAATCTCAATGGTTACATTATTTATTATTATTATTTTTATTTTTATTTTTCTTTTACAAAAAAATGCTTATGGAGTATATAATTTTAATCAAGATAATTTTGTAATTTTTAATTAATTCATTCCGATTTCAAAGTAAAGTAAACATTTCAACGAGAGTACTATGATTTCGATTTCAATTCTTACAATTGAAGTAAACAATTTATTCAAATTTTAATATAAAATTTCGATTTCAAATCATTTCAATTTTAAGTCAGTATGATCTCATGCATGTAAACAAACTAATGGATTGGATTTCCAAGTCGGATGCCCCACTACAAATTTAGACGTCCCACCACTAGTCGTGTCATACCTAATGCAAGATTATAATTGGCTGTGATGAAGTAACATTATTAAATGTCTAGTCCGTTTGACTTTTTGCAATAAAACGTATCAACTTTCTAGGCTCCTCTTGCACTACAGCGGAATATTGGAGTCATGTCACATTCTCTACAAAGGCACAGTGACTGGCATCTATTAATTACTTGAAATTTTAATTTTGTAGAGCAAAGATCCAATTTATGAATAATAATTAAATTCGTAATTCAATTCGTGAAAGATAACAGTACTTTTAAAAAATTAGTTTGACATTCGACAATTATTCATGTTTTCATAACAAGTATGGATTTGAAAGTAAGAATAATGTTAGATATTCCAACTTATAACTCATTTTGTGTAATGACTTGTATGGTTTTGATTGATAAATAAATATAAATTAATGATATTATTTAATTAATTCACTTGTTAAATATAACTTAACAAATTGTTGTACCACTAATTGAAAGAATAACGTTACACTATCCAAAATTTCACTTAAATGTATTATCCATATAATATGATAAGTTTATGTATAATATCATATCATTAATACGTTATCTTTAATGTATAAAAAATCATGATTTTTCTATAATTAGTCGCTAAAAAATTGGTAGTCGACTGACTATCAAGTTGATTTGGCCCAAACTGCCTAGGGCTGCCTAGGCGCCCTGACAGTTCTGTTTTTCTTTTTTAATCAAAATGGCGCCGTTTTGAAAGGATTAAAATGACACTGTTTCATGTTAGGGTTAAAAAACAAAACCTTTGTGTCACTCGACTCAATCTCGCCTTCACCAACAGACGATCTATCTCTTTTCAATCTCATCCATGCCTCATAATTGTTGCACACACACACACTCTCTCTCTCTCTAGTCTCTCTAACGGCATTGACGGTTGGTGGCTTCTTCACTCTTAACAATGATGCTGGCAGTTTGTGGCTCCCTTACTATTAACAACGGAGTCGACAGTGCCTTCCTTTACGTCAAGCTCCCTATTCAAGCCCAAACCACTTCTCTCTTCGATCCCTCTCTTTTTAGTTTACAACCGTTTTCACTTCTCTCACAACCCCAAATTGTCTTCTGTTTGTGACTTTGTGTTTGGATTTAAAACTTTGGATTTTTGTTTTGTTTGTTTGTATTCTTTCTTTTTTTTTTTTTTTTGTAACTTTTTTTTGTATTGTGCTTTACATTTTGGTTTTGTTTTGTTTTGTAACTCCTGTTGTGTTCTATTTCAAGCCAAACCACAGTTTTGGGTTTTTATTTTTTTCAGGTTTAAATAGACTCACAATTGATCGTCAGTCAAACTGCCTAGCTTGTAGCTAGGAGTCGGCTAGGTGACCAAATCGCTAGGTGCTTGATTTTCGATAGCCTAGCACCTAGCAAATTCTTAAGCATTGATTATCCTACAATTAAGGTGGTTATTATAAATTATTTTGTTACATTATTTTTGGAAGATGTAGCATTATTCCTAATTGAAATATAAATTAGGATATAAGTTAGGCCTACTAATTAATACTATTTGTAAAAAAATTTGAAGGTGTCACATATGGTTAGACTGGTTTTCTAAGAAAGTGGTGCATCCAGCCACCCAAGATTTTCTCAAGTAACTTAAGCCTTGAAAACCATGGAAAATCAAAATTCCAATGGCACATTCCATTCAATTTTATTAATTTACAAGACTTTGCTTTAGAGAAAGGATCTTTTTATAAGTAGCACCTATACCAACGCCTATTGTGGAAAAGTTATTAGACTAATAGTTTGAGTTTTAATGTCATATATTATTAGATTCGTACAAAAATGTCCCCGATATATAGGGTGACATTTGTAGGCAAAACAACAATAGTAGAGAGAGAAATAGAAGGAGGGAGGGAGGAAGGGGGAGAGAGAGAGAATGAGAAAACTTGCCTAGTGCCGTCACCATCTCCACCCTTGAATCAAACACCTTCTCTTTGATCTTCTTCTTCTCTACCAAACTTGCCTCTATTATCTCTACATGTGACACTTGGACTACAAATCGAATTAGTGTTGCAGGTGTTAGGGTTTAAAAAATTGTGTTGTGGGGTTAAAAAAAAAAAGAAAAATAGAGGTTTGGTTGGTTTGGTCTATTAAAGAACAAAAAGTTGCAGTCATCATGGTTTTTCTTTTTCTTCTTCTAATAGTTGTTTGTTGTGGATTTATTATTTTGAAAGTATTGATGCAAAAATTGTCCACAACAATTACACCAACAACAAATAACAAAAAAACAGTAGATATTCATATATATATATATATATATAAACATTATTAAATGCAAATATATATATATATAAACTTTTGTATTGCTCAAAGGGAGAAAAAAATGGACAGAATTTTCACAACAAATCTAAAACAAATCCTAGACTTTATTTTGTATCTTGGTTTCTCTTTATACAATAACTGATCATAATTCCCAAAAATTTGCTATCAATATAACTTCTTAATTATAGAAATGATATTTCACTTGGCATAAGAATCCTCATGATATGGTCCATATTCAATTTTTCCTCCTTTGATTGTGTTTTGTTGATTACTCATTTCCTTGTATATATATCTCATATCATACTTATGCATATATATGACAGATTAATGAATACAATATTTTCTGAGCTTCTTATATCAATAATTATGTCACATTAATAACATACATTTTAATTAGTTTTAGCATTTAATGGTTTGTTCAAAGGCTTCTCAATCAAGATCCATACACACACACACACACACACATATATATCTCAACTTTTATTGCCTTTTAGAAGAAGATCAAGCTACAACCCTATAAATTGCATACCCTAATGTTGCATATACACTTTAACAAACCTTTTCTATTCTTTTTATTTCGAACAGCATATCCATATCCTTGTCCCTTCTACTGACAAAATATCTGTTGGAGTGGTATAGAAATCGTGACAGCTTCTTTTATTGTAGACATCAAAATGTTCTTTTCAAGTTCAGAAGCCAAAATGGTTAGACTGCCATTCTCAAAAAATATATATTTCGGTATTCTTGTGTTATTTTGCCCTTTTTTTAAGGCTTCTATTTCTTTTCCTTTCTGTTAACATGGTAGATGTTTATGCAGACCTGTGGCCTGAAGGTGGATACCAATGATCCTGCATGGTACAAGTCCCTTACCAAAGTTTTGAGCAAAATTAAGGGTATCCTTGTTCTTTTCTATTCAAGTTATTCTACATATACTTTGTTATTTAGGGTCCTTTTAACCTGTGCGCTGTATACTTTGTGTTGCATGAACATATGATAAGGGAGAGACTATTAGCATCAATAGTTTATGATTTGTTAAAAAATAGAACTTTTTTTTTTTTTTTTTTTTTTGAATTTTTAGGGACAAGTTGGTCGACTTCATTGATTGATTTACAATTTGCTAATGTGTAATATATGTATTGCAGGAGCATCGTACACCATTAATGTAGAGGAAGGAATGGCATATATAACAGGAAGAGCAGACCCAAGTACACTTCTAAGGAACTTGAAATCAGGGAAGTACGCAGATATCTGCTGGGTGAAGACTGGCAACCACATCACCTATGGCAGCGATATCGGTTATTCTCCTCAAGGAATGACAATGGAACAACCAGGCTACAACTGGCACAACCACTACCCTCCTCCTCCTCCTCTTCATCATCATCATAGGCTTCCTTACTATCAGTACCCTCATAACGAATATTCGCATTATGGTTATTGGCATATGTGAGCGAACAACAACACTTAGTGTTTTTGTTTTCCTTGTTTTTGGATTGAAGTAATATGAAGAGGGCTTACGGCATAGTGTTGCATCTGGTTTTGCAAGGATGTACGACACTATGGTCCTCCCATTGTCTTTTGTATTTGTTTTGAAAGTGGGAGGTGCACATATTATTATTATTTAGATGCACCATATATGTTTTGATTTGCCTTTTTTGTACAAGTCCTTGTTTGTTTTGGGGGACTTGCAAGTTGTATGAGGTTTTTTTGCTGAGACATAAAGTTTATGGATGATTGGAATAATGGAATTTTCCGATTTGCAGTTATCAGATTGTTCTGTCATGAGTTCTATCTATCTTCGTACACATTATTGCTCTTCCTTCATAGGTCCTTAAAAACACAGTTTTAGAGGGCATTTTTATTGCAAAATTTGTCACATGGCCAAATCAGAATGAGAGATGCATTATGCATGGAATATACGTATGGTAGATTCTCTCTACAGATAGATAGAGTGAGGTATTTAAATGGTTGATAAAATTTACCATATGATAAAACTGGAGTAGGAGATACATCATGCATCGAATGTATCGTAGATTCTTTCTATGGATAGACAGAATGAGAGAATTAAAATTGCTCCTAAAATGGTCTTACAAACAGACATTAAATTTATGGTATGTATCTTATTTGACATGCAATATGCATCAATCAATGCCACAACCACAACAACACTTAAAATTCAACATCAATACAAAATTCTGTAGTTGTCATAATAAACAAATGGATACCACTGAAACTGGCATGAAGATGCTTCTGGATCTTTCTTCTCTTTCGTTTCTTCATTTTCTTTCTTTTCCTCCTTCACTTCTCCAACGCTTATCAGCTCTGCATGGCCTATTTTCTTCCTCAAACGTGAGGTGAGGGTGACTGCATCAACTCCATCTCCAATCACCACCAACTTGTCCTTTTCTTTCTCTTCCCATGCCACTGACATTACACCTACACCATTACAATATCACATGGCATGTTAAAACATAAAAAATGTCAAGATCAAGTTGCACCCTCCAAGACACAGTCCTGGTGCGGTTAGTATATATATAATTTATCCTAATTACAATCACCCAACCTCTCAACACATCAAAAATGGGCGGACACCACCCTTACCATCAGCAACAGCAGCTTTCTTCATGGCCTTGGTGCGGCCTTTGTCAAAGCATACTTGCACCTTAATAACTATCTTTTGCTGCACCATTAAACCAAATCACAAAGCATATCACATATAAACTAGTTGTATAAGAGATAGATACATATTGATGTTTTCAAGATCGACTATAAACATAGATATAACTATAGCTTACCATCATATTTTCCAGACACCAACAAAATCTTACAATCACTGTATATGTTTTAGAGTTGATAATGATAACTAACTAGGATGGATCCTATATACGTGTAGTGTTAACGAGTAGGAACCGTGTACAGGTAAAGCTGCACATGATAAAATGACTCGGTGTGGAATATTATCTCGGATCCAGATTTTATGGGATCACACCTATTTTACTATTATATTTGTCTACTATGTAACATGTGTACCTCACTAATGTACTACATCAAGTCAGTCGTACACAATCTTGAGTCAACCATAAAAAAATACCAAATCACAAAAAAACAAAAAAAAACTGTTATTTCTATCGGATAACGCGTTAAGCTACATGTGCCCCAACAAGTAGTAGTTAATTTAGTTATATATATATTTATTTAGTTATATAAGACAACGAATAACATATATGATACATGGTAGGGTTCAGGCACCACGGTGCATATATAATTAGCACCTTCATAGAAAAGTAACATATTATATAATTGTCCAAGTTTAGTGTCCACGCTCATAACAAGAATATAGAAGGCTTGGACACTATACCGATGTGATACTAGTCCATGACTAATTCCAGAAATTCATGTGGGATAATAATAAGCTTAATTTAGACATGTTGTAACTTATAATTCCGCACCTGTCCTTATATAATGATGAGGTGTGAAATTTTGTACATTATTTCGTGCGAAATTTAAATATATAAAGTGCAAGCGTTGTTTGGTTTGCAAGTTGAAAGATGAAATTAACAATGCTTGTGGTTGAAGATGATGATCACAGCTACGTAGTTGTATGATATAAGAAATGATGCAAACAATGATGTCAGCTGTAGAGAAACTGCTGGCAGCCTGGCACCTTGTTTTATCAACATCATTTGATCCTTTTTATGTAATTTTCTATTGTTGTTTGTGATTTCATTTGATCCAATTATGAATTTTTTTTTTATATTTTTTTGTGAAAGTTGTACATTCATGTTAACATTTCATTTCTTCTTCAACATTCACGTGATATTTTATATTAAACGTATTACGTACAACATCCCACATTTATGGAAGCAAAATTGTAAAAAAAGTTTCAGACATTTTATATATACAAAAATGCATGAAATGTTCTGCAAAAGTGATTATTGTGAATAATTTACTTCTAAAGCTCTTATAACACTCTGTGTGAATGCATTAATAACCAAATTAAATAAATTTGTTTATTAACTTAGAATAAAAATGAATTGATTTAAATAAAAGAATAGCGTACCTAGACCAATTTTCTTCCAAAATCTAACTTTTTCTCCCCAAATTTGTTTCTTTGAAAAATTTTAAACTGTTTTAACCAAATTTCAGTTGTTTTTGAGAGATTAAATCCGTCACAACGAAGCTAGACTGTCATACTGTATCAGGAAGACGAGATAATTTTGAACCTTGTTTTTGGCGGTGACCTTTGCATTGGACGTGTGAGTGCACAATGAACCAGTGCAAGTTCACTACAATGCATTTATGTAAGAAATCAGACTCAATTTAATTCATTTGACATCAATACAACCATAGTAAAAATGCATTCAGATGAAGAAGGAAGAAGCAGAACATAAGCACTCAATTTGCTACTCTCACTTCTGATTTTTCATTAAGATATATATATATATATATATATATATATATATATAGATACATGAGTCAATCACAGCCATACACTGTCACAAAATGATTTGTCCTTGACATTGTCATTAGGTGAACAAATCCTGAAAATCTGGAAACAACCATACTTTGCACCATACACTATCAACTAAAGTATAAACTAATATATTACAAATAGCTACATTCTAACAACCACACCTGCAGAGTACCTAGGAAAAATTTCAATATCTAACAATTTATTACTACAAAGTCTCTCTAAAACAAATTCATCTAGATGGTGGGTTTTAACCAATCATGTGTTCACAAAATACAAATTTTATTAACTTTCTTTTTTTTTTTTTTGGTTGCAAATTTGTTGGTTTAGAGAGAGAGAGAGAGAGAGAGAGAGAGAGAGAGATGCTCCGTTGGAAGGTCAGCGCAGCCATATAGCTAGAACACTGGAGAAGGGAGAGTCATAACTCAAAACACCGAGTCTTGGGTGTCAACGAAGGGGAGAGACAAGAGGGGACAGACGGAGTCATCGTCAGTCACGAGACAAGCTTGACGGTGTTGAAGGGAGGCAAGGTAGCGACGATGTGGTCAGTTGTGTGGTGTGGGTGGGTGCCGCAGCAAAAAAGGGGAGGGAGAAGGAGATTGGTAGAGCAAGGATTGAACAGAGATTGGGATATCACATAATTTTTTTTTTTTCTTTTATATATATATATAAGCGATATCGTTTTGACAAGCAATTAATAAATCGATCAAATCATATTGGTAAAGACAACAAAAATGTAAAAACAAAAAACCACAACATGCATGAAGATTAATTGCCATGGAGTTGCTTCTGGATCATTCAAATCACTTCACTTCCTCCACACTTAGTAAGTCTGCATACCCAAGCTTCTTCCTCAAACGTCCAGTCAGAGTGGCTGCATCTGTTCCATCTCCAATCATCACCACTTTGTCCTTCTCTTCTCCTTCCCATGCCACTGAAATTAAACCTACATCAATCACATAAGCTTTGAGAACATCGAAAGCACGCAAAAGGGTTTTCATTCTCTTTAAAAGTTATTATTGAAATTCAACTTTATACAATTTGATTACAACCACCAACCATCTGCAACAGCGGCTATCTTCATGGCCTTGGACCGGCATTTGTCACATTTCATTTTCAATTGAATAACTATCTTTTGCTGCACCATCAAACCAATATATTAGCTAATTTAAGAGAGACAAATTTTTATTTTTTGTTTTAAAGTGTAATAGCGTAGAGCTTACCTTCATATTTTTCCAGCCCCAGCAAATTTTTTGTATGTGTATAAGAAATGAATAACTAGGATCCAATATATATATAGTAGTGTGCTTTACAAATGAGGAAGCGTGCAAGCAAACTTGCACAAGATCAAAATCTTAGTTTAGTGTTCAGGGTACATATTGGATCCACTTTTCATGGGTCCAATGCATTTAGTGCCCAAATCTAACCTAGGTAACAGATATTTTTTCACTTTCTTTATACACTCTTCACATTTGTTTGAAGCGAAGTCAATTGTATAATATTGAGTCAAATATTTAAAATACAAAATCAGAACTATAGAGTCAAAATTTAGTATTATTAAAACTCAACCATCACATTTTGAACCAATTTGGAGGCTGTGTGTACAAGCCATGCCAGGCTAGTTTTAACTTCATGATCAAAATTTTGAAAGAGTATCTATTATTTGTATTTTGACTTAGGGTAGAGAATTCTAATTTGGGATCTCATTAATTAATGAACAATATTGAAAGATTAGAATATTGTTTTTCATTGGTTAATGGCTATTCGTTATTTTTTTTTTAAAACTGTTGACTAAAAGGAGAGAGAGGACATAAAAATATCACCGCAAAGGTATCAATATCTCTTGTTTGCTTTCCCTTGTTTTTTTCTCTAACATATCATATAAATTTATATAGGTAATGGCAGAGAGACCGATTGCATCAGGGAAGACTCCAAGTTTTTCATTGATTGGAGGGTTTCGAAACTTTTTCTACAACCAAATAATGTACAAGTCATTTGAAGGTAAAAGTGACATGTGGCACGCGTTGATAATATAAATCGATTTATATTTATATATTGTTGTGTAACTGAATGGACTTATTCTTTTAGTTATCTAGTAACTTGTCGTTTGGGTTAATCGATGGATTATGGATAAATATACAAATTGCACAGTCATAGGGAGGATCTTACAGCATAGATGCTATGGTTGCTTACTGTGTCAACAGGCAAATTAACAAAGGACTTTCCTTTTTTTTTTTTTTTTTGATAGTTCTAATGTTGCTATTGATTTAAGATCTGTAATATTGTTTTTTACACATTTTTAGTAACAAGTTTACAATTGTTCAAGTTAGAAACCTCAACTCTGATCATTTTATACAGCTTGCTAAGAGGGCATCATTGTTCTTTAAGGATGTCTATTTTTGACATATTTCAAAATATTGAGTCAAGCTAGCTAGTGTTGGAATTCAAAGTCCTCAATGGATCGGAGGTAGATTTTAATATTTTGTGGTTCTATTTAATTCTCTAGCTATTCCATTAGCACCCAACAACTCAAAGACAAGAAAGAAGATTTAAAGAAATGGAGAGAAAAGTTAATAAACGCTTTGCCACAAGAAGCAGGGAGCATATATATAGTCTTTGGTGGGTTCACTTTCTCTCCTCTCCGTAACTGGGACCAATAAAAATCTCATAAAATCATCAACTCCAAAATTCATTCCCCAATCAGAAACCATGTTCTTGTCTCCACATGATTAACTCTACTTAATTTCTTTATATAATGAAAAAGGAATGTTCAAAAAAGGTGGGAAAATATAAAGATCCCAACAAAAACCTCATCAAAAGGTGGCATCATCTTCTTCAAAGTATCAACCATCCTATTATTCCCCTATAGTCTTCCAAAAGCAAACTTCCACCTTCACTTGGAGTCTATATCCTATCCTTTTCTTATCATAAAGTAGTACTTTTGAGTTTTGCCTCTTCACATTCACCAACTCAAAAACTCCATAAACTAGGCACATAACTTTGCCTTGTTGGACTTTACTACAAAAATGTCTATAATACTTCTTATTCAAAATTTATTAGAGGCTTAAATTGAATAAGAAAATAATTTGAAATCATACTCAATGTCCTATATATACCAGCAAGGACATACTAATTCTCCTCACAAGCGCTCTAGCTCATTGGTCTCATTGACACAACAGTTTGATTCTCCAATGAGTAGGCAAAGTGGTGAACAAACTATTGCCCTCCTGCAAGAGAGGTTTAGAAAGTTGGAGAAAGCAAAGGAGAAGAGGCAGGAGAGGGAGCTCCTACATGCAAACACACGTTACATGCCATCCAGGCTGTTCTTCTACTTTGATGAGCAGATGATGCCAGCACCTATGCCACCTCTTCAAGGCTATCTCAACCACCAACTCACATAAATAGAAAGCATTCTGGTCAGCAGGTCACTGCTTTCATGCACAATACAAACAATCATTATGATTCAGAAGTCGATACTTCTCTTCATCTATAAAAGGAATCTACAATATTGAGTGGTGTAACTTGTTTTTAATATAGCATTGTTATGATTAGATATCCTCATCGTATTCTGCAATTACATAGGCACTTAAAGGTATATCATTCCTTTATTTGCTTTGGGTGTGTATCATCATCATAATTTGTAGTACCTGAGTCACCATGATCAGTAATGCTCCATTTCCATATCATGAATTTAGCAACCAAGCAAGTTATTTATTTTGACTCTAACTTGGAATCATCATATTGTCAATTCTTTTAAATAAAAAGCACTAACCTTTACAGCATTTCCAGCTAATCTTTGCATATCAAAGACAAGAAATCATAGATGTCAATGCACAATAAATTTATAAAGTTAATGAAGATTTAGCCTTACTTAAACCTAATAATGAATGTTAAGAGTATTTGAATACTATTGTAAGCGTTTTTTATTAGCTCAAATTTTAGTTTGGAGCGATAAATTTTACTTACATGATTATATTTGAATTTATTAAATATTTATACCTAAGCTCAAGTCATATGATAAGTGAGATAATCTCAAAGATAATGGGGTGTTAGAATACTTAAATATTATTGTTTAATAATTTCTTATTAGATTACTTTTTGGTCTTAGACAATGAGTTGGATTCAGAACACAATATAGGTTTTAAGAAGGCAATAAGAGGAAGAAATGAAAAAAAGTAGCATCAAAAAAGATAAAAAAATACAATGATCAAAGGGTGATAATACTACCATATGAATGATCCCAAAAACTTGAAGTATTCAAATGGTTGCTAATTGCTCATACCATACAAAAACTTGTGCAACAATATATATATATACAAACATATATATAAAGCTTTTATAGTTAGTGTGTTTTAATTTTTAAATTGTTAGTATCACCAATCAAATTCATTTATTGCATTTGAATTGAAGAAGAGAGATAAATTTTTTTAGAAGAGAAATGTAAATGAAGAATTTGATTGGTGGTCTTAACTATTTAAAAGTTAGGACGTACTGACCATAGAAATTATAACTTTTAAATTGTAAGGATTATTAATCTAATTCATCAGTTGCATTCTAATTGAATAGTATGAATTGAACCAAAAAATTGTTATTATTGTGTGTATCGCTGTGATTTAGAGTAGAATTAAACACCACAATCAAATTAAATGTAAGAGGCATCTCAATATGTGAGTGATCGAAATCTGCATAGATAGAGCAAGAATCGAAGCCCAATTAATTTGTTTTGAGTGAGAAACAAAGCCACAATCTTTGGACTTCTGCAGAGACTCAGCTTGGGGCTTCGGCTTGAGCCAAATTTCATTTGAAAATTATGTCCAACAATTCATAGAACAACTCAATGAATTGGGTGGTGACATTGTGAGATAGTTTAATAGCAAACTCCTTACACTCACAAGCTAGGACCGTGAATTTAAATTATCTCTGACTCTTTATATGTGTGTATATATATATATAGTTTTGTTGTTCCTCATTGCCTCTTCATTTCTTAGTCCAATTAGTACTTGTGAAAAATTATATAGGAGGCTTAGGGCAACTTCAATGTGTAACATCAAATTTGACACCATTTTGGTGTTAACACCAAATTTTTTAACATTCTAATATACATAACACCAAATTGATCTAAAAGGTATATTCACAGAATATTCTATACATAATTTCTTAATCAATATTAATTAATTTATTTAGTATAAAATTTTATTCTCAAATAATTATTCACAATATATTACAAAATTATTAAATACTTACATAATTTTTTTTAATTTTTTACAAAATATTATAAATATTATATTTTCACCTAATTTTTTAGTCACTTAATATTTTTTGGATATTTTTTGAATTATGAACTCCAACTGTTACGAGCTCAAAATAAGACAAAAAACTTAGAGTTGCGAGAACGACGTGAAAAGAATAAAATTTTACTAAAGAATGTGGATTCCATAAAAGATCCAATTCTACGTGATATTCTTCGAAATGAACAAAAAAAAATTATGAAAAAAGGACCCATGACCAACAATTTGAAGGAAGAAGCGGATCATGCAATGCATTTGACAAGTATTTTGATGTTATTGGAGGAAGTGGAAATGACCTTCCAAATTTCTAAATGGTTATTTAAAAGTATTTATGTCACGTATTTTATTTTTAAGTTAAGTTGTTGTTGTTGTTATTTATAATTTTTTTTTTATCATGTATTTTTAATTTAAGGTAATGGTAATGTTAATGTTATTGCTTTTTATTATGTTATTAAGTTTTTGCATTAAAAATATTCCCAGTTCTATCAAGTAATTATTAAAATAATAAATTTTTATGTACAAAAAATAATTTAAAATGATTTTATCTTAATATTACTTATAATACATATTAAAAACTTAAAAATATATTAAAATATATTCAATATTATACTCATTTTAAATATCTTAATGAAATATTTCTAACGGTATATATTTTTTATAATAATTTAATTTTTATTTATAATTATTAATCAAATTATATAAATATATTAAATATATTAAAGGATATAAAAGGAATTCAATTTATTATATTGATTAGTTTGGGGATAATATTGGAATTTTGAAAAAAAAAAAAAAGTAACGTGGCCCATCAAAAGAAAAAATAGTGTTAGCTACAGTTGGACACCTGTTTTTACTCGGGATTGAAGGTGGACACCAAGTTGGTGTCCACATTGCAGCTGTTCTTCACACCAAATTACACCAATTTGGTGTCACATTGGAGATAGCCTTAGCTAAATTATTGATTATTAAAACAAATTAATTTGAAAGAATATATAATATTTAAGAAAGAAAGAATACTTTTGGTAACTATTACATATTCTGAGAAAAGATATATTAATATATACAACCTCAATAGACCAAATACTAGTATTGATTAAACTCTTAATCAGTGATTACTTTAGTGGTTACTGTAATTAGTCATAAGTAGTTAATTGCCTTGAGGTAATTAGTATGTATTGAAGTACAATATATGACTTTCTTGTTAGTTATTTTTGCTTTACATTAATTTAAAACACATATAGTTAACTACCTTGAGCATCTATATTTAGCCGACAGTTAATTTTTCTTTTAGTTTATGAAACCCTAATTATTCTTCTGATCTATATCAATTTTTACTTACTATAAATTTATATGTTAACTATATAACCTCAGGAGGCGGATCAATTTATGATATTTGTTCGAATTAATGAATGTGTCAACACTTTAATCAAACAGGATCATAAAAGAGAAAATATCATAACATGTCCTGAAACTTTTCAATTTAATCCATTTATTTTTGTTTGTACACAAACAGTATTTAATTTACTCTATCAATATTCCCTGTTACTATTTAAAACTTGACTAGATTGTAAAAGAAACATAATAAAGGACGAGGGAAAGGATGTAAAGGAAGAAAGTCATGTGTTTATTTTATTTTATTTTTTTATTTATTGATGGAGACGTGGATTTCCACAAATTAGATGGCAGAGACGAAAAAATAATCTCTAATTTCCACAAAAATCTAAATCTCCGATCATCACCCCAAATAAATAAAAAAAAAACTCTGATTTCCACCAAATCCTAGTCTCTCTCTCTCTCTCTCTCTGTACTTTACTCTTTGACAGCGAAATTTCCCCATTTTTAGGGTTTTAATTTCCAAAATTACCCTCGGATTCTCTCTCCCAATCCAATTTCGGGTAGCGAGCGTCAATTGTGGGCAAATACGATACAGTATTTGACTCCTAATTTTTAATTATTTATCTAGCTTCTTAATTGGCGTATGACTTGACCGTTATTGGTGTATGTCTTTGACTGCTAATTTCTAATTGGTGTTCGTGGTTGATGATACCGTACCATGACAATCAGATATTTATTTATTTTTTTTTTTTTTAAGAGGATGATTGAAATGAATTAAAGACTATTGGGATCAATCGAGATAAGAATACTGATGATACAATCCGGATTACTGCTCCTAATTGAAAGAAATCAATCCACATGAAGGTGGAGGAGATCCATACGATACCCACGTATAATTGTAGAAGAACTATTATTATTATTATATGAATTATTTGGATTGGATGGGTGGATGTGGAACCCATACCACACATAATGAGAGGCATAACGGCTACTGGCGCCAACCAACGTTGCCAGCAACCAACCACTTGACAATCAGATATTGACATCTTTGTTAATTTTGTTTGTTTATTTGTGTAATTTAATTTCAATATTCTATAAATTGAATTTTAAATTTATCTTAATTTTTTTGTTGGTGGTGGGGTGTGGACGTATGGTTTGTTAGTACAACTACACGTTTGAAATTCGATGTGTGGAAAAATATATGTTTTTCTATGTTGGGCTCGCTTGAGGACCCAGATATGTTTCTAAAAGTAAACTACGTTTTTACATCTTTGTTAATTTACGAAGGAATTGTCGCAAACGTTAGCGGCTCACATTTTGAAGATGATCATAGACTCCTTTTTTGGGCCAAGCATGTTCTAGGTGTGGATGTGGAGGAAATGAAGCGAAATTGTAACATTGAAGCTCTTGATCATCTCAATCAAAATCCAATCGGGTCATTGCTGACATCGAATGGATCAGAAGAAAATAAAAATTTTGCTACAATACATTGGAGACGAGCACCTGAGGTTATTTTACCTATGTGCACGCATTATTTTGATGTTCATGGAACCTTGAAAACTATAAATGAAGAAGAAAGAGACCACGAGTTGAAGAAAATTGTTGAAAAAAATAACAGCTGATGATGATAGTATCAAGCGTATCGCTTTCGCTAGAAGACAAGTTGAAGAAGAAGTACCATTTGAAGTCAATGCAAATAGGCTGACCCTGCTAGGCTTTGTGTGCTTGAAAAATCCATATACACCTGAATTGAAACAAGCTATTAAAAAGGTCCATGAAAAATCAGGTGTCAAGATAAAGCTGATTTTGGAAGAAGACACGACGCAGCAAGATTGATAGCAACCAATTGTGGGATCCTGAAACCTGAGGAAGACATAAAGGAAGGAGTAGTTGAAGCAACAACATTTCGAAACAGTTCAGAGGAGACTCGGGAATTTATGATAAGCAACATCAAGGTCCTGGCCAATGCTGCCCCGTTAGACCAGCTTCTAATGATTCAATGCTTGAAAAGGAAAGGGGAAATTGTTGTGATCGCGGCCACTGGAATGCATACCATGGATTCTGCATCATTGAAGGAAGCAGATGTTGGTATTTTGATAGGCGACAAAAGCTCAGAAATGGCAAAAGAGAATGCTGACATTGATGTCCTGGACAAGGATAATAGTCTTTCAACAGTTGTTAGTGTGTTTAAGTTCAGGAAGAAGTTTGTGGAACAACATCCAGAAGATTATTCAGCTGTTACTCACTCTTCAAATAGCTGCATTTGCAATCAAGCAAATTGGTGCACTTTTCTTCAATGAAATCCCACTTGGACCATTTCAACTCTTGTGGTTTAGCTTTGTTATGGATGTCATGGGTGCCTTGGCTCTTGCAAGACCAATAGTCCTGCAAGAACAAGTACATGTACATGGTGCAAGTAGATTGACAACCAAGACTATGTGGAGAAATATTTTGATTCAAGTTGTGTATCAAGCCACATTTTTTTTGGCCATCCAATTGAAGGGCAAAGAAATATTACTACTCCATGCAAATCAGACAGCGATAAACACCATTGTCTTCAACACTTTTGTTCTCTGCCAGGTGTTTGTTCTGATCAATGCAAGAGACATTGAAAAACAAAATGTTTTTGAGGGCATGATGATGACACTGCGCTGTCAGAATAAATACTGGTTTCTAGCAATAGTAGGGACCATAGTCGTTCTACAAATTGCAACTATTGAAGTAATCACAATTGTGAGTCACGATCAGAGAATCATGAATTTGAAGAATTGGTGTGTCTGTACCGGGATAGCAGCCATGTCTGTACCCATTGGTTTGGTTGTAAAGTGTATTCCATGGCCATGAATGCAGGTGATGTTGATCTTCGATCTTGATTTTGGGATCAAGCTTCTTGTATATAAATAAATAAAGCCATGCATGTCTCTCTTTCTTCAATATTAATGATGATGTATTTTTTGTACAAACTTGTCTTGTATTTGAATGTCTTCAAGATATGATATGATCATCTTATGAAATCTAAGACCTTTAAATGAGTACCATTTTAATTGTCAAATTAGTTTGTATATTGTGTAATTTTAAACAAATAAATGAAACGCTTGATATTATATTTAAAAATTAAAATACTCATATTCAAAAGGAGATAACAATTACTATTATCCAATGTAGTTCATTAAGTAAAGAGCAAACATTCAATCTAGTAATGATTCAAATTTAAGTTATTATATCTCAATCGGTTTTTAAAAAATAATAGTGAAGTCATAATGACTTAAAAATTATGTATACCATAATTAAGTGAAATCCAAAAAACTTATTAAGGTGAAACACTCTTTTTATTTCTTATTTTTTTTTATTTTTCTACTTGTTTTCACTTTGGTCTATGATTTGGTATTTACTTGAATTTGGCCTTTACCTTGGTGCAGTAGCTAGCTTTGCTTTAAAAGATAAGTGATCAGTTTGTGGTGGAGGATCAATTGTCCATTTGATTTTGAATTTCCTTTTATATACATATAGACATATATATATATATATATGTGTGTATGCGCGCTGTATGTGGAGGGCCATATTACTAAATTTGGAGAGGCATAGAGACATGCCAAATATTACTTAGCATGTGTGATAAAATAAAGCAGTGTAAAGCAAAGAAGTGTTCAAAACGGCCATCATTATAATTAATGTGAGAAAATGTGCTGGTCCATGCATTATATTAATTCCAGTTGCTGCATGATGACAAAATGTACCACACATACATTATGGGTAGAGCTTTGAAATATTTACCGTTTTCGGGTGCCATAAACATCTTTTGATTATTCTAATTTTTCGATGTTACATATAAAAAAGTAATGGCGTACACATCTTTACATGTTGGGGGAAATTTTGTGGTTTTCATATCGCCGTCTACACGTTATTGCAGAATTAATATTGTGCGTGGAATGTCTTGTTTAGGAGTGGTTCAAAATTATATGTTGATCCTCAAAAGAAGAATTCCAAGTACATTTTGAAAACCATGTATATTTATAATGTTATCAAATCAAGCACTAATTAAGTAATCAAAGTCAGAGAGGACTTCTCCACAATATTCATTTAATATATCATTTGTTGAATATTAAATAATGTCATCTGAATGTAAGACTTTTAAATTTTCTACAACACTTTGAGTTGTTTCACTTATATTTTGTGTAAGTTTGTTTATTTTGCTTGTTTTGAGGACATAAAATTTATATATTATCTTCAAATGTTTTATTTGGAGTATTATAACAGTAGAATAAAGTATATTGAAAAAGAAAAAAATAATTTATTATTTATATTGACACAAAATCGATTATTAAAATTGAAACAATACATGTACATTATAGTTTTAACATTCAATTTTTTTTTTTTTTAAATGTGAACAAAGGCAATTAATGTACATTATAGTTTTAACATTCAATTTTTTTTCTTTCTTTATTTCTTTTAAAAGTGGACAAGGCAAATATAATATTATAACATATTGTTAAATGTCAATGACGGATTAGTAGACTAGTTAGATTTAAATATTGCTTCCACAGGTCCAGGGTTCAAACCCCCTTCAAAGGTACCTACATAGACAAAGTCTAGTCTCCTACTTTTCAAAATTTGTAGGATTCGGTGATGGCTACATTATTGAACTTAAAAAAAAGAAAAATTATCTAATTGAATAGTAGCTATTTAACCTTTGAAAAGGTTAAGATTTGCGTATGAGTATAATTTGACTTGTTTAGTTTTTGGGTTGATGTATATATGTAAGAAGATGAAACAAATGAACGAGTTGGTTCAATTTTGCTTATCATTTTTGATGCCGCTTATGTTAAGTATGATCCTCCATAGCATGCATAAAGTTCACTTGTTAATTATAAGATATATTAGAGGTAGATGATGATATATCAATATAATATTTTATCTTAATTTCTGTCCCTTGGAAAACTTATCGGTTGTGAATAAATTTTAGAATTTGATTAAAAACTGAAAAATAATTAGAATATAACAACATTCGACATTGAGCTTTCTAATTCTTTTGGTTTTTTATTTTTTTATTTCATTAGCTTCTTACGTAATATTTATGTTTTTAGGATACCTTGTATTAATTAATATAGATTGTGGCATTGATAATATATAGGATTAATTTATAAATGTCTTATACAAATTAGAACTTCGAAATAGTTTATATATATATCTATTTAATTTATATATATATATATATATAGAGAGAGAGAGAGAGAGAGAGAGAGAGAGAGAGGTGAACTTATAAATTTAAAAGAAGAAATAGCTATTAATGTAAATTCATGGATGGCGGAAAAAGAGAAAGTGATTAGGAAAAAGAACAACTTATCATGAAATAGTAAAAATTAAAAATTGTTGCCAAATAATTATACTTTGAAGTAACAAGTGATAAATGTCAGAAAAGGGTAGCCAAAGCGAAAATGATAGTTTTGTTCTATTGTGAAAGACTTCTACTCTTATTTCACAAAAAAGACTTCAATTCCTTTTTTATTTTTTTGAGTTAATTTCTTCTCTATTTTATTTGTAAGTAATCACACAAAGTTCTTAGACAGCTATATATGAAGTGACACAACAGAAGTACGCATTTATTCTCTCCTACAAAGTGCCACCCAAAAATTTTCTTACTACGTCAAATTTCTTTATAAACCCATATTAAAAAATTAAAATTAAAATTTTACTTTCTAGACCCTTTAAAATACTAAAACTATGCTTCAACATTAATAATAAATTTAATCATGTATTTTTTTTTCTCATTTCACCCATTTTACACTCATTCAAATCACAATTATAGTTTTTCTTACTTTAATTCGGATTTGATCGGAACTTTTATCTACATTCTTGTTCTTTATTTTTTTTTTCATTGTTTTTTTCTTATTTCTTATCTCTTGTTCAAATTGGAGAAGAAGAATCAAAAGAACTTGCAAAGAATTCTTGAAATCTTAGGTTAAAATTTAAGTGGACAAAGTTCATATAATTTAATATGAACATGTAGTTTAGAAACATGTATGGGGTCGCACATTAAATTTCAAACACATGTATAGATATAGGTAATAAAATACAACCCACCACCACTGCCCACCCCACATAAAAAAAAAATAATAATAAATCTAATGGCGTGTTTACTTCACTTTAAAGAATCAGAATGATCTGGATTCGGAATAACTTGAAATCAGGATGAAGTATCGGAATCAGAATAAGTTGTTTACTTCAACTGCAGGAATCGAAATCGAAATCGAATTCAGTAGTATTCCCATTGAACTCTTTACTTTGATTTGAAATCGGAATGAATTAATTGTAAGTTATAAAAATGATCTTAATTAAAATTACGGATTAATTATAATAATGTGTAATTTTTTTATTATAATATGTCCTTTTTTTTAATATCAAATAAAAAACTACATATTATAGTTAAAAAAAAAAACTACATATTATTTTAATAATCTACTAATTTAGTATGCAGTTTTTTATTATAATATATAGTTCTTTTAATATCAAATAAAAAACTACATATTATAATAAAAAAAATTGCATATTATTTTATTAGTCCATTATGATAATCAATAAATTGATGATAAAAATCAATGGTGTGCAGTTTTTTATAACAATATGCAGTTTTGTTTTTAACATCAAATAATAATAAGTTTTCCTTTATTTTTTAAATAAAGATATAATGGACTTTTCATTTTGACAAATGAAATGGGAATAATATTCCCAAGCGGGTTGGGGGGAATGAGATTCCTATTCAACAATTTTATATTGATGTGTGGTTCACACTTTCATTCTTATTGCGTAATGAATTTTAAGCAAATGAACACCATCAATTAATTTAATTTTTCATTCTCATTTCTCAATATATGAAGTAAACACACCATAAGATAAATTTAAAATTCAATTTATAGAAATTAAAATAAAATCATACAAATAAACGAACAAAAGTAATAAAGAAATGAATATATGAGGAATGTCTTGGAAGTGCATGCCTTGCAACCTATGGATATTCGAAGATTTGTATCATCATCATCATGCATGAGCTCCTTCAACAAGCTCCTCTATTTAAGCCCTCTTTTTCTTCTTTGTTATACTTTCTTAGCTGCCTTCTCTTACCTATCATAAAAAATTATTAACATCAAACATTTTGGAAGTGAAAATAAATATACCTATATACATTAAAAATTCTTCAAATCAATTCTTTGTTCTTCTAATCCTTGTTCACTTGTAAAAGTTATATATGCTTATATCATATTACTTTTGATTTTGTATATAGGTTTATACGAAATTGGTTGTAGAAAGCAAACTGTAAATTTTAATTATATAATTATGTACTTTTAAATAACAATATGTTAGGATATAATAACAATCCGTTATAAATTCCAAGTATATTTTGAAAACCATATATATTTATAATGTTATCAAACCAAGCACCAATTAAGTAATCAAAGTCACAGAGGACTTCTCCACAATATTCATTTAATATATCATTTGTTGAATATTAATTAATACTCTCACCTGAATGTAAAACTTTTAAATTTTCTACAACACTTTGAGTTGTTTCACTTACATTTTGTGTATGTTTGTTTATTTTGCTTGTTTTGAGGCCATAAAATTTATATATTATCTTCAAATGTTTTATTTGGAGTGATTATAACAGTAGAATAAAGTATATTGAAAAAGAAAAAGTAATTTATTATTTATGTTGACACAAAATCGATTATTACAATTGAAACAATACATGCACATTATAGTTGTAACATTCAATTTTTTTTTTCTTTATTTTTTTTTTAAAAGTGAACAAAGGCAAATAAATATGTACATTATAGTTTTAACAGTCAATTTTTTTTTTCTTTATTTCTTTTAAAAGTGAACAAAGGCAAATATAATATTATAACGGGATAATCCCAAAAAACATTCTCTAGTTTGAGAAAATATTCATTTTACCACCTATGATTTCATTTTTATCCAAAATTCCCCCTAATATTAAGAAAAATACTCAAAATACCCCTTAAAAGCATGTAAAAAGACGATAATACCCTTAACCGTTATAAAGTCCGTCAACTTGACTTGGTTGACCGGTTGACTCTAGGGGTAAAATGGGAAATATAATAAAAAATTAATTAAAATATAAAAAATAAAGGAATAATCCCAAAAAACCTCCTCTAGTTTGAGAAAATATTCATTTTACCACCCATAATTTCATTTTTATCCAAATTCCCCCTAATGTTTAAAAAAATACTCAAAATACCCTTTAAAAGCATGTAAAAAGACGATAATACCCTTAACCGTTATAAATTCTGTCAACTTGACTTGGTTGATCAGTTGATTATAGGGATAAAATAGAAAATGCAATAAAAAATTAATTAAAATATAAAAAATAAAAGTAAATAAAATAATATACTAATATTAAATATAAAAATATTATACTAAATTTAATAAAATAAATAAATAAAATAACATTATAATTAAAAAACAAAATTAAAAAATCGAAAACCTCATTCCATTCGTCGTTCATCATCATCATTCCCATCTCTTTTTCTTCTTCTTCTTCCACTCATCTTGTCCCCACTGCCATCGATCTCCACCATCGATGACCGTAGCGTACCCAGCTCTACCGACTCTTTTAAAACTAGGTTGGGTTTGATGATGATGACTGAAATATTGGGTTTGTAAATCCCGGGATTGGGGTTTATGGTGGTGATGGTAAGTTTGATTGGGTTTGATGGCGATGGTGGCAGTGGTTATATTGTGGTTTAGGTTTGATTGGGCTTGTTGTTGTGAATCGATGGTGTGGTGTTGGGATTTGATGGCTGGGTATGAGTTTGATTAGGTTTTTGAATTTGTTCTTGTGATTGAATTCTGGAATTGATGATGGTAACTGAGATATTGGGTTTGTGAATATAGGTTTTCAATAGTTGGAAACCCAAAAAATTTATCAATAACAAAGTTAACTTTTCTGAGATGATGATGATGGATGACCAGGATATTGGGCATTAGGTTTTTTTTTTTTTTTTTTTTCTATTTTTGGTTCAATTTTTCTTCAACTTCAGTTTATAATTTTTTGATTTTTTTTAATATTATTTGGATTTAATATTATTTATTTTAATTTTTAAATTTTATATTATATTATTTAAATCAAGGGTAAATTGGACATTTTAATTTTTTTCTAATATTTTCATTAAAAAATTGATGGTAGGAGGGATTTTGGACAAAAATGAAACCTTAGTGGGAAAATGGACATTTTTTCAAACTAGAATCAGTTTTTTAGGATTATCTCTGTTATTTAAATCAAAGGTAAATTAGACATTTTAATTTTTTCTAACATTTCCGTTAAAAAATAGACGATAGGGGGGATTTTGGACAAAAATGAAACCTTAATGGAAAAATGGATATTTTTTCAAATTAGAGCCGGTTTTTTAAGATTATCCCTATTATAACATATTGTTAAATGTCAATGACGGATTAGTAGACTAGTTAGACTTAAATATTGCTTCCACAAGTCTGGGGTGGGTTCAAACCCCCTTCAAAGGTACCTACATAGACAAAATCTAGTCTCCTACATTTCAAAATTTGTAGGATTCGGTGATGGCTACAATATTGAACTTAAATTTATTAAAAAGATTTTTGCTTTATAATAATTCTTTTTTTAAAAAAAAGAAAAATTGTCTTATTGAATAATAGCTATTTATTTTGTTCAATCTCTAATTTAACCTTTGAAAAAGGTTAAGATTTGCGTGTGAGTATAATCTGACTTGTTTTGTTTTTGGGTTGATGTATATATGTAAGAAGATGAAACAAATGAACAAGTTGGTTCAATTTTGCTTATCATTTTTCATACCGCTTATGTTAAGTACGATCCTCCATAGCATGCAAAAAGTTCACTTGTTAATTATACGGTATCCATTATTTTGGCTTTGGCAGAAAGGGTTGGCTTTGGTAGAAAGGGTTGACAGTGATTATCATGTTTAGCTTTTTTATGTTCAAGTATAAATAATTCCATTTTACCTGAAGGATTTTTTTCTTTTATACATACATATATATATGTTTATTTTGAGACTCATAAAATTTACATATTTGTCTTGAAATTTTCTAGTTAGCCTTTTTGTTTCAATTCGTCTCAAATAATTTATTCTACTTCTATATCATTTCAAACAAAAAATTCTAACCCCAACCATATATGATAAACTAACATAATCTTGAATAAATTCCCCTTCAAAAATTGATTGAAGGAGACGATTTCTAGACCTCTTACTTGCAAAAAAATAATAATAATAAATAAATTATTAACAAAGTTATCTTTAAAAAAAAAAAAAAAAAGACTATTATAATAAACTTGAGATTTAAAAAAAGGGGACATAATTCAAATTCATAATATTTAAGATGTAAATGTGAGAAATATAATACTGCACCAATCTCATGTTGTCAACTAACTGGATAATCATTTTAAAACATATCCGATAGAAGAAATTCGATATAAAGATAGAAAATAAAATAGAAAATTATTATATCTTTTCTTCTTATATTTGGAAAACCGAGATTGCACATAAAACAATATGAGATTAAGAAAATTCCAATATATAGCCCCAAAAAATCAGATTTTTAAAAATGACATTGAAAACTTAATTAAGTATTTTTTTTAACACTCCAATTAATTAATACTAGTTTGCAAAGCTAAAGTGAACTATTTTCACGAACTATTGTTAGTTCATGGAATTATTGTTAGTTTGTTAAACCTATGCGAATTAGCAATAGTTAACAAAAATGATCCGTTATAAATTTGTAAACTAACAATATAGTTCCTAATCTCTATGTGAACTAATAATAATTCATGCAAGTGTTAAAAAGAAACTTAATTTTTTATTTTGAAATACTAATTTTCAAATTCACATTTATTTTTAAAGAAAAAAAAAATCCTTATAAGACATATATATATTGCGTTGCAATGGTGACATCTTCATGTGTGAGTCATCGAGGACCAAATAAAGAAGAATCTCGGCCATAGGCCCACAGACAAGAGTGGAGCCCCATGGAGGCTGAGGCTGAACCCTTCGGAAATTAAAGTTGAGATTCGTGTATTAGTATTCATTCTTATTTTGTTTATGTTATATTATACTTTGTTTGTTTATGTGATATACTTTCTAGCATAATTACTTGTTTTCTTTTGGTGTTGATATGTAGATGTCATATATGTGGATGTCATATGAATTTTCAATGATATTGACGTGGCAATAATACAATATTAATGCAAACCAATTTTTTTCTAATGAAATAAAAGGGTCGCTGTCAAACCAATTTTGTCATTTTGCTTTTGGCTGGGTCTAGAAAGGAATTAACCACAGCCAGCAAAGCCTAACCGTGGTGGCATTTGCAGAAAAAGGCATTTGAAATTAAATCATTTTCACCACATTTACAACATCAACACCACATTCACGACATCAAGCGCACAAAAGACTTTCAAATGCAACCAAAAGCAAAATCAACATCAAGGGCACATTCACATTTATTTAAAATAAATGAAATCATTTATTTTAAATAAATGTGAACGTGAACGTTTAAACATTCACGTTTCCCTGCGTTTCTTTTTAATCTTCTTACATAATATTTACGTTTTTAGGATACCTTGTATTAATTAATATAGATTGTGGCATTGATAATATATAGGATTAATTTATAAACATCTTATGCAAATTAGAACTTGGAAATAGTTTATATATATATATATATATAGAGAGAGAGAGAGAGAGAGAGAGAGAGTTAGGTGAACTTATAAATTTGAAAGAAGAGAAAGCTATTGTAAATTCATGGATGATGGAAAAAGAGAACGTGACTAGGAAAAAGCTAGAACAACTTATAATAAAATAATAAATAATAGTTTTGTTTTATTTGAAATTCTGTTGTCAAATGGTTATGCTTTGAAGTGTAACAAGGGAGCCAAAGCGAATGTATTCACACAAAGTTTTTAGACAGCTATACATGAAGTGACACAACATAAGTACGCATTTATTCTCTTCTACAAAGTGCCACCCAAAAATTTTCTTACTACATCAAATTTCTTTAGAAACCCATATTAAAAAATTAAAATTAAATTTTACTTGATAGACTCTTTAAAATACTAAAACCATGCTTCAACATTAATAGTAAATTTAATCATGTATTTTTTTTTATTATACCCATTTTGCACTCATTTAAATCACAATTCTAGTTTTTTTTTTTACTTTAATTTGGATTTGATTGAAACTTTTATTTGTATTCTTGTTGTTTATTTATTTATTTTCATTGTTTTTACTTATTCCTTATCTCTTGTTCAAATTGGAGAAGAAGAATCAAAAGAACTTGCAATGAATTCTTGAAAGGTTAGGTTAAAATTCAAGTAGACAAAGTTCATATAATTCAACAAGCTCCTCTATTTAAGCCCTCTTTTTCTTCTTTCTTCTACTTTCTTAGCTGCTTTCTCTTATCTATCACGAAAAATTATTAACATCAAACAGTTTGGAAGTGAAAATAAATGTACCTACATACATTCAAAAATTCTTCAAATTAATTCTTTGTTTATCTATTCCTTGTTCACTTGTAAAAATTATATATGCTTTTGTCATATTACTTTTGATTATGTATATAGGTTTATAGAAAATTGGGTGTAGAAAGCAAATTGTAAATTTTAATTATATAATTATGTACTTTTAAGTCATTACGTGTTAGGATATAATCATAATAATTTTTTATTAATAAAAGATGGGTGTAGCAAGGAATTTTTTGGGTTGCTCTAGTATATACATTAGCATCATCAAATTGAAGCCATCTTTTTCACCATTATTTTTCTTTGTTTCTGTTTTTATATTTTCACTTAACAAATATCATCAAACCCAGATGTCTTTCTTCCTTTACATCCATTTCTTTCTTCTTTTATTGCTTTTTTTACAATCTAATCAAGGTTTAAGAAGTAACTTATTGAATATTGATAAATTGAAAAGTTTCATTACATGTTATGATATTTTCTCTTTTGTGATACAGTGGCGGACCCAGAAAATTTATTCAGGGAGGACATATAAATAAAATAATAAAAATATCGAAAATTAAGAACATACTAAATATATAATATTTATATGTAAAATAATGTTTAATAACACTATATAATTTAAATAAAATAAAACATACATTATATTTAGACAAAACAAATAGTTTTATACTTAAAAATTCTAATGAAATTATTAAAATAAATAAAAAATTAAAAAAATAAATTACATAAAATTATAATTTTCTTCGATGGGGTTTCATATCTTGAAACCGTTTCATGATAACTTTTTTTTATCAATTTTGTTAAAAATATCAAGAGAAAAAGAAAAAAAAATGGTTCATTAAACTTGTAAATTGTCAATGAATTTTGTATAGCACATAAAAAGTAGAAGTAAATAGAACTTATATAGGAGAAAACTAAAAAAATAAAATTGAAAAAAGAAACTATAAATTAATTAGGAGTAGGAAAACTAAGTCTAATAGAAGTAATAAATAAGAAAGGAAGTTAATTCTATTAGGAATAGGAAAAATAAATAATTAAATAATAAATAATAAATAATTAAAAAGAAAAGGGAAATAATTGAAATCGACAACCGTTGCATTTATTGCATGACATCCACGAATTGCACGCACTGGTGCAAGTCTGCAGTTTGCAGACTGCAACAGTTAAGTTCATTTTTATTTATTTATTTTTTGTTTTTTAAAGTAAATTAACCAATTTTTTTTTTAAATTCCAAGGGGGGCACGTGTCCCCACTGGCCCAGGCGTGGGTTCGCCCATGGTGATACTGTTAATTAAAGTGTAGGCACATTCAATTATTCAAACAAACAACATAAATTGATCCGTCTCCGGAGGCTATATAGTTAACATATAAATTTATAATTAATAGAAATTAATATAGATCAGGGCATAATTAGCAACTAAAAGAAAAGTTACTGTTGGCTAAATATAGATCCCTAAGGTAGTGTTGGGTTGGGTTCCCTCTTATATAGAGGCTCAATAAGTCTCAACAAGTTAAATTGAGCTCATATGAAAATCTTAATGTATTTAGAAATCATAACCCTATTTAAATCTAATTTCCTTGATTAATATAAATAAGAAAGAGAGCGTTTAGTGATTGTGAGAGTTTAGGGTTTTTTTGAGGTAGAAGAAAACACAAAATCAATTGTGAAGAGAGAAAATCGTGTGGAAGAGAGGAGAAAAGAAAAGAGTGAATTTTCTGTACAGAAATTTATCCCGTGCAGTTTCAGAGTTACTGTGATATCTTTTTCGTTAACCGTTGGATTGTGCTGAAATTTGGACAACACATTCATCTCTTCTGGATCTTGATTCTAACGGTGGAGATCGAAAACGAAGTTATCATTTGTGAGATATACAGCCCGTAATAGAGCTGTCAGGTTTTTCCTGCATTGTCTGCGCAGCAGTTTTGTAAGATCAATATCTCTTTCGTTCACCGTTGGATCGAGTTCAAATTTGGACAGTATACTCAGCACTTGTGATTCTAAATTCTGATGGTGGAGATCGGATTTGGAGCTCTCAATAAAGAGCGACGCAGTCCAGAACGTTCTGCTGAGTTTGTGTTTTTTTTCTTTACTTGTTATTTAAACTTAAATTTGTGTTATTAGGGAACCTAGATAATTGTTGCTCGGTTTTGGTTCCTATTTGATGTTAAAACAGTTTGTTACTCTCACATTTGATTATTAGTAGAGATTTTTGGGTAGACTACGGTCTCGTGGTTTTTACTCCTCGAATTGGGGAGGTTTTCCACGTAAAAATTAGCTTGTGTTATTTGTGCATGTGGTGGTGATTTTATTTGCTCATTATTTAATCGTTGGTGGTATTTATATTGTGGTGGATTTGTGCATTACTTAGTGGTTTTTCATAAGATTCATTCAGGGGGAGAAAAAGTTTCGCTGTGCAATTTGTTTGTGTTTGTTTTTCTCCCATCAAAGTGGTATCAGAGCTTAGTTCCAAATTTTGCAATGATGAATATGGAGAACAATTTGAATGTAAGTAGAATGATTACTCTGAATGGTTCGAACTATCATATTTGGAAGGGAAAGATTGAGGATCTTTTGTATGTGAAAGATTTTCACTTACCTGTTTTTGTTACAGAAAAGCCTAGTGATAAATCTGATGCATAGTGGACTTTGCTTCATCGGCAAGTATGTGGTTTCATTAGACAATGAGTGAGTGACAATGTTTTGAATCATATCAATGGGGAAACACATGCACGGACTTTATAGGTTAAACTTGAAGAGTTGTATACCAGAAAAACTGGGAATAATAAATTGTTTCTGATGAAACAATTGATATATTTGAGATATCATGACGGTACTCCTCTGATAGATCATTTGAATACATATCAGGGGATTATAAATCAGTTGGCTGGTATGGGTATCAAGTTTGATGATGAGGTACAAGCATTATGGTTGCTTGGTATATTACCGGACTCATGGAAGACTTTCAGATCTTCTTTGTCGAACTCTGCTCTGAATGGAACGATGACAATGGATTTGGTCAAGGGTAATATTCTGAATGAAGATACGAGAAGAAAAGCACAAGGATCTACTTCATCTTCAGAAGTTCTGGTTACAGAAAGCAGAGAGAGAAGTAAAAGTAAGGGTCCGAAGAATAGAAGTCAACATAGAAGTAAATCCAATAAGTTTGCAAATGTTGAGTGCTACTACTATCACAAAAAAGGACATATAAAGAAAAATTGCAAGCAGTTGGAAAAGAAAAATAAAAATGACACAAGCAAAGAAAAGAAGAATGAAAATAATAGCAATGATGACAGAATTGCTACTACTATTCATGAAGACTTTCTTTTTATGTATGATGTTGATTCCATTAATTTTGTATGCCATGAGACTAGCTGGGTGATTGACAGTGGTGCCTCCATTCATGCTACATCGCGGAAGGATTTCTTTACATCTTACACACATGGTGATTTTGGGAGTGTAAAGATGGGGAATGATGGCACGGTAAAAGTTGTTGGCATTAGAGATGTGAACCTGGAAACAGATAACAACTCTAGGTTAGTTTTAAAAAATGTAAAACATATTCCTGACATTCGTGTGAATATTATTTCTACAGGTAAACTTGATGATGAAGGATATTGTAACTTTTTTAGTAATGGTCAGTGGAAACTCATCAGGGGTGCTATGGTTGTGGTCAGAGGTAAAAAGTGTTCTACTTTATACTTTTTGTAGGAAAAAATTTCAAAGTCCATCATCAATGCAATTCAGGATGAAGACAAGGTAGAACTTTGGCACAAGAGGCTTGGACATATTAGCGAGAAAGGTTTGATTGTTTTAACCCAGAAAAAGAAGCTACCTGACATGAAAAATATACAATTGAAGAGATGTTCTTATTGTTTAGCAGGGAAGCAGAATAGAGTCAGCTTTCACAACTCTCCACCTACAAGGAAGTCAGGTATACTTGACCTAGTGCATTAAGATCTCTGTGGCCCTATAAAGACGAGATCACTCGGTGGAGCCCTATATTTTGTGACTTCATAGATGATCACTCGAGAAAGACATGGGTTTACACCTTGAAGATGAAAGATCAAGTATCAGATGTGTTCAAGAAATTTCAGGCACTGGTTGAGCGATAGACTGAGAAAAAGTTGAGATGCATTAGAACTGATAACGGGGGAGAGTATACATGTCATTTTGATGAGTATTATAGACAGCAGGGTATTCGACATCAAAAGACACCTCTCAAGACTTCTCAGTTGAATGGTTTAGCTGAGAGGATGAACAAGACACTAGTAAAGAGAGTGAGATGTTTGCTTTCACAAGCACAATTACCAGGATATTTCTGGTGTGAGGCTTTGAGTACTGCTGTATATATTCTTAATCTCACACCGTGTGTTCCTTTACAGTTTGATGTACCAGACAGAGCTTGGAGTGGTAGAGATATTTCCTATGATCACTTACGTGTTTTTGGGTGTAAGGCTTTTGTGCATATTCCCAAAGATGAGAGATCCAAGCTTGATGTGAAAACTCGACAGTGCATCTTCATCGGTTATGGTCAGGATGAGTTCGGATATAGATTCTTTGATCCGGTTGAGAAGAAACTTGTGAGAAGTAGATATGTAGTATTTATGAAAAACCAGACTATATAGGATATTGAGAAAGTTGGGAATTCAGTGTCTGATGACAATAATGGTTTGGTCGATTTGAGTTCAGTTTCTTCAACAAATTTGCCAATACAGGTTGATGATTAGCAGGTTACAGTTGATACAGGTGGTTCCTCACAGGCAGAGGAAGATATTGAAACTAATGAACAGATGCAAATTCCTGATGCTTCATTAGATGTACCACTCAAGAGGTCTGCCAAAGACCGACATCATTCCAATCGATATCCTGCAAGTGAGTACGTGTTATTGACTGGCGGGGGAGAACTCGAATGTTATACAGAGACCTTGGAAGATGAGCACAAGAAGGAATGACTTGAGGCTATGCAAAATGAGATGCAGCCACTTCATCAAAATAATACTTTCGAGTTAGTAAAGCTGCCTAACGATAGAAGAGCTTTGAAGAACAAATGGGTTTACAGAATTAAGCATGATGAACTTAGTATTCGACCTCGATACAAAGCCAGATTGGTTGTCAGAGGATTCAACCAGAGGAAAGACATTGATTTTGATGAAATTTTCTCTCTAATTGTGAAGATTCATCTATCCGTGTTGTGCTTGGTTTAGCAGCCAGTCTTGATTTAGAGATTGAGCAAATGGATGTGAAGACTGCATTCCTCCATAGTGATTTGGAGAAAAAGATTTATATGGAACAACCAGAAGGTTTCATTGTAAAAAGAAAAGAGGATTATGTGTGCAAGTTAAAGAAAAGTCTTTACGGTTTGAAACAGGTACCGAGACAATGGTATAAGAAGTTTGAGTAAGTTATGGAGGAGCAAGACTACAAGAAAATAACTTCTGACCATTGTATATTTGTTCAAAAATTCTCTGATGATGATTTTATTATTTTACTGCTTTATGTTGATGACATATTGATTGCTGACAGGAATGTTTTAAGAATTGATAGGTTGAAGAAAAAATTAAGTCAGTCTTTTGCTATGAAGGACTGGGGCTAGTAAAGAAAATTCTTGGCATACAAATTGATCGTGATAGAAAATCCAAGAAGTTATATATGTCACAAGCGAAATATGTTGAAAAAGTACTTTAGAGATTCAACATGGACAAAGCTAAAGCAGTTAGTACTCCACTTGGTGCACATTTCAAGTTGAGTATGAAGCAATGTCCTCTTACAGATGCCCAAGAAAATAACATGGAAAAATTTTCATATGCTTCAGCAGTCGGGAGTTTGATGTATGCAATGGTATGTACGAGACCAGATATAGCTCATACTGTTGGTGTTGTTAGCCGATTCATGTCTAATCCTAGAAAAGAGCATTAGAATGTTGTCAAGTGGATCATGAGATATCTTCGAGGTACTTCCAGTTTAAGACTTGGTTTTGGTAGTGAGAAGCCACTACTAGTTGGCTACACAGATGCAGATATGACAGGAGATGTGAATTCTCGTAAGTCAACGTCTGGTTACTTGATTATCTTTGCAGGTGGTGCTGTAGCTTGACAATCAAAATTGCAGAAATATGTTGCACTTTCTACCACAGAAGCAGAATTCATTGCAGCAACTGAAGCTTGTAAAGAGTTGTTGTGAATGAAAAAGTTTGTAGTAGAGCTTAGTTTCAAGCAATAAAGATATGTGTTACTATATGATAGTCAGAGTGCTATTCACCTTGAGAAGAATTCAACCTTTCATGCAAGATCGAAGCATATTTACGTGAGATACCATTGGATTAGAGATGTGTTGAATGACAAACTGCTAGAACTTGACAAAGTTCATACAGACCACAATGGATCCGATATATTTACAAATGTATTACCGAGGGAGAAGCTTGAGGCCTGTAGGATAATCGCCGGAATGACGAACCCCTCCACATAATCGGGAAGGGGGAGATTTGTTGGGTTAGATTCCCTCTTATGTAGAGGCCCAACAAGTTAAATTGAGCCCATATGAAAATCCTAATGTATTTAGGAATCATAACTCTATTTAAATATAATTTTCTTGATTAATATAAATAAGAAAGAGAGAGTTTGGTGGCTGTAAGAGTTTAGGGTTTTTTTGAGGCAGAAAAAAACACAAAATCAATTGTGAAGAGAGAAAATCGTGTGGAAGAGAGAAGAAAAGAAAATAGTGAATTTTCTGCACAGAAATTCATCCCGTGCAGTTTCAAAGTTACTGCGATATCTTTTTCGTTAACCATTGGATCGTGCTGAAATTTGGACAGCACATTCATCTCTTTGGGATCTTGATTCTGAATGGTGGAGATCGAAAACGGAGTTGTCATTTGTGAGATATATAGCCCGTAATAGAGCTATCAGGTTTTTCCTGCATTGTCTGCGCAGCAGTTTTGTAAGATTAATATCTCTTTCGTTCACCGTTGGATCGAGTTCAAATTTGGACAGTATACTCAACACTTGTGATTCTAAATTCTGATGTGGAGATCGGATTTCGAGCTCCCAGTAAAGAGTGACGCAGTCCAAAACGTTCTGCTGAGTTTGTATTTTTCTCTTCACTTGTTATTTAAACTTAAATTTGTGTTATTACGGAACCTAGATAATTGTTGCTCGGTTTTGGTTCCTATTTGATGTTAAAACAGTTCGTTACTCTCATATTTGATTATTAGTGAAGATTTTTGGATGGACTACGGTCCCGTGGTTTTTACTCCTTGCATTGGGGAGGTTTCCACGTAAAAATTAGTTTGTGTTATTTGTGCATGTGGTGGTGATTTTATTTGCTCATTATTTAATCGTTGGTGGTATTTATATTGTGGTGGATTTGTGCATTACTTAGTGGTTATTCATAAGATTCATTCAGGGGGAGAAAAAGTTTCGCTGTGTAATTTATTTGTATTTGTTTTTCTCCCATCAGATAGTTAACTATTTGTGTTTTTAAATTAATGTAAAGCAAAAATAACTAACAAGAAATACATACTAATTACCCCAAGATAATTAATTACCTTTTGACTAATTATAGTACTCACTAAAGTAATCATTGATTAAGAGTTGAATCAATACTAGTACTTGATTTATTTATTTATTTATATTTTTTGATTATATGACTGTAACTGGAACGAACCCAGGACTGATCGGGACCAACCGAGATAGGACATGAATGACACGGTCTGGTTGACCACTCCCAATGGAGAGGGAACCACCCACACGAAGGCGGGGGGAATCCCACATGAAGGTGGGAGATCGAATATTAGTATATGTATAAGAGTTATGATAATATATATTAGAATTTGGATGGAGGCATGGGTTGGTTGCTGGCGCCAACCAACGACGCCAGCAACCAAGAGACAGTACTTGATTTATTGAGTTTGTATATATTAATATATATTCTCTCAGAATATGTAATAGTTACCAAAAATATTCTTAATTTCTTTCTTAAATATTATATATTCTTTCAAATTAGTTTGTTTTAATGATCAGTAAACAAGCTAGGCCTCCTACAATTTTTCACAAGTACTAATTGGTCTAAGAAATGAAGAGACGACAACGAACAACAGTCCTATATGATAATTATACTAATCTTTTGTTTTATTTATGATCTTTTGTTTATTTTTTTTCCATCTTTTTTAATCTTTGCATGTGATTTTGTCAGAACTAGAAATTATTGAAGTCATCTAAATGATGAGTAATTTCTCCTGTATTAATTCCATGAAAAAAAATTATTGTGCTTTATTTGTTCCATGTCATATCTACAAGGCCTAGAGAAAGAAAACCGGTCCTTCGAATTGATAACATCAAATCATATACGCATTTTTCAGTCTTGTGACTTTGTTTCATGTAATCAGTTAATGTCATGAAGCCTCACTAGCTAGGGAGTTGTTTGATCACTTATTCTTCCTAGAACCAGACCCAACTGAAGATAATTACCACCACTTCTGCACCCATATGATTATCATGACTCATCATGAACAAAACCCACCCCACAAAGAATTCCCTAACTTCTCAATTTCCCAACAAGAACTAACACAACTAGTTCAGGACAACAACCATCCATCACTTCAACAACTAGGAGGTGTCCAGGGCATTGCAGCTGCCTTGGAAACTACTCTTGATAGGGGACTATGTGGTCTTGACAAGGCTGAATTCCACCGCCGCCATCAAATGTTCGGTTCAAACTTTCAGTTTGAAGAGAAGTACTTCAAATATTCTCCAGCCAGGAAAGGTTACTTACGAGGACTGATGATCATCAAAGATGCCATGAAAGACATCACCTTTGTCCTCCTTTTACTTTGTGCAGTACTTTCTCTTTTATTTGGTATCATGACCAATGGACTGAAAGAGGAAACTCCCGATGGTCTAACTTTGTTAATAGTGTTATTAATCGCTTTCCATGTCAGTAGAATCATCAAGTTCTTGATAGGATACATGATCAAAAATCATAAAAAGTATTCAAAAAAGAGAAAAGCAGTGTCTGTCCTGAGAGATGGAAGAGAGCAAAAAGTATCAGTCACTGAAGTTATGGTCGGTGATGTCGTTTTTTTGGAGAAAGGTGATAGAGTTCCAGCTGATGGCCTATTTGTTAGAGGCGATAGACTAAAGTTAGATGATCATGATCATGTTGCTGATGATGATTATCAAGATCATGATCATGTCCATAATTGTTTTGATTACTATAAGTTTCCTTGTATTTTGAATGGTGCAAAAGTGGTAAGTGGAAGGTGTTATATGCTTGTAACATCAGTTGGCAGCAACACAGAAGCTAGCAAGATCATGATGAAACTATCAAAATCTGATCAAAACAAGGAATCATCATCATCTCAAAAGCTGGAAACTTTAATCGAAAATTTGAATTCTCGCTTGGAGAAGATTTGGTTGACCATCTCATTACTTCTTCTGGTGGTGCAAGTTCTGAGGTGTTTCATTTGGGGCAAGAGCAGCAGCACTAATCCAAAAGGCATGCAGGAGATTGCGGAGGACATAATGACCAAAATCATCAGGATGATCAAGAAGCTAGGTGGAACTACAAGTCCTAATAGGTTTGTTGAAATGCTTTGCGTTTTGGTTTTTGCTTTAAGAGATGGCCTGCCACTAGGGTTGTTGATTGCTTGTCATGTTTTCAAGAAATTGATGAGTTATCAAACTATACTAATTAGAAATCTTCAAGTTTGTGGTTCAATTGGGTGGGTCTCCGCAGTTTGTGTTGACAAAACCAATGACATGTGTCTAGAGCCAACAAAGATGGTGGATTTGTATGTTGGAGTGGACAAAGTTTGTGAGTCATTGACAGGAGTTGATGTTGATGTCCTAGATGCATTGCGCGAAGGAATTGTTGCAAACGTTAGCGGGTCAGATTTTGAAGATGATCATAGACTCCTTTTTTGGGCCAAGCATGTTCTACGTGTGGATGTGGAGGAAATGACGCGAAATTGTAACATTGAAGCTCTTCATCATCTCAATGAAAATCTAATCGGATCGTTGCTGACATCGAATGGATCACAAGAAAATAAAAATTTTGCAACGATACACTGGAGAGGAGCTCCTGAGGTAATTTTACCTATGTGCACACATTATTTTGATGTTCATGGAACCTTGAAAACCATACATGAACACGAAAGAGACCATGATCAGTTGAAGAAAATTGTTGAAAAATTAGCAGCTGATGATGATATTATCAAGTGTATCGCTTTTGCTAGTAGAAAAGTTGAAGAAGACCAAGAAGAAGAAGACATCAACACGGCAAGATTGATAGAAACCAATGCAGATAGGCTGACCTTGTTAGGCTTTGTGTGCTTGAAAAATCCATATACACCTGAATTGAAGCAAGCTATTAAAAAGGTCAGTGAAAAATCGGGTGTCAAGATAAAGGTGATTTTGGAAGAAGATATCAACACAGCAAGATTGATAGCAACCAATTGCGGGATCCTTAAACCTGAGGAGGACACAAAGGAAGCAGTAGTTGAAGCAACAGTGTTTCGAGACAGTTCAGAGGAGACTCGGGATCTTATGGTAAGCAACATTAAGGTCCTGAGCAATGCTGCCCCGTTAGACAAGCTTCTAATGATTCAATGCTTGAAAAGGAAAGGGGAAGTAGTCGCCGTTGCGGCCACAAGAATGCATACCTTGGATTCCGCATCATTGAAGGAAGCAGATGTTGGTATTTTGATGGGTGACAAAAGCTCAGAAATGGCAAAAGAGAATGCTGACATTGTTGTCCTGGACAAGGATGATAGTCTTTCAACAGTTGTTGGTGTGTTTAAGTCAGGAAGAAGTTTGTGGAACAACATCCAGAAGATTATTCAGCTACTACTCACTCTTCAAATAGCTGCGTTTGCAATCAATGAAATTGGTGTAGTTTTCTTCAATGAAATCCCACTTGGACCATTTCAACTCTTGTGGTTTAGCTTTGTTATGAATGTCATGGGTGCCTTGGCTCTCGCAAGACCAATAGTCCTGCAAGAACAAGTACATGTACATGGTGCAAGTAGATTGACAACCAAGACTATGTGGAGAAATATTTTGATTCAAGTTGTGTATCAAGCCACATTTTTTTTGGCCATCCAATTGAAGGGCAAAGAAATATTACTACTCCATGCAAATCAGACAGCGATAAACACCATTGTCTTCAACACTTTTGTTCTCTGCCAGGTGTTTGTTCTGATCAATGCAAGAGACATTGAAAAACAAAATGTTTTTGAGGGCATGATGATGACACTGCGCTGTCAGAATAAATACTGGTTTCTAGCAATAGTAGGGACCATAGTCGTTCTACAAATTGCAACTATTGAAGTAATCACAATTGCGAGTCACGATCAGAGAATCATGAATTTGAAGAATTGGTGTGTCTGTACTGGGATAGCAGCCATGTCTGTACCCATTGGTTTGGTTGTAAAGTGTATTCCATGGCCATGAATGCAGGTGATGTTGATCTTCGATCTTGATTTTGGGATCAAGCTTCTTGTATATAAATAAATAAAGCCATGAATGTCTCTCCTTCAATATTAATGATGATGTATTTTTTGTACAAACTTGTTTTGTATTTGAATGTCTTCAAGATATGATATGATCATCTTATGAAATCTAAGACCTTTAAATGAGTATCATTTTAATTGTCAAATTAGTTTGTATATTGTGTAATTTTAAACAAATAAATGAAACGCTTGATATTATATTTAAAAATTAAAATACTCATATTCAAAAGGAGATAACAATTACTATTATCCAATGTAGTTCATTAGGTAAAGAGCGAACATTCAATCTAGTAATGATTCAAATTTAAGTTATTATATCTCAATCGGTTTTTAAAAAATAATAGTGAACTCATAATGACTTAAAAATTATGTATACCATAATTAAGTGAAATCCAAAAAACTTATTAAGGTGAAACACTCTTTTTATTTCTTTTTTTTTTTTATTGTTCTACTTGTTTTCACTTTGGTCTATGATTTGGTACTTACTTGAATTTGGCCTTTACCTTGGTGCAGTAGCTAGCTTTGCTTTAAAAGATAAGTGATCAGTTTGTGGTGGAGGATCAATTGTCCATTTGATTTTGAATTTCCTTTTATATACATATAGACATATAGATATATGTGTGTATGCGCGCTGTATATGGAGGGCCATATTACTAAATTTGGAGAGGCATAGAGACATGCCAAATATTACTTAGCATGCGTGATAAAATAAAGCAGTGTAAAGCAAAGAAGTGTTCAAAACGGCCATCATTATAATTAATGTGAGAAAATGTGCTGGTCCATGCATTATATTAATTCCAGTTGCTGCATGATGACAAAATGTACCACACATACATTATGGGTAGAGCTTTGAAATATTTACCGTTTTCGGGTGCCATAAACATCTTTTGATTATTCGAATTTTACGATGTTACATATCAAAAAGTAATGGCGTACACATCTTTACATGTTGGGGGAAATTTTGTGGTTTTCATGTCGCCGTCTACACGTTATTGCAGAATTAATAGTGTGCGTGGAATGTCTTGTTTAGGAGTGTTGTTCAAAATTATATGTTGATCCTCAAAAGAAGAATTCCAAGTACATTTTGAAAACCATGTATATTTATAATGTTATCAAATCAAGCACTAATTAAGTAATCAAAGTCAGAGAGGACTTCTCCACAATATTCATTTAATATATCATTTGTTGAATATTAAATAATACTGTCATCTGAATGTAATACTTTTAAATTTTCTACAACACTTTGAGTTGTTTCACTTATATTTTGTGTAAGTTTGTTTATTTTGCTTGTTTTGAGGACATAAAATTTATATATTATCTTCAAATGTTTTATTTGGAGTATTATAACAGTAGAATAAAGTATATTGAAAAAGAAAAAAATAATTTATTATTTATATTGACACAAAATCGATTATTAAAATTGAAACAATACATGTACATTATAGTTTAAACATTCAATTTTTTTTTTTTTTTAAATGTGAACAAAGGCAATTAATGTACATTATAGTTTTAACATTCAATTTTTTTTCTTTCTTTATTTCTTTTAAAAGTGGACAAGGCAAATATAATATTATAACATATTGTTAAATGTCAATGACGGATTAGTAGACTAGTTAGACTTAAATATTGCTTCCATAGGTCTAGGGTTCAAACCCCCTTCAAAGGTACCTACATAGACAAAGTCTAGTCTCCTACTTTTCAAATTTTGTAGGATTCGGTGATGGCTACATTATTGAACTTAAATTTATTAATTGGAGTGGTCAAAAAATTTTGCTTTATAATAATTCTTTTTTTTTTTTAAAAAAAAAAAAAGAAAAATTATCTAATTGAATAGTAGCTATTTAACCTTTGAAAAGGTTAAGATTTGCGTATGAGTATAATTTGACTTGTTTAGTTTTTGGGTTGATGTATATATGTAAGAAGATGAAACAAATGAACGAGTTGGTTCAATTTTGCTTATCATTTTTGATGCCGCTTATGTTAAGTATGATCCTCCATAGCATGCATAAAGTTCACTTGTTAATTATAAGATATATTAGAGGTAGATGATGATATATCAATATAATTTCTTATCTTAATTTCTGTCCCTTGGAAAACTTATCGGTTGTGAATAAATTTTAGAATTTGATTAAAAACTGAAAAATAATTAGAATATAACAACATTCGACATTGAGGTTTCTAATTCTTTTGGTTTTTTATTTTTTTATTTCATTATCTTCTTACGTAATATTTATGTTTTTAGGATACCTTGTATTAATTAATATAGATTGTGGCATTGATAAGATATAGGATTAATTTATAAATGTCTTATACAAATTAGAACTTCGAAATAGTTTATATATATATCTATTTAATTTATATATATATATATATATAGAGAGAGAGAGAGAGAGAGAGAGGTGAACTTATAAATTTAAAAGAAGAAATAGCTATTAATGTAAATTCATGGATGGCGGAAAAAGAGAAAGTGATTAGGAAAAAGAACAACTTATCATGAAATAGTAAAAATTAAAAATTGTTGCCAAATAATTATACTTTGAAGTAACAAGTGATAAATGTCAGAAAAGGGTAGCCAAAGCGAAAATGATAGTTTTGTTCTATTGTGAAAGACTTCTACTCTTCTTTCACAAAAAAGACTTCAATTCCTTTTTTATTTTTTTGAGTTAATTTCTTCTCTATTTTATTTGTAAGTAATCACACAAAGTTCTTAGACAGCTATATATGAAGTGACACAACAGAAGTACGCATTTATTCTCTCCTACAAAGTGCCACCCAAAAATTTTCTTACTACGTCAAATTTCTTTATAAACCCATATTAAAAAATTAAAATTAAAATTTTACTTTCTAGACCCTTTAAAATACTAAAACTATGCTTCAACATTAATAATAAATTTAATCATGTATTTTTTTTTCTCATTTCACCCATTTTACACTCATTCAAATCACAATTATAGTTTTTCTTACTTTAATTCGGATTTGATCGGAACTTTTATCTACATTCTTGTTCTTTATTTTTTTTTCATTGTTTTTTTCTTATTTCTTATCTCTTGTTCAAATTGGAGAAGAAGAATCAAAAGAACTTGCAAAGAATTCTTGAAATCTTAGGTTAAAATTTAAGTGGACAAAGTTCATATAATTTAATATGAACACGTAGTTTAGAAACATGTGTGGGGTCGCACATTAAATTTCAAACACATGTAGATATAGGTAATAAACTACAACCCACCACCACTGCCCACCCCACATAAAAAAAAATAAAAAAATCTAATGGTGTGTTTACTTCATTTTGAAGAATCAGAATTATCTAAATTCGGAATAACTTGAAATCAGGATAAAGTATCGGAATCAGAATAGGTTGTTTACTTCAACTGTTAGAATCGAAATCGGAATTGAAATTAATAGTATTCCCATTGAACTCTTTACTTTGATTTGAAATCGGAATGAATTAATTGTAAGTTACAAAAATGATCTTAATTAAAATTACGGCTTAATTATAATAATGTGTAATTTTTTTATTATAATATGTTTTTTTTTTAATATCAAATAAAAAACTGCATATTATAGTAAAAAAAAAAAAAACTACATATTATTTTAATAATCTACTAATTTGGTGTGCAGTTTTTTATTATAATATATAGTTTTTTTAATATCAAATAAAAAACTACATATTATAATAAAAAAAATTACATATTATTTTATTAGTCCATTATGATAATCAATAAATTGGTGATAAAAATCAATGGTGTGCAGTTTTTTATAACAATATGCAATTTTTTTTTTAACATCAAATAATAATAAGTTTTTCTTTATTTTTTAAATAAATGTATAATGAACTTTTCATTTTGACAAATGAAATGGGAATAAGATTCCCAAGCGGGTTGAGGGGAATGAGATTCCCATTTTACAATTCCATATTGATGTGTGGCTCACACTTTCATTCTCATTGCGTAATGAATTTTAAGCAAATGAACACCATCAATCAATTTAATTTTTCATATTCATTTCTCAATCTATGAAGTAAACACACTATAAGATAAGTTTAAAATTCAATTTATAGAAATTAAAATAAAATCATACAAATAAACGAAGAAAAGTAATAAAGAAATGAATATATGAGGAATGTCTTGGAAGTGCATGCCTTGCAACCTATGGATATTCGAAGATTTGTATCATCATGATCATCATCATGCATGAGCTCCTTCAACAAGCTCCTCTATTTAAGCCCTCTTTTTCTTCTTTGTTATACTTTCTTAGCTGCCTTCTCTTACCTATCATAAAAAATTATTAACATCAAACATTTTGGAAGTGAAAATAAATATACCTATATACATTAAAAATTCTTCAAATCAATTCTTTGTTCTTCTAATCCTTGTTCACTTGTAAAAGTTATATATGCTTATATCATAATACCTTTGATTTTGTATATAGGTTTATACGAAATTGGTTGTAGAAAGCAAACTGTAAATTTTAATTATATAATTATGTACTTTTAAATAACAATATGTTAGGATATAATAACAATCCGTTATAAATTCCAAGTATATTTTGAAAACCATGTATATTTATAATGTTATCAAATCAAGCACCAATTAAGTAATCAAAGTCACAGAGGACTTCTCCACAATATTCATTTAATATATCATTTGTTGAATATTAATTAATACTATCACCTGAATGTAAAAATTTTAAATTTTCTACAACACTCTGAGTTGTTTCACTTACATTTTGTGTATGTTTGTTTATTTTGCTTGTTTTGAGGCCATAAAATTTATATATTATCTTCAAATGTTTTATTTGGAGTGATTATAACAGTAGAATAAAGTATATTGAAAAAGAAAAAGTAATTTACTATTTATTTTGACACAAAATCGATTATTACAATTGAAACAATACATGCACATTATAGTTGTAACATTCAATTTTTTTTTCTTTTTTTTTTTTTTAAAAAAGTGAACAAAGGCAAATAAATATGTACATTATAGTTTTAACAGTCAATTTTTTTTTTCTTTATTTCTTTTAAAAGTGAACAAAGGCAAATATAATATTATAACATAATGTTAAATGTCAATGACGGATTAGTAGACTAGTTAGACTTAAATATTGCTTCCACAAGTCTAGGGTGGGTTCAAACCTCCTTCAAAGGTACCTACATAGACAAAATCTAGTCTCCTACATTTCAAAATTTGTAGGATTCGGTGATGGCTACAATATTGAACTTAAATTTATTAAAAAGATTTTTGCTTTATAATAATTCTTTTTTTAAAAAAAGAAAAATTGTCTTATTGAATAATAGCTATTTATTTTGTTCAATCTCTAATTTAACCTTTGAAAAAGGTTAAGATTTGCGTGTGAGTATAATCTGACTTGTTTTGTTTTTGGGTTGATGTATATATGTAAGAAGATGAAACAAATGATGAACGAGTTGGTTCAATTTTGCTTATCATTTTTGATGCCGCTTATGTTAAGTACGATCCTCCATAGCATGCATAAAGTTCACTTGTTAATTATACGGTATCCATTATCTAGGCTTTGCTCGAAAGGGTTGACAATGAGTATCATGTTTAGCTTTTATATGTTCAAGTATAAATAACTCCATTTTACCTAAAGGATTTTTTTTTTTTTGGTTTACTCTTCGTCTTTGGATTCTGAGAGTACATTTAATTTGTACATATTCAGATTTATTTTTATACCAAATAAAAATAAAAAATTTCAAATCCAAGGATGAAGAGCTCAAATATATATATATATATATATATATATATATATGTGTGTGTGTGTTTATTTTGACGCTCATAAAATTTACATATTTGTCTTTAAATTTAAAATTTAGCCTTTTTGTTTCAATTCGTCTCAAATAATTTATTCTACTTCTATATCATTTCAAACAAAAAATTCTAACCCCAACCATATATGATAAACCAACATAATCTTGAATAAATTCCCCTTCAAAAATTGATTGAAGGAGAAGATTTCTAGACCTCTTACTTGCAAAAATAATAATAATAATAAATAAATTATTAACAAAGTTATCTTTAAAAAAAAAAAAAAAAAAGACTATTATAATAAACTTGATATTTAAAAAAAGGGGACATAATTCAAATTCATAATATTTAAGATGTAAATGTGAGAAATATAATACAGCACTTATCTTATGTTGTCAACTAACTAGATAACCATTTTAAGATGTAGAAGATATCCTATATAAAGATAAAAAAAAAAATTATTATATCTTTTCTTCTTATATTTGGAAAACCGAGATTGCACTTAAAACAATATGAGATTAAGAAAATTCCAATATTTAGGCCCCAAAAATCAGATTTTTAAAAATAACATTGAAAAACTTAATTAAGTCTTTTTTTTTTCTTTTTAACACTCCTATGAATTAATACTGGTTTATAAAGCTAAAATGAACTATTTTCACGAAATATTGTTAGTTCATGGAATTATTGTTAGTTTGCGAAACCTTTGTGAACTAACAATAATTAGCAAAAATGATATGTTATAAATTTGTAAACTAACAATAGTTTCTAATCCCTACGTGAACTAATAATAATTCATGGAAGTGTTAAAAAGAAACTTAATTTTTTATTTTGAAATACTATTTTTCAAATTCACTTTTATTTTTAAAGGAAAAAAAATCCTTATAAGACATATATATGTATTGCCTTGCAATGGTGACATCCCCATGTGCGAGTCATGGAGGACCAAATAAAGAAGAATCGCGGCCATAGGCCCACAGACAAGAGTGGAGCCCCGTGGAGGCTGAGGCCGATCCCTTCGGAAATTAAATTTTAGATTTGTGTATTAATATTCATTCTTATTTTGTTTATGAGTAACGACGTATAATTCAAAAAATTTACTTAAATTTATTATTTAAATAATATAATAAATTTATATATAATTATCATCTCATCAATATATCATTTCAAAATTAATATAATAATTATAAATTAATTTACTACATTATTTATGTAAAATTTTTGAATAAATTTTTTATAAATATAATACTATACTTTGTTTGTTTATGTGATATACTTTATAGCATAATTACTTGCTTTCTTTTGGTGTTGATCTGTTGATGTCATATTTATTAATTCGGTCGCGAAATTCTCCATGTATAGCAGGCTTACGTACCAATTTTTATTTATATGGTATCAAATGTTTTTGGCCTTCGCGGGGAAAGATATGTTGGTGGTAATGAATAATGATCATCTTTAGTTTTTTTTCAAAACCAGTCCACTTCATCGACAGACCGTATGCGTTGGATTCTTTTTCCTTTTTCTTCCTTTTTTGTTTTCCTTTTTTTTTTAATCTTCTTAAGGTCTTGTCTCGCTGTCTTTTTCTTGGGTTCTGAATGCACATACAGATCGATTTTTGACGTCAACCACGTCAAAAATCAGTCAACAGTACATATATTCATATATATTTTTTTTAATACCAAACAAAAAAAATGAAGAATTCAAAACAAAAAGGATAAGATTAATTCTTAATTTTTTTTAAAAAAAAAAACTAAAAAAATAACAAGTATTATTAACTTTATATATTTTATATTGTGATATTTAATGTTAAGTATTCTCTGAAGTGGAAATCAAATTTAACTTGAGTGTTATCATATTATTGGATTAATAGTTTGAGTTTTAATGTCATCGAAAATTATAAAGTATCTATTTTATCTTTAATGAATGAGACAAATCTCAAGCTTTATTTTACGTCTCTTTCTCTTTTATTTTGTTGGAAAATAGGGGACACAAAAGTCCATTTCATAAACCATTTTGATTGGATTTTTTTTATCTTAATTTTGGAAAATTAAGGTAGATTCATATTCTCCTTCGCGATGTCATCGAATTGGTATATCTTTTTAGTCAAAATGGTTATTGGATGAATGAGAAACTGAGGCTCAAAGTAAACATATTAAAAAGAAAGTTCACATTAGAAGAATAAAGAAAGGAAAGTGTGATATATAAATACGTGTTATACCTCTAAGGTAACTTGTGGAGCATGACTCTCTTTCTCTTCTGTGGTGGGGTGGGGGATAGATCATGGTCCATCCTTGCCTTCAAAAGGTGTATGTGTGCGACCTGCGTTTACGAATGCAATTGGAATTCTATCCTTGATGTGCTCCCCCCCATTTTCCTACTTGGAATTAATTTTTTTCAGTTGGCCTGATATCACTCAAATTGATAGAATATCATTTTTCTTACATTTTTGGGGATTTTTTTGGGTCCGGCTATGGTATTGAATTAATTAACAACACTTTTTCATTTAGATTCATAATATCAATTTAGGAGGAGAAGCTGGTGATAAGGCTGGGCAAGTCTTTTCCTTATCTCTCTTTACTGTTGTTGCTTTGTCTATAAAAGTCACCCTAAAAAGTGACTTTTATATAAGGGGTATTTTTGTTCTAATCCAATAGTAAGTAACATTATAACTCAAACTATTAGTCCAGTGACTCTTTCACAATTGGTGTTGTTATAGGTGCTACCTATAAAAAGATCCCTTCTTTAAAAATAAAATCTTATAATTTAATAAAATTGAAGGAATGTGCCATTAGAATTTTGATTTCCCATGGTTTCAAGGCTTAAGTTACTAGTGAGAAAATCTTGGGTGGCTAGAGGCACTACTTTCTTAGAAAACCAACCTAATGGTATGTGGCACCTTCAGTTTTTTTACAACTAATATTAATTAGTCAGCCCAACTTATATTTAAGTTGCATTTCAGTCAGGAATATTAATGCTACGTTACTCAAAAAAATTTTCAAATTTTTTGCTCAAATAATGTGATAAGATTTGTAATTGTGGAGATTGAAATTTACAGTTGTTTATATAGAACATGGGATCTACAACCAGTTTTATGGGCACTAGTAACCAGCAAAATGCAAAGGAAAATGAGATTGAATCTTTGATTTGATACAAGGTTGGTGCCTGCCGAAGGCACTTAAAGTGCATGCATTTTAGCTCATGCCATGCAGAGGCAGTAAGACAGCCATTAGATGTAACATAATATACTGCCTATCTAGGTATTTTGCTGTAGTGCAAGAGGACCCTGAAAACTTGATGCATTTTATTGCAAACAGTCGAACGGACTTGATATTTAATAGTGTTACTTTATCAAAGCCAATTGTATTCTTGCATTACGTATGACACAACTAGTGGTGGGACGTCTAAATTTGCAGTGGCACATCCGAACATGGAAATCCGATCCATTTAGTCAATAAATCTGGAACTAGAATTTGGATCTTGACAGATGTAATCTCCAAGGATCAAATAGGATGGGCCAATTTCAGTCACAACTCGGAGAACGGATTAGAATGGTTATATTTATCAATAATTCCACTTTATCTGTATTATTGTCCAAGTTTGATGTTTAAATAATGTGGCATCCTTAAAGTTAGGAAAACTAGCCAATTGAAACTGATGAATTAAAATTCAATTGGTTAGTCGTCCTATTTTCAAAATCGTTTAGATACCAAATTTGGGCACTGGTTTGAATATTACCTGTATTGTAAAGCTCAATGAGTAAGACTGACTACTAGCTCAGAACTTGCATACTGAAATTCAGTCGAGCCGAGAACCCCCAAATTGGGGGTTCCAGTCGGCCAAGGAGACTACTCCACAGCTGTTCTGTTCCATCCAGCCTCCTCCCGTACCTACTCTCGTTTTCTTCCGCTAACATCTTTGTTTTCTTTGTCATTCTGCGTCGACCTAGAACACCCGTTCCCAACCCATCACTTTGTCCCTTCTTATATTACTTTAGTGATGCTTTGCTGCTCTGTTTGTGGCTTCTTTTTCTGCCCATCTCTGATCTCTCTCTATCTCTCTCTTAATGAAAAAGAAGACAGAGAAGTCATTAATACAACTATACTATGGTGACTCAAATGTTGACACTTCTCATCTATAACAAAAATTTACAATTTACTAGCAGAAGGTACAGCGTTAGTTCATCAGTTGCTCTCGTTTTCTTGTCTGCGTTCTCAATGTTATGTCTCGTTTATGATGCCGTAAGAATGAAACAAAAAATGAGTAACGTAACTAGTTTTTAGTAGCACTGTCATGAAAATCCTCATGTTCAACAATTACATGGCCGTCAGAAATTTCATCCTCTATTTTCTTTGAGTGTGCATCATCATCGTTGTTGGTACTATCTGAGTCCGACTCCTCATCGCTGCTCCATCTCCTCTTCATAATTTTAGGAACCAAGCGAGTTACTTCTTTTGCCTCTAACTTTGCATCATCATCATTGTTTATACGTTCAAACCGAGCAGCGCTAACCTTTCTGGCATTTCCAGCTAAAATCTGCACAACATTGGAAAATCATGCATTGATCCATAACTTGCAAAACTCGTCAAGATAATAGTCTTACTTACACGTTTATGTACTCTCAAACAAGCAGGGAGAAGAATGTAATCGTATATGAATTAGTGTAATACCATAGCTAAGACTCCAAGTTTAAGGCAACCATAAGAGATTAAAGTATCACAAAATATTGTGCATAATCTAAAGGTCAATTGATACTCCATTGGATGCTAAAACAGGTATTTGATTAATCCAGAAAAACAAATAATTGCTAACCACTCACGTAACTAGTTTGCGTGCACAACTCATTGACTAATCTATGATAGCAGTGGCATCTTAAGATTCGCATTACTAGGGGTGGGCGTTTTCGGGTTTGGATTGGGTTGAAAATCTCTCAACCCAATGCATGTTGGGTTGAAAAATCTAATAAATTCTTCAATCCAATCCAACCTGATAATAGTTGGGTTGGGCTAGGTTGATTGGGTTGGATTTGGATGATATCTCTTGTAGTCTTTAGCAATTTAATTACAAATAAAATGAATATAAATAAATATTCAATAATTCAAAATAAAAAATTCAATCTACCACAAAACTTGTTTTTTATTATTTTCTCTAGCAAATGTTCTTATAAAAGTAGGAGAAAATCTTGGATTTAGAATTAAGGATAGATATTTACCGGGTTGGGTTGGGTTGAAAATTTCTCAACCCAACCCAACTCAATTTAGTTTTCAACCAAATCCACCCATTCCAATATTTTTAAGATTTAACCCAACCCAACCAGATAAAAAGTGATCGGGTTGGGTTTGAGATGCCCACCCCGAGACATTACACAAAGGAAAATTAAAGTGAATATGGGTGACACTAACAAGACGAAAGGGAAAGGAGGCTGACTTGATAAAAAGGTATAATTTGCTACATGTGATCCATTAAGAAAATAAGAGACATAATGGAGGGAAAACTAGTTTTCACAGATAAATTAACCGTTAATCACCAGTAATTATAGGTAAAGATAAATTTACAACCACTATGAGACTTCCATGAAAATCATGTAGAATAAGAATCCAAATCGTACCTCGATTTTATAAATTAAATGCTTTTCCTTTAAATTTTGACGGTCGGATCCAGCTTCAGAATTTTCATCGTCCTCTTCTTGGTTCTCCTTTTCAACAACCACTTTGATGCTCTCACCAGTCCTTGGGATATATCCAAATGCCTCACACATGAAACCTGACACAGTCTCATACTGATGACCCTGTAAAAAGAATTGAAGGAAAATAAAGGTAAATAATCATGGACTGACATCTCTACCTCCTGTTGGGAAGACTACTGTGCCAGAGTAGAAAAACAAAATCAACCATTTCATGCATTAAAGATAATGCAAGCCACAGTGAGGAGTTGAACAGCATTGGTTCAGACAACATATCACAATAAGATATGTCGGGGTGTAATTCTGTGACTAGTACACCAATATATCATCTCAAATCAAGTGATCCAGCAACAAGGATTGACAGTTTAGATTACAATTTATTTTAGTATAGCCAATTGTTTGACACTTGAAGGAACAACATACCTCTGGCATTTTGATATTAAGATCTTCTGAGAGCTGATCGATAGATGTATTGGCATCCACATCATATATCCCCTCTGCTCGCATCACAATGTATCCAGTTTTCTTTTGGATTTCCTCCTAGCATACGAAACATATTGACAGCAACCTCTATTAATATCCTTTGCTTTCGTATCAAGTCAACTACATTGACCTCAAAATCAAGCAAATTAATGACAGGCAAAACACGTTCATAAGAAAGATCAAATCTAACAACCTTATTATGCATATCCTTTATAAACATAATTAGAAAGAGACAAAAATTTATAGTGAGCTTTACCTTAGAATCATTTTCATCAAAGATTTCACCAACGATTTCCTCAACCACATCTTCCAGGGTCACTATCTGCATCATACAGAAACATATGTGAAAACTTATCAGGAACATCAATAATTCAATGCACAATGAACACAAATGACAATTGAATCTGCTACTCTAATATAGAGAAAAGGTTTATTTAAGATCATAAAACTCCAGTCTAGTTATCTGTTTTGTGCATGAAATCTAATATATCTGTGATCTTATAATGCGAACCAGTCTTAGCAGCATAGCAACTCACAAGTCACATCCCTCTTAGGTCCTACAAAACTGTGATTTATCTAACAAATTTCTATGTTTGTACCAATACTAACTTAGTTTGGGACCTAAGGGTGTGCACATACCCCCACAGTTCCACCATACTCATTAAGGACAACAGCCATGTGAACCTTCCTAATGCGGAATTCTCTGAGCAGATTCCAGACTGACATCGAATCTGCAAAAACCAATCACATATATATTCAAATAAATAATAAAACAAAACATTCATATGATTCATATAAAAAAAAATTAGAGTCTTATTCATATTTTCATGTCAATGCCTAGGCCACCGTGCCTGAGACGATCAGGAGTTGGTGAGAAAAGTCCAATCCAGAATGCATGAGGTAGAGATAAGAAGTTTCAAGACTAACTACTAGCATAAAGGCAAAAATCTATTGTGAATCATTTAGAAAAAAACAATAACACAAAATTGGTATTGAGGATTACCGGGCACGAAGTATGCAGGTTTGTGGGCCATGTCTCCCACGCTAGTACTTTCTAGTAGCTCACCCTTTAAAACAAAAAATTAATTCTGCATGCTATAAGATTGTCGTATGCAATTAATAAACAAAGCGATGTTAACTTCAGATCTGGAGAAACAGAAATAAAACTGCTCTGACCTTTGGAACGTAATCCAATAGATCCATAGCATATGCAATACCCACTATATTGTCAACACGTTGCTCAAAAACTGGCACCCTGAAAACACATCGACAAACTTCTTTACATGTGATTCAAACTCGCTGAAGCATGATCTATAAGATTTAATCTACCTTGAATATTGATGAGTCACCCACAAGTCGTGGAAATCAACAAGAGTTGCACTGGCATCAATTGCAACTACATCAACAAGAGGTGTCATCACCTCTCTAACATGTGTATCCTTTATTTCTAACACATTTTCAATCATATCCTGCGAAGTGATTCTTAAGATCAGAGCATCTTAACCACAAAACAAAGAACGAAGTCATTCTCTTGGAGATTTCAATATGTTTTCCAAAGGCAATAGGTTGTAAACTGTTGGAAACTTATCACAACGAGACAAATCGATAGTAATTACTTAAGTCCGTTTGTCGACTAAAAAATATAGAGATCTTGAAAAGATTGGCCCTGCAAGGCTGTAAACAGTATTGTGGAGGCCTAACTGGAGGCATTAAATGTACAGATTGAATTATGAACTTATAACATATTTAGAGACTGAACAAAATATCGATTCTTAACCAGAAGAATTTTTAACATGTATGACATTGATGGATGTTGACAGACATTGCATCATCAAGTGACTGATATTCAAGTTCAAAATGAGAATAACACAAGCACAGGAAAAGCATACTCAGTTGATTCTATTACCTGTTCTTCCTCCTCAATTGCCCCACTCAACTCTGCCCCTCGCAGCATCAGTTTCAATTCATCTTCAGTAACATATGGCTCGCTAAAAGGTGCAAATGGAATAAGAAAAAACTAGTTAGGAAAGCAGTCCAATATGACCAACTAAAATAATGAGCTAATGCTTGTATGTGTAAGTGTTTACAGAATATCATATATGTATGGTGTACTATGCACACAAGCATAAATGTAAGATGAAGAATGAAGTAATAAAATAGTGAGACTACATCATATGTCCATTTGCAAGATGGCATTTTCTCAAAAAAGACGACTTTTTACTGCCACTGGAATTTATATATTATAATTTATAAGTGATCAAAGGTGGATAATTGTCTTCAAACAAGAGCCTTAACGTGGAATTGTTTATCTAACCATGTCAGTGTGCTAATTGTCACCAAGAAGCCTAACATGCCAAATACTGGAAACGAATAGTGTCATACAAATTAAAGTCTCTAAATCATTTTCCCTTAAGGCAAAAGCTCACTTTCAAGTTCATTCATATGAGATGTTCGAAATCATAAAATAAATAGGAAAAGTAAAATTTGGAAGGAAGAAACAACAGTAAATAATGCAACATGAAATGGAATTTACAAGAATTGTTACCGCGATTAATTTTTCACTAGAAAGAAAATAGAAATAAATTGAGGTTAAGTGCACCTTCTTCCTTTCAAACCAAGAACTTTTAGCATTCCCATTGATAAATATGTGACAACTCTGCCCACAGGATATAGTACCAAGGAAAGCCATGCCACTGGCCTGACCTAGAGATATAGCAAACACCACTAGTCAATAAAACTCATCATGCTGCAGTAACAACAAGGCACAAGACAGCTACAGGACTGCATAAGTGTGAGTTTGGGAGAAAAAGAGAAGGGAAAAATAGGGAAGACTACTAATACTAAGCATCTGCACTGAATTCATTGTAAATTTAAGAAAAAAAGTATAGTATTTAAACTTACCACAAACCTAGCAACCTCAGTTGCATTATGAACTGCAATACTTTTTGGAGTGATTTCAGTGAGAAGCAGAATGGCAACCTAATAGAAATCCAGATACAAATAACTGGTTATTGAAATTGGAATTAGAGATATGAAGACATCTTTGTGTGTTTCAGCATGAGTTTCATCAATTGGACACAAGAACTTTGCGTCACTAGAAGTAAACATAATCAATTAGATGACAGCCTAACATCATATAACTATAGAACTGTTGATATGAGAGAGAAGTTCATACTTACAGTCATTACTCCAGTTGCTGCACTAACACCGGCTTCACCAAATATTGCAGTTGCTGCCTCTGTGACTAATGCAGTGGCTCCAATATTTACCACACTAAGTACACAAATAGAAAGTACAATAAGAAGTGATCCACAAACTCACTCTCAAGAGAATGAAATCAGTTCTAATAACAGCAAGGAACAGAGCAGTACGTCGTGCCAATGAGAATAGTTGTCAAAAACCGAGTAACATCACTACGAAGCATCTTAAAGACACCGTCTTCAGACTCTTTTTCAGCCAACTCACGAACCTGACAAAAACAGCATCGAATCACACATTGAAACAAGCTATCATACTTACAACCTCAGCACTCAATTCAATTATACACGTTGTGACAATACAATTATACATTTACACATAACCATACAACTATCACACTATCAAACTAACAACCTCAACATTCTATTAAATTCAATTCTACAGGTTGAGGCAGTAAAAATATGGAGTATACATAAACATTCAACTCACATACTATCATACTTACAGCCTCAAAATTCAATCGATTCTACAAGTTGTGACAAAACAACTATACATATAATTAACACGAATCAATTCGCATACAAATTCAACAACTTTATACCTTCCAAGGCCAAAGCGTGGTGATCGAAGTCTCAGCCATCGAAAAGAAAGCAGACAACCCCAGAAGGGCAGCTAAAATCAATCCTTGCTCCTTAAACACTACCAAAACCTGCGAAAGCTTCGGCCAAGCATTCTTCAACAACAAAATGCTCTGCCCTATCACTCCATACCCTGCATTCACTGCACTCTCCACAGCAAACACTCTCTTGCACCCAAACACCAACACCCCACAAACCATTGCACCCAAAAGCACCCCCCCTTTAAACAAAACCTTAACTTTCTCCAAATCTGGACTCAAAACTCCACCTTTTCCACAACCCGCTTCACCATTGAGTCTCTTTATCAGTCTAGACCTAGTCACGGCCTCAAAGGAGCTGTTTTTCGACACCTCAGAAGCGAAAACCCTCGGATACTGATTGATTTCTGAGGAAATTTTGATAGGAAAACTGGAACAACGAGTCCTGTGAATGAAATAAGAGGTCTTGACACTTGAAACTAAAGAGGGTCGATTGAAAACTGATGATTTAACAGCTAAATCCATCAAAATATTACTAAAACTGGCAAAAATGCTAGACCCAGATAAAAAGATTGGATTTTTAACAACCACAGAAGCTGAAAACAAAGAATCGATAAAACTATTAAAAAAAAAAAAAACTGTATCGGGGCGTTTTTATATGTACAAGGATTGTGGTCGAATTGGTGTTGGTTACAAAGTTAGTTTTTTTTTTTTTTTATCAGTTTTTGTGAGGGTGATGGTGGTTTGTGGAGAGAGGGGACATGGTGGTGATTTGAGAGATTGTTCGGTGGTTTGGTGGGGAGGGAGTTGGGATATTTTTTTGTTTTGTTGGAGAAGCAAGTTGGTGGCTTGGTCGTGGTGGTGTAGCAGAGAAAGAGGCTCGGAGAGTTTGGCAGCAGAGGCAAGTGGGAGGGAAAATGACTTTACATACCCTTGGCAGTTTTCTAATTACAAGTGTATCCCTATTTTTTTTTAATTTAATTTTATTCTTTATTAATAGCGCTATGTTTTTTAAAAATTTATTTAAAATTTTTATTCAAATAATATAATAAATTTACCTCATTATATATATAATTAATGATGTGCTAATTATATATAAATTTATTACATCATTAGAATAATAAATTTTTAAGTAATATAATATTACTCAGTGTTTATATTTTGGGTCAACAGATATAATTTTCCTTTTCTTTGAATAACGAATGATTATTATTACAATTTTTCTTTTAATTAGGTTTGATTATCATTATTACTTGTTTACTATAAGAAGAAATATAGTTTATAATTAATGTTTAATGTAGACACTCAATTGTTTGTTAAACTTAATAATATATTAATTTCGAATTATTATTATTATTTTATTATAATATATTTATAACAAAATGTCGAAGTAAAAGGAAACTAGTGAAACAATAGGCTTAGATATTAGGCTTAAGAGAAATTCTTTGTGTTTAGGGTTTATATCTTTACTCGTTAATATCACGTTATATCATGTTAGTAATTGTTATGAGTATGAATTATATATATTTAATAAAAAGTCGAGAAAATAGGAAAATAAAATAACTTAATTTGTCAAATGAGATTATAATCTAGAAGTCTATGATATATAAATTAAGATTTTTAAAATATTACAATTAAATTGAAATTTGAAAAGAAAATTCTGACTCGAACTCATAATATTGAGCATATAAGTGTGGGGGTTTATCAACAAGCCCATTTCATCTTAACATAATATCCAAATTAATTGTCCACAATAAAGTCCTAGCAGTCTTGAGGAACTTATGGGATGAATTTACATTTTAGCTTTGCAATAAAATCATGTAGTGTATAATACACTAATTATGATATTATTTGGATGAATTTATGTGCTTACATTCCATATAGGAAGAGTCCCTTCCTACCCCAAAGGTTTTTGATACTTCCATCACACTCACAGCCTGCTCTGCCCCCAAAGGGCTCTTCCTTGACAGCCTTTCACATCTCATGCAGCATAGTCTCTTCAATTTACATACCACTCAAACCTGTTTGCTTTATACAGGTAGTTCTAAAGGAGCCTGTGACATATTATGGAAATGTTGTTGAATACAATTTGGTTGCTTGCACTCACAGAGATACCTTGATTTACTGACTAAACATGAGGTTTTACATTGTTTGTCTCCTTTAAAAAGAAAAAATGACATTTTGATTTTCTGATAATTTGTAAATTCTCAACAATTTAACAAAGGTCACAAATATTCTATCACAATCAAGATCAACAACATCGTGTGTTAATTCCCTTTCGTTGTTTGACGTTCTCACCTTTCTGTGGTGCTTGTCGTCCACCATCCTTATGAGCCATTTAGGCTTTCCGGTTGAGAAGACAAGATATCTCGTGCTCACTCCAATCACCATGCCACATGCATAGCCTATCACAACTTCTTTCCAACCAATTCCAAATTCAGACTGTGTCTCATCCTCTATTGTTGAGGATGTTTCAGGTGTCCCATCGATGCTACAATCCCAAGTTGGCAGTGGAAACCCACATAATCCCAAGTTACCACTATCCGAATCACTCTGGAATGTATCAAATTGGTTGCCTCGAGGTATAGGTCCAACAAGTTGGTTATGTGATAGTTTGAGAACTGAAAGAAACGTTAAACTTGTTAACTGCCTAGGAATCTCCCCAACAAACTTGTTTGAAGAGAAGTCTAACAATTCAAGTGCTGTCAGGTTCTCAAGCGAAGAAGGAATACGCCCTGATAGACTGTTATGCAAAAGGTTGAGGAGTCGAAGTGAATGAAGATTTCCAATTATACGCAGTATCTCTCCTGAAAAGCAGTTGTTTGAGAAATCAATAGTAGTGAAAACAGTTAGAACTTTCACCAGTTCAATCTCATAACCTTTTACTATCACTGTAGGAGAATCTTTATAATATATTTCTCCCATGTATTGCAACTTTGTTTCAGCTTCAACATTTCGTCATAGCTTTAAGATTTTCCAAGTAGCTTGCTGGCAAAGAACCACTAAAATTGTTGTTTGAGAGATCGAAGATTCGCAACTTAGAGAAGGAATTATTGGCCTCGGACTCCCTTACCTGACCGTAGAATTTATTGGAACGAAGAACAAGAACCTGTAGCTCTGGAAGAGTTTCCAACCAATATGGGAAGGTATTGTTGATCTGATTGTTTCCAAGGTCTAGAACTTCAAGCATTGTACAACTTACCAAAGATTGTGGGACTGGCCCTTCCAAGTTGTTGTCATTGAACTTGAGAGTCCTCAAACTATTGCCCTCTGCAAATGGTCCAGGAATAGTGCCATGAAATCTATTCTTCTGCAGATCCAGCACGTGGAGACTGTTGCTGAAGTTTCCTACACATTCTGGAATGGTGCCAGTGAAATTGTTGTAAGAAAGATCAATGACTTCAATGACACTCATATTGCAGATCATGTGAGGTAGCTCTCCAGTCAATTGATTTTGTGAGACGAAAAGGAATCTCGTGTTAGGTGGTGGAACTGGAAGCGGTCCTTGAAGCAAGTTGGAACGAAGATCAAGATGGTCAAGTTTCTGCCAAGGAAGTTGCTCTACGCTTGTCAGGAAATTGTGGGAAAGATTGAGGAAAGACAAACTCTCTTTTCCTATGCTATATGTCCAATTAGGAATGCGGCTGTGGATTTTGTTGTCAGAAAGGTCCAGCAGAACTAATTGGTCCAGGGTTCTTAAGATATCGGGGAGTTCACTAATGTTGCAAGATGACAAACTCAGGGAATAAACATTAGGAAAGGAAGAGTTGAGTTTGATCGCAGAGCTCACTGATAGACCGTTATGAGAAAGATTTAATCTTTGGAGGTTTGTGAGGTTTTCAAACATGTTAAGCTCCACAGTGCCTGTTAAATTGTTTGAAGAAAGTATGAGATCAGTCAGGTTCACAAGTTCTAAGATAGAACTTGGAATTAAGCCCTGCAACCTATTATTACTCAAGTCTATGATTCGCAATGAATTGCCCTGGAATTCATCTATATGGCCAGCTAGTTGGTTATTGCTGAGGTCCAGGACCTCCAACAATGGTAGATTGAATAGGCTAGATGGTACTGTCCCATTGAGTTAGTTATCATGTAAATAGAAGGAACCTAAAAGCTGAAGCCTAGTGACACCAGAAGGAATTGGACTGGTTAGTTGATTTATTGAGAAGTCTAAATTTAGGAGTCCTGTCAAGTAGATAAAAATGTCCGGAATTTCACCACTGAAACTATTGCGTGAAAGATTTAAATTTCTAAGGTTTTTAAGATTTGAAAGTGATGGTGGGATCTTACTGCTAAAATTGTTAGATGAGATGTCCAAACGAGTAAGTTGCGTAAGGTTTCCAAGTGATGTAGGAACTGACCTGATGAAGTTGCAATCATAGAGATTTAAATGCCTCAAGGACTTGAGATTGCCAATTGATTCAGGCAGTTCTCCTGAAAAACTCGTGGACGAGACATCTAAAAACCAGAGAGGGCTGCTCCAGTTAACCTTTGGAAACATACCTGTCAGGTTGAAGTTTGCCACTAAATCAATCACTTGCAGGTTTGGTAGGTGGAAGATGTGATCTGGGAAATTCCCTTGAAATCCACAATGAGTGAGACTCAAAGATGTTAAAGAAGATGACAGATTCGAGAAGAAATTGGGTTCTACAGCAGACATTTCCAGGTTATCAAGAACAAGTTCCTTTAACTTGGTTAGATTTTGATCTAGTCTTTCCACAACATAGTTTTCTAGAATCACATCAAAATTATTTGACATGTCAAGAGTGACCAATATAGACAAGTGGAAGAATTCAGATGGAAGTGGACCAGAAAAAAGCGAGGAAGTGAGGTTGAGTATTGTCAAACCAGGGAATTGAACAAAACCTGAATGTATCAGGGAGTAATTGAAGTTGTTGTAAGCAAGATTGAGGCTTTGCAGGTGAGGAAGGAGAAAGAGGCTACTGTTGGGAGGGATGTTGCCGTTAAGCCAGCTACAACTAAGGTCTAGACCAATCACATGACCGGTCACCATATGACAAGTGACTCCATCCCATAAGCAGCAATCAGTGTCCTCTTTCCAGGACATCATTTTCAGATAGGAATCTTCCACTCCATCACACATGGAAGAAGAAAGTCTCTCAAAGGAGAAGAGTTTCTTAAACTGGAGCAAAGCAGAACTCTGATCCTGAGAGCACACTTGTGCAGAACTCTGGAAATGAAAGAGCAATAGCTGGAGGCAGACAAGTTGACAAAACAATGTAAGCCAACCCATCTTTCCTTGAGATATCAAAACAACATATATGATTCAAATAGTGCAGACATGAAACGGAAGGCCAATGTATAAATATATCTACATGTCTTGTATCACAAGTTTCATTTCTATTTTTATATCCTAATCAATTCTGCCAATTCAACTTTCAACCCTATCTCAAAGATTATTATATTCATCTCAACTTTTGTAAGCATCTGAACTGATTTTCTCATAGGAGATAATAATGACTGTTGAATCACAAACTTAAGCACAAGTAAGTCAAAACATATTGATCCAACTCTATTGTTTATTCCCTACTTTCAGTACACTTTGCGTACAAAGGACAAAACTGACAACTAATAAACATTAAGATATAGCCTTAATTTATTAATGTTGGAAGGAAGAAAAGTAATCCAGGGGGGTTTCCAAGTTTGATGGGGGACCTACACAAGATATTGAGCTCTAGTTTTCAACATATCTCCATCAATTGGTTTAAGACCAAACATAATAAGAAGTTTTCTAACAATAAAAGAAACCATGAAAGACAGCTTCTTGTTTTCAAGATAATTTACAATATTGCTTCAGGAAACATAAAAAAGGTTATAAATCTCCAAATTTTATAATTTGAACATAACTAGTTCAACCTTAAAAGTCAAACTCAATTACTGACATTCTAACTTGGACAAGGGCAATGACTTTTGGTTCAAGTTTTCAGTAAACAAATACCAGGTGACCCCAAAAGTACTAAAAAAATTGTCATGATATAACTAAAACAATATTGTAATGTTGGGCTGGGTGAATACTTTCTTCAGCATTTATTATCAGCATGCTGTGATGAGTCAAAGACTGTACTAAAATAACTTCAAAAGTATATGAAAAAGACTAGAATGAGGTGAGATTGAATGATAAGATAATACTTCACTATATTGGAAGCATTTTGAACAGCCAGTAGAATACAGTACTGGGTTTAGATGATTTCTACACTGTACAAATTTAAAATAAAACTTACTTATAATACATTAGCAACCTGAAATATGGTCAACCAGAATTCATTCAGTTTAATGGATATTTTTCTATGGTTTGGCTTTCATTTTCAAGTTCAATTCTTAAAACTGGAGTTTGACCTCACAGTGTATTCAGCTACAAGCTGTGCAAAAGATGACGACTTATTTTCAAGCAACTTCGTGGGAGAGTCGTATTCCTCTATAAGCCCTATACAAAGAGATATGAAAGATCAATATTATTCAAAATAAATGGAATGTCCTGATAAACTATTAATTTTATAAGATCATACATACTAACCATGACTCAAAAGGAGAACCATATCACTATCGAGAATAGAAGTGATCCGATGTGCGATGGTGATGACTGTGCTGTGAGAAAAGTGTTGCCTAAGGGTTTGCTGAATTAGATTATCAGTAGCAGTGTCGACGGATGCAGTAGCTTCATCAAGCACCAAGACCTTACTTTTCTTAAGCAGGACGCGCCCAAGACAGACAAGTTGCCTCTGACCCATGCTCCAATTCTCTCCATTCTCGTCAACTGTGCAACATATGATCATATGCAATCAAAAATGTCATACAATAAAATTTGACTGTATCTCATACAATAAAATAGAAGAAGAGACAAACCCCTGGAGTCTAGCTTCGCTTCCTTCTTCCTTACTTCATCTCCAAGTTGGCACTTATCCAAGGCCTAGAACCATTTTGATAAATGTCAGCAAATCAAATTCTAGATTATCAAGCATAAGAACAATGCAGCACCAAAAACTTCATCAACTGATTAGAAACAACGCACCTCCCAAATCTGCTCCTCCTCATACTCCTCAAGAGGGTCGAGATTGCTTCGTACAGTCCCTTCAAACATGGTTGGATCCTGAGGTATAATGCTTAGTCTAGACCGCAAATCATGCAGTCCAATTGATGAGATATTGACACCATCTATTATGATCTGACCAGCTGCAGGTTCAACAATCCGAAAAAGTGTTTGAATGAGAGTCGATTTACCACTGCCAGTTCTCCCTACAATGCCAGTTTTCATCCCTCCTGGAATAGTGCACGTGAGGCCTCTCAACACGAGGGGCATGTGTGGAGCATAGCGAACCTACACCATAACCGTAATCATTGAAGATTTAAACATGACAAATGATTGAAGAGGTGTAAAACAAGTAAAGTTACCTGAAGAGCATGAATACCAACTTCTCCATGTGATGGCCAGGAATGATCTGGGCGGTTTTCTTCTTTCACTAGAGGTGGCTCACTAGGAATACAAGTGTACTGAAGTAATCTCTCAACTGAGATAATTTTGTTCTCCACATTGCACATAATCCATATTACCTTAGCTTGTAACGTATTTAGATTGAGTCCATATGTCACCGCCAAGCCCGCAATTGCTTTAGAAAGGAAAAGAAAATGAAATTTGGTTCATGATTCCTTACTGTTCACTTCAATAGCAAGAAGGATAATAATAATACAATAGCAGAACCACATACCTGGACTAATAACTCCCTCAGGTATAGAGACTAAGAAAAGCAAAGAAATGACAAATGTAATAGAAGACAACATATCTAGACGAAAGCACAACCATTCCAGTGCACCAATAATGTGGAATACAGGCCGAGAATATCCATCCATCAGTTTCATATTAGTGCCTTGAAACCTTGATCCTTGACCAAAGCTCCTAATAGTTGTTGACCCTGAAATTGTTTCCGCAAAATGTTGTATCACTGGAGCTTTGCATACTCCAACCAACCTAGAAAGTTCTCGCGCAGAAGGTATGTAATATTGCTGCATAAATGTAAATTTGTGAGAAATCCTCTGTCCACAAGCTATAAACTGTGAAACAATATATTGAAGGTGAAATTAATGTGTCATTGAAGACAATATCAGTTTTACTAACACTCCTATCAAATTACTTTGAAAGTTCTGCAACCTTAAACAAACGAGACAGTAAAAAATGTGAAAACACATCATAGAATACTAAAAGCTCAATGTTACAGCTATTACAACAAACAAGTATATCAGAATAGGTAAACTATGTACCAATAGAGTTACTGTTTACATCTCATTTACATCTTGGATAAGCTGAATCATTGTTAAGCCTTACAATGTTGCATAATCTACCAATCCTATGATCTACTCAAAAGTAAATACATCTAAGCAAATTGAACAATCATTTTTAAAGCTACTACCTTATAAACAGTACACCCAGAGGACTATTAACATTTTTTTTTTTTGATACACAGAGGATCACTGACATTGCTAATAATAAATACTTGATACAAGATTCAATGTGGCAAAGCCATAATGTGAAATAATTACAAGAGTTGCTGAGAGCATAAGGATTACCTGATACCAAATGCAGATTGCAAGCACAGGGATGAAAACTATAAACACCTGCCACTGAGCTTGAGACATCACTAACACAATTCCTAGAAGCTGGATCATTGAGAAGGCATAGGCCTCCACTTGATTTGCAATGTTCATATCCACAGCACTTTGGTCAGTGGAAGCCTGTGGAAGTAAAACAATAAAGCAAATATGCATGATTTGAAATCAACAACAATGCACCAGTGTCAAACGATCTATTACAACGCATTTGATTGGAACAAATATTCACTTACTCTATTCAGAATCCGTCCACTTGGAGTTGCGTCAAAGAAAGACATGGGGGCACGGAAGATGCACAAATGCATCTTATTGAAGAGCAGAGTGGCTGTTTTGTATGCAGCAGTTGCAAGGAGAGTTGTTCTAGCAAGGATGCAAATAGAGCTTCCAACACCCAACATTAAGTAGACATATATAAGTGTCGAACCCCCAACTGCAGGTTTTACATCCTTTGAAACCGGGGTTGCCCAGGCAATCCAAAAATTGCTGCCGATTTGAAGGATCTGAAATAGAATCTGAGCAAGCAATATGAAGGGCACAACAGCTCCTCCATAAGCTGTCGTAATATATTTCCAGTAAACAGTAAACCCAACTTTGCCTTTCTCTCTCTCCTCTTCTTGAACCAGTTGCCCTTTAGACACCGCTGCTTCATTTTGTTCTTTCTTTAAATCCATACTAGTGCTACTCTCACCACATTCCTTTCTGATACTTGTTTTTTCAGAAACTGTCCCACCCTCTATCGAGTCAAGTGCTGATAAGGCTTGCTTATGTGCTCCCACAAGTTCCATAAAGTCAGTTCCAGAATTTAGAATTTCACTGTACTTTCCAGCTTGTGAAATCTTTCCATCTTTCATGACCTAATAACAAGGTACAAGTTGAGTTTGGGGAATACGGAAATAGGAATGCACTACATTAACCAAGGTAACATATATTGCTCACCAGAATCAGATCAGCAGCAGGTAAAAACTCAACTTGATGAGTAACATATATGACTGTCTTTGAGTTCAAAAGGCCTAGCAAAACCTCCTGCCACAATGATTGTTTAAAGAGAAGTACCAATTTCAGTACAGAGACTAATCATAAATACTTCAGAAATAGTAACTCAAAAGAAACAGATTTTACCTTAAAGAGGTGAGATCCAGTATGGGCATCCACAGCACTAAACGGATCATCTAACATATAGATATCGGCATCTTGGTAGAGAGCGCGTGCAATCTGTATTCTTTGCTTTTGTCCCCCACTTAAATTGATTCCTCTCTCACCTATAACTGTCTGATCACCAAATGATAAGATTTCTAGGTCCTTCTTGAGGGAACATGCTTCAAGAATTCTATCATATCTTTCTCTGTCCATCTCCTTACCGAACAATATATTCTCTTCAATCTTGCCACTCTGAATCCAAGGTGACTGAGCGACATAGGCTATCATACCACACAACTTAAGAGTACCAGATATTTTAGGTACTTCTCCCAAAATGCAGGACAGTAAGCTTGATTTTCCAGAGCCGACAATACCACAAACAGCAACTCTCATTCCATTTGAAACTTTCAAATTTATATCTCTTAGTGTTGGATTAGGGGAAGTAATGTCCCAGGAAAAGTTTCCATTGACTATCTCAATCACTGTATCAGAACTACCTCTTGGCTGCTTCTCTACAACATCAGGCTGCAAGTCATCAAGCTGTAGGAAAGATGCAATTCTATCAAGGGAGACCTTAGTCTGAATTATCATTGATATTGTGTCAGGAAGATTATAGATCGGAACTTGAAGAATCCTGAACGTTGCCAAAGCAGATAAGATCTTCCCCGATTCAAGTGGGACTCCCAAAAACATACAAGCACCAAAGGTGGTCACGGACACAAATGTTGGGGCAACCCAGAAGACAAAACTTGTAATGGACGAAGTGTAAACATATTTCTTCAGCCATCCAGTCTCAGACTTTCTGAGTTCAATAATCTTAGATAAAAACTTCATCTCCCACCCCTGAAGTTTCAGAATTCTCATGTTCCTTAATATCTCAGATGTTTCCTTCATTCGTTTATCTTTAGATTCCATCAACTTATCTTGAAACTTCTCTTGCAATCTTCCTAAAGGAAAATTCGTTAACATAACAATTATTGTCGCAAAAAGAGTTACAATAGATGCTAGACCAAGATTTTTATACAAGATCAACAAGGCCAAAACAACTTGCATAATGATCATCCATGGATCATGTATGTACCAACCGAAGTCACCAATCCTCTCAGCATCAACACTCATGACATTGATCATCTCCCCACTACTGTAGCTCTGCTTTGCCTGGCTTGAAAGAGTCAAACCCTTGTTGTAGATCATCACTGTAAGTACTGCTCGAATCCTCATACCTACCTGCTGCAACCTAAAGAACCAATGCCTCATGGAGAGGCACTCCATGAGCTTTGCAACAAAAAAGGCGGAGACTAAAAGATACCCTTCGTTTTTGAACTCCCGTCTTCCATTGAGGTATTGAACAAAGGTGTCGATGAGATATGGGCCAACATAAGAAGCCAATGTGTATACAAGAGCGAGTAAAGCTGTCAAAAGAATTTCTCTCCAGCAAAACAGGATTAATGCTTTTACCAGATTTAGAGTGGTCACTCTACTCCCACCTCCACAATCTTTGTCAAGCCTTTTACTTAAAATAGGAAAGGCCCCAAGTACACTATCACCACTATCCAATTGTGGGACATCTTCAAGGTCTATTGTTTTCTTATTGCCAACAGCAATCAGAGAACCCATCCAAGAGAAGGTAAATATACTAAATAGGTCAGCATTTGAATAAGGGGTCACATTATCAGCCCCTTTTGATGTAATTAGAGATGCTACATCATTACATATACTAGAATCACCATCCACAAGGGGTTCTTCAAGGGTATCGTCAGTTTCATTTTTAACCACAAACCCCACATAACAGAAAAACAAACCCGAGACAACAGAGACAACATCAGATACTAAATACTGTAGTGGTAAAGACGCATGTCTTTTACAGCAAATAATGTCAATAACAAGACAATAACAAGAAATACACAGATAAAAGCCCCACCAAACTCTCAATAAAAATGGAAACTTTTGTTCACCTGAATTAATGAACTGAGTCCGCAAAGAAACACAAATTACTCCCCAACCAAGTGTTCTAAGCACTAAATCCAAAAGAGTAACTAGTTTATCATCAGACCAACCGTTGCTATACCAGTAGAAGTAACTCAACAGACACAATACAAGATTAAACACTGAAACACCTAAACAACAAAACAGAGTCAGCTTATACCACAAAACCCTCTTGTTCTTGAATCTCTCCGTTGATCCTCCACTATTACCAATACCAATTCCCATTTTCTTGCAAACCCATATTACAAACAGTACAAGCAACAAAAGTAAGTGTAGTGAAGCAGGAACTCCATGTAGGAACATGGGTTTCAGAAGAAAATCAGTACCTGGATACATCAGTGATGATGAGTGTGAGAAGACGGTTACAATATCTTCACATATATTAACAAAGCTGATGTGGGCAGAAAGCTGGTGGCTTTCCATTGCATGCACAGATAGATGATGAAACTCATCACATGAAGAGTTGTCATCATATGTGAAGTGCTAGTCGAATTGATACGCGTGACATATTTCTATGATTGATAGTGACAGAGAACATTTTTCAAACTTGTGTTTGAACAATTAGTAAAGATAAATATCTCAATCTAGGCATCATTTAAATGAAGTATCTTGCACTGACTAGAAACGGTAGTAATATCCATTACTAATTTGGCACCAATGAAGTCTTGGTCTTCGAAGACTTTTCTTCATAGATTACTGACAGTAATATCTAAGAACTAAGTGATGCCAAGGAAAAAGTATTCTTTGAGGTTCTCCAATCTCCCATATAATGGCCATCCAGTTGGTCCCACAATTTGACTAGTAATATGTGAAGGGACTGATGGAGAAATCTCTAGTGCAGAAATGCTTTTGTATCAACTTTTACCTCTTATCTTCACATTGGCAGAAGACTTCCATGATACAAAGATATCACTACATCGTATGCACAGTGACATTAGTGGTTAAAGAACTGGCTGTAACAATCCGTTCTAATCTTGTTAACGTAACATATAAGCAGAACAAGATGATAGGCGTGGAAACGTGGCACTTTCAAGCTGCCTTGGCATGATTTTTGCATAAATTATCTTTAAGAGCTACCTGTATCGCCCATTTCTTGTCTATTGCCTGTATCACTTTCCACTAACATGTTTTACAGTTACAGTTTTTACATAGATTATATTCCATGGTATTTTGTAAATCACAAGGAACCTCTGTAGTTTATATTAATTCTACATAATTTAATCCAACAACCTAGTAGTATTTTTCTAGAATGTTTGCTTCTGGTGATAAAAAATATGTGAGGCAGAGAATTTATTGGATTCTGATGTTTATGAAGTGATTATAAACTAAAGAGGAAAAAAGGGAGTTCAGTGTTACTGGCGGTGCAAGAATTCCATATGTAAGATTTCACTATGAATAATAACTTACACAAATTTATTAGACTGACTTTATTCTAAAAATCAGTTGCATGAGTTACATTACAACATTGGAAATTACAAAGTACATTACAAATTTAATATCGCCTCATTATTAATAGAATGAGGTGATATTAAATTGCAAGCAAGAAATTTAGTTGTTAATTCAAGCTATAATACTCACTGTTGCATACTCACTGTTGTAGAACTTTGTGTCTAGAGCTGATTACTCATGGGCTAGCCACTTGACGGCAGTGCGGCAAGCCGAGAACCCCCAAATCAGGGGTTTTGGACGGTTGGGCCTTCCAACTTGGGCCTCTACACTACGTGTATAGAGCCTGTTTATTATTATTCTTTTTGGCCGGTCGACATCAAAATATCCCCGAAACGATGCTATTTTGGTGTCTAGAAATTTATTTTTTTTTTTAAAAAAAAAAGAAAGCTTGCAATAGCAACCTTATTTTCAAACCAAATGGCATACCTTTGTCGACTTCCACCTCTCTTTTGCAACCCTAAGCTGCCACCTTTGCCGGTCTCTCATTGTTGTCGCCATTCGGCCATCTCGAGCACACCTTCACTGTCTCTACCTCTGATGGAGTCAATTTGGTTGGTTTTAGGGGTTTGCAAGTGGTTATTGTGGGTGGTGTGGATGGATTGTGGTAGATAGAGCAGATGGTGATGGCTTCATCACCATATAATGAAGCAACGTGAGCAGATTTCTAAAATCTAATCCATGGCTTTTTCCTCTTTTTCATAAAAAAAAAAATGTTTTTTCCATTGAAGTTTAAGTTTGTGGGTATATTTTAATAGAAGAAGTGTTGTAAATCTAGGAGACTAGAAGAAGAATAGGCAATCCGATTTCCTTTTATAAGTTTAACTACATTTAAGTGTCGGTCAACGAGTTAACCGTTGACCAATAATCAACTAATTGATCAACTAATTAGTTGATGAGTACTTGCCAACTAGTTGACTAGTCACTAGCGCCTAGCAATTTCTAAAACATTGATAATACTTCAATATATTGCAAGTATTTTACTTAGTCAATAGATTACAATACTGAATTTAGATGTTTTCTATTTGCACAAATATGAAATAAAGCACACTTACAGTACATTATTAACCAGCAATTTGGTACCCATAATTCATTCAACTTAACTTAATTGGTACATTCATATGGTTTGGCCTTTAATTTCTAGTTCAATTCTCAAAACTGGAACTTGACCTCACAGTGTACTCGGCTACAAGTTGTGCAAAAGATGATGACTGGTTTTCCAGCAACTTCGTGGGAGAGTCACATTCCTCAATGAGCCCTACACCAAGATAAGGAAAAGATCAAGATTATTTCAAAATAAATGGAATGTATAATGATAAACTATTAATTTGTACAATCATACTAACCATGACTCAGAAGGAGCACCATATCACTAACAAGAACGGAAGTGATCCGATGTGCGATGGTTATGACTGTACAGTGAGAAAAGTGTTGCCTGAGAGTTTGCTGAATTAGATTATCAGTAGCAGTGTCGACCGATGCAGTAACTTCATCAAGCACCAAGACCTTACTTTTCTTAAGTAGCACACACTCAAGACAAACAAGTTGCCTTTGACCCATGCTCCAGTTCTCTCCATTCTCATCAACTGTGAAACACATGATCGTATGCAATGAAAAATAATGCTGTCACACAAGAAAATTTGATTTTATCTCACATGATAGAATAGAAGAAGAGACAAACCCTTGGAGTTTAGCTTTCCTTCCTTCTTCCTAACTTCATCTCCAAGTTGGCACTTATCCAACGCCTAGAGCCATTTAAACAAATGTCAATAAATTGATTCTACATTACCAGGCACATGAATGATGCATGCTTGATTTTAGAAGAATTTAAGCAATTAGAAAGTACCCACCCCCCAAATATGCTCGTCCTCGTACTCCTCAAGAGGGTCGAGATTGCTTCGTACAGTCCCTTCAAACATGGTTGGATCCTGAGGTATAATGCTTAGTCTAGACCGCAAATCATGCAGTCCTATTAATGAGATATTGACGTCATCTATTATAATCTGACCAGCTGCAGGTTCAACAATCCGAAAAAGTGTTTGAATGAGAGTTGATTTACCACTGCCAGTTTTCATCCTCCCTGGAATAATGCAAGTGAGGCCTCTCAACACAAGGGGCAAGTGTGAAGCATAGCGGACCTACACCATGACCATAATCATTGATGGTTTAAACATGAGAACTCATTGAAGAGGTGTAAAACAAGAAAATTACCTGGAGATCATGAATGCCGACTTCTCCATGTGATGGCCAGGAGCAATGTGGGCGGTTTTCTTCTATCAAAGGAGGAGGTTCACTAGGAATACAAGTGTATTGAAGTAACCTCTCAACCGAGATAATTTTGTTCTCCACATTGCACATAATCCATATTAACTTAGCTTGTAATGTATTTAGATTGAGTCCATATGTCACCGCCAAGCCCGCAATTGCTTTAGGAAAAAAGCAAAATCCGGTTCATGTTTTATTAATATTCATTTCTACAGCAAACAGGATAGTAAATAGTAATGATACAATAGTAGAACCACTTACCTGGACTGATAACTCCCTCAGGTATAAAGACTAAGAAAATCAAAGCAACAACAAATGTAATAGAAGACAACATATCTATACGAAAGCACAACCATTCCAGTCCACCAATAATATGGAATGCAGGCCGAGAATATCCATCCATTAATTTCATATTTGTGCCTCGAAACCTTGATTCTTGATCAAAGCTCCTAATAGTTGTTGACCCTGAAATTGTTTCTGTAAAATGTTGTATCACTGGAGCTTTGCATACTCCAACCAACCTCGAAAGTTCTCGTGCAGAAGGTACGTAATATTCCTGCATGAATGTAAAATTGTGAGAAATCTTCTGTCCACAAGCAATAAACTGTAAAACCATATATTGAAGGTCAAAATGAATGTGTGATTGAAGACTATCACATTTTGTTAACACTCCTATCTAATTACTTTTAAACTTTTGCATCATTGATGATATGTAAAATTAAAAATGATGAAAACACATAATAGATTACTAAAAGCTCAATTTTACAGCCATTATAACAAACACATACATCAGGATAGACAATTTATCAATACAGTTACAAAGTTTACATCTCTTTAACATATATATTGCGTAAGATAATTTATTGCTTAGGGCCTATGACCTGCATAAGCTACCAATTGTATGATCTGTGCAAGGATGAAGATATCTAATCAAATTGAAAGAACTCTGAGTAATAATTGCTAACGGTATGCTTTGCGTCAAGCTACATACAACGGATTGTACTGCAACCCTAGTATAGGATAAATAAAATCAATTCTAAATTAAGATTCAACTTCATTTTCTGCATTTATATACATCATATATATCACCTGTGTATGATCTAGAACATTTCTGATTTAATATTCATATTGCATACATAAATAAATACGAAGTACAAAAAATGATTTTTTGAAAATAAACACCCTTGTAAGATTCCATGTGGCAGAGCCATTATGTAAAATAATTACAAGAGTTGCTGAGAACACAAGGATCACCTGATACCAAATGCAGATTGCAAGCACAGGAATGAAAACAATAAACACTTGCCACTGAGCCAGAGACATCACTAACACAACTCCTAGAAGCTGGATCATTAAGAAGGCATAGGCCTCCAATTGATTTGCAATGTTCATATCCACAGCACTTTGGTCAGTAGAAGCCTATAACAATGGAAGTAACAAAAGTAAGCAACTCTGCGTTATTTGCTTGGTTGGTATAATTTACATTTCAAAAAAATAGATATAACAATGGAACAAATCTATTACAATGCATTCGATTGGAACTAATATTCACTTACTCTGCTTAGAATCCGTCCACTTGGGGTAGCATCAAAGAAGGACATGGGGGCACGGAAAATGCACAAATGCATCTTATTGAAGAGTAGTGTGGCCGTTTTGTACGCAGCAGTTACAAGGAGAGTTGTTCTCGCAAGGATGCAAATAGAGCTTCCAACAGCCAACATAACATAGACGAATATAAGTGTGGAAACCCCAACTGCAGGCTTTACATCCTCTGAAACCGGGGTTGCCCAAGCCATCCAATAACTGCTGCCAATTTGAAGGATCTGAAATAGAATCTGAGCCAGCAATATAAAGGGCACAAGAGCTCCTCCATAAGCTATCGTAACATATTTCAAGTACACTGAAAACCCAACTTTGCCTTTCTCTCTCTCTTCTTCTTGAACAAGCTGACCTTTAGATCCTGCTGCCTCATTTGATTTCCCCTTCTGAGAAGCCATATTTTCTTCTTTCTTTAAATCCCTAGTAGTGCTACTCTCACCATTTTCTTCAGCGATACTTGTTTTTTGAGAAACTGTCCCACCCTCCATCGAGTCAAGCGCTGATAAAGCTTGCTTATGAGCTCCCACAAGTTCCATAAAGTCAGTTCCAGAATTTAGAATGTCACTGTACTTTCCAGCTTGTGTAATCATTCCATCCTTCATGACCTAATAACAAGGTACACGTTGAGTTTCGTGGGATATGGAAGCTGGTATGCAATACAGGATAGAGACAAATTAATGTCACTTAAAGAGCTCACCAGAATAAGATCAGCAGCAGTTAAAAACTCAACTTGGTGAGTAACATATATTACTGTCTTTGAGTTGAGAAGGCCTAGCAACACCTCCTGTCACACAAATTGTTCAAAATTGAGTACCGATTCCTTTAAATAACCACTAGAAGATGAAAGATACAGTAAACAATTGCAAAAGTTCAAGGTAATTGTTAGAAAGTTCAATCGGCAAAATCTGCACGCTAAATTAAAGTTAGTAACCAAGCTCAACAACTCAACATTAAAATGAAGAGAGAGACTTGAGAGAAACAAACCTTCTCCTTTAGTGTGGACTACTTGGTATTTTGGCACCCCTGCATTACCAAGTTACTTCGGACATCCACATATTCTTCGCCTTCAGTGGCAACAATGACATTCTGCACATGTTTAAGCTGCTCCAAGTTGTCATATGTTATTAAATCAGAGGTCACTTCCTCCGACATATCAAGAAACATAAGGAACTTAAGGTTTCTCAGATGCTTGATCCCCTTTGGAATCTCCTTCATCAGTTGACATCCCTCAATCCATAACTTACTAAGAGAAGGCATGGCACCTTCTTCTATCACAACAGATTTCAATGCTTTCAAGTCAATGAGCTGCAAGTCTTGTAGATTGGAAAACCAACCATCTTTGATGTGAAATTGCTCTCCAATGTATGCATCCGCTAGGAGAAGGTTGATCAAATGAGGCAGGCTATGAAGGACACTCATTGGATCATCCACCAAGCAAGAGTTGTATAAACCTATGCTGTATAAATTTTGAAGGTTTAAAATCCAGCTTGGCATCTTCGTCAAAACCTTAAGGTTTTCCATATTTGAGATGCAATTGCACAGATCCTCCACAGTTTCCTCATCCAGATTTATGCCCAAATGTCTGATCATCCTTAGATTCTTAAGCTCTTTAAGAACTTCAGAGTTTGCTACTACATAACTCAGCTTTTGCATATTTGCTGAAGGCTCAAATCCCTTGGGCAGCTTTGTTCCTTTTCCACAATTGCTACTGGCCCTGTTAAAATTATATATCAGTAGACAGCTTAACTTCTTCAGATTTTTTATCTCATGAGGAAGCTGCCTAACAAAAGTCTCCCTCAAATCCAAAGTCTCCAAGTTGAGAAGTTTGCCTATGGACTTGGGCAGTGTTTTCACATTTGTTTTTCTGAGTCTCAAGTAGTGCAAGTGAAATAGGTCTCCCACTTCCTTAGGAACATCATCTAGAGGAGCATCTTCAAAAACTAGTACTTTCATGAGCTTAAAATCAGCAACTAATTTTCTCATGAAAGAGTTAGGTTGCTCACATCCCTTGAAAACAAAAACATAACGAACTTTAGAGTCAGTATTGCTCCTAAGAACATTATTACTGCCCGTGTATATTGCAATACGCCGAGTTGTTTTTTGCTTACTAGTCTCCCCTTGTTCACTAAAAGCTTGACCGAAACTCAACTCTTTCATCTTTCTAAGGACGATCTCATGCATCAAACCATGGACTTGACATCTTCTTATTCCTCCATTTGTATATGTCTCCGAAACTTGAATCAAGCTTCTTTGAATAAACTCCGTCAAATAAGCTTGTGCAACTTGTTCAACTGGGATATTATCGGTTTGTTGGACAAAGCCTTCTGCTATCCATAAGCGAACTAATTTCCCAATGAAAATTGAGCAGTCCTCTGGAAACAAACCGAAGTATAGGAGACATGCTTTGAGGTGGTGAGGGAGTTCATTATAGCTTTCACATAAGACTCTATTGCAGCCTTTTAATTGGGGATCGTTCATCAACATTGCACCCAAGTTATTGAGTAACCTTTCCCATTCAACGACACACTTGTTTTTGTTTGATAGAAGACCACCGATGGCTGCAATCGCTAGTGGTAAACCTCCACATTTTTCAAAGATTTTATATGATAGTTCCTCTAACTCTGTTGGACAAAATCCATCGGGGCCAAAAGCTTTGTTGCACAACAGTTGCCATGCTTGATCTGAATGCAAACCTTCAAGCATAGAGATATGAACAATTGAGGATGGTATGAAATCAAAAACACCACTGTTTCGTGCTGTGATGATTAGCCTACTGCTTCTGTTGTTATCAGGTAAAGCATGCTCTATATCTGCCCAAAACTCATTTTTCCAGACATCATCGAATACAACCACGTAACTCTTATTCTCCAAGTATTTCCGCAGCATGTCAATCAGTCCCATCTCATCCCTTGTTTCAAGGTTCACAGGAGCACACTCCTCCATTGAATCGTAAAATGTTTGTATTGTTCTCCTCAGTAGATCTTCCTTAATGTATGTTTTCCCAACATAGATCCAAGCATGACAATTAAAGTGCCTTCTCACATCCTTGTTCTTGTAAGCACTAGCAGCAAGAGTTGTCTTGCCCAATCCCTCTGCACCTACCAACGCAATTACTCTACGTTGCAGTATTCTGTTCACCAACTGTTCATTGATTTCTTTTCTTGTAGATTCATAACCCACGATTTGATCTTCCTTTATGTAATATGAACCAATTCCACAGCCGCTTGGTTGCAAAATGTTTCTCCTTTCAAAGCTTGATCCTTGCTCTATGGAAACGAACCCATAGTGTTTTCTTCTCTCATCTATCTTCACAAGTTCTGGTTTGATATCTTGAATGTCATTGACAATATTACGGCACAACTTCAACTACTTTATTGAGCGATTGATTTTATGAAAAACACCAAATAGGCCTTTGCCACGAGGAAGTTGGGCCACAGTGAATCCAAACTTATCGATAACATCTTCAATGCAGTAAGCCACTTCCCTGACTTGAGATACCCATTGTTGCACACCGTCACTGCTACTTCCTTTTAACTCTTAAGTTGCTGCCCTTGCTTCTGCATCCTTGAGAAAAGTTGTTATGCTCTCAAGTTCGAATTTTGTGTCTTCAATTTCTTTCTGTACACCATGCAGCAATTTGACATTTTGGACAAGCAACGGACCCAGCTTATCAATTAGAAGGTTCACTGCAATCTCCGTCATTTCGATCTTCACCTCTTACTTGATCTCTGTAAATTACCAATGGTATCCGAAATTTGCAGAGTAAGAATTTCATCAGAAGATGAATCCTAGGCTTACGAATATGTCAAATATACTTTTGAAACTACTATGAAGATGTTCACATAAATGGTTGAAGCTTTACAAATAATGTATAAATATCATTCAATTTTCAAGGCTATTTTGTATATTTTGACACAAGGAAAACTACAATGATTTTTTAATTCGAATTTTTCTTAGAAGTTGTATCCTAAATGAAATAATAGAATTAAAATATGTAATTCTCTAAGTTATGAAATTTACAGAACATTATTTTTTTTTCAAGGTATTAAACTTGTATCATCATAGGCCTGTCTTTAAAATAATGAAACAAAAAATCTCTCTTAATATTCTAATCAAGACTAAGTTATCCAAAAAATTGTGTATATATACACACACCAAGTAGGCCTATTAAACAATTTTACCCAAAAAATTATACATTTTTTTCAAATAAAAAAAGTTCACAGTTTCACAGTTCAAACATACAGAGTACAGAGACAGGAACCAATTTAAGTGATGGTGATGGTTCTGAAAGGGCAGTTAGTAATTACAACATTGTTTGGTGAACCAATTATCAAATCAGCCAGTGAAATTGTTTAAGTGATGGTGATGGTTCTCTTCTAAAATGGCAGCTAGTGATTACAGCATTGCATGGTGAACCAATTCTCAAATCAGCTAGTGAAATTGTTTAAGTGATGGTGATGGTTCTGAAATGGCAGCTAGTGACTACAATAAGGTGTTTGGTATACATATGTCAAGAGAATTTTACGGTTTTTTATACCATACATGTTTAAACTTTAATTATTGTGTTATCATGACTTTAACTTATTGAAACTAATATTTAAGCCCAAATAACAATGATAAGAAAGCAGAAATTGAAAAATTAGAAAATAATTACCTTGGATGGAAATGGCCGATTGAAGAACTTTGTTTAGCTTAGTTTGCTGTTCTCTGTTTTAGTTTGCTTGTATTGGTTTCCACGTATGTTGTTTCTGTGTTTAATAGATTTCTCTTTGTTTCCAAAAAAACCAAAAGAATTAGCCATGTAAATTCAGAGGAAAGAGAGGAAGCAGAGGACAGCAAGCCACTTGTGAACATTTAATATCTGGCCATTGCCATATAAGCATAGTCACTCTGAACATCAAGAGGTACCGAATAATACTTTGAAATTCATATTTTGAATCTATTAAAGGGCTCAACCATCACAAGTTAAACAGTTATTTTAACTGAATTTGGAACGCCTTTAAATGTTTACTTTTTCGTAAATGCAAATTATGTGAATGGAAGACAACTAGCAGATCAGGACCAGCTAGATTTTAACTATAATTGTTGAGTTTGTACAATTGAATTGAACCCCACAAAGATAATGTTAGCTGATTAACTGAATTAAGTAGTATTTACTTAAACACAATTAATAATAATTATTTACCATTCATTTTTTACTACGAAAAATTTCAAACAATCCAAAACATTTAGTTAAAATATTGATGGTGTGGGAAAGTGAAGGACTAACGTGTACAGTGGTCTGTAGAGGCAGAGGGTGATGCTTGGAAGGCATCCATGCATCCTTGAGAAAACTTGTTATGCTCTCAAGTTCGAATTTTGTGTCTTCAATTTCTTTCTGTACACCATGCAGCAATTTGACATTTTGGACAAGCAACGGACCCAGCTTATCAATTAGAAGGTTCACTGCAATCTCCGCCATTTCGATCTTCACCTCTTACTTGATCTCTGTAAATTACCAACGGTATCCGAAATTTGCAGAGGAAGAATTTCATCAGAAGATGAATCCTAGGCTTACGAATATGTCAAATATACTTTTGAAACTACTATGAAGATGTTCACATAAATGGTTGAAGCTTTACAAATAATGTATAAATATCATTCAATTTTCAAGGCTATCTTGTATATTTTGATACAAGGAAAACTACAATGATTTTTTAATTCGAATTTTTCTTAGAAGTTGTATCCTAAATGAAATAATAGAATTAAAATATGTAATTCTCTAAGTTATGAAATTTACAGAACATTATTTTTTTTTCAAGGTATTAAACTTGTATCATCATGGGCCTGTCTTTAAAACAATGAAACAAGAAATCTCTCATAATGTTCTAATCAAGACTAAGTTATCCAAAAAATTGTGTATATATACACACACCAAGTAGGCCTATTAAACAATTTTACCCAAAAAATTATACATTTTTTTCAAAAAAAAAAAGTTCACAGTTTCACAGTTCAAACATACAGAGTACAGAGACAGGAACCAATTTAAGTGATGGTGATGGTTCTGAAAGGGCAACGAGTAATTACAACATTGTTTGGTGAACCAATTATCAAATCAGCCAATGAAATTGTTTAAGTGATGGTGATGGTTCTCTTCTGAAATGGCAGCTAGTGATTACAGCATTGCATGGTGAACCAATTCTCAAATCAGCTAGTGAAATTGTTTAAGTGATGGTGATGGTTCTGAAAGGGCAGCTAGTGACTACAATAAGGTGTTTGGTATACATATGTCAAGAGAATTTTACGGTTTTTTATACCATGCATGTTTAAACTTTAATTATTGTGTTATCATGACTTTAACTTATTGAAACTAATATTTAAGCCTAAATAACAATGATAAGAAAGCAGAAATTGAAAAATTAGAAAATAATTACCTTGGATGGAAATGGCCAACTGAAGAACTTTGTCTAGCTTAGTTTGCTGTTCTCTGTTTTAGTTTGCTTGTATTGGTTTCCACGTATGCTGTTTCTATGTTTAATAGATTTCTCTTCGTTTCCAAAAAAACCAAAAGAATTGGCCAAGTAAATTCAGAGGAAATAGAGGAAGCAGAGGACAGCAAGCCACTTGTGAACATTTAATATCTGGCCATTGCCATATGAGCATAGTCACTCTGAACATCAAGAGGTACCGAATAATACTTTGAAATTCATATTTTGAATCTATTAAAGGGCTCCACCATCACAAGTTAAACAGTTGTTTTAACTGAATTTGGAACGCCTTTAAATGTTTACTTTTTCGTAAATGCAAATTATGTGAATGGAAGACAACTAGCAGATCAGGACCAGCTAGATTTTAACTATAATTGTTGAGTTTGTACAATTGAATTGAACCCCACAAAGATAATGTTAGCTGATTAACTGAATTAAGTAGTATTTACTTAAACACAATTAATAATAATTATTTACCATTCATTTTTTACTACGAAAAATTTCAAACAATCCAAAACATTTAGTTAAAATATTGATGGTGTGGGAAAGTGAAGGACTAACGTGTACAGTGGTCTGTAGAGGCAGAGGGTGATGCTTGGAAGGCATCCATGCATCCTTGAGAAAACTTGTTATGCTCTCAAGTTCGAATTTTGTGTCTTCAATTTCTTTCTGTACACCATGCAGCAATTTGACATTTTGGACAAGCAACGGACCCAGCTTATCAATTAGAAGGTTCACTGCAATCTCCGCCATTTCGATCTTCACCTCTTACTTGATCTCTGTAAATTACCAACGGTATCCGAAATTTGCAGAGGAAGAATTTCATCAGAAGATGAATTCTAGGCTTACGAATATGTCAAATATACTTTTGAAACTACTATGAAGATGTTCACATAAATGGTTGAAGCTTTACAAATAATGTATAAATATCATTCAATTTTCAAGGCTATCTTGTATATTTTGATACAAGGAAAACTACAATGATTTTTTAATTCGAATTTTTCTTAGAAGTTGTATCCTAAATGAAATAATAGAATTAAAATATGTAATTCTCTAAGTTATGAAATTTACAGAACATTATTTTTTTTTCAAGGTATTAAACTTGTATCATCATGGGCCTGTCTTTAAAACAATGAAACAAGAAATCTCTCTTAATGTTCTAATCAAGACTAAGTTATCCAAAAAATTGTGTATATATACACACACCAAGTAGGCCTATTAAACAATTTTACCCAAAAAATTATACATTTTTTTCAAAAAAAAAAAAGTTCACAGTTTCACAGTTCAAACATACAGAGTACAGAGACAGGAACCAATTTAAGTGATGGTGATGGTTCTGAAAGGGCAACGAGTAATTACAACATTGTTTGGTGAACCAATTATCAAATCAGCCAATGAAATTGTTTAAGTGATGGTGATGGTTCTCTTCTGAAATGGCAGCTAGTGATTACAGCATTGCATGGTGAACCAATTCTCAAATCAGCTAGTGAAATTGTTTAAGTAATGGTGATAGTTCTGAAAGGGCAGCTAGTGACTACAATAAGGTGTTTGGTATACATATGTCAAGAGAATTTTACGGTTTTTTATACCATGCATGTTTAAACTTTAATTATTGTGTTATCATGACTTTAACTTATTGAAACTAATATTTAAGCCCAAATAACAATGATAAGAAAGCAGAAATTGAAAATTTAGAAAATAATTACCTTGGATCGAAATGGCCGATTGAAGAACTTTGTCTAGCTTAGTTTGCTGTTCTCTGTTTTAGTTTGCTTGTATTGGTTTCCACGTATGCTGTTTCTGTGTTTAATAGATTTCTCTTTGTTTCCAAAAAAACCAAAAGAATTGCCCAGGTAAATTCAGAGGAAAGAGAGGAAGCAGAGGACAGCAAGCCATTTGTGAACATTTAATATCTGGCCATTGCCATATGAGCATAGTCACTCTGAACATCAAGAGGTACCGAATAATACTTTGAAATTCATATTTTGAATCTATTAAAGGGCTCAACCATCACAAGTTAAACAGTTGTTTTAACTGAATTTGGAACGCCTTTAAATGTTTACCTTTTCGTAAATGCAAATTATGTGAATGGAAGACAGCTAGCAGATCAGGATCAGCTAGATTTTAACTATAATTGTTGAGTTTGTACAATTGAATTGAACCCCACAAAGATAATGTTAGCTGATTAACTGAATTAAGTAGTATTTACTTAAACACAATTAATAATAATTATTTACCATTCATTTTTTACTAAGAAAAATTTCAAACAATCCAAAACATTTAGTTAAAATATTGATGGTGTGGGAAAGTGAAGGACTAACGTGTACAGTGGTCTGTAGAGGCAGAGGGTGATGCTTGGAAGGCATCCATGCATCCTTGAGAAAACTTGTTATGCTCTCAAGTTCGAATTTTGTGTCTTCAATTTCTTTCTGTACACCATGCAGCAATTTGACATTTTGGACAAGCAACGGACCCAGCTTATCAATTAGAAGGTTCACGGCAATCTCCGCCATTTCGATTTTCACCTCTTACTTGATCTCTGTAAATTACCAATGGTATCCAAAATTTGCAGAGGAAGAATTTCATCGGAAGATAAATCCTAGACTTACGAATATGTCAAATATACTTTTGAAACTACTATGAAGATGTTCACATAAATGGTTGAAGCTTTACAAATAATGTATAAATATCATTCAATTTTCAAGGCTATCTTGTATATTTTGACACAAGGAAAACTACAATGATTTTTTAATTCGAATTTTTTTTAGAAGTTGTATCCTAAATGAAACAATAGAATTAAAATATGTAATTCTCTAAGTTATGAAATTTACAGAACATTATTTTTTTTTCAAGGTATTAAACTTGTATCATCATGGGCCTGTCTTTAAAACAATGAAACAAGAAATCTCTCTTAATGTTCTAATCAAGACTAAGTTATCCAAAAAATTGTGTATATATACACACACCAAGTAGGCCTATTAAACAATTTTACCCAAAAAATTATACCTTTTTTTCAAATAAAAAAAGTTCACAGTTTCACAGTTCAAACATACAGAGTACAGAGACAGGAACCAATTTAAGTGATGATGATGGTTCTGAAAGGGCAGCCAGTAATTACAACATTGTTTGGTGAACCAATTATCAAATCAGCCAGTGAAATTGTTTAAGTGATGGTGATGGTTCTCTTCTGAAATGGCAGCTAGTGATTACAGCATTGCATGGTGAACCAATTCTCAAATCAGCTAGTGAAATTGTTTAAGTGATGGTGATGGTTCTGAAAGGGCAGCTAGTGACTACAATAAGGTGTTTGGTATACATATGTCAAGAGAATTTTACGGTTTTTTATACCATGCATGTTTAAACTTTAATTATTGTGTTATCATGACTTTAACTTATTGAAACTAATATTTAAGCCCAAATAACAATGATAAGAAAGCAGAAATTGAAAATTTAGAAAATAATTACCTTGGATCGAAATGGCCGATTGAAGAACTTTGTCTAGCTTAGTTTGCTGTTCTCTGTTTTAGTTTGCTTGTATTGGTTTCCACGTATGCTGTTTCTGTGTTTAATAGATTTCTCTTCGTTTCCAAAAAAACCAAAAGAATTGGCCAAGTAAATTCAGAGGAAAGAGAGGAAGCAGAGGACAGCAAGCCACTTGTGAACATTTAATATCTGGCCATTGCCATATGAGCATAGTCACTCTGAACATCAAGAGGTACCGAATAATACTTTGAAATTCATATTTTGAATCTATTAAAGGGCTCCACCATCACAAGTTAAACAGTTGTTTTAACTGAATTTGGAACGCCTTTAAATGTTTACTTTTTCGTAAATGCAAATTATGTGAATGGAAGACAACTAGCAGATCATGACCAGCTAGATTTTAACTATAATTGTTGAGTTTGTACAATTGAATTGAACCCCACAAAGATAATGTTAGCTGATTAACTGAATTAAGTAGTATTTACTTAAACACAATTAATAATAATTATTTACCATTCATTTTTTACTACGAAAAATTTCAAACAATCCAAAACATTTAGTTAAAATATTGATGGTGTGGGAAAGTGAAGGACTAACGTGTACAGTGGTCTGTAGAGGCAGAGGGTGATGCTTGGAAGGCATCCATGCATCCTTGAGAAAACTTGTTATGCTCTCAAGTTCGAATTTTGTGTCTTCAATTTCTTTCTGTACACCATGCAGCAATTTGACATTTTGGACAAGCAACGGACCCAGCTTATCAATTAGAAGGTTCACGGCAATCTCCGCCATTTCGATTTTCACCTCTTACTTGATCTCTGTAAATTACCAATGGTATCCAAAATTTGCAGAGGAAGAATTTCATCGGAAGATAAATCCTAGACTTACGAATATGTCAAATATACTTTTGAAACTACTATGAAGATGTTCACATAAATGGTTGAAGCTTTACAAATAATGTATAAATATCATTCAATTTTCAAGGCTATCTTGTATATTTTGACACAAGGAAAACTACAATGATTTTTTAATTCGAATTTTTTTTAGAAGTTGTATCCTAAATGAAACAATAGAATTAAAATATGTAATTCTCTAAGTTATGAAATTTACAGAACATTATTTTTTTTTCAAGGTATTAAACTTGTATCATCATGGGCCTGTCTTTAAAACAATGAAACAAGAAATCTCTCTTAATGTTCTAATCAAGACTAAGTTATCCAAAAAATTGTGTATATATACACACACCAAGTAGGCCTATTAAACAATTTTACCCAAAAAATTATACCTTTTTTTCAAAAAAAAAAAAGTTCACAGTTTCACAGTTCAAACATACAGAGTACAGAGACAGGAACCAATTTAAGTGATGATGATGGTTCTGAAAGGGCAGCCAGTAATTACAACATTGTTTGGTGAACCAATTATCAAATCAGCCAGTGAAATTGTTTAAGTGATGGTGATGGTTCTCTTCTGAAAGGGCAGCTAGTGATTACAGCATTGCATGGTGAACCAATTCTCAAATCAGCTAGTGAAATTGTTTAAGTGATGGTGATGGTTCTGAAAGGGCAGCTAGTGACTACAATAAGGTGTTTGGTATACATATGTCAAGAGAATTTTACGGTTTTTTATACCATGCATGTTTAAACTTTAATTATTGTGTTATCATGACTTTAACTTATTGAAACTAATATTTAAGCCCAAATAACAATGATAAGAAAGCAGAAATTGAAAATTTAGAAAATAATTACCTTGGATCGAAATGGCCGATTGAAGAACTTTGTCTAGCTTAGTTTGCTGTTCTCTGTTTTAGTTTGCTTGTATTGGTTTCCACGTATGCTGTTTCTGTGTTTAATAGATTTCTCTTTGTTTCCAAAAAAACCAAAAGAATTGCCCAGGTAAATTCAGAGGAAAGAGAGGAAGCAGAGGACAGCAAGCCATTTGTGAACATTTAATATCTGGCCATTGCCATATGAGCATAGTCACTCTGAACATCAAGAGGTACCGAATAATACTTTGAAATTCATATTTTGAATCTATTAAAGGGCTCAACCATCACAAGTTAAACAGTTGTTTTAACTGAATTTGGAACGCCTTTAAATGTTTACCTTTTCGTAAATGCAAATTATGTGAATGGAAGACAGCTAGCAGATCAGGATCAGCTAGATTTTAACTATAATTGTTGAGTTTGTACAATTGAATTGAACCCCACAAAGATAATGTTAGCTGATTAACTGAATTAAGTAGTATTTACTTAAACACAATTAATAATAATTATTTACCATTCATTTTTTACTAAGAAAAATTTCAAACAATCCAAAACATTTAGTTAAAATATTGATGGTGTGGGAAAGTGAAGGACTAACGTGCACAGTGGTCTGTAGAGACAGAGGGTGATGCTTGGAAGGCATCCATGCATCCTTGTTCAAATTTGTAAACCACTTGTGAGTAAAATGAACGTCCTTTTGATCATTTATTCCTGCAATAACCAAACAAAATAAAATTGACTTACTTTGGGAGGTAACAGTATAGCTCAGGTGACAGATGGATCATTATTATATGTTCCAGTCATATAATAATACATATATATATTATTATGTATATATATAATAATATATATATGTATGTAGGTATGTAATATATATTATTATGTATATATATATAATAATATGTATGTAAAACATACAGACATACATACATACATCGATGTTCATCCATTATAAACAATACAAGATTACACCCACATTTTCATAAAATGCATAGCAACTGCACTAGTATTTTGTTGTGTACCAAGGTTCTTCCTTTGTAAACAATATACGATTACACCCACATTTTCTTAAAATGCATAGCAACTGCACCAGTATTTTGTTGCGTACCAAGGTTCATCCATTATAAACAACACATGGATACACCCACATTTTCTTACAATGCAAAGCAACTGCACCGGTATTTTGTTGCGTAACAAGGTTCTTCCATTATAAACACTACATGGATACACCCACATTTTCTTAAAATACAAAGCAACTGCAACAGCATTTTGTTGTGTGCCAAGATTCATCTTCATCCATTATAAACAATGCACGATTACAACCACATTTTCTTAAAATGCAAAGCAACTGCACCAGTATTTTTCTGTTTACCAAGGTTCTTCCTATAATGATGCATGGAAACACCCACATTTTCTTAAAATGCAAAGCAACTACACCAGTATTTTGTTGTGCACCAAGGTTCATCCCTTATAAACAATACACAATTACACCCACATTTTCTTAAAAATGTAAAGCAACTACAGCAGTATTTTGTTGTGCACCAAGGTTCATCCATTATAAACAATACACGATTACACCCACATTTTCTTAAAGTGCAAAGCAACTACACCAGTATTTTGTTGTGTACCAAGGTTCATCCTTTATAAACAGTACACAATTACACCCACATTTTCTTAAGCGCAAAGCAACTGCACCAGTGTTTTGTTGTGTACCAAGGTTCATCCATTATAAACAATACACAATTACACCCACATCTTCTTAAAATGCATAGCAACTGCACCAGTATTTTGTTGCGTACCAAGGTTCATCCATTATAAACAATATATGGATACACCCACATTTTCTTACAATGCAAAGCAACTGCACCAGTATTTTGTTGTGTACCAAGGTTCATCCATTATAAACAATACACGATTACACCCACATTTTCTTAAAGTGCAAAGCAACTACACCAGTATTTTGTTGTGTACCAAGGTTCTTCCATTATAAACAATACATGGATACACCCACATTTTCTTAAAAAGTAAAGGAACTACACCAGTATTTTGTTGTGTACCAAGGTTCATCCATTATAAACAATACACGATTACACCCACATTTTCTTAAAGTGCAAAACAACTACACCAGTATTTTGTTGTGTACCAAGGTTCTTCCATCATAAACAATACATGGATACCCCCACATTTTCTTAAAAAGTAAACTACACCAGTATTTTGTTGTGTACCAAGGTTCTTCCATTATAAACAATACACGATTACACCCACATTTTCTTAAAAAAATGCAAAGCAACTACACCAGCGTACCAAGGTTCTTCCATTATAAACAATACAAGATTAAATCCACATATTCTTAAAATGCAAAGCAACTACACCATTCCTGCACATGTGATAGTACCGTTGCATTTGTGGGACCAGTGTTCATGACCTCTTGAGTTAGTATGGAGCAGGTGCAACCATAGCCGTTGTTGTTTGATCCAGGTTGGATGTTGGAGAGATAGGCAAAATGGAGCAGCAGAATACCTGATATGCTTTTTGGTTGAGATGGTTCTTGGTTCATATAAACAGATATAAATGCATTTATTATACAGGAAACCAAGTAGCAAAGTCAGAAGAGGTGGTTGGTGTTTACACTTGTGTTATGATAAAAAACAATCTTAACGTCCAATATTCGAAAACAGATTATAAATCTTAAATGTCAAATGAAACCCATAATTACGTGAACATTGTTTTCAAATTTTAGATTCAATTCATCGAATTAGTAGAGATTGATCTACATACAAGATAAAATGTCAAAATGGTTACAAATTATGTGGCATCAACCTTCAGCCATTCGTACATCTTATTCTTGATAAAGTGTAAAATATGGGATGAGCTAAAAACGAATTACCATGACATACATACATACATATATATATACGGAATTGATAATTTAAGCACAAAGAAATGCAACTTCCTATCATATCAACTATCATGGTCACCCGGTGTATTTGAGGTGGGTTTGAAGCACGGAAAAATCACCTCAAGTTAGAGCAAGAAAGGTCACCACTTATGCCGGGCAACCTTTCTTGCTCCAACCCGACCCGGTAACTCAGTATACATATAAAACATAAAAACCCTAAGCTAGTAGGCTGCCAGTGCCGGTTCCGCCAATGCATGTCCACCAAGAGATATTAAAGCATTTACAATTGAACTGTAAACATAAGTCATCTGAAATAACAAGCATTAAGTATTTGTTTAATGGCGTAATCGGTGAATGACTGCAAATAATGAGATTTTCATCTAAACTATTGTACCTGAGAGGTGTTTGTTGCACTCTGACTTGGTTGTGTAGGTGCAACCACGGTAACTGGTACAGAACTAGTTTGTACCACAACATCATAAGCGTTCCTTGAGGCATTTGTTTCATTGAAAGTATACCCAACTGGTTGTGTACCCTAAAAAAGAAAAGGAAAATATAAATTATTAATAAGTAGGAATATTGTAGTCACAAAAATTATTAAAACCAGTCTATAAACCTCTCATAAACACATCAGTATGAAATTGAAAATTCAGTACCTTAACTCTTCTTTTTGATGCTGAACTTAAGGTTTCACACACCTGCACATGTACGAAAACATATGGATAAAGGCAGCTGCATCCCTCCTAATATTAAGGACAAATTCAATTTAACATTGATCAGACCTCAGATGCTCTCTTTCTAGGCACTTTGTGACCGTCTCCCTTTTAATCTGCAAGATTACACAAGTTGAATGAATATAAAATATCATTTAACATTCAAAGTTCAAAAGTAATTAATGTAAATAATTATACCTTAATACTCTTGTTTGTAGCACTCGCTCCACTGCTTTTGCAAGTCCTTTCATTATGACCCCATTCTCCACAAGAACCACATTAACCCCAGATCTTCGCCGGTTCGTCAGGTTGCCTTTTCCTATTTTTCTTAGGTGTCCCTCGCATTTTCTTCGATATAGGAGGCAGAACTTCATTATGTTCAAAATGTGGCCATACTGACTCATGTGATATAGGGTGGATGATATTTAAATATGTTCTAACGTAGGCAGCCCTTGTTAAGTAATCACGGACATACTCATTGGCATTATACCTCTTGGTGGTAATAACAGCCACAGCCATAGGGTTGTTTATATATATGTACATATATATATAGAGAGAGAGAGAGAGAGAGAAACCTTATTTACATCAAATTATGAAAGGTAAATGATGTGCAACTATACATATAATTAACATTCATAAAGTCCAAAAGCTTTTATATACTTTATAACTTTTTGGATTCTTAAGCTTCAAAAAGATTATTATAAATATCCAAAACAAAAGCCCAGAAAATACCTACCATTGGAGGACATGCTTTGCTTGTACATGAACAAAATGAAATGTTTTTCGTCCTACTTTTTATTTAAGTCATGGTACGCACACTTCATTATTGAAAAAAAATGTTCTGATACAACCAGATGGATGAGCGGTTGCTTATTAAAACATCAAAATGTAGTATTTTATATATGTCAAATTTATTTATATTAATACTCAACATTAACGTTATGAAGTTGGATCCTCTCTTGAGGATTTGATGTATAAATCCACAACGACCAATGTTTGATCACAGGACAGATACCCTTTTATTATTATATCATTGACGATAGCAAATTCTTTTTCAAGAACCCTAAATGGAAGACTCTGGAAACAATGTTTGAATTAAGAGCATTTTCAGCTTGGATTCATAATTAACAATCAGATGGAACATTAAACAAAATCTTATTTATTCATATTTTATTAAACAAAATCTTATTTATTCATAATCAACAATCAGATCGAATGACTTACAATAATTTATATTCATATTTTGCAGAATTGGAATTTTTTTTTTTTTTTTTTTTTTTTTTCAGTTTTCTTAGAATATTTAGATTCTGGACACACATAAATATACGAAGCTAAAGGAGAACTATACAATTTCCAAATGTAAATTTGTACATCACCAGCAGGTAGCAGCAGAGGAAACTACATACAGTCAACCTCATTACTCTATGCACAAGCGAAGAGAGGGAAACTGAGAGAGATGTGTTATAAACAATTTGAATAGAGTTGCTCAACCTGAACTCCATACAGAAACGACAGAGAAATAGTAAACTTCAAAAAAATCTCTTTTATTCCCTATGACGCGTTACTCATATTTTAAAACAAAATTTTTAGTTCATATCATCAATTATCCAAATAATATAATCTATTGTTTAGGCCACGCAAAATATTAGTTTATATAACTAAATGTTTGATTGTTTAGGCTCACCTGGGCAGGTGGTGATGGTGTATACAATATATGTTGCAATGCCTTGGAATCCCGTTCCATGGAGAATTCTGGAGCTACGTCTTGTAAGTTGCAATAACCGAAGCTTGATCTCCTTCATGTGAGGCGTTGGATTCAACCTCTCAAGAATCTACGAATATGCGATTTGTCAGGTCAGTACTGAAAACAGAATGTTCTTTAGCAGAAGAGAGTTCAGCACATTAGAGTGGAGCTATCCCTCACCTCCTTATTAACATAGGAATCGAGAGGTTTACTTGCATTTCCTGTTATATAAAAAAAATTAAAATAAAATTAAAATAAAATAAAATAAAAAAAGAAGAAATGACAGGGTATCTATTGCTGACAGATTGAGCAAAGCCAAAAAAGAAGTGTAAACATACCTAGAGGTTGTCTTTGTCACTTCTGTTGATTCTGGCAATGAATTGCCGCGAGTGAGCGCAGCAGAAGACGAAAACCTTTTCAACTCCTGCAGATTCCAACCATGCCAACGTGTAATTTATCATGGGCACATTCGCCAACGGCAGCAACACCTTCAAGCACAAAACAAGAAGTTACTACACAAATCGACATCATAAATCCAACATCGCATTAGCAAAAAGTAAAACACCGTAACTAGTCCTGAAAATTGGGTTCTAAACCAAATTATCTTGGAGCAGCAGTAACACCACAATTGGGCTACCATAAAGACAAAGCTTTCAATACAAAAACCACAATTTGAAGCATCAAGAACACATTAACATATCCATTTCAGTAAATAAACTAATTCTTGAAAACTTAACATATAATCATACATATACATATATATTCATGTCACGACACAAATCTGCATCATCTTTCCAATCACAACAATGACAAAACTAAAACACCATAGCTAATCCTGAAAAGTTTTCTAAACTAAATTATCTTATAGAGCAGCATTAACACAACAATTAAGTCACCAAAAAGATAAAACTTTCCATACAAAAACCATCATGCAAAGCACCAGGAACACATAAACACCCCCATTTAAGTACATGAACTAAAATTAACACAGAATCATGCATATACACAATTTCATGTCACCACATGTATCCGCACCATAATTCCAATCACAACAATAACAAAAAAAAAATTCTGAAACCTTGTTCTAAACTAAATTCCCTTAGAGCAGCAATAACACCTCAATTAAGTCATCAAAACATATAATATTTCCAATAAAAAAACCACAATTCAAAAACCCAAAAACACATAAACATGCCCATTATAGTACACGAACTAATTGTCCAAAAATTCACATATAATCACGCATATAACACCACCACAACAATAACAAAACACCATATCCAATCAAAAAAGTCGTTCTAACTTCTAAACTAAAATCTTGTCACAGCAGCAATAACACCACAACTGGGTCACCAAAAAAGACAAAACTTTGAACAGAAAAGCCCCAGGAACACATAAACACACCCATTTAACTACAAAAATTAATCATAACACATAATCATGCACATAACACCAATTACAAAACAACAAATCCAATCCTGAAAAGTAGTTCTAAACTAAAATCTTCTCACAACAGCAACAACACAACTGGGTCACCAAAAAGGGCAATTCAATGCAAAAACCACAGTTACAACTACCAAGAACACATAAACATACCCATATAATTCATGAAGAATCAACACAAAAACATCAAAGCAGAGAAAAAAAAAAGGAACAAACTTTGGGTCGTTCAAGGGTGATGGGTTAATACTTGGCAGCAAAACCGGCAGCTAAAAGGATAGCTTGCAATGGCTGGTAAGCAAGGGCATCCGGGTCCTCTGAAACGCGAGATGCAACCTTTTTCTATGCATCCATCTCTAGTTTTCGCTTCTTGTTTGTGACACCAATTCACAGTCGTGTGTTGAACACTCACTGAATTTGAAGCAATTAAGATGAAGATTGAAAAACCCTAATTTAGTTAAAAAGAAGAATGGACACTGACCCACAACTTCTACTGGATATCCTTCGTCACGGAAGCTACCACCACCACCGCAACCGCCTCCTCTACCCCCGTTGCTGCCAAAACGGCCTCCTCTCCTGCAGCCTCCATCTCTGCCACCTCTGAAGGCGCCACCACCGCCCAACTCAACTCTCTATGAAGGATTGCTTGCTTTCCTTATCCTACTGCAAAATATAAATTAAAAGTAAAAAACAAAAATACCCAAGTAGTGGATGCAGATGGAAGTCGGGGGGAGAGAGAGAGAGAGAGAGAATGAGTGTGTGTTGAAATGTGGCTGTGTAATTGAGAAACATGTGGGGATAAAATTGTAATTTCATTTTCAAACATCGGGGATGTTGAATCTTACACTATTCATCACTCTCTTCCCAATATACATGCTAGTTTTGGCTGCACGTGCTTAAATTTACATTTGTTTTGCTTGTCAAATAAGTTTTAAGGTTAACAAATACTATAATTAGAGCCAATGTTTGCAACGGTGCCGCTGAAAAATATCTACGTCTTGTCAGAACAACTTAGAAGGCATAATATATAGATATATACATCCAAAATCAATCTCCGTCATATTTGATAATCTACAAGTCATCCACTTACTAATCTCATCAATCCAGATTCTGGCATCAGGGTATTCTCATAAACAAAAGTCAGCTCTTATACACTTCCAGTCCCAAAGTAGACAAACTGACACCTCCAGTAGACACTGAACAGTTTTACATCATGCAATGAACCAAACAAAAAGTCAGCATAGCTCTTACTTATCACTGAAGAAATAACTTTTGCCTAGGTCTTCCAGACAGTAAGTGCTGGTGGTGATGGCAGAGGTGGAAAGATTTTGAGGCGATCATATATGCATTGACCTGCTGCATGCTGGAAGTGACAATCCAGTTACACCCCTTAAAGATCAATCTCGAGATATCCAACTGGATGTATTTATACAAGCATTCTATTATTTAATAACTCACCATCAAGGCCCCATAAACTTGCCAAGCCTCATTCATGCCTCTTCACTTCATTCTTTTGCTTCTCAAGACAATGCAAATATGACTCAAGATTTGGCAATACAAGCAGACGAACCTGCTCTAAAGTGAAGAACCATAACAAATTACTTAAAAAGAGTACCAAAACATGCTTAAAATATGACAAGCTCAAAAATAGCACAAATTGACAAAAATATAAAACAACTGAAAGAAGAGTGTTGAAGTTGAATATTTATTTTTAATTTTACTATGCCTGCTGGAAGTTAACACGACAGGCAAAGCTATCCACAGCAAAAAGATAATGTTATCTCCTCTTCTTAGACATCACAATCACACTATATTTGAGAAAATTGTCATGAAGCATGATAATTTGATTCTGCATAAAGCATGAGAAAGAAATTACCACATTGGGTCCTTGTGCTGCTAACCCTTGAATGGCACTGTAATGTTGAGTCAATGCCTTTTTTGGGTCCAAAGGTGCATTGAGAAGAGTTTCGGTTAGGCGTGGCTGAAGAGTGTTGTAAACATGCCCAAACCTACAAATGTCAAAATAAAACATAAATATATGACATGAGTGAGAAATTAAAAACACGATTAGCGTTCATATATATGAAGGATGATATTTTGAAATTTTAACAGTTGAGTTAGAAGATTGGTTATGAATGCAAGATAAATTCAATAGGTGAGTGAAGCCCAGGGCTAGGTTGTCTATATGGCTCCTAATGCTATCATACACTCTCCAAATAATTTTTATAGCAGAAAATTCTTGTTAATCCACCCTTTGAAAAGTTGCATGATCATCATAAATAACACTTCTCCTTGATTTTATATAATTCATCTCAGCATGGTACCGTTCTAAAGGGTTAGGTATCTAGATTTAGCATTGCTACAAACATTGTTTAAAAACTCGGCGAATTCTTGCCAGTTTCTCGTAGATCGACACTTTGTTAATCCGAGAACCCCAAGATCGGAGGTATTGCTTGCCGGAGGTGGACACTTGGCCCAATTCAGCTCAATTCGGCCTAACTCGACCTACTCGGCGAGTCCAATCATCACAAAACCAGCCAAAAATCATCTCAAACATCACCCAACAATCATCCTCAAAACTCCCACATAAACAAACAACAAAAATCACTCAACAATATTCCCAGCAAGACAAACAAAACACAAAAGACAAATTCAAGAAACAATCACTCACTGTCACTGACGATAACTTGAAAGAAAAAAGACAACAACGACGACTTGAAGGAAGACGTCGACCACACGAAGGGAGAGAGAAGTAGACTTGAACAGTCGTAGAGGAGAAAGAAGGAGATTTGCCGACAACGATAAAGAGGGACTGGTTTCGGCTTCGACAACGACAGCTATTCTTGATCTCGAAACGGCGACAGCAACGACACATTTGAAAGGCAACAGCGACGGCACACTTGAACCACAATGGTAACGGCGACGGCCTGTTAGAGAAAGGAAGGATGAGAGAGGACAAGGGGGAGCAAAAGGAGGGGAGAGAGAGAATGAGGGCTTGAGAGATGGTTAGTGTGTAATCAGCCTTTTATATAGGGTGTAGATAATTTCACCATGGTCTCTAATGTTCACAAAAATATCAATTTATGCTTTGAAACTTCAAAAATTACAATTTCCCCCTAAACAGTACTTTTTGAGTACTCGCCGAGTTACCGATTACTCACTGCTCACTAGGTTGCCGGTTGAGTCACGAGTAGTGAGTTTTGGAACAGTAGCTACAAAAAGCTCATCACCAACTTTACATACACAATATAAAACTAAGGGGAGAAGTCTCACTTTTTGCATATTGCTGCAACCAGATTTGCTGTGAAGTCTCTAAGTTCCCCATGGTTATCAGCAAGCTTATAACCTAACCTTTTCGCAACGAGGTGGGGAACCACAGATGGCATCAACTGGTGAAGCTACCAAGAAAACAATGCTTCTCAAATTCACTGATAGTGGGAAAACAAACCAAACCCCCACACACACCCCCCCCCCCCCCCCCCCCCCCCCCCTCCCCCTCCCCCTCCCCTCCCCAAACTACAGATTATATCTATGTACTGAACAAAGGCCACCTAGGGTCATACAGCCACATGGAAAAAGAAAAAAAAAAGCCAACGAATTCCTCCTAAAGAAGGAAAGTTACTCAAAAAGAATGATCAAAAGGAAAAAGAAAAGTGGAAGCAATAAAAGGGATTATTGCATGCATAAAATGGATGTTGTAAATTTTAGATGCGGTGAAATGGAAGAAAAGGCTATAAAAGAAAAGAGGATTCAGGGTTTGTTGACTGAGCTAAGTTCAATTTTAGGTTCAATTAACACCTCCATAACACAGCTTTGTCAATGTAATTGTTCAGAACTCATATACCAACATAATAAAATTAATAACATGATAAGCAAATTACTTTTCATCATCTGCCAAATTAGAAAAAGTACCAGAATGACAATACATGATTTTTTGTTTCTTAAAAAGATAATCTTCTGCAATCTGAATTTAGACACTAACATTATCTGTTAAACATTATTCTCCAGAACCTTTTAAAACTTGTGATTACTCTACAATATAGGCTCTAAATTTATTTCACATAAATTGCATGTCTCCAATCTATCAGCATCAAACACTAAGTTACTAACTAATCAAAATATATCAGAATAATCAGAACCATATGTCTTTTCAGCTGATACCGTGTGCTGGAAAGCCTGGAATGGTGAGGACAGGCCATTTCCTTAGAAGAGGCTACAAAAATGCAGATTAACAACGCTTCATCCACAGTGACAGATGTCACAAGGTTGCAGCTGTTAAACTCTCCTAATGGTCAACTCAGCGAATCTAAATTTTGTTAAGATGTATCCAAACAATCATATAAATAAAAAGTTAAAACTTAGATAGGGTTCTATATGTATGTGTGGATTTTGTAGAAGGCTCCAAACAACACACATCAAAGCAAACAGAAGGGAATAATCGTTCAAAACATGAGAAACCTGGTGTCATTGGAGAAAGAGCATTTAGACTGAGAATTATGTACACCCATTTCAAATAACTGTTCATATTCATATACTATAATTTTAATATATTCACCTCATCAGCTACAACATATGTGAAATAAGGAACTAACAGATTAAGTCTTGTATCTGTGGCCAAACTCACTAATGCTTCTTTGCAAAGGACCGAATCGGACCTGCTCATGGTAAGCTCAGTGATTTTATCAAAGTACAACTGCAAAGGTGACGGTGAAGGACATGTAAACAAACTGCAGGCAAAACCAGTACATAACTTGAGTACAGACACAATTCCATGTACCTGAAGACTGAAGTTCCCTAGACAATATATGTTTGACTGGTAATTTAATGTCAACAGGAAGCCCATCTTTCTGTTCATTGCTTTTACCTTAAGGAGGAGGAGCAATTACTAAAGACAAGCAAAACCAACAGAGAGATTAGCTTCCAAACTTAAACTTACAAATAATAATGGTAGCATAAATGAATATAGCCATCCAGCAGCCCCTTTCATTTAGATCCCGATATTATTATCAGCATGGAAAATTCAAAGAAATTATTTCCAACAAAGAACTGTCTAAAATCTAATTATATGCATATCATCAATTCAACCTCTAGACAAATTACACTTAAACCAATTATTGTGTCTGATTTGCCATGAAGGAATGACAAAGTGAAGATATCCTCAATTGTAAGTTTCAGACAAACTAGCAAAACAGGTCTCAGTCTCACTTGATACAATTTCCTCTGCCAGGGAGCTTAAACACTGATTTACATCCTAGCTGACTAAATGCAAGACACATTTTAAATCCAGATATTTCAGAATTTTTATTAAAATTTCAAAATTTTAAATCTAATATAACTCAACACTGACAAAACAAAACAACACCACCGCCACCAGACCACACACTTCTCCATAAAATCACCAAATCCAGTTTGGTACAGCCAAAAGCAGTCAGTCAGTAGTGTTGTTCTTCAACTCCCATCACCAAAATGAATCCGACAACAACAATGCCAGACACCCTTTATTGTGGTACTACAAAACAATCAAAAGCGAACGAAAAAAAAAAACGAACGTGAAAAACAATCAAGGAGCTAAAAACAACCAAAACTCGAACAAAAACCACGAAAAAAAAGAAAAAGAAAAAGAAAAACCCAGAAGCTGAAGTTGAAAGCTACAGCTTTTACGAAGCAAAAAGCAAAACTAAGCGAAACCCAGATGACAGAAACTGCAAAAAAACGGATTTGCAATGCAAAAAGAAGCTGACAATTACAGAGTTTGAACAGAGAAAATTAAAAGCTGATTACCGTGAATCGAAAAATTAAGAGAAAGGGAAGGAAAAAACGATTGAACCTTTGAAGGAATAGGTAGACCTGATGATGATGATGATGATGGAGTGGATCAAAAATCTCCTCTGTCAATCTCTCTCTCGCTCGCTCGGTCTCTGACTCTTCGTGGATTTGCAGATGATAAATTTCTTATCACTCATGTAGACACATTTCAATAGCTCGCTAAAAAATCTGATTATTTTTCCTATTTTTCAAGGTAAAAACAAGGAAAAAAAAAAAAAAAAACTCAAATGGAGATGCAAAGGTCGAATTACTTACCAGACAAGGAGATGCAAAGATAAAGATTTTTTCCTGTGCAATAATGGACTTTTTTTTTTTTTGAAAATCTGGAAATTTCATTAAGCAAATGTGGGAACAAAGATACAAACACTAAGGAACCCAAACAAATTTGGGACAACATCAGAACTGACCACACACAACCAGATTAATCCTCAAATAAGAGGAATCACGGATGGCCAGATCTGGAATATAAAGCGATTCTCAGAACAAGGAGAATGGCCTGATAACGCGGAATCCAGCCCATGCACAGAAAAACTAAACCACATAGTACAAAAAGCAACACAAAAGCATAGGGAACACCAGCAACATCACAAAAGCAAATTACATCACCAGCCACCTTCCACCATAGCCAAAACTTCATAAGAACTGCACCTGGAAACCTTCGCAGGAATGGAGATAGCCACCCTCTGCCATAACCCACAAAAGAAACCAGGTAACGCCAGAAGCCATGAACATCAAGGAGGCTTGAGATCTGCTGATTTCTCCCATACTCGAAGGACCGGTCTTCAAACCAACAAAACCGATAAGCTCTTAGAGGATGAATCCAGAAGTCATCTAAATCCACCGCATAAAAACCCAGAAACTCCTCAAAATCTCAGAGGAGGTGAGAAAGAAAAGGACAGGCCAACAGCACTCCAAGAAAGACCCTAATCTGGTGTGAAGATGAACGGGAACGAGAGAGTACTGGGTAAGGGATAATCACTAAAATGTTTTTTAATTTTTTTGGGCAGTGCCATGGGAGACTGGTCTTTTCATTGTTCCCCCCACTTTTTTTTTTTTTTAACTTACTTTTAAACAGTGGCAGAGCGCGGTGCCGACGGATAAAAGTATAACTTTGCTTTCCAACACAAGGGGATAGGGATGTTTGGTTCCATTTTTAAAATTGAATTTTTATTTTTTTAAAAAAATATATTCGATAATCTGTTTTTGAAAATTAAAATTATATTTTCAGATATAGAAATATATTAATATTTAGATGTATTTTTTAAAATAATTTTTTAATTTTAAAAAAAAAAAAAAAAAAAAAAAATTGATAAGTTATTTTTTAAAAAATGAAAAACATTTTTTTCTAAAATAATAATTAAAGATTAGTGAACAACATTTTATATTTTTCTTTATTTTCAAAATAATTAATTAATTTTCTCTTTAAATAATCATTTTACTCATTTTCAAAAATCATATTAAATATATTTACGTCATTTTTTGTTTTAAAAATAACTATTAAAAAAATTTATCAAATATATTATATTTTTAAAAATATTATTTTTAAAGTGTATCTTTACTTTTAATTTTCAAAAATTCTATTTTAAAATAATTCCAATCATCATTTTACCTTTTTTTTTTTTTCAAAATATATTTTTAAAAATACTATAAGAAATATTATCGTTTTTTGAAAACATCATTTTTAAAATATGTTTTTTGAAAAGTATTTTTAAAATTATTATTTTAAAAACATATTTAAATACACTCTAAAACACCATTTTGGACATTATCTATCATTTTAAAAACACTATTTTAAAAACCAACTTTTGCAAAATGAATATATTATTCTTTCCTCTCATATCTTTTTTAGTAAATTAATAATATGAAAGTGCTTTAAGAATAATTTAACTAAACAATGTATAATTTATAAAAGATTTTTTAATTAATAACTAAACAACTAATAATTTTCTTCGAAAAGATCTATTTCTTAAAAATCTATTTAAAGAAACTATACTAAACGATTCGTAAGTTTAAATTGACTTGCTTTCTTTTCCTTGGATATAATAATAGTGCCAAACTTAGCATCCATACCAACAAATTCTTCCTTCTCTTGTCATCAAAGCCAAGTTTGAACTTTTACTTAAAATAAACGATGACCAATGATTAGTCTTTATAAACAAAGCATTATACAACTTAATAAGATTCAAAACCCACATTCAAAGTACCATCTTTGTAATGATCCACATTTCAAAATTCTCTCGTCCAATCTAAAGCTAAAAGAAAGCATGCACAAACCACATCAATATATTCTCTTCAATCTTGCCACTCTGAATCCAAGGCGACTGAGTGACATAGGCTGTCATACCACACAACTTAAGAGTACCAAATATTTTAGGTACTTCTCCCAAAATGTAGGACAGTAAGCTTGATTTTTCAGCGCTGACAATACCACTAACGACAACTCTCATTCCATTTGAAACTTTCAAATTTATATCTCTTAGTGTTGGATTAGGGGAACCAATGTCCCAGGAAAAGTTTCCGTTGACTATCTCAATCACTGTATCAGAACTACCTCTTGGCTGCTTCTCTACAACATCAGGCTGCAAGTCATCAAGCTGTAGGAAAGATGCAATTCTATCAAGGGAGACCTTAGTCTGAATTATCATTGATATTGTGTCAGGAAGATTATAGATCGGAACTTGAAGAATCCTGAACGTTGCCAAAGCAGATAAGATCTTCCCCGATTCAAGTGGGACTCCCAAAAACATACAAGCACCAAAGGTGGTCACGGACACAAATGTTGGGGCAACCCAGAAGACAAAACTTGTAATGGACGAAGTGTAAACATATTTCTTCAGCCATCCAGTCTCAGACTTTCTGAGTTCAATAATCTTAGATAAAAACTTCATCTCCCACCCCTGAAGTTTCAGAATTCTCATGTTCCTTAATATCTCAGATGTTTCCTTCATTCGTTTATCTTTAGATTCCATCAACTTATCTTGAAACTTCTCTTGCAATCTTCCTAAAGGAAAATTCGTTAACATAACAATTATTGTCGCAAAAAGAGTTACAATAGATGCTAGACCAAGATTTTTATACAAGATCAACAAGGCCAAAACAACTTGCATAATGATCATCCATGGATCATGTATGTACCAACCGAAGTCACCAATCCTCTCAGCATCAACACTCATGACATTGATCATCTCCCCACTACTGTAGCTCTGCTTTGCCTGGCTTGAAAGAGTCAAACCCTTGTTGTAGATCATCACTGTTAGTACTGCTCGAATCCTCATACCTACCTGCTGCAACCTAAAGAACCAATGCCTCATGGAGAGGCACTCCACGAGCTTTGCGACAAAAAAGGCAGAGACTAAAAGATACCCTTCGTTTTTGAACTCCCGTCTTCCATTGAGGTATTGAACAAAGGTGTCGATGAGATATGGGCCAACATAAGAAGCCAATGTGTATACAAGAGCAAGTAAAGCTGTCAAAAGAATTTCTCTCCAGCAAAACAGGATTAATGCTTTTACCAGATTTAGAGTGGTCACTCTACTCCCACCTCCACAATCTTTGTCAAGCCTTTTACTTAAAATAGGAAAGGCCCCAAGTACACTATCACCACTATCCAATTGTGGGACATCTTCAAGGTCTATTGTTTTCTTATTGCCAACAGCAATCAGAGAACCCATCCAAGAGAAGGTAAATATACTAAATAGGTCAGCATTTGAATAAGGGGTCACATTATCAGCCCCTTTTGATGTAATTAGAGATGCTACATCATTACATATACTAGAATCACCATCCACAAGGGGTTCTTCAAGGGTATCGTCAGTTTCATTTTTAACCACAAACCCCACATAACAGAAAAACAAACCCGAGACAACAGAGACAACATCAGATACTAAATACTGTAGTGGTAAAGACGCATGTCTTTTACAGCAAATAATGTCAATAACAAGACAATAACAAGAAATACACAGATAAAAGCCCCACCAAACTCTCAATAAAAATGGAAACTTTTGTTCACCTGAATTAATGAACTGAGTTCGCAAAGAAACACAAATTGCTCCCCAACCAAGTGTTCTAAGCACTAGATCCAAAAGAGTAACTAGTTTATCATCAGACCAACCATTGCTATACCAGTAGAAGTAACTCAACAAACACAATACAAGATTAAACACTGAAACACCTAAACAACAAAACAGAGTCAGCTTATACCACAAAACCCTCTTGTTCTTGAACCTCTCCGTCGATCCTCCACTATTACCAATACCAATTCCCATTTTCTTGCAAACCCATATTACAAACAGTACAAGCAACAAAAGTAAGTGTAGTGAAGCAGAAACTCCATGGAGGAACATGGGTTTCAGAAGAAAATCAGTACCTGGATACATCAGTGATGATGAGTGTGAGAAGACGGTTACAATATCTTCACATATATTAACAAAGCTGATGTGGGCAGAAAGCTGGTGGCTTTCCATTGCATGCACAGATAGATGATGAAACTCATCACATGAAGAGTTATCATCATATGTGAAGTGCTAGTCGAATTGATACGCGTGACATATTTCTATGATTGATAGTGACAGAGAACATTTTTCAAACTTGTGTTTGAACAATTAGTAAAGATAAATATCTCAATCTAGGCATGATTTAAATGAAGTATCTTGCACTGACTAGAAACGGTAGTAATATCCATTACCAATTTAGCACCAATGAAGTCTTGGTCTTCCAAGACCTTTCTTCATAGATTACTGACAGTAATATCTAAGAACTAAGTGGTGCCAAGGAAAAAGTATTCTATGAGGTTCTCCAATCACCCATATAATGGCCATCCAGGTGGTCCCACAATTTGACTGGTAATCTGTGAAGGGACTGATGGAGAAATCTCTAATGCAGAAATGCTTTTGTATCAACTTTTACCTCTTATCTTCACATTAGCAGAAGACTTCCATGACACAAAGATATCACTACATCCTATTCACAGCGACATCAGTGGTTAAAGAACTGGTTGTAACAATCCATTCTAATCTTGTTAACGTAACATATAAACGGAACAAGATGATAGGCATGGAAACATGGGACTTTCAAGCTGCCTTGACATGATTTTTGCAGAAATTATCTTTAAGAGCTACCTGTATCCCCCATTTCTTGTCTATTGCCTCTATCACTTTCCACTAACATGTTTTACAGTTACAGTTTTTACATAGATTATATTTCACAGTATTTTGTAAATCACAAGGAACCTCTGTAGTTTATATTAATTCTGTATAATTTAATCCAACAACCTAGTAGTATGTTTCAAGAATGTTTGCTTCTAGCGATAAAAAATATGTGAGGCAGAGAATTTATTGGATTCTGATGTTTATGAAGTGATTATAAACTAAAGAGGAAAGAAGGGAGTTCAGTGTTACTGGCGGTGCAAGAATTCCATATGTAAGATTTCACTATGAATAATAACTTACACAAATTTATTAGACTGACTTTATTCTAAAAATCAGTTGCATGAGTTACATTTCAACATTGGAAATTACAAATTACATTACAAATTTAATATCGCCTTATTATTAATAGAATGAGCTGATATTAAATTGCAAGCAAGAAATTTAGTTGTTGATTCAAGCTATAATACTCACTGTTGTATAACTCTTTGTCTAGAGTTGATTACTCGTCGGCTAGCCACTTGACGGCAGTGCGGCAAGCCGAGAACCCCCAAATCGGGGGTTTTGGACGATTGGGCCTTCCAACTTGGGCCTCTACACTCGTGTATAGAGCCTGTTTATTATTATTCTTTTTGGCCGGTTGACATCAAAATATCTCCGAAACGATGCTATTTTGGTGTCTAGAAATTTATTTAAAAAAAAAAAAGAAAGAAAGCTTGCAATAGCAACCTTATTTTCAAATCAAATGGCAGACCTTTGTCGACTTCCACCTCTCTTTTGCAACCCTAAGCTGCCACCTTTGCCGGTCTATCATTGTTGTCGCCATTCGGCCATCTCGAGCACACCTTCACTGTCTCTACCTCTGATGGAGTCAATTTGGTTGGTTTTAGGGGTTTGCAAGGGGTTATTGTGGGTGGTGTGGATGGATTGTGGTAAATAGAGCAGATGGTGATGGCTTCATCACCATATAATGAAGCAACGTGAGCAGATTTCTAAAATCTAATCAATGGCTTTTTCCTCTTTTTCAAAAAAAAAATATTTTTTTTCTATTGAAGTTTAAATTTGTGGGTATATTTTAATAGAAGAAGTGTTATAAGTCTAGGAGACTAGAAGAAGAATAGGCAATCCGATTTTCTTTTATAACTTTAACTACATTTAACTGTCGGTCAACGAGTTAACCGTTGACTAATAATCAACTAATTAATCAACTAATTAGTTGATGAGTACTTGCCAACTAGTTGACTAGTCACTAGCGCCTAGCAATTTCTAAAACATTGATAATACTTCAATATATTGCAAGTATTTTACTTAGTCAATAGATTACAATACTGAATTTAGATGTTTTCTATTTGCACAAATATGAAATAAAGCACACTTACAGTACATTATTAACCAGCAATTTGGTACCCATAATTCATTCAACTTAACTTAATTGGTACATTCATATGGTTTGGCCTTTAATTTCTAGTTCAATTCTCAAAACTGGAACTTGACCTCACAGTGTACTCGACTACAAGTTGTGCAAAAGATGATGACTGGTTTTCCAGCAACTTCGTGGGAGAGTCACATTCCTCAATGAGCCCTACACCAAGATAAGGAAAAGATCAAGATTATTTCAAAATAAATGGAATGTATAATGATAAACTATTAATTTGTACAATCATACTAACCAGGACTCAGAAGGAGCACCATATCACTATCAAGAACGGAAGTGATCCGATGTGCGATGATTATGACTGTGCAGTGAGAAAAGTGTTACCTGAGAGTTTGCTGAATTAGATTATAAGTAGCAGTGTCGACCGATGCAATAGCTTCATCAAGCACCAAGACCTTACTTTTCTTAAGTAGCACACGCCCAAGACAAACAAGTTGCCTTTAACCCATGCTCCAGTTCTCTCCATTCTCATCAACTGTGAAACACATGATCGTATGTAATGAAAAATAATGCTGTCACATAAGAAAATTTGATTTTATCTCACATGATAGAATAGAAGAAGAGACAAACCCTTGGAGTCTAGCTTTCCTTCCTTCTTCCTAACTTCATCTCCAAGTTGGCACTTATCCCAGGCCTAGAGCCATTTAAACAAATGTCAATAAATTGATTCTACATTACCAAGCACATGAATGATGCATGCTTGATTTTAGAAGAATTTAAGCAATTAGAAAGTACCCACCCCCCAAATCTGCTCGTCCTCGTACTCCTCAAGAGGGTCGAGATTGCTTCGTACAGTCCCTTCAAACATGGTTGGATCCTGAGGTATAATGCTTAGTCTAGACCGCAAATCATGCAGTCCTATTAATGAGATATTGACGCCATCTATTATAATCTGACCAGCTGCAGATTCAACAATCCGAAAAAGTGCTTGAACGATAGTTGATTTACCACTGCCAGTTCTCCCTACAATGGCAGTTTTCATCCTCCCTGGAATAATGCTAAGGTCCCTCAACACAAGGGGCAAGTGTGAAGCATAACGGACCTACACCATGACCATAATCATTGATGGTTTAACCATGAGAACTCATTGAAGAGGTGTAAAACAAGAAAAATTACCTGGAGATCATGAATGCCGACTTCTCCATGTGATGGCCAGGAGCAATGTGGGCAGTACGTAATATTGCTGCATGAATGTAAAATTGTGAGAAATCTTCTGTCCACAAGCAATAAACTGTAAAACCATATATTGAAGGTCAAAATGAATGTGTGATTGAAGACTATCACATTTTGTTAACACTCCTATCTAATTACTTTTAAACTTTTGCATCATTGATGATATGTAAAATTAAAAATGATGAAAACACATAATAGATTACTAAAAGCTCAATTTTACAGCCATTATAACAAACACATACATCAGGATAGACAATTTATCAATACAGTTACAAAGTTTACATCTCTTTAACATATATATTGCGTAAGATAATTTATTGCTTAGGGCCTATGACCTGCATAAGCTACCAATTGTATGATCTGTGCAAGGATGAAGATATCTAAGCAAATTGAAAGAACTCTGAGTAATAATTGCTAACAGTATGCTTCGTGTCAAGCTACATACAACGGATTGTACTGCAACCTTAGTATAGGATAAATAAAATCAATTCTAAATTAAGATTCAACTTCATTTGCTGCATTTATATACATCATATATATCACCTGTGTATGATCTAGAACATTTCTGATTTAATATTCATATTGCATACATAAATAAATACGAAGTACAAAAAATGATTTTTTGAAAATAAACACCCTTGTAAGATTCCATGTGGCAGAGCCATTATGTAAAATAATTACAAGAGTTGCTGAGAACACAAGGATCACCTGATACCAAATGCAGATTGCAAGCACAGGAATGAAAACAATAAACACTTGCCACTGAGCCAGAGACATCACTAACACAACTCCTAGAAGCTGGATCATTAAGAAGGCATAGGCCTCCAATTGATTTGCAATGTTCATATCCACAGCACTTTGGTCAGTAGAAGCCTATAACAATGGAAGTAACAAAAGTAAGCAACTCTGCGTTATTTGCTTGGTTGGTATAATTTACATTTCAAAAAAATAGATATAACAATGGAACAAATCTATTACAATGCATTCGATTGGAACTAATATTCACTTACTCTGCTTAGAATCCGTCCACTTGGGGTAGCATCAAAGAAGGACATGGGGGCACGGAAAATGCACAAATGCATCTTATTGAAGAGTAGTGTGGCCGTTTTGTACGCAGCAGTTACAAGGAGAGTTGTTCTCGCAAGGATGCAAATAGAGCTTCCAACAGCCAACATAACATAGACGAATATAAGTGTGGAAACCCCAACTGCAGGCTTTACATCCTCTGAAACCGGGGTTGCCCAAGCCATCCAATAATTGCTGCCAATTTGAAGGATCTGAAATAGAATCTGAGCCAGCAATATAAAGGGCACAAGAGCTCCTCCATAAGCTATTGTAACATATTTCAAGTACACTGAAAACCCAACTTTGCCTTTCTCTCTCTCTTCTTCTTGAACAAGCTGACCTTTAGATCCTGCTGCCTCATTTGATTACCCCTTCTGAGAAGCCATATTTTCTTCTTTCTTTAAATCCCTAGTAGTGCTACTCTCACCATTTTCTTCAGCGATACTTGTTTTTTGAGAAACTGTCCCACCCTCCATCGAGTCAAGCGCTGATAAAGCTTGCTTATGAGTACCGATTCCTTTAAATAACCACTAGAAGATGAAAGATACAGTAAACAATTGCAAAAGTTCAAGGTAATTGTTAGAAAGTTCAATCAGCAAAATCTGCACGCTAAATTAAAGTTAGTAACCAAGCTCAACAACTCAACATTAAAATGAAGAGAGAGACTTGAGAGAAATAAACCTTTTCCTTTAGTGTAGACTACTTGGTATTTTGGCACCCCTGCATTACCAAGTTACTTCGGACATCCACATATTCTTCGCCTTCAGTGGCAACAATGACATTCTGCACATGTTTAAGCTGCTCCAAGTTGTCATATGTTATTAAATCAGAGGTCACTTCCTCCGACATATCAAGAAACATAAGGAACTTAAGGTTTCTCAGATGCTTGATCCCTTTTGGAATCTCCTTCATCAGTTGACATCCCTCAATCCATAACTTACTAAGAGAAGGCATGGCACCTTCTTCTATCACAACAGATTTCAATGCTTCCAAGTCAATGAGCTGCAAGTCTTGTAGATTGGAAAACCAACCATCTTTGATGTGAAATTGCTCTCCAATGTATGCATCCGCTAGGAGAAGGTTGAACAAATGAGGCAGGCTATGAAGGACACTCATTGGATCATCCACCAAGCAAGAGTTGTATAAACCTATGCTGTATAAATTTTGAAGGTTTAAAATCCAGCTTGGCATCTTCGTCAGAGTTCCTACCAGAGAAAGCCGCTCAAGATATTGAGGAAAAGAATTGATGGGTTGTACATCCAGAGTCATTTCTTTATTTCCTCACTCTACATACAAAACCTTAACCTTAAGGTTTTCCATACTTGAGATGCAATCGCACAGATCCTCATCCAGATTTATGCCCAAATGTCTGATCATCCTTAGATTCTTAAGCTCTTTAAGAACTTCAGAGTTTGCTACTACATAACTCAGCTTTTGCATATCTGCTGAAGGCTCAAATCCCTTGGGCAGCTTTGTTCCTTTTCCACAATTGCTACTGGCCCTGTTAAAATTATATATCAGTAGACAGCTTAACTTCTTCAAATTTTTTATCTCATGAGGAAGCTGCCTAACAAAAGTCTCCCTCAAATCCAAAGTCTCCAAGTTGAGAAGTTTGCCTATGGACTTGGACAGTGTTTTCACATTTGTTTTTCTGAGTCTCAAGTAGTGCAAGTGAAATAGGTCTCCCACTTCCTTAGGAACATCATCTAGAGGAGCATCTTCAAAAACTAGTACTTTCATGAGCTTAAAATCAGCAACTAATTTTCTCATGAAAGAGTTAAGTTGCTCACATCCCTTGAAAACAAAAACAGAACGAACTTTAGAGTCTGTGATGCTCCTAAGAACATTATTACTGCCCGTGTATATTGCAATACGCCGAGTTGTTTTTTGCTTACTAGTCTCCCCTTGTTCACTAAAAGCTTGACCGAAACTCAACTCTTTCATCTTTCTAAAGATGATCTCATGCATCAAATCATGGACTTGACATCTTCTTATTCCTCCATTTGTATATGTCTCCGAAACTTGAATCAAGCTTCTTTGAATAAGCTCCGTCAAATAAGCCTGTGCAACTTGTTCAACTGGGATATTATCGGTTTGTTGGACAAAGCCTTCTGCTATCCACAAGCGAACTAATTTCCCAATGGAAATTGAGCAGTCCTCTGGAAACAAACCGAAATATAGGAGACATGCTTTGAGGTGGTGAGGGAGTTCATTATAGCTTTCACATAAGACTCTATTGCAGCCTTTTAATTGGGGATCGTTCATCAACATTGCACCCAAGTTATTGAGTAACCTTTCCCATTCAACGGCACACTTGTTTTTGTTTGATAGAAGACCACCGATGGTTGTAATCGCTAGTGGTAAACCTCCACATTTTTCAAGGATTTTATATGATAGTTCCTCTAACTCTGTTGGACAAAATCCATCGGGGCCAAAAGCTTTGTTGCACAACAGTTGCCATGCCTGATCTGAATGCAAACCTTCAAGCATAGAGATATGAACAATTGAGGATGGTATGAAATCAAAAACACCACTGTTTCGCGCTGTGATGATTAGCCTACTGCTTCTATTGTTATCAGGTAAAACATGCTCTATATTTGCCCAAAACTCATTTTTCCAGACATAATCAAATATAGCCACGTAACTCTTATTCTCCAAGTATTTCCGCAGCATGTCAATCAGTCCCATCTCATCCCTTGTTTCAAGGTTCACAGGAGCACACTCCTCCATTGAATCGTAAAATTTTTGTATTGTTCTCCTCAGTAGATCTTCCTTAATGTATGTTTTCCCAACATAGATCCAAGCATGACAATTAAAGTGTCTTCTCACATCCTTGTTCTTGTAAGCACTAGCAGCAAGAGTTGTCTTGCCCAATCCCCCTGCACCTACCAACGCTATTACTCTACGTTGCAGTATTCTATTCACCAACTGTTCATTGATTTCTTTTCTTGTAGATTCATAACCCACGATTTGATCTTCCTCTATGTAATGCAAAATGTTTCTCCTTTCAAAGCTTGATCCTTGCTCTATGGAAACGAACCCATAGTGTTTTCTTCTCTCATCTATCTTCACAAGTTTTGGTTTGATATCTTGAATGTCATTGACAATATTATGACACAACTTCAACTTCTTTATTGAGTGATTGATTTTATGAAAAACACCAAATAGGCCTTTGCCACGAGGAAGTTGGGCCACAGTGAATCCAAACTATCGATAACATCTTCAATGCAGTAAGCCACTTCCCTGACTTGAGATACCCATTGTTGCACACCGTCACTGCTACTTCCTTTTAACTCTTGAGTTGCTGCCCTTGCTTCTGCATCCTTGAGAAAACTTCTTATGCTCTCAAGTTCGAATTTTGTGTCTTCAATTTCTTTCTGTACACCATGCAGCAATTTGACATTTTGGACAAGCAACGGACCCAGCTTATTCATTTTTGTAAATATTCATTTTTGTACAATTTCCATATAAATGTTGTCTTTTCTTTCTATAACATTTAGTAGTTCAGAGATGTCTTTAATTTTTGGCCATTGCCATATAAACATAGTCACTTTGAGCATCAAGAGGGACTGAATAATAGTTTGAAATTACTAGCTGCCCTTTCAGAACCATCACCATCACTTAAATTGGTTCCTGTCTCTGTACTCTGTATGTTTGAACTGTGAAACTGTGAACTTTTTTTTTTTTTTTTTTTTTGCAAAAAAGGTATAAGTTTTTGGGTAAAATTGTTTAATAGGCCTGCTTGGTGTGTGTATATATACACAATTTTTTGGATAACTTAGTCTTGATTAGATTATTAAGAGAGATTCTTGTTTCATTGTTTTAAAGACAGGCCCATGATGATACAAGTTTAATACCTTGAAAAAAAAAATAATGTTCTGTAAATTTCATAACTTAGAGAATTACATATTTTAATTCTATTGTTTCATTTAGGATACAACTTCTAAGAAAAATTCGAATTAAAAAATCATTGTAGTTTTCCTTGTGTCAAAATATACAAGATAGCCTTGAAAATTAAATGATATTTATACATTATTTGTAAAGCTTCAACCATTTATGTGAACATCTTCATAGTAATTTCAAAAGTATATTTGACATATTCGTAAGCCTAGGATTCATCTTCTGATGAAATTCTTCCTCCACAAATTTCAGATACCATTGGTAATTTACAGAGATCAAGTAAGAGGTGAAGATCAAAATGGCGGAGATTGCAGTGAACCTTCTAATTGATAAGCTGGGTCCGTTGCTTGTCCAAAATGTCAAATTGCTGCATGGTGTACAGAAAGAAATTGAAGACACAAAATTCGAACTTGAGAGCATAAGAAGTTTTCTCAAGGATGCAGAAGCAAGGGCAGCAACTCAAGAGTTAAAAGGAAGTAGCAGTGACGATGTGCAACAATGGGTATCTCAAGTCAGGGAAGTGGCTTACTGCATTGAAGATGTTATCGATAGTTTGGATTCACTGTGGCTCAACTTCCTCGTGGCAAAGGCCTATTTGGTGTTTTTCATAAAATCAATCGCTCAATAAAGAAGTTGAAGTTGTGCCGTAATATTGTCAATGACATTCAAGATATCAAACCAGAACTTGTGAAGATAGATGAGAGAAGAAAACACTATGGGTTCGTTTCCATAGAGCAAGGATCAAGCTTTGAAAGGAGAAACATTTTGCAACCAAGCGGCTGTGGAATTGGTTCATATTACATAGAGGAAGATCAAATCGTGGGTTATGAATCTACAAGAAAAGAAATCAATGAACAGTTGGTGAATAGAATACTGCAACGTAGAGTAATAGCGTTGGTAGGTGCAGAGGGATTGGGCAAGACAACTCTTGCTGCTAGTGCTTACAAGAACAAGGATGTGAGAAGACACTTTAATTGTCATGCTTGGATCTATGTTGGGAAAACATACATTAAGGAAGATCTACTGAGGAGAACAATACAAAAATTTTACGATTCAATGGAGGAGTGTGCTCCTGTGAACCTTGAAACAAGGGATGAGATGGGACTGATTGACATGCTGCGGAAATACTTGGAGAATAAGAGTTACGTGGCTATATTTGATTATGTCTGGAAAAATGAGTTTTGGGCAAATATAGAGCATGTTTTACCTGATAACAATAGAAGCAGTAGGCTAATCATCACAGCGCGAAACAGTGGTGTTTTTGATTTCATACCATCCTCAATTGTTCATATCTCTATGCTTGAAGGTTTGCATTCAGATCAGGCATGGCAACTGTTGTGCAACAAAGCTTTTGGCCCCGATGGATTTTGTCCAACAGAGTTAGAGGAACTATCATATAAAATCCTTGAAAAATGTGGAGGTTTACCACTAGCGATTACAACCATCGGTGGTCTTCTATCAAACAAAAACAAGTGTGCCGTTGAATGGGAAAGGTTACTCAATAACTTGGGTGCAATGTTATTGAACGATCCCCAATTAAAATGCTGCAACAGAGTCTTATGTGAAAGCTATAATGAACTCCTTCACCACCTCAAAGCATGTCTCCTATACTTCGGTTTGTTTCCAGAGGACTGCTTAATTTCCATTGGAAAATTAGTTCGCTTGTGGATAGCAGAAAGCTTTGTCCAACAAACCGATAATATCCCACTTGAACAAGTTGCACAAGCTTATTTGACGGAGCTTATTCAAAGAAGCTTGATTCAAGTTTCGGAGACATATACAAATGGAGGAATAAGAAGATATCAAGTCCATGATTTGATGCATGAGATCATCCTTAGAAAGATGAAAGGGTTGAGTTTCGGTCAAGCTTTTAGTGAACAAGGGGAGACTAGTAAGCAAAAAACAACTCGACGTATTGCAATATACACGGGCAGTAATAATGTTCTTAGGAGCATCACAGACTCTAAAGTTCGTTCTGTTTTTGTTTTCAAGGGATGTGAGCAACCTAACTCTTTCATGAGAAAATTAGTCGCTGATTTTAAGCTCATGAAAGTACTAGTTTTTGAAGATGCTCCTCTAGATGATGTTCCTAAGGAAGTGGGAGACCTATTTCACTTGCACTACTTGAGCCTCAGAAAAACAAATGTGAAAACACTGTCCAAGTCCATAGGCAAACTTGGAGACTTGGAGACTTTGGATTTGAGGGAGACTTTTGTTAGGCAGCTTCCTCATGAGATAAAAAATCTGAAGAAGTTAAGCTGTCTACTGATATATAATTTTAACAGGGCCAGTAGCAATTGTGGAAAAGGAACAAAACTGCCCAAGGGATTTGAGCTTTCAACAGATATGCAAAAGCTGAGTTATGTAGTAGCAAACTCTGAAGTTCTTAAAGAGCTTAAGAATCTAAGGATGATGAGACATTTGGACATTTGGGCATAAATTCGTACATCACCAGCAGGTAGCAGCAAAAGAAACTACATACAGTCAACCTCATTACTCTATGCACAAGCGAAGAGAGGGAAAATGAGAGAGACGTGTTATAAACAATTTGAATAGAGTTGCTCAACCTGAACTCCATACAGAAACGACAGAGAAATAGTAAACTTCAAAAAAATCTCTTTTATTCCTTATGACGCGTTACTCATATTTTAAAACAAAATTTTTAGTTCATATCATCGATTATCCAAATAATATAATCTATTGTTTAGGCCACGCAAAATATTAGTTTATATAACTAAATGTTTGATTGTTTAGGCTCACCTGGGCAGGCGGTGATGGTGTATACAATATATGTTGCAATGCCTTGGAATCCCGTTCCATGGAGAATTCTGGAGCTACGTCTTGCAAGTTGCAATAACCGAAGCTTGATCTCCTTCATGTGAGGCGTTGGATTCAACCTCTCAAGAATCTACGAATATGCGATTTGTCAGGTCAGTACTGAAAACAGAATGTTCTTTAGCAGACGAGAGTTCAGCACATTAGAGTGGAGCTATCCCTCACCTCCTTATTAACATAGGAATCGAGAGGTTTACTTGCATTTCCTGTTATATAAAAAAAATAAAAATAAAAAAAGAAGAAATGACAGGGTATCTATTGCTGACAGATTGAGCAAAGCCAAAAAAGAAGTGTAAACATACCTAGAGGTTGTCTTTGTCACTTCTGTTGATTCTGGCAATGAATTGCCGCGAGTGAGCGCAGCAGAAGACGAAAACCTTTTCAACTCCTGCAGATTCCAACCATGCCAACGTGTAATTTATCTTGGGCACATTCGCCAACGGCAGCAACACCTTCAAGCACAAAACAACAAGTTACTACACAAATCGACATCATAAATCCAACATCGCATTAGCAAAAAGTAAACACCGTAACTAGTCCTGAAAATTGGGTTCTAAACCAAATTATCTTGGAGCAGCAGTAACACCACAATTGGGCTACCATAAAGACAAAGCTTTCAATACAAAAACCACAATTTGAAGCATCAAGAACACATTAACATATCCATTTCAGTAAATAAACTAATTCTTGAAAACTTAACATATAATCATACATATACATATATATTCATGTCACGACACAAATCTGCATCATCTTTCCAATCACAACAATGACAAAACTAAAACACCATAGCTAATCCTGAAAAGTTTTCTAAACTAAATTATCTTATAGAGCAGCATTAACACAACAATTAAGTCACCAAAAAGATAAAACTTTCCATACAAAAACCATCATGCAAAGCACCAGGAACACATAAACACCCCCATTTAAGTACAGGAACTAAAATTAACACAGAATCATGCATATACACAATTTCATGTCACCACATGTATCCGCACCATAATTCCAATCACAACAATAACAAAAACAAAATTCTGAAAACTTGCTCTAAACTAAATTCCCTTGGAGCAGCAATAACACCTCAATGAAGTCATCAAAACATATAATATTTCCAATAAAAAAACCACAATTCAAAAACCCAAAAACACATAAACATGCCCATTATAGTACACGAACTAATTGTCCAAAAATTCACATATAATCACGCATATAACACCACCACAACAATAACAAAACACCATATCCAATCAAAAAAGTCGTTCTAACTTCTAAACTAAAATCGTGTCACAGCAGCAATAACACCACAACTGGGTCACCAAAAAAGACAAAACTTTGAACAGAAAAGCCCCAGGAACACATAAACACACCCATTTAACTACAAAAACTAATCGTAACACATAATCATGCACATAACACCAATTACAAAACAACAAATCCAATCCTGAAAAGTAGTTCTAAACTAAAATCTTCTCACAACAGCAACAACACAAGTGGGTCACCAAAAAGGGCAATTCAATGCAAAAACCACAATTACAACTACCAAGAACACATAAACATACCCATATAATTCATGAAGAATCAACACAAAAACATCAAAGCAGAGAAAAAAAAAGGGAACAAACTTTGGGTCGTTCAAGGGTGATGGGTTGATACTTGGCAGCAAAACTGGCAGCTAAAAGGATAGCTTGCAATGGCTGGTAAGCAAGGGCATCCAGGTCCTCTGAAACGCGAGATGCAACCTTTTTCTATGCATCCATCTCTAGTTTTCGCTTCTTCTTGTTTGTGACACCAATTCACAGTCGTGTGTTGAACACTCACTGAATTTGAAGCAATTAAGATGAAGATTGAAAAACCCTCATTTAGTTAAAAAGAAGAATGGACACTGACCCACAACTTCTAATGGATATCCTTCGTCACGGAAGCTACCACCACCACTGCAACCGCCTCCTCTACCCCCGTTGCTGCCAAAACGGCCTCCTCTCCTGCAGCCTCCATCTCTGCCACCTCTGAAGGCGCCACCACCGCCCAACTCAACTCTCTATGAAGGATTGCTTGCTTTCCTTATCCTACTGCAAAATATAAATTAAAAGTAAAAAACAAAAATACCCAAGTAGCGGATGCAGATGGAAGTCGGGGGGAGAGAGAGAGAGAGAGAATGAGTGTGTGTTGAAATGTGGCTGTGTAATTGAGAAGCATGTGGGGATAAAATTGTAATTTCATTTTCAAACATCGGGGATGTTGAATCTTACACTATTCATCACTCTCTTCCCAATTTTCATATACATGCTAGTTTTGGCTGCACGTGCTTAAATTTACATTTGTTTTGCTTGTCAAATAAGTTTTAAGGTTAACAAATACTATAATTAGAGCCAATGTTTGCAACGGTGCCGCTGAAAAATATCTACGTCTTGTCAGAACAACTTAGAAGGCATAATATATAGATATATACATCCAAAATCAATCTCCGTCATATTTGATAATCTACAAGTTATCCACTTACTAATCTCATCAATCCAGATTCTGGCATCAGGGTATTCTCATAAACAAAAGTCAGCTCTTATACACTTCCAGTCCCAAAGTAGACAAACTGACACCTCCAGTATACACTGAACAGTTTTACATCATGCAATGAACCAAACAAAAAGTCAGCATAGCTCTTACTTATCACTGAAGAAATAACTTTTGCCTAGGTCTTCCAGACAGTAAGTGCTGGTGGTGATGGCAGAGGTGGAAAGATTTTGAGGCGATCATATATGCATTGACCTGCTGCATGCTGGAAGTGACAATCCAGTTACACCCCTTAAAGATCAATCTCGAGATATCCAACTGGATGTATTTATATAAGCATTCTATTATTTAATAACTCACCATCAAGGCCCCATAAACTTGCCAAGCCTCATTCATGCCTCTTCACTTCATTCTTTTGCTTCTCAAGACAATGCAAATATGACTCAAGATTTGGCAATACAAGCAGACGAACCTGCTCTAAAGTGAAGAACCATAACAAATTACTTAAAAAGAGTACCAAAACATGCTTAAAATATGACAAGCTCAAACATAGCACAAATTGACAAAAATATAAAACAACTGAAAGAAGAGTGTTGAAGTTGAATATTTATTTTTAATTTTACTATGCCTGCTGGAAGTTAACACGACAGGCAAAGCTATCCACAGCAAAAAGATAATGTTATCTCCTCTTCTTAGACATCACAATCACACTATATTTGAGAAAATTGTCATGAAGCATGATAATTTGATTCTGCATAAAGCATGAGAAAGAAATTACCACATTGGGTCCTTGTGCTGCTAACCCTTGAATGGCACCGTAATGTTGAGTCAATGCCTTTTTTGGGTCCAAAGGTGCATTGAGAAGAGTTTCGGTTAGGCGTGGCTGAAGAGTGTTGTAAACATGCCCAAACCTACAAATGTCAAAATAAAACATAAATATATGACATGAGTGAGAAATTAAAAACACGATCAGCGTTCATATATATGAAGGATGATATTTTGAAATTTTAACAGTTGAGTTAGAAGATTGGTTATGAATGCAAGATAAATTCAATAGGTGAGTGAAGCCCAGGGCTAGGTTGTCTATATGGCTCCTAATGCTATCATACACTCTCCAAATAATTTTTATAGCAGAAAATTCTTGTTAATCCACCCTTTGAAAAGTTGCATGATCATCATAAATAACACTTCTCCTTGATTTTATATAATTCATCTCAGCATGGTACTGTTCTAAAGGGTTAGGTATCTAGATTTAGCATTGCTACAAACATTGTTTAAAAACTCGGCGAATTCTTGCCAGTTTCTCGTAGATCGACACTTTGTTAATCTGAGAACCCCAAGATCGGAGGTATTGCTCGCCGGAGGTGGACACTTGGCCCAATTCAGCTCAATTCGGCCTAACTCGACCTACTCGGCGAGTCCAATCATCACAAAACCAGCCAAAAATCATCTCAAACATCACCCAACAATCATCCTCAAAACTCCCACATAAACAAACAACAAAAATCACTCAACAATATTCCCAGCAAAACAAACAAAACACAAAAGACAAATTCAAGAAACAATCACTCACTGTCACTGACGATAACTTGAAGGAAAAAAGACAACAACGACGACTTGAAGGAAGACGTCGACCACACGAAGGGAGAGAGAAGTAGACTTGAACAGTCGTAGAGGAGAAAGAAGGAGATTTGCCGACAACGATAAAGAGGGACTGGTTTCGGCTTCGACAACGACAGCTATTCTTGATCTCGAAACGGCGACAGCAACGACACATTTGAAAGGCAACGGCGACGGCACACTTGAAAGAGAGAATGAGGGCTTGAGAGATGGTTAGTGTGTAATCAGCCTTTATATAGGGTGTAGATAATTTCACCATGGTCTCTGATGTTCACAAAAATATCAATTTATGCTTTGAAACTTCAAAAATTACAATTTCCCCCTAAACAGTACTTTTTGAGTACTCGCCGAGTTACCGATTACTCACCGCTCACTAGGTCGCTGGTTGAGTCACGAGTAGTGAGTTTTGGAACAGTAGCTACAAAAAGCTCATCACCAACTTTACATACACAATATAAAACCAAGGGGAGAAGTCTCACTTTTTGCATATTGCTGCAACCAGATTTGCTGTGAAGTCTCTAAGTTCCCCATGGTTATCAGCAAGCTTATAACCTAACCTTTTCGCAACGAGGTAGGGAACCACAGATGGCATCAACTGGTGAAGCTACCAAGAAAACAATGCTCCTCAAATTCACTGATAGTGGGAAAACAAACCCAACCCCCCACCCCCACCACACACCACCCCCCCCTCCCCTCCCCTCCCCTCCCCTCCCCTCCCCTCCCCAAACTACAGATTATATCTATGTACTGAACAAAGGCCACCTAGGGTCATACAGCCACATGGAAAAAGAAAAAAAAAAAGCCAACGAATTCCTCCTAAAGAAGCAAAGTTACTCAAAAAGAATGATCAAAAGGAAAAAGAAAAGTGGAAGCAATAAAAGGGATTATTGCATGCATAAAATGGATGTTGTAAATTTTAGATGCGGTGAAATGGAAGAAAAGGCTATAAAAGAAAAGAGGATTCAGGGTTTGTTGACTGAGCTAAGTTCAATTTTAGGTTCAATTAACACCTCCATAACACAGCTTTGTCAATGTAATTGTTCAGAACTCATATACCAACATAATAAAATTAATAACATGATAAGCAAATTACTTTTCATCATCTGCCAAATTAGAAAAAGTACCAGAATGACAATACATGATTTTTTGTTTCTTAAAAAGATAATCTTCTGCAATCTGAATTTAGACACTAACATTATCTGTTAAACATTATTCTCCAGAACCTTTTAAAACTTGTGATTACTCTACAATATAGGCTCTAAATTTCTTTCACATAAATTGCATGTCTCCAATCTATCAGCATCAAACACTAAGTCACTAACTAATCAAAATATATCAGAATAATCAGAACCATATGTCTTTTCAGCTGATACCGTGTGCTGGAAAGCCTGGAATGGTGAGGACAGGCCATTTCCTTAGAAGAGGCTACAAAAATGCAGATTAACAACGCTTCATCCACAGTGACAGATGTCACAAGGTTGCAGCTGTTAAACTCTCCTAATGGTCAACTCAGCGAATCTAAATTTTGTTAAGATGTATCCAAACAATCATATAAATAAAAAGTTAAAACTTAGATAGGGTTCTATATGTATGTGTGGATTTTGTAGAAGGCTCCAAACAACACACATCAAAGCAAACAGAAGGGAATAATCGTTCAAACCATGAGAAACCTGGTGTCATTGGAGAAAGAGCATTTAGACTGAGAATTATGTACACCCATTTCAAATAACTGTTCATATTCATATACTATAATTTTAATATATTCACCTCATCAGCTACAACATATGTGAAATAAGGAACTAACAGATTAAGTCTTGTATCTGTGGCCAAACTCACTAATGCTTCTTTGAAAAGGACCGAATCGGACCTGCTCATGGTAAGCTCAGTGATTTTATCAAAGTACAACTGCAAAGGTGACGGTGAAGGACATGTAAACAAACTGCAGGCAAAACCAGTACATAACTTGAGTACAGACACAATTCCATGTACCTGAAGACTGAAGTTCCCTAGACAATATATGTTTGACTGGTAATTTAATGTCAACAGGAAGCCCATCTTTCTGTTCATTGCTTTTACCTTAAGGAGGAGGAGCAATTACTAAAGACAAGCAAAACCAACAGAGAGATTAGCTTCCAAACTTAAACTTACAAATGATAATGGTAGCATAAATGAATATAGCCATCCAGCAGCCCCTTTCATTTAGATCCCGATATTATTATCAGCATGGAAAATTCAAAGAAATTATTTCCAACAAAGAACTGTCTAAAATCTAATTATATGCATATCATCAATTCAACCTCTAGACAAATTACACTTAAACCAATTATTGTGTCTGATTTGCCATGAAGGAATGACAAAGTGAAGATATCCTCAATTGTAAGTTTCAGACAAACTAGCAAAACAGGTCTCAGTCTCACTTAATACAATTTCCTCTGCCATGGAGCTTAAACACTGATTTACATCCTAGCTGACTAAATGCAAGACACATTTTAAATCCAGATATTTCAGAATTTTTATTAAAATTTCAAAATTTTAAATCTAATATAACTCAACACTGACAAAACAAAACAACACCACCGCCACCAGACCACACACTTCTCCAGAAAATCACCAAATCCAGTTTGGTACAGCCAAAAGCAGTCAGTCAGTAGTGTTGTTCTTCAACTCCCATCACCAAAATGAATCCGACAACAACAATGCCAGACACCCTTTATTGTGGTACTACAAAACAATCAAAAGCGAACGAAAAAAAAACGAACGTGAAAAACAATCAAGGAGCTAAAAACAACCAAAACTCGAACAAAAACCACAAAAAAAAAAAAAAGAAAAAGAAAAAGAAAAACCCAGAAGCTGAAGTTGAAAGCTACAGCTTTTACGAAGCAAAAAGCAAAACTAAGCGAAACCCAGATGACAGAAACTGCAAAAAAGCGGATTTGCAATGCAAAAAGAAGCTGACAATTACAGAGTTTGAACAGAGAAAATTAAGAGCGGATTACCGTGAATCGAAAAATTAAGAGAAAGGGAAGGAAAAAACGATTGAACCTTTGAAGGAATAGGTAGACCTGATGATGATGATGATGATGGAGTGGATCAAAAATCTCCTCTGTCAATCTCTCTCTCGCTCGCTCGGTCTCTGACTCTTCGTGGAGTTGCAGATGATAAATTTCTTATCACTCATGTAGACACATTTCAATAGCTCGCTAAAAAATCTGATTATTTTTCCTATTTTTCAAGGTAAAAACAGGGGAAAAAAAAAAAAACTCAAATGGAGATGCAAAGGTCGAATTACTTACCAGACAAGGAGATGCAAAGATAAAGATTTTTTCCTGTGCAATAATGGAGTTTTTTTTTTTTTTTTGAAAATCTGGAAATTTCATTAAGCAAATGTGGGAACAAAGATACAAACACTAAGGAACCCAAACAAATTTGGGACAACATCAGAACTGACCACACACAACCAGATTAATCCTCAAATAAGAGGAATCACGGATGGCCAGATCTGGAATATAAAGCGATTCTCAGAACAAGGAGAATGGCCTGATAACGCGGAATCCAGCCCATGCACAGAAAAACTAAACCACATGGTACAAAAAGCAACACAAAAGCATAGGGAACACCAGCAACATCACAAAAGCAAATTACATCACCAGCCACCTTCCACCATAGCCAAAACTTCATAAGAACTGCACCTGGAAACCTTCACAGGAATGGAGATAGCCACCCTCTGCCATAACCCACAAAAGAAACCAGGTAACGCCAGAAGCCATTGACATCAAGGAGGCTTGAGATCTGCTGATTTCTCCCATACTCGAAGGACCGGTCTTCAAACCAACAAAACCGATAAGCTCTTAGAGGATGAATCCAGAAGTCATCTAAATCCACCGCATAAAAACCCAGAAACTCCTCAAAATCTCAGAGGAGGTGAGAAAGAAAAGGACAGGCCAACAGCACTCCAAGAAAGACCCTAATCTGGTGTGAAGATGAACGGGAACGAGAGAGTACTGGGTAAGGGTATCACTAAAATGTTTTTTAATTTTTTTGGGCAGTGCGATGGGAGACTGGTCTTTTCATTGTCCCCCCCACTTTTTTTTTTTTTTTAACTTACTTTTAAACAGTCGCAGAGCGCGGTGCCGACGGATAAAAGTATAACTTTGCTTTCCAACACAAGGGGATGGGGATGTTTGGTTCCATTTTTAAAATTGAATTTTTATTTTTTTTAAAAAAATATATTCGATAATCTGTTTTTGAAAATTACAATTATATTTTGGGAAAATAGCAAAAATGCCCTAACATGTATTCAGAATTACATAAATGTCATTGACAGAAATAATATAATATATTTGATAAAATTTTTTAATAGTTATTTTTAAAATAAAAAATGATGTAAATATATTTAATATGGTTTTTAAAAATGAGTAAAATGATTATTTAAAGAGAAAATTAATTAATTATTTTGAAAATGAAGAAAAATATAAAATGTTGTTCACTAATCTTTAATTATTATTTTAGAAAAAAATGTTTTTCATTTTTTAAAAAATAACTTATCAAACAATTTTTTTTATTTTTTATTTTTAAAATTAAAAAATTATTTTAAACATTAGCAGAAGACTTCCATGATACAAAGATATCACTACATCGTATTCACAGTGACATCAGTGGTTAAAGAACTGGTTGTAACAATCCATTCTAATCTTGTTAACGTAACATATAAACAAAACAAGATGATAGGCGTGGAAACGTGGCACTTTCAAGCTGCCTTGGCATGATTTTTGCAGAAATTATCTTTAAGAGCTACCTGTATCGCCCATTTCTTGTCTATTGCCTGTATCACTTTCCACTAACATGCTTTACAGTCACAGTTTTCACATAGATTATATTCCATGGTATTTTGTAAATCACAAGGAACCTCTGTAGTTTATATTAATTCTACATAATTTAATCCAACAACCTAGTAGTATTTTTCTAGAATGTTTGCTTCTAGTGATAAAAAATATGTGAGGCAGAGAATTTATTGGATTCTGATGTTTATGAAGTGATTGATTATAAACTAAAGAGGAAAAAAGGGAGTTCAGTGTTACTGGCGGTGCAAGAATTCCATATGTAAGATTTCACTGTGAATAATAACTTACACAAATTTATTAGACTGACTTTATTCTAAAAATCAGTTGCATGAGTTACATTACAACATTGGAAATTACAAATTACATTACAAATTTAATATCGCCTCATTATTAATAGAATGAGGTGATATTAAATTGCAAGCAAGAAATTTAGTTGTTAATTCAAGCTATAATACTCACTGTTGTAGAACTTTGTCTCTAGAGTTGATTACTCATGGGCTAGCCACTTGACGGCAGTCCGGCAAGCTGAGAACCCCCAAATCGGGGGTTTTGGACGGTTGGGCCTTCCAACTCGGGCCTCTGCACAACGTGCATGGAGCCAGTTTATTATTATTTTTTTTATCGGTCGACGTCAAAATATCCCCAAAACGATGTCATTTTGGTGTCTAGAAATTTATTTAAAAAAAAAAAAAAACCTTGCAATAGCAACCTTATTTTCAAACCAAATGACAGACCTTTGTCAACTTCCACCTCTCTTTTGCAACCGTACGCTGCCACCTTTGCCGGTCTATCGATGTCGTCACCATTCGGCCATCTCGAGCACACCTTCACCGTCTCTATCTGTAATGGAGTCAATTTGGTTGGTTTTAGGGGTTTGCAAGTGGTTATTGTGGGTGGTGTGGATGGATTGTGGTAGATAGAGCAGACGGTGATGGCTTCATCACCATATAATGAAGCAACGTGAACAGATTTCTAAAATCTAATCCATGGCTTTTTCCTTTTTTTTTTTTTAAAAAAAAAAATTATTCATTTTCTATTGAAGTTTAAATTTGTGGGTATATTTTAATAGAAGAAGTGTTGTAAGTCTAGGAGACTAGAAGAAGAATAAGAGATTCAATTTCCTTTTATAAGTTTAACTACATTTGACTATCGATCAACGAGTTAACCGTTAACCAATAGTCAACTAATTAGTTGACGAGTACTCGCCAATTAGTTGACTAGTCACTAGCACCTAACAATTTCCAAAACATTGATAATACTTCAATAAGTTGCAAGTATTTTAAATAGTCAATAGATTACAGTACTGAATTTAGATGTTTTCTATTGGTACAAATATGAAATAAAGCACACTTACAGTACATTATTAACCAGCAATTTGGTACCCATAATTCATTAAACTTAACTTAATTGGTACATTCATATGGTTTGGCCTTTAATTTCTAGTTCAATTCTCAAAACTGGAGTTTGACCTCACAGTGTATTCGGCTACAAGTTGTGCAAAAGATGATGACTGGTTTTCCAGCAACTTCGTGGGAGAGTCACATTCCTCAATGAGCCCTACACCAAGATAAGGAAAAGATCAAGATTATTTCAAAATAAATGGAATGTATAATGATAAGCTATTAATTTGTACAATCACACTAACCATGACTCAGAAGGAGCACCATATCACTATCAAGAACGGAAGTGATCCGATGTGCGATGGTTATGACCGTGCAATGAGAAAAGTGTTGTCTAAGAGTTTGCTGAATTAGATTATCAGTAGCAGTGTCGACCGATGCAGTAGCTTCATCAAGCACCAAGACCTTACTTTTCTTAAGTAGCACACGCCCAAGACAAACAAGTTGCCTTTGACCCATGCTCCAGTTCTCTCCATTCTCATCAACTGCCAAACACATGATCGTACGCAATGAAAAATAATGATGTCACACAAGAAAATTTGATTTTATCTCACATGATAGAATAGAAGAAGAGACAAACCCTTGGAGTCTAGCTTTCCTTCCTTCTTCCTAACTTCATCTCCAAGTTGGCACTTATCCAAGGCCTAGAACCATTTAAACAAATGTCAATAAATTGATTCTGCATTACCAAGCACATGAATGATGCATGCTTGATTTTAGAAGAATTTAAGCAAATAAAACTACCCACCTCCCAAATCTGCTCGTCCTCGTACTCCTCAAGAGGGTCGAGATTGCTTCGTACAGTCCCTTCAAACATGGTTGGATCCTGAGGTATAATGCTTAGTCTAGACCGCAAATCATGCAGTCCAATTGATGAGATATTGACGCCATCTATTATAATCTGACCAACTGTAGGTTCAACAATCCGAAAAAGTGCTTGAACGAGAGTTGATTTACCACTGCCAGTTCTCCCTACAATGCCAGTTTTCATCCCTCCTGGAATAATGCATGTGAGGCCTCTCAACACAAGGGGCAAGTGTGAAGCATAGCGGACCTACACCATGACCATAATCATTGATGGTTTGAACATGAGAACTCATTAAAGAGGTGTAAAACAAGAAAAATTACCTGGAGATCATGAATGCCAACTTCTCCATGTGATGGCCAGGAGCAATGTTGGCGGTTTTCTTCTATCAAAAGAGGAGGTTCACTAGGAATACAAGTGTATTGAAGTAACCTCTCAACCGAGATAATTTTGTTCTCCACATTGCACATTATCCATATTAACTTAGCTTGTAATGTATTTAGATTGAGTCCATATGTCACCGCCAAGCCCGCAATTGCTTTAGGAAAAAAGCAAAATCCGGTTCACGTTTAGTACTATTCATTTCTATAATAAACAGGATAGTAAATAGTAAGGATACAATAGTAGAACCACTTACCTGGACTGATAACTCCCTCGGGTATAGAGACTAAGAAAATCAAAGCAACAACAAATGTAATAGAAGATAACATATCTATACGAAAGCACAACCATTCCAGTCCACCAATAATATGGAATGCAGGCCGAGAATATCCATCCATTAATTTCATATTTGTGTCTCGAAACCTTGATTCTTGATCAAAGCTCCTAATAGTTGTTGACCCTGAAATTGTTTCTGTAAAATGTTGTATCACTGGAGCTTTGCATACTCCAACCAACCTCGAAAGTTCTCGTGCAGAAGGTACGTAATATTGCTGCATGAATGTAAAATTGTGAGAAATCTTCTGTCCACAAGCAATAAACTGTAAAACCATATATTGAAGGTCAAAATGAATGTGTGATTGAACACTATCACATTCTGTTAACACTCCTATCTAATTACTTTTAAACTTTTGCATCATTGATGATATAAAAAATTAAAAATGATGAAACACATTATAGATTACTAAAAGCTCAATTTTACAGCCATTATAACAAACATATACATCAGGATAGACAATTTATCAATACAGTTACAAAGTTTACATCTCCTTAACATATATATTGTGTAAGATAATATATTGCTTAGGGCCTACGACCTGCATAAGCTACCAATTGTATGATCTGTGCAAGGATGAAGATATCTAAGCAAATTGAAAGAACTCTGAGTAATAATTGCTAACGGTATGCTCCGCGTCAAGCTACACACAACGGATTGTACTGCAACCTTAGTATAGGATAAATAAAATCAATTCTAAATTAAGATTCAACTTCATTTTCTGCATTTATATACATCATATATATCACCTGTGTATGATCTAGAACATTTCTTATTTAATATTCATATTGCATACATAAATAAATACAAAGTACAAAAAACGATTTTTTTGAAAATAAACACCCTTGTAAGATTCCATGTGGCAGAGCCATTATGTAAAATAATTACAAGAGTTGCTGAGAACACAAGGATCACCTGATACCAAATGCAGATTGCAAGCACAGGAATGAAAACAATAAACACTTGCCACTGAGCCAGAGACATCACTAACACAACTCCTAGAAGCTGGATCATTAAGAAGGCATAGGCCTCCAATTGATTTGCAATGTTCATATCCACAGCACTTTGGTCAGTAGAAGCCTATAACAATGGAAGTGATAAAAGTAAGCAACTCTGCGTTATTTGCTTGGTTGGTATAATTTACATTTCAAAAAAATAGATATAACAATGGAACAAATCTATTACAATGCATTCGATTGGAACTAATATTCACTTACTCTGCTTAGAATCCGTCCACTTGGGGTAGCATCAAAGAAGGACATGGGGGCACGGAAAATGCACAAATGCATCTTATTGAAGAGTAGTGTGGCCGTTTTGTACGCAGCAGTTACAAGGAGAGTTGTTCTCGCAAGGATGCAAATAGAGCTTCCAACAGCCAACATAACATAGACGAATATAAGTGTGGAAACCCCAACTGCAGGCTTTACATCCTTTGAAACCGGGGTTGCCCAAGCCATCCAATAACTGCTGCCAATTTGAAGGATCTGAAATAGAATCTGAGCCAGCAATATAAAGGGCACAAGAGCTCCTCCATAAGCTATCGTAATATATTTCAAGTACACTGAAAACCCAACTTTGCCTTTCTCTCTCTCTTCTTCTTGAACAAGCTGACCTTTCGATCCTGCTGCCTCATTTGATTTCCCCTTCTGAGAAGCCATATTTTCTTCTTTCTTTAAATCCCTAGTAGTGCTACTCTCACCATTTTCTTCAGCAATACTTGTTTTTTGAGAAACTGTCCCACCCTCCATTGAGTCAAGCGCTGATAAAGCTTGCTTATGAGCTCCCACAAGTTCCATAAAGTCAGTTCCAGAATTTAGAATGTCACTGTACTTTCCAGCTTGTGTAATCATTCCATCTTTCATGACCTAATAACAAGGTACACGTTGAGTTTCGTGGGATATGGAAGCAGGTATGCATTACAAGATAGAGACAAATTAATGTAACTTAAAGAGCTCACCAGAATAAGATCAGCAGCAGTTAAAAACTCAACTTGGTGAGTAACATATATTACTGTCTTTGAGTTGAGAAGGCCTAGCAACACGTCCTGTAACACAAATTGTTCAAAATTGAGTACTGATTCCTTTAAATAACCACTAGAAGATGAAAGACAACAGTAAACGATTGCAAAGTTCAAGGTAACTGTTAGAAAGTTCAATCAGCAAAATCTGCACGCTAAATTAAAGTTAGTAACCAAGCTGCAACTTCTACCAACATGTAATGGCATAATGAAAGAAACAGAATTTACCTTAAAGAGGTGAGATCCAGTATGGGCATCCACAGCACTAAACGGATCATCTAACAGATAGATATCGGCATCTTGGTAGAGAGCACGTGCAATCTGTATTCTTTGCTTTTGTCCTCCACTTAAATTGATTCCTCTCTCACCTATTATAGTCTGATCACCAAATGATAAGATTTGTAAGTCCTTTTTCAGGGAACATGCCTCAAGAATTCTGTCATACCTTTCTCTCACCATCTCCTTACCAAACAAAATATTCTCTTCAATCTTGCAACTCTGAATCCATGGCGACTGAGCAACATAGGCCTTTGTACCACACAACTTAAGAGTACCAGATATTTTAGGTACTTCTCCCAAAATGCAGGACAGTAAGCTTGATTTTCCAGAGCCGACAGTACCACAAACGGCAACTCTCATTCCATTTGACACTTTCAAATTTATATCTTTCAGAGTTAGATTGGGGGAATCGATATCCCATGAAAAGTTCCCATTAACTATGTTAATTGCTGTATCAGAACTACCTCTTGGCTGTTTCTCTACAACATCAGACTGCAAGTCATCAAGCTGTAGGAAAGATGCAATTCTTTCAAGGGAGATCGACCTTAGTCTGAATTATCATTGAAACTGTGTCAGGAAGATTATAGATTGGCATTTGAAGAATCCTGAATGTTGCTAGTGCAGATAAGATCTTTCCTGATTCAAGCGGGATTCCCAAAACCATACAGGCACCAAAGGTGGTCACGGACACAAATGTTGGGGCAACCCGGAAGATAAAACCTGTAATGGATGAAGTGTAAACATATTTCTTCAACCATCCAGTCTCAATCTTTCTGAGCTCAATTATCTTTGATAAAAACTGCATTTCCCATCCCTGAAACTTGAGAATTCTCATGTTCCTTAATACCTCAGAAGTTCCTTTCATTCGTTTATCTTTAGATTCCATCAATTTGTCTTGAAACTTCTCTTGCAATCTCCCCAAAGGAACATTCGTCAACATAACAATTATCGTCACAAAAAGGGCTGCAATAGATGCTACCCCAAGATTTTTATACAATATCAACAAGGCCAAAATAACTTGCAAAAGGATTTGCCATGGCTCATGTATATACCAGCTGAAGTCACCGATCCTCTCAGCATCAACAGTCATGATATTGATCATCTCCCCACTAGCGAGGCCCTGCTTTGCCTGGCTTGAAAGAGTCAAAGCCTTGTTGTAGATCAACACTGTAAGTACTGCTCTTATTCTCATACCTACCTGCTGCAACCTAAAGAACCAGTGCCTCATGGCGAGGCACTCCACAAGCTTTGCAACAAAAAAGGCGGAGACTAAAAGATACCCCTCGGTTTTGAACTCCCGTCTTCCGTTGAGGTATTGAACAAAAGTGTCAATCAGATATGGTCCAACATAAGAAGCCAATGTGTATGCAAGGGCGAGTAAAGCAGTCAAAAGAATTTCCTTCCAACCAAACAAGATTAATGCCTTTGCCAGGTTAAAAGTAGTCAGTCCACTCCCAACTCCACTATATTTGTCAAGCTTGTTTCTTAAAATTGGAAACATCCCAACGACACTGTCACCACTATCCAATCGAGGGACATCTTCAAGGTCTAACGTTTTCTTATTGCCAACAGCAATCACAGACCCCATCCAAGAGAAAGTAAATATACTAAATAGACCAGCATTTGAATAAGGGGTCACACTATCAGACCTTTTCGACACTATTAGAGACTCTACGCCATTACGCACACTAGAATCACCATCCAAAAGGGGTTCTACAAGGGTATCTTCAGTCTCATTTTTCACCACAAACCCCACGAAACAGCAAAACAAACCCAAGATAACAGAGACAACATCTGATACTAAATACTGGACTGGTACATACACATGTCTTTTATAAAGAACAATGTCAATGACAAGACAATAACAAGAAATACACAGATAAAAACCCCACCAAACTCTCAATAAAAATGGCAATTTTTGTTCACCTGAATTGAACAACTTAGTATACAATAAAACACAAATTGCTCCCCATCCAAGTGTTCTAAGCATTAAATCCAAAAGGGTAACAAGTTTATCAGTAGACCAACCATTGCTATGCCAGTAGAAGTAACTCAACAAACACAATACAAGATTAAACACTGAAACACCTAGACAACAAAACAGAGTCAGCTTATACCACAAAACCCTCTTGTTCTTGAACCTCTGCTTTGACCCTTGACTATGATCAGTTTCTTGCAAAGCCATGACACAACACAAGCAACAAAACGACGTGCAGGGAAGAAGAAAGCCCACTAAAGAAAACGGGTTTGAGAAGAAAATCAGTACCTGAATACATTGGTGATGATGAGTCTGTGAAGAAGATAGTTACTATATATTCACATGTAGCTTTGTTAACAAGACTCAATCTCAGGAGAGTGAGAGTAGAAAGTTGTAGGCTTTTCAGCTCAATCATCAAACTTACCAGTCTGTTTTTATCATTATAAGACTCTGATTCCTCCGTTGCCGTGTTACAAAATTTTCCACCCACGTTAATAACTTTTTGACTTTGGATTATGTTTCTTCGAATAAATCTTGTGGGCTGTAATCATTTGCAAATGACTAATCCATCACTAATGTAGCTCAAAGTCTTGTTCTTTTAAAAATTGGTCACTTCTAAATGCAATGGAAATGTAGAAAATACGCACTCAAATATATATATATATATATATAGATGAGACTAATTGATGGATCAGAGGGGACAGGCCGATGGAATTGACTAGAGTCATTAGACAAATTGTCCTTGACGGAGATGTTAGATTCAAGGAAAGGCTGTTCCAATTTCCATTTTTTTTAAGCAAAATAAGAGTCTTTTGGTCTTCCGTTATCTATCATTTCCAGATTTGCTTCAGTGTTGAATAGGAAAGACAGTGTATATGGACAGAATTGAGTTTAACATGAATATGCATAAGTTTTTGACACGACAGAAATTAATGTGACCAAAAAAGTACTACTTAAATAGTATATTCATTAATTTCTTAAAAAGGTTTGCAGAGAACTGATATCTAATTAAAACAAGTCATAGAATTAATGTTACAAAATAATATGTACCTAAGTAGTTTCTGCCATGAAATTCACTAGTAGAAAAGTATGTAGGAGAATGATTTGAAGTTGATATAAGGTATTCAATCAACGGTTGGAAACTTTAACATTATGTTTGTATTTTATTTATTTTTTTAAGAAAAACACTTTAACGTTATGTTATTGGCTCAATACACTATCCTTAATTTTGTCCACACATTAGTTTTCGGTCTCAATACATGAATACTTAACTAAAAGAGTTCTATGAATTATAATATGAGGAGACTATATATATTTATATAGATTCAGAAAGTAGATGATCATATCATATAGAATAAACTTTTAAAATTTTAATGAATTATTATTAACTTTATTTTGAATATGATAGGGAAAAAATATAGAAAATTTGATGTCATTCAAATAATAAAAAGGCATCAAATGTTCCACAGATTAATAATTTACTTTGATTGGAATTAGGACAAAAAAAAAATTAAACACATGAATTTAAAACATAAAGAAATTTATTGAAACACTAAAAAATAGCACAAAATCAATAGTGGAAATTTAAAACAATGAGACCAAAGAAGTGGGTCAACGGAAATTGAACAAATAATAAAAATGATTTAAAAAAAAAAAAACAGTCACTAAAGTGTATATGTTTTCCTGCAGCACTTCTAATATTTATTTCTTTTTTTTTTTTTTGTAAAAAATAAATAAAACCAACTTTATAATACACAAAATGATAAATATATATATATATATATATATAATGGGCATTAAAAAACTTACTCAAAAATATCAATTACATCACTTAAAAAACCATAAACACTTGAGAGATTTGAGTGATCATTGAGATGGCTACAAGCAGCAATATTTCTACTCCTTCTCCTCCAATCTTCACTGGAGAAAATTATCATGTGTGGTCTGTGAAGATGGAAGCATATCTCAGGGGTCTGCTACTGTAGGAACCTATTGAATCAGACTTCGAAGTTGAATTGCCAGAGAATCCAACACTGAATCAGCTCCATACGTATGAAGAAAGGGTCTCTAGAAAGTTTAGAGCCTTGAGTAGTCTTCTTTCAGCAGTAAATGAGACTATTTTTACAAGGATCATGGCATACAAAACAGCAAAAGAAGTCTGGGACAAGCTGAAGTCAAAATTTCAAGGAAATGAAAAGACCAAACCGATGCAGATCTTCAATTTAAGGAAGGAGTTTGAATTTCTCAGGATGAAAGAGATTGAGAATGTGAAGGAGTATATTGATAAAGTCATGAAAGTTGTTAATCAAGTAAGGTTGTTGGGTGAGGACTTACCAGAAAGAAGAGTTGTGGAGAAGGTAATGGTAACTCTTCCAGAAAGATTTGAGGCAAAGATCTCTTCACTTGAAGATGCTTGGGATTTGTCTCAGCTCTCTCTCACAGAGCTTGTAAGTGCTTTTCAAGCTGTTGAGCAAAGAAAAGCATTTAGAGAAGAAGAAGGCTCAACTGAAAAGGCACTTACTGCATCCCAAAAAGCAAAAGTGCAAGCTGATGATGCAAAGAAAGGCTCTCATTCAAAGAGAGGTAAAGACAAAAAATTTAATCAGAACAATAAAGGAAGAAATAGAAGAGGCAAGTATCCACCTTGTCCTTATTGTAAGAAAACAAATCACATTAAAAACTACTGCTGGTTCAGGCCTGGAGTTTAGTGCAAATCATGCAAGTAGTTTGGACACATGGAAAAGGTTTGTCCAAGTAATGCTAATCATCAAAATTAGCCTCAGCCTGCTCAAGCTAATGAAGCACCTGAAGTTTAATGGGAGAAGCTCTTTGTTGCTGTTGCTGCAGAAAAATGCTCAGTTGCAGCTCAAAATATTAATGCTTGGATGATTGACAGTGGTTACACACACTACATGTCAGGAAATTTGAAAAATTTCAAGACTTTGGAGAGAGAGTACTCCTCAAAAGTGAGACTTGGTGATGGCAGACTTGTAGATGTCAAAGGAAAAGGTGTCGTAACAATGCAAACCTTATCAGGTACTAAACTTATTTATGATGTTTTGTTTATACCTGATATCAAAAACAATCTATTGAGTGTTGACCAGTTATTAGACAAGAATTATGTTGTTAAGTTCAAAAATAGAACTTGTGAAATTTATGATCCTGATGGCATGAAGCTTTTGTCAACTAGAATGCATAACATGAGCTTTAATCTTGATCTGAAAAATTATAAAATTGAAGCTTTTGTTGGTGTTGAATCTGATTCTTGTCTGTGGCATAAAGGTTGGGCCATATAAATTTTAATGCTTTAAACTTGCTTGAAAATGACAAAATGGTGAGTGATTTGCCTGCTGTAATTGTAATTTCTAATGTTTGTGGTACCTGTCAACTTGGTAAGTTGAGCAAAGCTCCATTTCTTGTCAACAGAGAAGCTCCAACTGGTTCATACAGATGTACGTGGACCAATGAGTTTACCTTCTTATAATGGTAGCAAATACTTTCTTTTATTCGTTGATGATTTTTCAAGGTATTGCTGGGTCTATTTTCTAAAAAAAAAAAAAAATCTGAAGTATTTTCTATGTTTCAAAAGTTTAAGGTTGCTGCAGAAAATGAAAGTGCACATAAGATCAAAACATTAAGATCTGACAATGGCATTGAATATATTTCTTCTCAATTCCAATCATTTCTTCAAAAGGCAAGCATTCATCATCAACTCACTATCATTTATACACCTCAGCAAAATGGTGTAAGTGAAAGGAAGAATAGATCAGTCATGAACATGGCAAGGTGCTTGTTGTTTGAAAAAGGATTGCCAAAGAAGTTATGGGCTGAAGCAGTTAATACTGCTGTGTATTTGTAGAATAGACTTCCAACTAAAGCTGTTAATGGTAAAACACCTTATGATGCTTGGACAGGTGTTAAACCATCAATGACACACTAGTCTTTGGTAGCATTTGTTATACCTATGTACCAGAGGTAAAAAGAGACAAATTGGATCAAAGAGCTGATGTTGGTGTGTTTGTTGGATATAGTATTGTCTTAAAGGGATACAGAATTTTAAATCCCATAACTTAGAAGGTTTATGTGAGCAGGAGTGTAAAGTTTGATGAAAATGGTGCCTGGAATTGGAAGAAAATGATTGGAGAGTCCTCAAATCAAAATACTAATGCTGAAAGTCCATTTTAGCTTCATGGAGAAACTTCTGAAGAGGAGGATTCTGATGATGAGCATTATGCTGTGAGAGGCACCAGAGCTTTACAAGATGTCTACAGCAGATGCAATGTTGTTATATTTGAACCTGGCACAGTTGATCAAGCTTTACAGTCTCCAAAATGGAAAGAAGCCAAGGAGGATGAATTTAATACGATAGTCAAAAATGACACCTGGTTACTTGTTGATAGACCAAAAGATAAACAAGTAATTGATACAAAATGGGTATTCCGAATGAAGATGAATGCTGATGGCTCAATTAACAAATATAAGGCCAGATTAGTAGTGAAAGGCCACTCTTAGCAGCAAGGTATTGACTTCACTAAAACTTTTGCTCCTATAGCTAGATTTGATACAATTAGATTGTTGCTTGCTCTTGCTGCTCACCAAGGTTGGAGAGTCTATCAACTTGATGTTAAATCAGCATTCCTCAATGGTGTTCTTGAGGAGAAAATTTACATTGAGCAACCTGAGGGTTTTGCTGTCAAAAGTGCTGTTAATAAAATTTATTTGCTAAAAAAGGCACTATATGGTTTAAAACAGGCCCCTAGAACCTGGTACATAAAGATTGATGGCTACTTGCTTGGCTTGGGATTTGAAATGAGTATCAATGAAGCAACACTGTATGTGAAGCAAGTGTGTGCTGAAATTCTAATTGTTTCACTCTATGTTGATGATATTCTTGTCATTGGAAGCAATCCAAGTTCTGTGAAAGAGTTTAGAAAGCAAATGAAGAACATGTTTGAGATGAATGATTTGGGACAGATGTCTTATTTTTTGGGAATGGAAGTGTCTCAAGTTTCAATAGACATTTTCATTTCTCAAAAGAAATATGCAACAGAATTGTTGAAGAAGTTTTCTCTAACTGGTTGCAAAGCTGTCAGTACTCTAGCAGTTCAAGGATTGAAGTTACAAGCGAATGATGGCTCAGCATCTGTTGATCCTTCAATTTTTAGGAGTCTGGTTGGTTCATTGCTGTATTTATCAATCACAAGGCCAGACATAATGTATGCAACCAGCATTCTATCAAGATACATGCATATGCCAATTGAAAATCATCTCAAAGCAGTCAGAAGGGTCCTGAAGTATATTCAGGGTACAATTTCATATGGTGTGCTGTTTAGGAGGAGTTCAGTCTTGAAACTACTTGGATTCGCTGATAGTGATTGGGCTGGATCACTTGAAGACTCAAAAAGCACCTCAGGCTATTGTTTTACCCTTGGATCAAGTGTTATATGTTGGAGTTCAAGGAAACAAGGTTCTGTTGCTCAGTTAACTACTGAGGCAGAATATATGGATGCATCTGCAACTGTTAATCAAGCCTTATGGCTGAGAAAAATCATGAATGACCTGAAATTTAAGCAAGAAGCTGCTACAGAAATTTTATGTGATAATAAGTCTGCTATTGCAATGGTTTAAAATCCAGTTTTTCATGGAAAAACTAAACACATTAAAATCAAATATCATGCTATTAGAGAAGCAGAAAAGGAAGGTGAAGTTGTGTTGTTGTATTGTTCAGTAGAGGAACAAGTTGCTGATATTTTCACCAAAGGATTGCAGAAAAACAGATTTGAAGAACTTAGAGACAAGCTTGGTGTTGTGCACAACTCTTGCATCAAGGAGGAGTGACGAAGATTGCTGTTCATGATCAAACAGTTCTGATGCAAAAATTAAATGAATGTACCTACTTTGAATGAATTGTGGTGGAACTTATTTTTAACTTTAGACAAGGAAACTGATTTCCTTAGATTATGGAAAGTTGGTATTCACTCATACTTTTTGTATCACTATAAATATATTTTTGCTGTAACGAAAAAGTAGTTCCCTTTTACAATTTCTATCTTCTTATTCTTTCTGAATACGTACATATCAGAAACTTCCTACACGTATCAAAGATGATAACTATGAAAACATGAGACTTTCTGGGTGCCTTGAGATGATTTCTGCAGAAAATATCTTTGAGAGCTTCTTACATCCCCCTTTCTAGTCTAGTGTCTATAGCAATTTCCACTAACATTTAGAGCATTTTACATAGATGTTATTGCTCAGTTTCGCTAAATTTTGTAACCACTTTCTTAGAACCTCTCCAATTTATATTAATTTATATTAAAATTCTAAAATAAAGTATTTTTCAAGAATTATGTCTTCTTGTAAATTCAAAGTTTGCTGAGGTGGAGAACTTACCTTATTCTCATGCTTATTAACCACCAAAACTAGCATATTTTGACCATCAAATTCTAGGCCACCTTTTTAATAATTTTAGGGGAAAATCAGAGATACCACTATGACTGGTAAGACTTTAGTATGAATATCATATCAACATATAAAAATTTATTAGACAAAATTTGTTTTGAAAATGAAATACATAAGTTACATTGTAGTAATGCCAACATGAAATATATATACTAGAAAATGATAGACATCTTGCTTCAACAGTATTCAAACATACATTGATAGCGTCTTCCAAGTAATTGGCTGCTATAGACAAAATGTCAGCTCTATCAAATCTGCAACATAAAAAGAAAGTGAGTATTGATTTTGTAAATAAGCATAACCTCGAAATTAGTTGAGAGAATTTTTTAGAGTATGCATCTCACATATAGAACAATTTATAGAAGATGTGTATTGGATGTTCACAAGCACTTATATTGAGTGGTCCTACATCTTATCAAACTTACACTGAATAGTGAACACACTCATCAACGTGACAAACAACACATGAACAAGAAATAAAAAAGTATAGCAGCATTTAGATTTTAAAGTTTAACTAGTTATGGACCCAACTATTGTCAGGTTTGTAGTTGAGGAAACAAAAAGAAACTAAAAAGTATGTTGTAAACTACAATTTTTGTTGCAGTTCTAAAGACAAGCTCATGATTTTGCTCCATAAAATGAAACATTATTTACTTATGTAACGAAGATTGGAGTATTTACCTTATTGAGAGGATGACTTGCATTTTGCTAATTTCTTCTCCTTCCTCTTTTGTTTCTTCCAGCAAGCTTCAACATCTTTCTTTCAACCATACTCACAAGCCACCATGGCTTTCCCGTTGAGAATGCAATATACCCCATCGACAAGCCAATCACAAGTCCGCATCCATAACCCATCATAATAATTTTCCAATCAAACCAGCTTGAAGTATCATGTTCTTCATGGAATTTGGTTGGCTCAAACTCTGGTGCTTCATCATTGCTACATTTTTTTGACAATGGTAATCCACACAACCACAAGTTTCCAATATAGCTGTTGTTTTCAAATGTATTGAACTGCTTCCCCGAAGGTATAGGCCCCTCAAGCTGGTTATATGAAAGGTTTAGAGCCGAAAGAGACGTCAAACTTGTCAACTGCATAGGAATCTCCCCATGAAGCTTGTTTGAAGACAAGTCTAATGATTCCAACTCAGTCAAATTTTCCAAGGATATTGGAATTTGACCTGTTAGATTATTGTGAGAAAAGTTGAGAACTTTGAGAGAGTTCAATTTTCTAATTACATTTGGAATTTGTCCTTGAAACTTGTTACTTGATAAATCCATAGTTGCGAAAATGGTGAGAATTCTCTCCAATGTAGTTTCAACTCCTTTCATTGTCACCATAACTGAATCTTGGTAATAATTGTCTCCCATATATCTCAGTTCAACACTATGATTTTTTCCATTCATCATAGCTTGAAAACTTTCAAAAAATTTCATTCGTAAATGACCGATGAAACCATTGTGAGAGAGATCAAGAATTCGTAGCTTAGGGAAAGGAAGTATTGTTTTGGGGTTCCCAAGAGAACCATGAAATCTATTGGATCGCAATATAAGAACTTGCAGTTCCGGAAGAATTGCCAACCAATTGGGAAAGATATCATTAATCATGTTATTCCCAAAATCTATTACTTCCAACTTACTACAGTTGACCAAAGAAGGTGGCAATAGTCCATCCAAGTGATTGCCATTAAGATTCAACGTCGTCAACCGACTGCCATATGCAAACATTTGAGGGATGCTACCATGAAAATCATTCAACTTTAGATCTAAAACCAAGACAGTCGTAGAGTTCCCTAGACATTGTGGAATAACTCCATTGAAGCTATTATTAGACAATTCTATATATTGAATTTCGCTCAAATTGCAAAATGATGAAGGTATGGCTCCTGTCATGTTGTTGTGTGAAATTGAAAAGAACACCAAGTAAGGTGGTGGAGCTGGAAGCTGTCCTTGAAGCAAGTTAGAATGAAGGTCAAGTGTCCAAACAAGTGGAAGTCGATCTATGTGAGACAGGAAGTTATTGGAAAGATTTAGGTCATAGAGGTTGCTGATGTTGCATAGCCAATTTGGAATGTGGCCATGAATTTTGTTGTTAGAAAGGTCTAATGACTCTAGGCTATCTGATAAGATCTCTGGGAACTCATTTATATTGCAAGAAGATAAACCCACCGTTTGAAGAAAGGAAAAGTTGACTTTGATTTTTGTACTCACCGATATATTGTTATGTGAAAGTTCAAGAACTTTAAGTCTTTTGAACTTGCCGAACATAGAGAGCTCCACACTGCCCCCTAAATTGTTTGAAGCAAGTGAGAGAAAAGTGAGATTCACAAGTTCAAAAATTGACTTTGGAATTTGGCCTTGGAATCTATTATTTGTCAAGTTAATAAATTGCAATGAAGTTGTTTGAAATTCGGGAACATGACCAGTTAGTTGGTTATTGCTAAGGTCTAAGCTTTCCAATGATGGCAGAGTAAAAAGCTCCAAGGGTATAGTCCCATCTAGTGAGTTGTCACTAATCCTGATCGTAGTTAACTTTTGAAGCCCACTTACAATACTAGAGGGAATTGGACCATGCAGGCCATTCCTATTCAAGATTAAAGAATCAGGTTGAGTTAAGTTGGCAAAAATATTTGAAATTTTGCCACGAAACTTATTATAAGAGAAATCTAATTGGGTGAGTTGCTCGAGATTTGAAATAGATGAAGGAATATAATCACAGAAACTATTTCCTGGTAGCAATAAACTAGAGAGTTGCATAAGATTACCAATTGACATAGGAAGCGACCCAATGAAATTGCAAGAACTCATATCCAAATAAGTTAGGGACTTGAGATTTCCAATTGACATAGGAAGCGACCCACTGAAATTGCAACATCCCATGTGCAAATAAGTTAGGGACTTGAGATTTCCAATTGTACCTGACAATTCTCCTGAGAATTGAGTTGCAGAGACATCCAAATAGCCGAGAGGACTGCTCCAGTTAACATTTGGAAAACTGCCTACCAGTTCGTCGTTACCGGATACTCGGAGTGTGTGTAGGTGTGGTAGGCGAAAAATGTTTTCCGGGAAGCTCCCTTGTAATCCACAGTTGAAGAGACTCAACGATGCCAAAGAAGAAGATATATTTGTAAAGTCACCTGGTGGTACGGTAGACATGTCTACACTATGGAGAAAAAGTTCTTCTAACTTGGTCAGATTTTGGATTATTCCTTGCATTACAAGTTTTTCAAGAGTCAAAACACCCCATGTTCTAACAGAAACAGCAAGATCAAGAGAAACTAACTCAGATAGGTGAGAGATTGCAAACGGAACTTGACCACCAAAGTTGGACAAATAAAGGTTAAGGTGCGTTAAACTTTTGAATCTGACAAAATCGGAAGGAATTTGAGAAGTACTGAAGTTATTGAAAGCAAGGTTGAGCTTTTGGAGGTGAGAAAGGAGGAAGAGGCTACTGTTAGAAGGTATGGTGCCATGAAGCCAACTACAACTAAGATCAAGGCCAATGACATAACCAGTCACCATGTCACATGTAACCCCATCCCATGAACAGCAATCACTATCCTCTTTCCAATACTCCATTTTTGGATAAGAAGAATGACAACTATATGATGATCTTTTATCAAAGGAAAAGAGTTGCTTAAAGTGGAGCAATGCAGAACTCTGGTCATGAGAACAGAGGTTTGCACAACTCACTGAGAGCAAGACAACAAGTTGGAGGCAGACAAGTTGATAAGACCATGATAAAGAAACCATTTTCTTTTCTTTTTCGGTTTTGTGTATGAGTTTACAAGAACCAATAGATGATTAAATAGAGAGATGAGGAGGAGAAATAGATGGTTGTAATTTTAAACCGTAATAAAAATGTACTAGTCCATCAACAAAATTGCCATCCAAGTCTTGGTCATCCACGAAACAGAGGCAGAGGCAGAGGCAGAGGTATTTTTTCACAGCCGTGACGGTTGGGCTAGACAACTAGTCAACTACCAGTCCATCAACGAATTGGCACCAAGTCTTGGTCATCCACTAAAGTGAAAGAAATAAAATGAAAGTATAATATATATGAAGACACAGGTTGGTGGCAATGCAAGAAATAGAGTGACCATAGAAGCATAAACATTATAAATTTGTTAATTAGTTACAGCCAGGTCAACAGTAGTCTTGTCAGCAGATGGTCAAATTTGTAACTGAATTCGGTTAGGGTGTTACAAGCCAAGCTATAAATGGCTCCTGCTAAATTCAGTTGATTATTATGGAAAATATTAAAATTATAATAATTAATAAATTATATATTAAAATTTATTTATTGAATACTAGTACATTAATAATAATAAATGGATTTAGAGTAGGGTAGATACGAGGATAACTAACCCCACACCTGCCTTGTTTTTGAAACAGGGTTTGGAAATCAACCCCAAACTCGTCCTAAATGATTGATTTAACCTCGTTCCATTTGGGGTGGGACAAGATGGGGTTCCCACAGGTTAAGGTATTTTTAACATCCCTACTAGAACCAACATATAAAATAAAATTCTTTCACATTGACTGAAACTAATATGTAAAATATTGCGCTATTAACTCAAAATTATTGAAAACATTTTTAACTAATAAATTGGATTATCAATTTGCTCCAGATCCATTGACATTAATTGAGGATTAGTTGTAGAATTATTCTTTTTCCGTTCCTACTCTATGTCTAGTACTATATACATTTGTTCTACTGGTTGGATAAAATTCAACAATTTTTTCTTCCACTCATCTCTTATTAGTTTTTATGCTGTCTGTGTATTTGATCCACAAACGTACAACTGCATCAAAATAAACATGAATGAGCCTGGAGTAAATAATTTGTAAAATGACATTACTTCAGCAACTGGTAGCCATTTCAACTTAAGCAATAACTGGAATTTTTTTATTCTTCAATGAGATCTTCTTTATTCTAACACCAAAAAAAAAAAATAAATAAAAAAAAAATAAAAAATAAAATAAAAAAAAAACAAAAAACAAAAGAAAAAAAAAATTATCGGTTTTGACATAACTCCATTATAAAAGGCCGTCTGATAAGATATCTGGGAACTCATTTATATTGCAAGAAGATAAACCCAACACTGAAGGATGAAAGGAAGAGTTGACTTTAATTTTTGTGCTCACCAATATATTATTATATGAAAGATCAAGATTAATGAAATTTTTTAACTTGCTGAACACAGAGAGCTCTATACATCAAGTCAAGGGTACTAAATTAGGCTGAATTAGAGAACATGGAACTTGGAATATGCATCCATGCATGTATGTAGAAAATCAGTAGTTGTATGTCATTTATTTTCCTCCATAGTCGCTAATGTACGGTTTTATGTATCTATTGACTTGATACTACAGCTAATAAATTCCCATGTATGTAGAATATTAGTAATCTCTACTAGCTGTATGGCATTTATGTTTTGAACAAGGATTTTTCCTCCATAATTGCTAATGTACAATTTATGTATTCATTGACATGAAATGACAACTAATAAGAGAATAATTATTGCTCTTATTTTAAAATAAAATAAAATGAGAAGGTGGTGCTCTCACTTTTTTCTTTTTTCCTCGTTTTTAAATATCATCAACTATTTAACAATTTAATTATAAAATGTCAAAAAACTGAATGAACACTTATGCTCCTCAAGCCATGTTGGATAGTGGCATCATTTCTCTTTCTTGAAATCAACAATTGATCATGTTAAGGACCAAAGTTTCGCTTTATATTCTTATTTTAATTATTTAAAAAATCATATAACTTTTTTAATTATTTAAGGCTTGGTTGATACGATTCTAAATGTCCAATTGGCCCACAAAAGTGGTCTTCAATCGTAGTAGTGGTTGACATAAAACCAAAGTATCATTAGCCATTCTGTTTTGTGATTAAAATTTGATTCTCCATGCTGTGTTTCAAATTTTTTTCACATTAATACCTTTCGATTATATTTTTTCAAAAAAAAAAAAAAATGGTTGTGATTGTTTCTTAGGCCTCATGCAGTGAGGGCAGGGGTAAGAGGACTAATCCCTCAATAATGTAGCTCAAAGTGTTGGTCTTTGAAGACTTTGTTAGTTCTAGACACCAAATTATTCCTCCGTAAGTACAAATATCTGAACCCTCAAGAAAGGAAAATATTTTCTTGAAATGAAGAAAGGCAAAACTCTATTCGTGAGTCCAAAAAAAACAGTTGGAGACAAAGAAGTTGATGAGACCTTGTCAACCAACCCATTTTTCTTCTCATCTTGTTTTGTTTTGTTATTTTATTTTATTGGGTTATATAGATGAGAAAACGGTGGCTAGGGTGTCTGTTTGGCATAGCTTTTGGAGTGCCAAAAATCTCTTCTAGAGCCCGAAAATGACTTTTAGGACCGTTTGGGTGAAGATTGAAAAAGAGCTTTTGGTGCTTGGAAGTTGCCTCTAGTAGCTTTGTGGAAAAGAGCTTCCACAAGAAACACAGGAAGCTGTTTTTCACTTAAATGAATTCTTCATGATTCCCATTTAACCTAAGTGGAATGAACAACAAATCAAAAGTGTCTTTCATATCTCATTTGAACATTTTTCCCTTCTGAAAACATTTGTAGTAAACTATTAAATATGGATATATTTGTAATTTGAAATGAATTTTGTTACTTATTTATTGAGATAGAGGTTCTTTTGTGGAAAAATATAATAGAAAAATATCACATATGAACTATGTTTAATAATAAATAATAAAAGTATTATTATTTATTTATTTTAATTAAGGTATGGGTAGTATATTATAGTTAGAAAAAAATTCTAATAAAATAAGTTCAAGAACTCTTATGGAAATGGTAGAAAGGTTTATTTAAAAAAAAATGGTAAAATGATTATGTTGTAATTTATAAAGTTTTAAAATGTTTCAACCAAACAGTCTCAAAAGCTCTTCTGGGTTTAAAAACTCCTTTGAAATATATAATCCAAACAACAACTTAAAAATTTTAACTTTTACTTCTCTTTTTCTACTGTTAAAAATAAAAAGTAAAAGCTATCCTAAATGAACTCAGAGTCTTGTAACAAATTTTATAGTACTGTTTTGTAACTGTGCATCTTTTATACCTTTCCACAATATTTTTTTTTGAAATTTTAATTAAATAGAGAAGATCATTTTTGTTTTTGTAAAAAAAAAAATCCACACAAAATGGAAACTCTAAATACACATTAACCCTTGGTACGAGTGGTTGAATACTTCCATTCATCTTAAAAGGTTAAGGTACATAGTTTCACACTTATTTTATTAAAGTATAAGATATGGGGATTGTGCGCTATAGTGGTCTTGGGTCCTTTGACTTATAAGTTGTCATAGTAAAAATTTATTATTTAACTGGAACATTTACATGATGAATAATTTTTTTTTTCTTAATTATTACATTAATTCCCAGTTTGAAGGAGGGTAACAAAACTTAAAGTCAAAACTTTAATGGTATATGTGTAAACATTTGTATGATGAAGAATTTACTTTTTTTGAATTATTACATTAATTTCGTGTTTGAAGGAGGGTAACAAAACTTAAACTCAAAACCTTAATGGTATAAGTGTAAAACGTATAGCATTGAATAATCTCATTTTATCAAAATTTCGCATTAGTACATGCAATTTGATTTTGAGCATGATTCTTCACTAAATATATATATATATATATTTATATATATGTATGCATGCATGTATGTAGATGTGGCTGCAATTGTTTGTTAGATTCATGCAGTGAGGGCAGGGGTAGAGGACTAATACATAATTAATAAAGCTCAAAATATTGGTCTGTCAGGAGTAAAGATTTCATTAGTTCAAAAGGACACAAATGGACATATGCAGAAAATACACAAATAATTATTCTGCAAGTTGTGCATCATTATATTTTCTTCTGCAATAATTTTGACTCCATAACGTATAATTTACGCACTTAAAAGAACCCATATCTAAACGTGTAAAACTTAAGTTGACCCTATAGAATCAACATCACAAAAAAATTATTTTTGCATATTATAGGAATTTATCAATAGACACAGAACTGACTGTAACCAGCCATCATAAATCAAACCAGCCATTATAAATCAAACTGACACCAGCATACATAGGTAACTATATATATGGAAAATTAAGATGATAAGATTCTGAAAGAAATATGGTTGAAATCTTCAAATTTTCCACTGCCACACGATACTGAAAGTTATCTTCATTTGGTCATGTGGTAACTACCAAAATACATAAATATAATATTGAGATCAGAGTGTATTGGTTAGTCCAATCACAAATATATGACCATGCTTATCAGTAAAATTATTTGCCATTGAATTGACAAATCATCCAAGCTCAATGGTGGAATAATATACATAAATTATACACAAAAAATAATAGCTCAAAGAAATTTTCTTCCAAAATTTCTATAGGAATTTAAGTGAACTTAAATTGAGATTCATAATTATATATGAATATAATTGAAGCTGTGAACACTGGGCAAGACAACTACTAGTCAGCCAATAAATTGGAATCAAGTTAACTAATCGGGGACAAAGCAGTTGAACGTGATAAGATTTTTACTAGTCCAATATAATATATAAGATTTTACTAGTCTAGTATATTTGCTTTCTAGTCATGCAGTGAGAGTGGGGGTAAGAGGACTAGTCCATCAATAATGTATCTCAAATTGCTCAGTCTTATCAATGATGACTTTATCATCAATAATTTAGCACCAAGTTTTTGTCTTCAAGGACTTTTCAATGGATTCCAAAATCATAACATCCGTAATTGATTATAAACATAATTGGGGTACATTGGAATATATTTGATCTATGGGGCCTTGAACGAAAAAAAATTCTAAACCGTCTGGAGTAGAGAATTCCCTTCAATCTATACAAGAAGAAAATATTCACACCAGCTGGGATTGAACGGTCCTAAAAAAAGATAAATAATATTAAGGACCATCACGACAAGTGAATCTCTCTTGATCTATGTTGGCAAAATATATTATTATCTTCTGCTAGGTTTATGATATTTATATTCCTCCACGATTACCAATATGATAGTTTTACGAACCTATGGACTTTATTCTACAACTATTAATGCAAGTAGAAGTAGATTTGACATCGTATACGATATATATTTCACTAAGGTAATGCATCTCACAAGAATATCAATATGGTGGGAACTAATTATAATATGTTATTTTAATCATGCTAAGAGAAGACATTAAATTGAAAAAACAAATGATGTGCATTGTAAATATGGAACTATGTAGTGGCCTTGACATAGTTCTTGCAGGAAATATAATTTAAGCCAACTACTTAATAACTAAAGGAATAATAATAATAATAATAATAAATTCAAAGGTTTACAATGACGAAAGGATTGAATAGTACAATAAATGGTTTTTAACTCATATTCCATCTACCACCGCTATAGACAACAACATAAAATTGTTTTACTCCAACAAGAATTGAAAAGTAAAATATTTTGCTATTAATACAATCACAAAATTTTGCATTATTGACAGCATTTCATCCACAAGCAGTTAATGGAAAATTTACGATCCATCTTGAATTGATGGTGTCTTTAAAGACTAGGATTTGAGCCACATTGTTGATTGATTAGTCCTCTTACCCCTGCCTTCACTGCATAAGGTTTAAGAAACACTTGCAGCCATATATTTTCTGAGAAGTCATAATCAAAAGGTGCATTGTGGAAAATTTTGAAACATGATGATGGAGAATTAAAGTCTAATGACTTTGGTTTTACATCGACCACGACGATGAGTGAAGAACTCCTTTTTTTGTGGGTGTCTTGAATTGATGGTGTCTTTAGAGAATGAGATTTGAGCTAGATTGTTGACTGATTAGTCCTCTTACCCCTGCCCTCACTGCATGAGGTCTAAGAAACAATTGCAGTCATATATTTTCTGGGAAGTCATGATCAAATGGTGCTCATCCAAATGATACAGGGCACTAATTATGGGAGAGAATTACAAGACTTTTATTTCTATAAAATGTAGTTGTCTTGAGGTGAGGACCATGCAAAAGGACTAATTCTACCAAGGCTTGCTCATCCAAGACGTTCTCTGTGTATTTCCAAAGTGTTGCCGACGCATTAGAAGCTTTATCATCAATAATCCAATGACTCTTATCCTATAAATGATGACTTTATCGTCAATAATTTAGCACCAAGCTTTTGTCTTCAAGGACTTTTCAATAGATTCCAAAATCATAATACTCAAACCATAACATCCGTAATTGATTATAAACAGGATTCAGGCAGATTGGAATATATTTGGTCTATACGATCCTGAAAAAAATTATTCCAGAACCTTTTCCCCTTAATCTATACGGTAGAAAATACTCAACCAGCTGGAATTGGTTGGTCCAGAAATTAAATTTCTGTGCTGACTGGAGAATCTCCGTTTATCTACATAGGCAAAAAATACTGTTATCTTCTACCAGATTTATGATATTTATATTCCTCCACAATTACCATTGTGACAGTTTTACATATCTATAGACTTAATTTTACAACTAATGCTAGTAGTAGTAGATTTGACATCATACAATTTATATTTCACCAAGATAATGTATCTCACAAAGAATATCAATATGGTGGGAACTAACTAATTATAATATGTCATTTTAATCATGCTAAGAGAAGACATTAAATGAAAAAAGAGATGGGCATTGGAAATATGGAACTACGTAGTGGCCTTGATAAAGTTCTTGCAAGAACAATCATTAAAGCCAACTACTTAATAAGTAAAAGGAAGAAAACAAACAAAAGAGATTTTCAAAGGTTTACCATGGTGAAAGGATTGAAAAGTAAAATAAATAGTTCTTTAACTCACATTCCATCCACCACCACTACAGATCACAACATAAAATCATTTCACAAAGATAAGAATTGAAAAGTAAAATATTTTGCTATTAATACAATCACAAAATTTTTCATTATTGAAAGCATTTCATCCACAAGTAGTTAACTAGCTAGTGTACACAATCTTTAGTAAAACATCCTTGAGATACACTAGCATCCAATAACTTTTCTGCTCTGTTCTCACTTACATTATTTATAGTACAATATGAGTTAAACTAAACCGAACATAATTTTCATCATCATCAAGAAACTTATGTCAGCTTAATTGTAGTTTATGAAGTCTTCAATTTCCCATTCACTTCTCAAAACTGGAATTTGACCTTGCGGTGTATTCTGCGACAAGCTGTGCAAAAGATGATGATTTGTCCTCTAGCAATTTTTTGGGAGAATTATACTCCTCGATAAGTATAATACCAACATACTGAAAATCAAGAATATTTCACACTAACAAAATACAATCAAAAACTTCTAGATTTTTTGTACAATCATACTAACCGTGACTCAGAAGCAGAATCATATCGCTGTCAAGAACAGAAGTTATGAGATGCGCAATGGTTATAACTGTGCAATCAGAGAAATGTTGTCTAAGAGTTTGCTGAATGGAATTATCTGTAGCAGTGTCGACAAATGCAGTAGCTTCATCGAGCACCAAGACTTTACTTTTCTTAAGTAGCACACGACTGAGACAAACCAGCTGTCTCTGTCCCATGCTCCAATTCTCTCCATTCTCGGTAACTGCAACGTGCATATGCTCTTGTACAATAAATAATTTGAGCCATAATAGAGCTTGAAAAATTTTACAAAAGCTAATACAACACTAACCTCTAGAATCTAGCTTTCCTTCTTTCTTCCTAACTTCATCTCCAAGTTGGCACTTATCCAAAGCCTAAAACGGTTATAGTACATGTTAGCAATTTTCATCCAAAATCGAATGAAGAAATGTTGCAAGCATAAACTTCTTGCTACAACCAATTCAAAATCAACACACCTCCCAAATCCGCTCATCGGTGTACTCTTCAAGAGGGTCTAGATTGTTCCTCACAGTCCCTTCAAACATTGTTGGATCCTGAGGAATAATACTTAGTCTAGACCGCAAATCATGCAGTCCTATTTTTGAGATATTGATACGATCTATTATAATTTGACTAGCAGCAGGTTCAACAATCCGGAACAATGTTTGAATGAGAGTTGATTTACCACTGCCTGTTCTCCCTACAATGCTAGTTTTCATTCCTCCTGAGAAAGTGCAAGTGAGACCTTGCAAGACAAGCGGCATGTGTGGGGCATAGCGGACCTACATGATAACCACAAATAATTGATTGTATAAACACAACGAAAGAATACCGGTCAGGTTGACGGGAAAAAAACCTAAAATTACCTGGAGATCACGAATATCAACTTCTCCATGTGATGGCCAAGAACTGTCAGGCCTGTTTGCCTCAATCACAAGAGGGGGCTCACTAGGAATAGAAGTGTACTGAAGTATTGTCTCGACTGATATAATCTTGTTCTCCAAATTGCAAAGGTTCCATATAACCCAAGCTTGCAACATATTTAGATTGAGTCCATATGTCACCGCTAAACCCACAATTGCTTTAGAAAGGAAAAGAAAACATCATTTCAAATTTCCTTACTACCGTCAATAACGAGAACGATAATCAAAGATTGGGGAATTACTTACCAAGATCGATAAATCCCTCAGGAATACAGATTAAGAAAATCAAAGAGAAGGCAAATGTAATAGCAGACAACATATCTAGACGGAAGCACGACCATTCCATTGCAGCAGCAGCATGGAATTTGGGTCGAGAATATCCAACCATGAGTTTCATATTTGTGTCTTGAAACCTTGTGTTGGTTTTTAAAAGAAAAACTAAGAAGAAGAAGGAGAGAAAGCAGAGAGAACAGAGAGGTTTTTTACTACAGAAAGCACACACACAGATTTTTCATTCATATTCATATATATACTTGCAAAGTACAAGGCAGGTAATTATCCTACCTGCTCCATCAATTTGTCTCCCTAACTTTAAGGGGATTCACACATTAGAAAACATAAATACAAAATACCAGTACATCACCAAATCCTACAGCACATCTGTTACACGTTATACAACAACAAAAAACAGAAGTTTAGTCACCTAAACTGACAACAAAAACATCACTGCTTTAACACTCCTCCTTGATGTTTTTGCTGGAAACACCAAGCTCGAGCCTCAGTGTTTCAAACTTTTGCTTTGGTAATGCTTTTGTCAAAATATCTGCAATTTGAAATTCTGACTTGCAATGGTTCAAGCTTATTTCTTTCTCCCTTTCAGCCTCTCTTATAGCATGATATTTAATTTTGATGTGTTTAGTTCTGCCATGGAATACAGGATTTTTTGCCATAGCCACTGCTGATTGATTGTCACAAAACACCTTTGTAGCTTCCTTCTGTTGTTGCTTCAAATCATTTAATACTTTTCTCAACCAAATAGCCTGGTTGACAGCAGCTGCAGCAGCTATGTATTCAGCCTCAGCTGTTGATTGTGCAACAGATTCTTGTTTCTTTGAATTCCAACTAAATGCACCAGAATTAAAAAAGAATACATACCCGGAAGTGCTCTTCATATCCTCAATAGAACCTGCCCAATCACTATCAGTGTAGCCTATCACCTTCAAATCACTTGATTTCTTATACCAAATCCCCATATCTTCAGTTCCCTTAATGTATCTGAGCACTCTTTTTGCAGCTTTAAGATGCAGTTCACTAGGATTCTGCATGAATCTGGATAACAAGCTAGCTGCAAACATGAGATCTGGTCTTGTTGCTGTTAAGTACAACAAACAACCAATTAAGCTTCTGTAAACTCCTCCATCCACTTTGCTTGCTCCATCTTCCTTGCAAAGTCTTTCATTTTGCACCAGGGGAGTGCTAACAGGCTTGCAATTCTGCATTCTGAATTTTCTTAATATTTCATTTGCATATTTTCTTTGGCATATGAAGATCCCATGCTGAGTTTGGTGAACCTCCATACCAAGAAAAAATGTCATCTCCCCTAGATCAGTCATCTCAAACACTTTTTGCATTTCATTTTTGAAGTTCTCTATTAAAGTTGAATTGTTTCCTGTCACAAGCAAGTCATCAACGTATAAAGAAACAATCAACAGATCACCATCAACTTGCTTCACATAAAGAGTATGCTCATTTATACTCCTAATAAATCCAAGACTCCTCAAATAATCATCAATCCTACCATACCAGGCTCTAGGAGCCTGTTTCAAACCATATAATGCCTTGTGAAGCTTGTAAACTTTGTCTTCATCATTTGAAATTTGAAAACCTTCTGGTTGCTCAACATAAATATCTTCTTCAAGCAAACCATTCAAGAAGGCTGACTTTACATCAAGTTGGAAAATTTTCCAACCATTTTGAGCTGCCAAGGCTATTAACAGCCTTATTGTGTCATATCTTGCAACTGGAGCAAATGTATCTGTAAAATCAATACCATACTCTTGTGAATAACCCTTGACAACCAATCTTGCCTTGAGTTTGTTAATAGAACCATCTGAATTGTGTTTGATTCTAAAAACCCATTTTACACCAATTACTTTTTTATTTTCAGGTCTATCAACCAAACTCCAAGTCTCATTCTTTTCAATCATATTCAGCTCCTCCTGCATTGCTGCTCTCCATTCATCAGATTTTGAGGCTTCAATATAGTTTGAAGGCTCCAACATAGCTGCATTGCATCTGTCATAAATTTCAGTCAAAGATCTAGTGCCTCTCACAGAAACTTCTATATCCGAGTTTGAATTTTCTTCATCTTCGACTTGATCATAAGAAATGCCAACTCCTTGTTGACTTCTCTCAACAGATTCAGCTTGATTCTTGTCCCAATTCCACATTGCATTCTCATCAAACTTCACATTCCTACTCACCAACACTTTTCCTGTCTCAACATTAAAGATTCTATAACCTTTAGAAATGGTGCTGTACCCCACAAAAATCCCAACTTCAGCTTTCTTATCAAGCTTATCTCTTTTGACATCTGGTACATGAGCATAACATAGGCTCCCAAATATTCTGAGATGCTCTACAGCTGGTTTAACACCATACCAAGCCTCAAATGGAGTTTTATCTTTCACAGCTTTGGTTGGAAGTTTGTTAAGCAAGTACACTGCTGTATTAACAGCTTCTGCCCAAAATCTTTTAGGCAATCCCTTCTCATAAAGCAAACACCTTGCCATCTCCATGACTGTTCTGTTTTTCCTCTCACTTACTCCATTTTGTTGAGGAGAGAAAGTGACAGTCAGCTGATGTTCTATTCCAACTTCAGCACAAAATCTATCAAACTTGTTTGATGTATATTCAGACCCGTTATCTGATCTTATCATCTTAATGCTGCAGTTTGTTTGGTTTTCCACCAAAGCCTTGAACTTATAAAACACATCAGCTACCTCTGATTTATGCTTCAAGAAATAAACCCAACACATCCTGGTATAATCATCTATGAACAAGATAAAGTATTTGCTTCCATTCAATGAGGGTGTCTTTATTGGTCCACACACATCAGTATGGATCAATTGAAGCTTTTCAGAAGCTCTCCAGGCTCTATTTGTAGGAAATGGCAATTTACTTTGCTTTCCAAATTGGCAAACTTGACATACATTCTTTTCTTCACAAATGGTAGGAAAGTTTTGAGTTAAGCCTTTGTGATGCAAGTGTTTGAGTGCAACATAATTAAAGTGCCCAAATCTCTTATGCCACAAAATGGATTCATCAATTACTGTGGTGCTTACATGCAAATTAGTCTCTTTCCACTTAATTGGAAAGCCTTTATCTCTCATTTTTATAGTCATCAATTCACAACCATTATGATCAACAATGGTGCATGACATGTTATGAAAATGCAAGGAGTAATTCTTCTCAAGCATTTGACCCACACTAAGTAAACTCAAATTAATTTCAGGCACAAACAACACATCAGATATGTATTTGATACCTGTTGAAGTCTTGACAGCAACAACTCCTTTGCCTTTGACATCAACAAGTTCTCCATTTCCAATCATCACTTTTGACTTGTATGACTGATCTAGTTCCCTGAAATTGCTCAAATCATGTGTCATATGATTGGTACAACCACTGTCAACAAGCCAAGTATCAGTAGAGCCACTTAGTGCATAACATGTAGCAACAAATAACTCTTCAACCTGATGTTGTTGCTGATTTTCTGCCACATGTGCCTGCTGCCTTTGCTGATCATTTTTTTTCTTGCATACCCTCTCCACATGGCCAAATTGCTTGCATGATCTACATTGCACACCAGGTCTAAACCAGCAATAATTCTCAGAATGACCCCTTTTTTTGCAGTGAGGACATGGAAGATATTTCTTCTGGCCTTCATTCTTCTCTTTATCCTTCTTCTCACCAGGTTGCTTCTTCTCTCCACCTTGAGCTTTTCCTTTTTGTTTTACAAGGAAAGCCCCTTCAATAGTCTTTTCTTGTCTCATTGATCTCCTTTGCTCTTGAGCTTGAAAGGCATGAACAAGCTCAGATAAAGAGATTTGAGTTAAATCCTTTGAGTCCTCAAGAGAAGAAATTTTGGACTCAAATCTTTCAGGCAAGCTCACAAGAACTTTTTCAACAACTCTTTGATCTGTTAGATCCTCTCCAAGAAGCCTGATTTTGTTAACAACTTCCATGAGCCTGTCTGCATATTCTTTGATGGTTTCATTGTCCTTCATCCTCAAAACTTCAAATTCCCTTTTCAAGTTCAGAATCTGCATATTCCTTGTTTTTTCACTCCCCATATACATTTCCTTTAGCTTATCCCAAGCTTCTTTTGGGGTTTCACAAGCCATAATCCTTGTGAAAATTGATTCTGAGACTGCAGCCTGGATATAAGACAAAGCTTTTGGAGATTTTGCAACTTCTTCTTCATAAGCTCTTATTTGGTTGAGAGTTGGATTGTTTCCCAAAGGCTGTGGTTGCCTTTCAGTTTCAACCCACTGCCACAAACCAAGACCTCTCAAGTAAGTTTTCATCTTAACAGCCCAAGCTTGATAGTTCTCACCATTAAAAACTGGAAGTGCAGGAGCTGTATTATTGCTGGAAGCCATGGGTTTGAAGTCTGAGATTTTTAGGACCTTTTGAGGAGAAGCTTTACTGGTTTTCTCTCTTTTGTAAGACACAAACACAGGCCCTCTAAGATTAGAGAAGCTCTGATACCATTTGTTGGTTTTTAAAAGAAAAACTAAGAAGAAGAAGGAGAGAAAGCAGAGAGAACAGAGAGGTTTTTTACTACAGAAAGCACACACACAGATTTTTCATTCATATTCATATATATACTTGCAAAGTACAAGGCAGGTAATTATCCTACCTGCTCCATCAATTTGTCTCCCTAACTTTAAGGGGATTCACACATTAGAAAACATAAATACAAAATACCAGTACATCACCAAATCCTACAGCACATCTGTTACACGTTATACAACAACAAAAAACAGAAGTTTAGTCACCTAAACTGACAACAAAAACATCACTGCTTTAACACCTTGCTTCTTGATCAAAGCTCCTGATAGTTGTTGACTCTGAAATAGTATCAGCAAAATGTTGTATCACAGGAGCTTTGCATACTCCAACCAACCTTGAAAGTTCTCGTGCTGAGGGGATGTAATATTGCTGCATATTGTAAATAATTGTTGTCAGATTTCTTGCAGCAGATGTGGAATAACTTACAAGAGATGCAACAAAACACAAAGATTACCTGATACCAGAGGCACAAAGCAATCACGGGAATAAAAACAATAAAAACCTGCCATGCAACCTGTGACATCACCACGATAATTCCAAGTAGTTGAATCATTGAGAAGGCAAAGGCCCCAACTTGATATGGAATGTTCAAGTCCACAGCACTTTGGTCGGTAGAAGCCTATGACGAAAGCAGATAATTTAGGCAAATATGCATTACTTGATATAATTTACATCAACTGCTTCAACTAAATGGAGTTTGAAATTGACATTCACTTACTCTGTTCAGAATTCGTCCACTTGGTGTTGCATCAAAGAAAGACATGGGAGCACGGAAGATGCACAAATGCATCTTATTGAAGAGTAGAGTGGCGGTTTTGTATCCAGCGGTTACAAGAAGTGTTGATTTGACAAGGATGCAAAAGGAACTTCCAGTAGCCAACACTACATAGACAAGTATAAACGTGGAACTCCCAACTGGTGGTTTCATATCCTTAGACAACGGGTTTGCCCATGCCATCCAACAATTGCTGCCAATTTGAAGGATCTGAAAGATAATCTGAGCAAGTAATATGAAAGGCATGAGAGCTTCTCCATAAGCAGTTGTGATGTATTTTCAGTACACCAAAAACCCAACTTTAGCTTTCTCTCTTTCTTCTTCTTGAACTAGCTGCCCTTTTGGCCCAGCTACTTCATCTGATTTACCATTCTGAGAGACCTTATTTTCTTCTTTCTCGACAACCCCATTTGTACTGCTCTCACCATTTTCTTTGCTTATACCTTTTTTTCAGAACCGGTCCACCCTCTATGGAATCAAGTGTTGATAAGGCTTGTTTAAGAGCACCCACAAGTTCCATAAAGTCAGATCCTGAACTTAAAATGTCAGCATACTTTCCAGCTTGTGTAATTTTTCCATCTTTCATGACCTGAATCATAAGAACAAGTTTAGTATATGTAACATGGTACAGGGTTGAATTAATTAGGAAGACAAATGTGATGTAAAGTGCTCACCAAGATGGGATCAGCAGCAGGTAAGAATTCCACTTGGTAAGTGACGTAAATTACTGTCTTTGACCTCAAAAGCCCCAACAAAACTTCTTGTCACACAAACGTTACTCGTATTAGTATAAATTCTCTAATCTAGAAGAACTTAGGCAACATCTAATAGGAGCAGTGTGCACTGTTAAAATACCACTACCATAACCATGAACCAGTGCCTCTGGCAGAGGCACTCCACAAGCTTTGCAACATAAAATGTAGAAACAAGAACATACCCCTCATTATTGAACTCCCACTTCCCATTGAGGTATTGAACGAAAGTGTCAATAAGACATGGGCCAACATAGGAGGCCAGTGTGTACACAAAAGCAAGGTAAGCAGTGAAAGCAATTTCTTTCCAAACCGAGAACAGCAATGCTGTTGTCAACTTAAGTGTTGTCCATCCACTCCCCACACCACCATTCGCCTCAAGCTTATTTCTCAAAACCAGAAAGGTCCCAACTACACTATCAATACTATCTAGTTGTGGAACATCCTCAAGGTCTAAAGTTTTCAGCTTACCAAAAGCAATTAAAGAACATACCTTCATTATAGAAATTTACCAATATACCTGGAACTGATTGGAACCAGCCATCATAAGTCAATCTAACACCAATAAACATAGAATCAATACTATCTATGGAAGAAGATGATATGATTCAAGACATATGGTAGAAAACTTCCTCCCCTGCGGCGTGTAGTTTGCTCACATTCTACTTTGATAAGGCCAGCGACTTTTAATTTAAATTTCCGAACAGAACATTTAGATGTCATCCTCTGGATATTTAAACAACATTCGCGATCCATCACAAGGACAAACAGAACAAAAGTAATCGAAATATAGAACTTTAGAATTTAATTACAAAATGCACATAGATTCGCAACTAAATATAAGGTCCAGTTTATAGCCATACAACAATTTAGACAACTTTATAGTGCACATAATTTTGCAATTAAGTTGAGGGTCTAGATTATAGCCATAATTTTACAAATCTTTAAAATGTTTGATTTTATTTGGTATTGATTCGATAAACACTTTCATTCTATAATAAAATCAGTGAGAATAAATAAGTGTTGTGAGATTTCTTGGTATATGTTAGTATAATCTAATACATTATGGAACCTCACTAGGTTGATGAAACTATTGTATACATAAATATTGACATGAATAAAACCATTGTTAGAAATTAGACCATATACAACCATTAACCACTATCACAGTCCCTGAAAAACATTCTCTCTTAGCAGAACAAAAACAAAACATATATACTCAATTTTTTTTTTTTTGCTAACATTCATAGAAGCTTTTCATTTAACATTATATATGGATACGTGGATTAATTCCAGCCATACATTTTTACCAAAAACAAGTACACAGCCCATGCCATTTGAAAGACAAAAGCTGAAATTAGGATTACCTAATCTCCACTCTAACAAGTAAAGCAAACTTAATGCATTACATCTAACCAAATACAAACTAAACCATTAAATTGAAACTAAATTAAATGAGGTTGCTTAAACCATAAGAAGACACAAAAATAACAAACTTAAGCTAAAGAGTTTCTAGGAAAAGTTTTACATTCTAAACACTTTCTCCTTGAAACTTCTCTTGAACACTCCAAGCTTGCTTCTGAGAATCACAAACTAAGCACAAGGAAGAGCTTTGATGAGTATGTCTGCCACTTGCTCCTCTGACCTGTAATGAATCAATTTAATATCACCAATTTTTTCAGCTTCTCATATTGCATGAAAGTTAAACATTAATATGCTTGATACTTCCATGATGTACAAGATTCTTAGCCATTGAAATAGCTGAGTTGTCACACTTGATCACGGTAGGCTCCTTTTGTGCAAACATAAGATCTATCAAGAGTTTTCTTATCCACAATGCTTGATTTGCAGTAGCTACTGCAGCTATATACTCAGTCTTTGCTGAGGATTGAGCCACCACCTCTTGCTTCTTAGAGTTCCTTGAAAATACTCCACTCCCAAGTGAGAAGACATAGCTAGTTGTGCTCTTGGAATCATCCACATATCCTTCAAGCTTTGTATCACCATTGTCATACTAAATTCCAAAATCAATGGTATCTTTTAGGTACCTCAACACTCTCTTGCCAATACCAAGATGTGTTAGACTTGGTGAATGCATAAATCTAGAAAGATACATAAATCTAGAAAGCAAACTAGCCGAAAACATTAGATCAGGTCTTATGGTTGTCAAATAAAGTAGGCTTCCCACTAAGCTTCTATACAGAAATGTATCAACTTTTTCATCACCATTAGCTTTAGTAAGCTTTTCATTTTTTGCCAATGGAGTTGTTATTGGGTTGCAACTCTCCATTTTGAACTTTCTAAGCATGTCTATACTATTTTCCTTTATGAAAGAAAAATTCCGTTGCCATTTTGATGTACTTCCATTCCCAAGAAATAGCTCATTGCTCCAAGATCTATCATTTCAAATATTTGAAGCATGCTTTCCTTGAACTTTTTAATTTCCATAACATCATCACCTGTAACAAGCAAATCATCAACATACAAGGACACTACAACCTTCTTCCCATCATCACAGGCCTTAACATAAAGTATAGGCTCATTTGGACTCCTCCTAAATATATTTAATAGAAAATAGGAGTCAATTTTGTTATACCAAGCTCTTGGAACTTGTTTAAGTACATATAAAACCTTATGGAGCTTGTATACCTTGTCTTCATGGCCAACAATCACAAAGCCAATAGGTTGCTCAACGAAAATCTCCTCTTCCAAGGTCCCATTTAAAAATACAGATTTTACATCAAGATAAAAATATTCCATATATATTGAGCTACCAAAGCAACCAAAAACTTTGTGGTTTCATGACTTGCTACTGATGCAAATGTATCTCCATTGTCAATCCCGATCATTTGTGAATATCCCTTCATTACAAGCCTAGCCTTACGTTTATGAATAGAACCATCCACGTTCAACTTGGTTTTATACACCTATTTCACTCCTATACTTTTCTATCAATAGGCCTTGCGATCAATTCTCAAGTTCCATTCTTGTCAATCATCATCTACTCTTCCTTCATTGCATCATTTCACTCCTTAGACATTGATGCTTCATTATAGCAAGAGGGTTCCATGACTACATAGCTGCATTTCTTATAAATCTCTATCAAAGACATGGTTTTGATCACTAGAGAGTCTAACTCTGTTATTGACTCTTCAAAAACAGTTTCATCAACATTTTGAGCATCATTAGCAGTAGGAGAGACATCAATATGAGCCTTTATTTCATTTTTTTTTTAACTTGATTTTCATTCCAATCCCAGTATGCACCCTCATCTACCTCAACATCTTTGCTAACTATCATGTTTTTGGATTGCATATTATAGATTCTATAGGCTTTTGTGCTGGCTGCATAACCAAGAAAAATTCCCATTTCTGCTTTGTTATCTAGCTTGGACCTCTTCACATTTGGAATATATGAATAGCAAATGGAACCAAAAAATTTTAGGTGCTTGAGAGAAGGTTTCCTTCTAGACCAAGCCTCAATGGGAGTTATAACTTGAACAGTTTTGGTGGGCAATCTGTTCAAGAGGTCTACTATAGTATATACTACCTTTATCCAGAATTTTTTTGGTAGTATTTTTTTCAACCAATAGACACTTGGCTATCTTTATCACGGTCCTATTTTTCGTTTCAGATACACCATTTTACTAAGATGTGTAGCTTATAGTGAGCTAATGCTTGATGCCCATTTCATCATAAAAATCATTGAACCTATTGGAGGTATACTCCTTACCATTATCAAATCTTAGAACCTTTAGTTTCCCACCACACTTATTTTCAACCATAGACTTGAATTTTTTGAAAACATTGAATGTTTGAGTCTTGCTTGATAGAAAATACACCCAAGTCATCCTAGTCAAGTCATTTATGAAGAGAATGAAATATAAATTTAGATTTAAAAAAGGCACACTCATGGGGCCACACAAATCTGTATGACCCAATTCTAGCTTGTTTTGAGCTCTTATGGCAGAGTTTAATGCAAATGATTTTCTATGTAGATTCCTTAAATTGCAAGCGTTACAAACATCATCAATGCATCTAATTTCAAGCATATCAGTAACCATACTATGAGTTTGCATAAAATTCAGTGCACTTAAATTAAAATGGCCAAGCCTTTTGTGCCATAAGGTTAATCATCTTGCTTGCTTAGACACTAAGGCTGAATGATTTACTTGATTTAAATGCAATGGAAAAATATTGTTGCACATATCAACCTTAACTACTTGGCTTTATTTGACTTTATTTGAATCAAATATAATGTAGCTATTTCTTTAAATGTGAGTGTATAACCTTTCTTTAATAACTGAGCGACAATACCATATGGAGTTTGAATGGAGATAGTACCTTTCCCAGCTGACTACACCAATTCACCATTTCTAAGCCTTGCCTTGATCTTACAATTTCTAGCAAGAGAGGTAAATAGGTTGGAATATCTGGCCATATGGCTTGCACATCCAGAGTCAACATACCAAACATCTTTGGAGGTAGAAAAACAAGCTTGTGGTGCCATGAAGAGGTGATCCTCAGCCCAAGTTTGCTCATCTAAATAATTTGCTTATTGCACAGGTTGTGTTTGAGTTTGGTTTTGCTTGAGTCTGCAAAACTTCTCCTTATGACCCTATTTCTTATAATGATGACACTGAATTTGAGGCTTGCTTTTGTACCAACACTTGTTGGATTGATGATTGGTTCTCTTGCAGGTTGCACAGGGTGGAAACTTTCCCTTTCTTGCATAATCTAATGAGGTTCCATCCATCTTGGCTTTGCCTTTAGTATCTCTATTCTTTTTGTCAAAAAATTGCTTCTTTTGGTCCTTTTGACCTGCTGACTTCCATTTTTGTCTAGCTTGAAAAGCATCCTCAACAACGTCATCATTCATCATAGATATTCTTTGCTTTTGAGCTTGTAGTTTGCTAACCATTTTAGACATAATTAGTTTCTTCAAGTCATAAGACTTTTTAATAGCAGAGATCTTAGCCCCAATCTTCTCAATAAGTTTATCAACATCTTCACCATCACTTTGTAGTCTTCCACCACTTCTCCATAAAGTCTTGTCTAGTTGACAAGCTCAGATAGCTTACAAGAATAATCTTTGATAGCCTTACCATCTTTCATTTTTAATATCTCAAATTCTCTCTTGAGAGTTAGCAATTTAACATTTTTAACTCTCTCACTGCCCTCATTTCTCTCTTCAACTCATCCCAAATCTCCTTGGTAGTTTTTAATTGCATAATGGTGGTGAAAACAACATAAGTCAAGGTTGAATGTAGACATGAAATAGCCTTGTATAGCCTTGTCTTTCTTCATTTTCTCTTCCTTATGTTACTTAATTTGAGCTATGGTAGGATTAGCTCTAAGCGGTGGAATTTGCTTGTCTTGTTCCATATACTCCCATAACCAAAAGCCTTCAAATATGATTTCATTTTAACTATCCAAATCTGGTAGTTTTCCTTAGAAAATCGAGGAACCGAAATGACAGCACTACTTTCGATTGGCATTTGATCAATCATTAGTATTTCACTCATTCAAGACCAGTGTTTAAGCACACAAACCCCTCAATATTAGACCTCATAGCCAGTAAGAACAATGCTCTGATGCCACTATTAGAAATTAGACTATACACAACCATCAACCATCATTACAGTCTATGAAAAGCATTCTCTCTTAACATAAAATATATATATACTCAATTTTTTTTGTTTTTTTTGGCTAACATACATAGAAGCTTTTCATTTAACTTTATATATAGATATATGGACTAATTCTAGCCATACATTTTTACCAAAAACAAGTACATACCTATGCCATTTGAAAGACAAAAGCTGAAATTAGAATTACCTAATCTCCACTATAACAAGTAAAGCAAACTTAACACATTACATCCTAATTAAATACAAACTAAACCTTTACATTGAAACTTGTTAAAGTTTAAAACTTTTCTTGAAGACTCTAAACCTATTGCAAGTTGTTGTTCTGTTTTACTTCTGTTGTAAACTACTATTGTAGTTTAGTTTTCTGTCAAATGGTTCCAGGTTTGGTTGTGATGAAATGGTCTATGTTTAGTTGTCATTTTTAATGTGTTTAGTTAGTCTTTAATGTAACAAGCTATGTTTAGTCTTTTATAGTTAGATTACTTGTAATATCTATCAATGTTAGTGGGATAAGGTAATATTTTATGATGACTTAAGCATGCCATTAGGTATGGTTGTTTTGTATTGTGATGGACAGCTTTGTATAACTATAAACCTCTTTGGAATCTCATATATTTTCTCCGGTGAAACATTTTTGGTAAGTCAACAAAAAAACTGAGTGCATATATTTTGATTTTCTCTTTTACAAAGTACGGTTTCATGGATGTGATGATGTTTATGATATGTTGATGCATTTTGAAAGTACTACAATGGTATCAGAGCTGTCTTCTTTAAGGGATTGTGAGCTTGTTTTTGGAATTCCTTGAGAGTTTAGAAAGATCTAAACACTTGAGGGTGAGAGACAAACCAAAAGCAGTAAAGGTATGGCAACTTCAAGCAATGTCAACTTGTAAGTGCCATAATTTACTGGTGAAAATTATCAAAAATGGACTGTCAAAATAAAGTCCTATTTGAAATCATTTGGCTTATGGGAATACGTTGAGCAAGAAAAGCAAGTTCCTCATTTGAGAACAAATCCAACAATAGCTCAAATGAAACAACATGAAGAAGAAAAAATGAAGAAGGATAAGGCTGTCACATGTCTGCATTCAGCCTTGTCAAACTTAGTTTTCACTAGCTTCATGCATCTTGACACTGCAAAATTGATATGGGATGAGTTGAAGAAGAGATTTGAAGGCAGTGAAAGGGTGCGATCATTCAAGTTGCTAACTCTCAAAAAAGAATATGAAATGTTAAAGATGAAGGAAGGAGAAACTGTCAAGGATTATTCATCAAAATTGTTAGAAATAGCGAATCAAATAAGACTTTATGTGACAAGCCCCTCTTCCCTATAAAACTAGGTTGCCTACTCAACACCCCATGGTAGCCTTCCAGTCGAGATCTGCTCCGACTGAAAAATTCTCACGAAGCTAAGTATTTTTTATTAAACTGAAAATTATTTAAAACTCTTTAAAATTTCTTTAAATGTGGAAATGGGTGAAAATTTTTCTTTTTAAATTAACATTTGTGAAAGAAGGTTTCTAAAAATCTTGCAATACAATAGTTGTTTTTCAAAGATTTCCACCTTGCAAAAACTTATATCAAAACTTAAAAAGTATGCATGTACATGATATTTCCAAAAACAAGTTAGTGCTGTAGCGTCATGTCCTCAACCCGCCTGCACGTTGGCCGAAATTCCTTCCGCTTGATTACTCGTACTTACACTTAGGGAGGATTTTATCAAAACAACAAAAAGAGTGGTAAGTATTAACTCAGTGAATGGGTAATCATTATAAACTACGATATTTGCTTTTAAAATATATCTCCTCGCAAAATAGTTTGAAAAACTAATAATTCATTTTAAATTGATAAAAACTGTAAATCTTGAATATAGTATAGAATATTTCAGCTTGAAATTCTATAATAATTTCATAATTCGTAAAATTTTCTTGTTTTTTATAAACCTCACGTCTAATGATGTGCCTTACTTTCTGAAGCTTGCCTTACAAGGTAACCCAAGGAAACTCGTCCTCACATGACTATAGGTCAACACATCACAGAACTTGAACTAAGGAATGCTACCTATGTAGTCACAGATACAGAAACTTTAGGGTCGCGTATCCCCTCCCTAATGACGTGCCTTACTTTCTAAAGTTTGCTTTACAAGGTAACTCAAGGAAACTCGTCCTCACATGACTATACGTCTACACATCCCGAAACTCGAACTAAGGAATGCTAACTATGTAGTCGCAGATATAGAAACTCTAGGGTTGCGTATCCCCTCCCTAACATCATGCAGATCTACACTATCGTATGTATGCGGAGGGCAACACACTGACTCAAATCCTCCCCAAGTTAGTGATTCTCCCAACTAATTTACCATATACGCACATGATACTACAACTAGGTATTACTGGGGATTAGGGTAAACCAAAGACATATAAAATATTTTAATATGCTTAAAACTTTTTCATTCACTTAGCATGAAAGCATATTGATCAGTCTCGTAACTGTTTTGTTCTTTAGCTTGTAGTTTAAAATCGAAATACTTTCTTTCTAAGACAAAAGCCTAAAACTTTCGAAATATCCTTGCATGTATTTTCTATCATGTATTTCATTCAAACTTTATATTTTACTTTATTTCAAAAATAAATACATTTATAACATACTTTAAGAAATTATACATGCATTACGATAAAAACATTAACATGCTAGAAATTTGCTCGAATAAGCATATGATTCAGATACAACATAATATCACATTTACAAAAATTCAATTGATAAAAAAAATGCATAAAAACTTTATAAAAATCCATACTCACAACTTGCTTTCCAAATATAATAAACCACTCCTTTACGTCTTCCTTCCACTCGCCACTTCACCTACATTTTAATACAAGCAAATTTCTGTTAGAACGTACACACGCATTGACATATAAACTTCTAACTACATGAGCGCATCGAATTATTTTTTTTCAAGTCATAACAACTTCAATTATTCACACACAACATCGATTCGGAATTTTTATCATCCAGGAATATAAAACTCCACACTTTACATCTAAATCTCTTATTAATGCATCAAACACGTTTTTAGACTATTATACTCTTTGTTGGCCGAAATCACACCAAACTTTACACCGTCAATTCTATTGATTTTTGTCATCGTAAACACATTCAAACACACATAATGTAAATTCAATTTAAATCCATCAAACATCACAATGTTGCAATTATGAAAAATTTAGTCA